>CM024552.2:10740000-11940000 GCA_014182405.2 Eucalyptus sideroxylon | reverse complement strand
TCTAAATGAGGTCACTGCTAGCCAGGTTAATTCACATAAATTGTAAATCCCCATGTAATAATAATAATAATAATAATAATAATAATAATAATAATAATAATAATAATAATAATAATAATAATAATAATAATAATTGTGACATCCTAAAATTTCAGTTATGTTTTCAATTAAATGAATCGGACTTTTCATCAATGAGCCTATAATTCTCTTCTTGGAGTTGATCACTTACGAGATAATTAATTTATCAGGTGAAACCGTTAAGGGATTTTAACGTAATAGACTTAAGAATTTGATCAGGACTTAATTACTCGACCATGTTTATCTTTAGAGATCATTATGGCACAGTTAAAGAGTGGGTGATTCCACTAAATTGCAAAATTCTCATCGATCAACATTAGACCGATTTTTCTATTGTTTTGGTACCCTATGTCTGTATTTAAAATATCGAGATTTTCACGACAATCGAGAGCCGTCAATGTATCGAAGATGTACATTGTGGCTCGAATATAATCGACCATGGGTCAATTGCACGAAAAATTTCTAAAAGCTACTCGGTAGGCTGGGTCACGCTAAAATCGTGCCAAATTGAAATTAACCACGAATTTGAATCTGATTTGAGAAATTGAAAGTTCTGTCATGTCACGATTTATTTTAGGAACGTTGACTTATCCTTTGAAGATTTTTCTGCAAACCGAGATTTTAGGCAAAAATTCAAAATAGGGCCATTTTTGTCCGGGAAATTCAAGGGACCATTTTTTATTGCGTTTTTGGGATGCAAGTTGATTCTATTGGCAAGGAAAAATATCAATTTGGTCACGAGCATCTTAGTTAGATTTATAGGAGCCGAATTGAATTAATTCAAGAGGAAATTGAAGTGGATTTGGGGGAAAATGCTTCAAAATTCGTAGCCCCATGGTGTGCAACATTTGGGGGCATCAAGGAAGCTTCTAAGGGAAGCTTGTGGGCTGCAAAATTGGCTAAGGGTTGGCTGAAACCGGTAGGGCCTTGCTAAGGGGGACAAAGAGATAGGATAAAAGCTAAGAGGGACCCTCCTAGTGCAGCTGTCTTCCTTTTCTTCTCCAGTTACTTGCTTTCTCCATTAGAGAGGTTCAAAGATCTAAAAATTGCAGAGAAAACCAGCCAAGCACCCCTAGCCCGTCTCAAGCCGTTCGATTGCGGCTAGGCCCGCCACTCGCCGTCATGAGCCCCGTACATCACTTGCTCGTGTCCCACTCATCCCGTGTCGTTCCGCCAATTCGGCGACCCCAACTGTCCCCCGAGCCGCCCTTGGTCACCATAGAGCTCAACCGGAGCTCCCTTGGCCGCCATTCAACTTCGCCGTGCACCGCTGGAGCCGTTTGTTCGTCTCTCACCATTTCCGCGCCAACTGGTCCCCATTTCAACCTCTCGGCCCATCGACCATAGCTGAAGCCAACAAGCTAGCCATGGGCTTCAAGGCCCACTTTGGACTGCTTCTAGGCCTCATTAGGTGTCGCCGTTTTGGAGTTTGTTGCTCGTCTTCGCCGTGTTGTCGTCGCGAACTTATCAGATTTCAAAACTGGTAAATTTACTCACTAAACTCTGTTTAGGAAGTTAATTATGCTTAAGGGTTGATTAGTTTAGGCTAAGTATGGTTTATGTGGTTAGTTAGAACTGATTAGTGATTTAATTATTCGTTTATGCATATTAGGTGGTTAAATCGGCTTAATTAACAACTACATAAGTTGTATTATTTATTTAGATAGGTTTAGAATTTTTCCGGGCCCATTTCGGTATTTATTTAGGCTTGTCTAGCCTAAGTTTGCATTTATGGCATTTAAATGTATTTATTTAATTTATTTTGGTATTTATTTAATTATTTATTTATTTTTTCGGAAATTATATCGAGATAATGGGTGACTAGAATTTCATGCTGATTGCAATGGTATGATTGGTTTATTTAATTGAGTGTTGATTTGTGCAAATTGAGTGAGATTTGTAATTTTGGGTATTTATTCCAAAATTGAGTAATTTCAGTATTTAATTAGAAAATACTGAGCGTCGGTTTATAATACAAAAAATGTGTTTATGAACTATATTAAGTAGTGGGATTTTCTAAAAGAAAGATATAGTTTTTTTGGCTTAGGCTGACCGTGTACCCACACACAATTATTTTTATCAAGTACTTTTAACTTGGCAATTCATCAACTTGTGAGAGCATATATGCATGTCAGCTTGTGCAAGCATATTTATCATAAGCTTTTGGGACCCTTTGCACATCAGCTATACTGTATCAATCTATGGGCTTTAATACGTCAGCTTGTGAGAGCATTATACATTTTTATCCACTTTTGGGCCCCTTTGCATGTTAGCTTGTGAAAGTAGTATACTGTATTAGCCTACAGGCTTTGGTACATCAGCTTGTGAGAGTAGTATACATTATCAGCTTGTGTGAGTTAAGATCGTTATATTAGCATGGGAGAGCACAATCTATATTATCAACTTATACGAGCTACTATCTATCTATATCAGCTTGTGAGAGCTATGACCATATATTGCAGCTTGTGAGAGCATTAAATGACTATTTTAGCTTATGTGAGCAGTGGTCATATTGAATTGATAAATAGTACTGTTGGTATTGAATTAAGCTAATTGACTGATTGATCGATTGATTGATTTGAATTTAATGAGATTGATTGATTGATTGAAATCTTAAACTGTATTGACTTGCAGGAAGGAACTGAGGCAAAGGTAAGTCCTCTATATGGTGTGTTCATAAGTAGCCTTTAGGCATATTTCTTTTTCTAGTTGGAGTTTTGGGAATGAACTTGCTAAGTTGTCATCTTACCCTATCTTGGGTTAACATTTTCAGGTCCTTAGATGGAGGTTCCTCTCGAACATTTTGGCCAGTCGAAGAAGGTCACCGAATAGGTCTCAGATATTCCTCTTCATGAGGGCTAGAGGGCCTGGGTCTACGAACTCATGAGATCCATTGTCTTGGTTGATGTGGGTCTATCATGGATGGTACCCCCATCTATACAGATCATGGTATCGTCGTGAGCACGATGAACCTAGAGAAGGTCCCCTACCAGAATCTAAGGTTCCTATTAGGGGTGTGCAAAATACCTGGGATCCGCCCGGACTGCTCGGAACCGGACCGGAACCGCCCGGAACCAGCGGGTCTTGAGAGAACCGGTCCGGTTCCCGGTTCCGTGGGCGGATCCGCCCACCCGAATCGGACCGGAACCTTTTTAATATTAAAAAAAAAAATTACTAAGAGAAACCCTACATCTCATCTCACTCTCTAGGGAACCTTTACCTTTGGTCGAAGAAAATTTAACCATCTATGGTTATTTGTAAGTAGGAAATGGGAGAATGTTGCATTCCATCTGTTCGCATTTTTTTTTTATTTATCTACGAGATACATTTATAATTACAATAAATAAATATTTGTTCCACGTACTTAAATTTGATTTTTCTTTCTTTGGCTTGCTTTGATGTCACGTAATTGTTTTTTTGTTAAAAACCAAAACAATTTCACGTCAAAATTGGTTCCATGGATCCACCCGGGAACCGGACCGGACCGGCGGTCCAGTTCCCGGGTGGATCCTGGTTCCAATTTTTCGGAACCGGTCCTTAGCGGGCGGTTCCCGGTTTTAGGTCAGGAACCGCCCGCCCGGACCATGCACACCCCTAGTTCCTATGTCGGTGGGTATGGCCGACCCTCCTGGTGGTGTAGTGGTAGACTTGAGCTCCCCGAAGCCAAAGACCTTGGAGTCTTTGGTCGAGGGTTCAAATGCTTAGAGGATCTGTAGCCCCTCTACCTTTTGTAGACTCGTATATATAGACTAGTATTGTATATGACTTAGTTTGATGTGTATAAAAGCGTGTCGCGCCCTAATCCTTTGAGCGTGTGCCCATCCCTCTACGGTTGATTAAATATCGATGTCTCAAGACGCGTCACCGATCCATTTATTTTAATGTGCATGCGGAAGTGAATAATAAATCCCAAAACAAGATGAGATATAAAAGCAAGGCCACCAATTTTTCAAACCACACCTTCATACATAACAAACAAAGTCACATACAATATTAGCCGATATATATACAAGGTCTACAAAAGGGGTTCAGAGTGCTACAGATCCTCTAAGCATTCGAGTCTTCAACTGAATACTTCGGGGTCCCTGGATCCAACAGATATGGATCCACCACTAAACCACCTGGAGGGTCAGCCGTACTCTCGCCAAAAGCTATCTCTAGCACCGACCTAGGAATCTCATACTCTAGAAGGGGACCTTCTCTAGGTGCATCTCGCCCGTGACGATACCACAATATGAATTTATGGGGTACCTTATGGGGTAGACCGGCATCAACCCAGACAGTGGATCTCACAAGTTCGTAGACCTATGCTTCTTGGCTCCCAGGGAGGGGAATTTAAGAGTGTTGCTCAGTAACCTTCTTTGGCTGTCCAAAACGCTCAGGAGGAGCTACCATCTAAGGACCTAAAAATGTTATCCCACAACGAAATGAGACGATGTCTCAGCAAGTTCACCCCTCAAGTCCCAACTAGGAAGAAAATACACCTAAGGGTTACCTAAGCACAAGCACAAGTCAAAGGACTTATCTTTGCCTTCGTTTCTTCTTGCAAGTAAGTACAATTCAACCACTCAACCAATCAAGTCAACTCAAATCAAATCAAGTCATCAAATCAGATTGAGTCATCAATCAATTGATCCAGTTGATTCTATGCCATCAAGACTATTGCTCGGTCAACTCATTCAATACTATCTGCAAAGTCCGATCACGTCAAGGACTACTCACCCTAAGTTGAAAATAGATAGTATAGCTCGTCGAAAGTTGATAATAACGTATACTACTCGCCCTAAGCTGATATATCTAAGCCCGCAGGCTGATATAGTATACCGATGTGCTCACTCTAAGCTAATAAAGTATACTGCTCGCGCTAAGCTGATATATCAAAACTCGTAGGTTGATATAGTATACTACTAATGCTCAACAAAGCTGTGCGATACTTAATGCTTACTAAATTTGTGCAGTACTTAAAGTATATGGTTCACTCTAAGCCGATATATTAAAGCCCTTAGGCTGATATAGTATACCATTCTACTAAATCAACTATTTCATCACTTTTTTAAAACTTGATAAAAATAATCGTGTGTAGGTACACGGTTGGCCTAAACTAAAAATATAATATCTTTACTTTATAAAATCTCATTAATTATATAGTCGATAAAACATTTTTGGCGCTATAAACTGACGCCCTATAATTTTCTAATTAAATACTGAAAGTATTAAATCTTGGGATAAAAGCCCAAAATTACAATCAACACTCAATTTGCACTATTTAGCACTCAATTAATTAAACCAACCATACCATTACATTCAACACGAAATTCTGATCACCAGCTATCCCGATCTAATTTCTAGAAAACATTAATTAATTAAATAATTACCAAAATTAATTAATAAATACCAATAAATGCAACTGAGGCTAGAAAAACCTAATTAAATACTAAAACGGGCCCGGAAAATTTCCAAACCTATCTAGATAAATTATACGACCTACCTACTTACTAATTGCACTACTCTAACCACCTAACATGCAATATCGAATCATTAAATTGCTAATATGTTATAACTAACCACCTAATCCATACTTAACCTAAACTAATCAACCTCTAAATATAATTAACTCCATAAGTGGAGATTAATGAGTAAACTCACTAGTTTTGTGATTCGATGAGTTCATGATGATGGCGAGGCGGAGAGGAGCGATAAACTTCAAAGTGGTAGCACATTTCGAGGCCAGGAAAGGGTCCAAAGCGAGCCAGACAGTGCACGGTGCTTGCTGGGTTTTGAATTTTGTGGCTAGGCCAAGAGGGCTGTTGGGGCGGTTGGTTTGGGCCGAGACAATGATGAACGGGCAGCGTTTGTAGTGCGGGACTTCTGGCGGGCTACAACGGCAAGATGACGATGTAAGGCAGTGGTGGAGGGTCCGATTGAGCCCGACGAGCATGGGGGAGGTGGCGTGGAGTCACAGGACGTTAGAATGGCACGGGACGGGCAACTAGCACGCAGGGCATGACAGCGATGCGGCTGGACTCTGGCGACTTGAGTGATCGTGCAACGGGCAAAGGGGGCTTCTATTCGGTTTTCTACAACTCTAAGATCTCCAAAAAGCTCACAAATGGAGAAAGCAAAAACAGAGGAAGAAGATAGGAGACAACAAGCTTGTGGAGGGTCCCTCTTGGCTTCTTCCTATCCCTTTTGTCCCCTTGAAGAGGCCCAACCATGGTTGCTAGCTTCCTTAGCAATTCCAGCTGCCAAAACTTGTCTTGGATGCCTTGGAGATGGTCCAAAAGTTGAGGGGCATGGAGGCTACGAATTTGCACAAATTTCTCCCAAAACCACATCAATCCTCACTTGAATTGATTCAATTCGGCTCCTAAAAATTCCACCAAGGTGTCCTTAATCAAATTGACAATTTTCAACGCCAATAGGACCAACTTGCATCCCAATTACACGATTAAAAATGGTCTCCAAAATTTTCCAATCGAAAATGGCCTCACTTTGAAATTCCACCGGAAATCTCAATTTGCAGAAAAATCTTCGGAAGATGAGTCGATGTTCCTAAAATAACTTGTGACATAACAGAACTTTCAATTTCTGAAATTTGATTCAAATTTGTGGTTAATTTCAATCTGATGCGATTTTAGCGTAACCTACCCTATTGGGTAGTTTTTAGAAATTTTTGCTATAATTGACCCATGATTGATTTTTTTCAAGCCACATTGTACATCTTCAACTCTTTGGTGATCCTTAGTGGTCATGAAAATATCGATATTTCAAATACGGACACATGATACCAGAACGACAGAAAAATCAGTCTAGTGCCGATCGATGAGAATTTTGCAATTTGGTGGAATCACCCACATTTAGCCACACATCTCAGTCAAACCAACCTTTCTACGATCTCTAATTGATCTTTACTTTGCTGTAATGATCTCTACAGGTGAGCATGGTCGAGTAGTTGATTCCTAGTCGAATTCTCAAGTCTATTGCATTAAAATCCCTTAATGACTTCCAAAGATAGTCTAGTTATGTTAGGAGTGATTAGCTCAGAGAATAAAACTATAGGTGCATCGATGAAAGGCCTGATTTATTTAATTGAAAACATAACTAAAATTTCAAGATGTCACAAAGCGTGTTCTGGTTTTCAAAATTTATGGCCCTGCTTTTTCATCTCATATTTGTGTTATCTGGGGATTTATTTATTCACTTATGTATGCACATTAAAATTAATGGGTCAGCAACGTGTCTTAGGATGTTGCAATTTAATCGACCACTGAGGGATGTGCATGTGCTCGAGGATCAAGGTGTGACAATAATAATAATCAAATTTGCCCTCTTTTAGAGATGAGGTCGATTTGGCTTGAGTGGAGTGAAAAAGTGAACTCTTAATTTAATTCGGGGCTCATAAGTAGTCACTAAATTCCTTTAGAGAGAAAAAAAAAGGGAAAAGAAGAATAAATCTAGACTTCATGAGGTAAATTAAATTATAAATTTATATTTAATTTCAAAGGATCTCAATTCATTTAATTAAATAAAACGTGGGAGAAATTTCTCATTTTTAATTGCGGTCCCATAATATGGCACAAGAGACTATTCCAAGGAATATCTTCATATCCTTATCTACATCATCCACCATATATATATATAAGTCCAGCTTTAGGTTGCGCTATGCGCATGCAAAATTACATCCAAATCACACCCCCTTCAAGAATAGCGAAATGGCCGATCCTAAAAAGCCTAAAACAGTACCTCCAACGACCTTCTTGGCCGCCGACATTGATGGAACATTGCCAAGAGATATATCATCGATGATTCTGTTTTTCGCCGTTGCCCCTCCTCACATTGTGGCTGCCTCAAGGATCCGACTTCACATTTCTTTAGAGACGGTCTATGAAGAAGAGGACGGTGAAGATGCGTATTCTCGTCCTCCCCCCTCCCTCCTCCCCCCCCCCTTCTCTAATTTATGAAGGTTCTACATATTAGTGAACTATAGGACACATCGTATTCTCGACTTTGTTCCCCCCCCCTCTCTGATCCATGAAGGTTCTGCATATTAGTGAACTATGGATTAGCGAGCCATTTAGGTTTAGATCGGATGATTGATTACTGTGTGTTTTCTATGCTGCACAAAGATTGGGTTGGTCATGTTGTTTAGTTTCCCTCCACATTTCTCCTGTAAATCTCTTGTAATAATGTTATATAATTTGTAGCCATTCGGTAAGGGATTGATATTTTTTACATTTTGGTACAATTATCGTCCACGAGCTGGGCCCATTCATAAATTTCATTAGAATCTCTTAGATTCAGAGGCACCAGTTGCCTTGTGATGTTCATTGTCAAGCCCTTGAGAAATCTTTTGGCTTTTTCCTCACGATCTTCTACCAACTTGGGAGCATACCTGGATAGTTTTGAGAATTTTGCTTCGTATTGGTCTACCGTTAGGTCCTTTTGTTCCAGTTGAACAAACTCCGTTATTTTCTTATTCCTTGCACAGTTAGAAAAATGCTTTCTATTGAAAGCCCTGCCAAACTCATCCCATGTTATTGTAGTACTAGGTGGAAATATTGTATTGCTAGAAGCCCTCCACCAATGTTTGATGTTTCCTTCCAATTGGTACTCCACTAGGGTTATCTTCTCGGTGTCATTGCAATTCACCAGTCGGAAGATCCTTTCTATCCTGTTGATCCATTGTTCTGCCTCTTCGAGACTCCCCATTCTAGTAAACTTAGGTGGCTTTAATTTCAGGAATTGTTCCACCAACCTCTAAGTACGAAATTATGCTCCCAGTTGTTGTTGGGCTTGCCTCTCCATTCAGATTCCCAATGTAGGCCAGCGCTTGTAGAATGTCTTCCATTTGGGGTTTTGCCCTCGAAGCAGTGGCTTCAGCCTTTGATGGGGGAGAACTTCTTGTTCGTACCATACTTTCCTACAGGTCATTGAATATTTACCACAGGAACAATTAGTGACCCAGTGTCACTAATTGACTAAGAATGAAAAGTAATGTTCACACGTTACTAAGATCATATAAGTAACATACAAATGTTACTGGCATGCATGGTAACTCACAATCTATTACCAGCGATTTAGGAGTCACTCATGTTCACAACAAATCAACCACATGCATTTCATGCCTAAACGTGTGCAATCATCATAGCCCCTTTGTACCACTAGTGCACCTGATCACTCCAGACAAGACCTAAGCTCTGATACCACTTTTGGCTACGACGACCCTCGACCCGTTAGGGCCACCATGGCATTTCCTGTCATTACTATCCTTTTAATTGTAGAAGCGTATAATAATAATTTCACCATAAATTAAAAGGATGCACACGGAATATAAAACCAGGAAATTTTATTTATTTATATTTTTAGATGACTCCGGTTGGTACATTAAGGCCAAAAAGTCCCTTTTTCTTTTTTTTTGGCTAACCTAAAATTTTGTCTCGACCATCCTATAGTCTATTCACACGATCGTCTTCATATCACATCTTGGTCTCGTCCAAAAATGCAACCTTCCTTCCCCGGGCCTCCATCTACTTGACCCCCACTAGAACCATCGTCATCATCCAAGAGTGGAAGCAGTCCCACCGTGTGCCCATTAACCCGGGCATACAGTACAATGAACCCTATCAGCACGAGGCCCATCGGGAGACTAGCATCCATCGTCAAGATAACCATAATCCTGATGAACGTGACATTCAGGAAGTCAGGGTCCACATGCTCCACCTGATCCCATGTGAGGTCAGTGGGGATACCATAGAGCATGGTGGAAGATGCGGGTTGGAGTGGCATGACTACGTGTCTGAAATATAATAATCTCACAAGGGCTGAGTACAACCACTCGGCATATGAAAGCCTGTTAGACCATATTACATAAGTCTACCACTACTCATTCGACGAGGTCCTAAACATGCCATGGGGAAATTGAAATAACTTAGGTTACCATAACTCTAACGGAATTTCATAGAATGGTACACCAGGAAGTAAATAGACATTTTGAAAAATTCAATACTTGATTCGACTTTGGTTTAACTGCCGCCATCTTCCAGAGGGACTTGTGTTGCACCCTTCTAGGCATCTCACATCCCATCTGGCATCACGAGAACCTCCGGTTTCTTATTTCAATCCTCGAGCATCCGAAGTGTGTCACATTACATCTTCAGGCATCTTGCACCCCACCTGGCATTGCAAGGACCTCCGGGGCTCAATCACATTCCCCAAGCATCTAGAGGGCACCATTCTCACGCCTCTCCAAGCATCTCGACATCCTAAGCATTGTTACTGTCACACCCCGATCCTTCGAGTGTGTGCCTATCCCACAGTGGTCGATTAAATTGCGATATCCAATGATGCATCGCCAACCTATTCATTTTAATGCACATGTGGAAGTGAATAAATAAATCCCCAGACAACAGAAAGATGGGATAGAAAAGCAGGGCCACAAATTTTGAAAAACACAACACACCTTTATACAAATAGACTAATGATATATACAAGTGTAGTCTATATATACAAGTCTACAAAAGTAGAGTGCTACAGATCCTCTAAGCATTTGAACTCTTAACCGAATACTTCAAGGTCCCTGGCTTCGGGGAGTTCAGGTCTACTACTGAACCACTAGGAGGGTCAGTCGTGTCCTTGCCAAAAGCAATCTCTAGCACCAACCTAGGAATCTCAAACTTCGGAAGGGGGCCTTCTCTGGGTCCATTTCGCCCGTAACGATACCATAATCTGAATTGATTGGGTATCTTCCGGGATAGACCCGCATCAACCTAGACAATGGATCTCACAAGTTCGTAAACCCAGGCTCCTTGACTCCCACAGAGAGGAATCTGAGAGATCTGTTCGGTGACCTTCTTCGGTTGGCCAAAACGCTCGGGAGATACATCCATCTAAGGACTTGTAAATGTTAGCCTACGGCGAGGTGAGACGATGTCTCAACAAGTTCACCCCCTGAACTCTAACTAGGAAGGAAATATACCTAAAAGCTACTTAAGCACACACAAGATAGAGGACTTACTTTTGCCTTAGTTCCTTCTTGCAACTCAGTATGATTTAAATACTCAACCAGTCACTTCAATTCAAATCAAATCATCGATCAATCAATCAATTCCATACCATCAATACCATCCATAAAATTCGATTGATTCAAGCATTGCTCATCTTAAGCTAATAATAGATGGTATAGCTCACTAAAGCTGATAGATATATAAATATTAATGCTCGCCAAAGCTGATATATTTATATATCTAGAGTGCTCTCCGAAGCTGATATATTTATATATCTAGAGTGCTCTCCGAAGCTGATATATAATAGATGCTTGTCGAAGCTGATAGATATCTATAGGGCTCATTAAAGCTGCTATATAATATGGCTCACCGAAGCTGATAGATATTTATAATGCTCACCAAAGCTGCTAAAGTATACTGCTCACCTTAAGCTGATATATCAAGGCTTGTAGGCTGATATAGTATACTAATAATGTTCACCAAAGATGTGTGATATTTATAATGCTCACCAAAGCTGTGTGATACTTATAATGCTCACCAAAGCTATGCTATACTTAAATTTTATTATACTCGATAAAATAATCGTGTGTGGGTACATGGTTGGCCTCGGCCAAATTACAGTAATTTCCCAAATAAAAATCCCACTATTTAATATAGTCCACTAGAACATTTTTGGCATGATAAACCGACGCCCGGTGTTTCCCAATTAAATACTTAATTACTTAATTTTGGGATAAATTCCCAAAGTTACAAATATCACTCAACAAGCACAAATTAGCATTCAATTAAATAAACCTACTACACCATTACAATCATCACGAAATTCCAATTCTCGGCTATCCAAGTATAATTTTTGAAAAATAATAAATAATTAAATAAATACATATAAATGCCATAAATGCAAACTTAGGCCGAAAAAGCCTAATTAAATACTAAAATGGGCATGGAAAATTTTTTGAACCTATCTAGATAAATAATATGATATATCTACTTGCTAAATAAGCCGATCTAACCACTTAACATGCATAAACGAATAATTAAATCACAAATCCATTCTAACTAACCACATAATCCCTAATTACCCTAAACTAATCAACCCTTAAGCCTAATTAACTCCATAAGCAGAGTTTAGTGAGTAAACTCACCGGTTTTGAAATCCAATGAGTTCACAGCGGAGGCAAGGCAGAGACAAGCAACAAACTCCGAAGTGGTAGCACCTTACAAGGCCAAGAAGTGGTCTAAAGTAGGCCAAACAGTACATGGCTAGGCTAGGGGGTTCGGTTCTTTTCCTTGGGTTGAGAGGGCCGAACAAAGACCGGTTGGCATGGAAACGACGAAAGGCTAGTGGACGAGGTATAGAGGGCGACAATGGGCGACGGCAGTTGTTGGACGATGACGGTGGAGCTCTTGTCGAGCTCATATGGCGACTAGGGATGGCTTAGGGGACAGGCTAGGCTCGCAGGACGAGTGGATAGACGCGATAAGGGCGGAGCGACACGCGTGGGCGAGCAGGCACGAGCGATGGCGTGCAGTGGCTCCGGCGACTTTAGGCGGATGTGCGACGACTAGGGGGACTCTCCTCTGGTTTCTCTCTAGTTTTGGAGCTTCAAAATCAGACCATAATGGATAAAGCAGCTAAGGGAAGAAGATAGGGGACAACACAAGCTTGGAGGGGGCCACCTTGGCTCAATCTATCCCTTTGTCCCCTTGACAAGGCCCCACCGGTTTGTTGGCTTCCTTAGCACAATTGCAGACCACAAAGCTTCCTTAGGAAGTCATTAAGGAGGTCGAAAAGGTTGAGGACCAAGGGGCTACAAATTTTGAAGTATTTTCCCTCAAATCCACTTTAATTTCCTCTTGAATTAATTCAATTTGGCCCTATGAATCTAACTAGGATGTCCCCAACCAAATTGATATTTTTCCTTACCAGTAGAACCAACTTGCATCTTGAAAACACGATAAAAAATAGTCCCCTGAATTTTCCAGTCGAAAACGGCCCTAAATTGAATTTCCGCCGAAAATCGCAGTTTGCAGAAAAATCTTCAGAGGATAAGTCAACATTCCTAAAATGACTCGTGACATAAAGAAACTTTCAATTTCTGAAATGGGATTCAAATTCACGGATAATTTCAATTTGGCATGATTTTAGCGTGATCTAGCCTACATGATAGCTTTTAGAAATTTTTAGTGCAATTGACCCTTGATCGATTTATTTCGAGTCATAATGCACATCTCCGACACATTAGCGACTCTCAGTGGTCGTGAAAATCTCAAGGTTTCAAATGCGGACACATGGTACCAAAAACACAAAAAAAAAAAATCAATCTAGTGTTGATTGACGAGAATTTTATAATTTGGTGGAATCACCTATATTTAATCACATATCTCAGTCAAATTAACCTATCTCCAATCTTTGATCGATTTTTAATTGTGCCGTAATGACCCTTGCAGACTAGCACAGTCGAGTAATCGATTCCTAATCAAATTCTCCAGTCTATTGCGTTAAAATCCCTTAATGGCTTCCCTTGATAGTCTAGTTAACTTATGAGTTATTAGCTCAGAGAATAACACTATGACGTGTCGATGAAAAGCCCAACTCATTCAATTGAAAACGGAACTGGAATTTTAGCATGTCAAAATTGCCATGGTGGACCGACGGTATCAATATCAATTCAATCCATGGCGTAGCACCCAAATATTTTATTGATGTCATCCCACAATCTAGACCAAACCACTTATGGACCCATGAGACCAAAGCCAACATTCTATTTTGAGTTGTACTATTCTATAGTTGACTCAATTCCAATGACTCGCCTAAGGAATTCTAGCATCCGAACCCTAGGCAAAACAATGCCGAACCGTCCTAACATTATGGTACACGCTAATTGACCTCAAATCCAAACAAGGCAGTAACGGGACCGGACCGACCAGCAATGACTTGACCACATGAAAAACCGGTACTAACCATTCTACGATCATTAGGACCCACAACGTCACACATGAACCAGTGTCGACCATGCCAACGGTTGTTATAGGCAAAATAAGGCGAGTCAACACCGAATTCAACTCAACTAGCCAAGAAAAAACCCGAATACACGGTAGCTCAAAGTATCCAAGCCCAATTTGTTCGAATCCTAGAATGAAATCCGAGTAAGGCAGTACCACGCAATATAGAACAACAAGACCCCCACTTGCCTTAAATCCGCAAAATGCGAGCTGCGGGCGTGGCTGGTGGTGAGGCAATGTGACGGCGATGTAGTTGAGCAGCGAGCGACGCAGGCTGAGCAACAATGAGGGGTGAGCTTTCTTGGCCAGCGATGGAGCTAAGGTGAGATGGCGATGGTGCTGGTGGTGCGGTGGTTGGCGTCGAGCAGCAGAGCACGGGCGGAGCGGCGAAGGTTTTTCGTTGAAGTTCGCTAAAACGAAGATGCCAATGACGGGAAATGGTGAGATGCCGAGAGAAAAGAACGGTCTTCTTTCTGTTTGCCGCTGGTTGAATCTAGTAGTCAACATTTTTCTTCCATTCGGTGGCAGCAAGGGGCGGAGACAGCTACGTGGCTTTGGCCTTGGCGTGACACTTGCAATCTTCATGCGAAGGACGTGGCATCTTGCATGGTCCAAGTCTTCAGTTGCTGTCCGGCGGAGGGAGGAGAAACGTGCCTGAAGATTTTGGTGGTCAACGGTCTACGTTTGCATGAGGAACGAGCGGTTGGCGTGGGGCAGTTTCGGGGGTCAACATTTCCTTTTCGTTGACTGCATTGGACGTGTGCATGGCTTGGAAGGAAAGTTTGCATGGAACTCAATTTGGCAACGTACAAATGAGGGTGAAACATTGGTCTCGCTCGTGACGTTTCGTGAAGAAAATTTTGCCTGAGCTGATGGACTTGGTGATAGCCAAGCTATCCTAGTACGGCGAAGATGTGACTATGAGGGGATGCCGCGAGGACGTGATGAGATGTGATGGTCTAGTATGGTGATGGTGGTGACGAAACTTTGGCCGTGAATGATGCCAGCGACATAGTCTGACGACAAACTTGTCGACGCAGCATGGATTGTTATGTACTCGAAGCTCGAGCGAAGTCCGAATATCACCTGTGATAACAAAATCGGCCAGCTAACGATGTCGATTGACAATGGTTGTAGGCAATGACGATCGGTTGTTGTGGAGGCGATGCTCGTGTGGTGGCCCACAAAACCAGATGCACCACTTCATTGATTGACAATGGTTGTAGGCAATGACGATCGTTTCACATAATAAATCACACTATCAAGACACAATGACTGTACTTATACTTGTACATTTGTCTCTTCACTATTAAAATGTTAAACCTTTACAGGATGGTTTCTTGAGCAAAGTGCGACTGTAGTATTCTCTTTTATAGAGATCTTCAATCCATTTGTTGGAGACCTTGAGGGAGATCCATCTAACTTTTTGAGAGAGGACGGAGACCCTTGCCAGAATCAGGACTGCCTAAACAATCGTTTCTTCTGACATTAATAAGTTTCCTAAAACTAAGTTTGATATAACTGTCACCTCACTAAAGAAAAAATATGGTAACCACTTTTCCAATCTCTTTTTCGGTTTTTTGGCTAGGAAACCCAATCTTGTATCAACCCTTTTTTGTACCAACAACAGTCATCTTTCAATAAATACCTCAACATAATTAATGGTAACTCGACATAAGCACAATATGAAATTCATCATCAATGCCCGCTTATTGTCAACGAGTTAGTTGACGAACTTCAATGATGATGCCAATGAATTGACACGTGATAGCAAAACCAATTAATTTTTGTTAGTTGGTATCTGAAAACCTTCAGGTACACTAGCTTGACTTTGATACTTCCAAGGTACCGTGAGCTACCATGCATGTCGACACTTGTTCTCTTAATTGCCACAATCTAATTTCTCATCTTTGCTTATGTCAAGGCACATTATCATTTGCAAAAATAGTACACCATCTAAACTTATCATAATAGATATTAGTACCTAAGACAGCTCTAGAACCATCAAAATTCCAGAGGGATGTTTTTGTCATGCCCCGATCCTACGAGCACGTGCCCATCCCTTTGCAGTCGATTAACTAGCGACGTCCTAGGACACGTCGCCGACCCATTCATTTTAATATGCTTGTGGAAGCGAATAAATAATCTATAGACAACAATAATATGGGATAGGAAAGTAGGACCACAATTTTCTTGAAAACCAAACTACACTTATATAAACACAACAAACCATGTCATATACAATACAAGCCAATATTTATATATAAGGTTTGCAAAACAGGGGGGGTAGAGTGCTAAAGATCTTTAGGCATTTGAGTCCTCCTCATAATACATCGGAGATCCTGGATCCGACAGGTATGGGTCCACCACCGAACCACCTGGAGGGTTGATTGTCCATTTTCCAAAAGCAACCAACTGCACATACATAGGTATCTCAGATTTTGGTATGTGATCCTCTCTCTATCCATCTCATGCACATTGGTACCATGATCTGTATTGATGGGATACCTTGTGGAGTAAAACCTCATCAATCCAGACCATGGACCTTATGAGCTTATAGACCTATTCTCTTGGGCTCCCATGAAGCGAGATGTAAGATACCTACTCTATGACCTTCTTCGGTTGTCCAAAACACTCAAAAGAAGCTGCCATCTAGGGATCTGAAAATGTTATTCCACCATGGGGTGAGACGACGTCTCAGCAAGTTCGCCCCCTAAGACCTGATTAAGAAGAAAATATGCCCCAAGGGTTGCCTAAGCACAAGCACAAGTCAGAGGACTTACCTTTGCCTCGATTCATTCCTGCAAGTCAATACGATTCACAAAATCATTGAATCACATCATTAAATCAAATCATCACATTGGATCGAGCTATCAATCAATTGTTCCAGTCGATTCCATGTCATCAAGGTCATTACTCGATCAATCCATTCAATATTATCTATAAGTCCAATCATATCAAGGATTGCTCACTTTAAGCTGAAAATAGATAGTATAGCTCGCATTAAGCTGATAAAGTATACTGCTATCATTAAGCTAACATATCAAAGCTTGCAGGCTAATATAATATATTAATAATGCTCACCAGAAGTCATTAAGGTATACTGCTTTCACTAAGCTAACATATCAAAGCCCTTAGACTGATATAGTATACCCATAATGCTCACTCTAAGCTGATAAAGTATACTGCTCGCACTAAACTGACATAGCAAAGCCCGATAATATATTGTTCTCACCATGTGATAATGCAACCATTTCTATCATTCCCGATAAAGTTAACTGTGTGTGGGTACACGGTCAGCTTTAGCCAAAATATAATATTTTCCCTTTTGAAAATCCTACTAATTCTAATAGTCCATAAACACATTTTTGGCATTGTAGACCGATGCCTGATATTTTCTAATTAAATACCGAAATTATTAAATTTTGGGATAAATTCCTAAAATTACAAATCACACTCAATTTGCACAATTCAATAAATACTCAATTAAATAAACCAATCATACCATTGCAATCAACACAAAATTCCAGTTACCAACTACCTCGGTCTTATTTCCGGAAAGTAGTAATTAATTAAATAATTACCAAAATTCATTAATAAACATCAATAAATAGCAAAAATGCACACTTAGGCTGGAAAAGCTTGAATAAAAGTCGAGACAGGCTCGGAAAATTTTCGATCCTATCTAGATAAATACTACAGCTTATCTACTTACTAATTACACTACTCTAACCACCTAACATGCAATATCGAACGATTAAATTACTAATCCATTTTCACTAATCAACTAATCCAAGTTTAACCTAAACTAATCAACCTTTAAGCATCATTAACTTCCTAAGAAGGGATTAGTGAATAAACTCACTGGATTAGCGATCCAACAGGACCACGGCAATGAGGACGTAGTGGCGGTCCACAAACTCCAAAGCGCAAGCACCTCTCAAGGTCCAAAAGGGCTCCAAAGCGGGCCAAATAGTGAGTTGTAGACCCAAGAGCTTCAGTTTTATGGTTGGGCCAAAGGAGAGAGCTAGGTAGCTGGTTCGGGCAAGATGGGACTGGTGAAGGTAACAATGGCCAGGGGGTGGCTTCGAGGCTCGGTGACGGTGAATGGCAACTAGATGGTGCACGTACAGGCGTGAGGCAGCAAGCAAGGATAGGGACAATGGCGCATGAATGCCCGGACAGATGGAATCGAGACGACGACTAGCGAGGCTCGAGTGTGACTTCTGTGACATCCTGAAATTTGCAATTCTGTTTTCAATTTAATATATCGGGCCTTTCATTGATGCACCTATAGTGCTATTCTTTGAGTTGATCACTCTAGGGATAACCAAACTATCTGGGGAAGTCATTAAAGAATTTTAATACAATAGACTTGAGAATTCAACTAGGAATCGACTGCTCGACTATGCTTATCTGTAAAGATCATTATGGCGTAGTTAAAAGTCGACTAGAGATCAGAGATAGGTTAGTTTGATTGAGATGTGTGGTTAAACGTGGGTGATTCCACCAAATTGAAAAGTTCTCGTCGATCGGTACTAGACTAATTTTTTTGTCGTTTTGGTACCCTGTGTCTTTATTTGAATCTTCAAGATTTTCACGACCACAAAGAGTCGCTAATGTGTCGAAGAGGTTCATTGTGGCTTGAAGAATATTGACTGGGGTCATTTGCACTAAAAATTTCTGAAAACTACCCGGTAGCCTAGATCACGCTAAAATCACGCCAGATTGAAATTAATCGTGAATTTGAATCGGATTTCAAAAATTGAAAGTTCTATCATGAAACGATTCATTTTAGGAATGTCGTCTCAGTCTTCGAAAATTTTTTGCAAACCGAGATTTTGATGAAAAAAGTTGATATAGGACCATTTTCAACCGGGAATTTCTGAGGACCGTTTTTTATCGTGAAATTGTGATGCAAGTAAGTTCTACTAGCAAAGAAAAATGCCAATTTGATTGTGAGCTCGATAATGGAATTTATAGAAGTTGAAAAGAATTATTCGAAGAGGAATTAAAGCAATTCCAACCAAAATTCATGTGCCCCCTTGGACCCAACTCTTTGGACCACTTCAAGCTTCTAGAAGAGGGCTTGGCTGCTAGAAAAGTAGCTGAGGAAGCTAGCTAGTGGTGGTGACGAAGTGAGGGGAACAAAGAGATGAGAGAGGGAGCAAAATGGTCCCTCCAATACCCAGCTAGTTCCCCCCTTCTTCCTCTATTTCCATTGATCACTCCTCTCCATCTCAGCCATGTGAAGCTCCAAGGAAACCACAAAAAGCAAAGGAGATCAGCCAACAAGCCGTAGGAGCAGTCCAGCCACTCGTCTGACCACCGCATGCCACTGCTCGCGCTACTCGCCGACACGCATGTCCTCATGTCATCCGCCTACACCACATGCCATTTCTGCGTCTTGTTTGTGCTCAGCAAGCTATCGAGTTGCCTAAGCTACCGTGAGCCACCACTTGCTGCCGTCCAAGCTCCAGCTACCCCCGCCTGGCTTGCTGCTGCCACCATCGACCTTCCCTCAACGTTTCGAGCCAAATCGTTGCCACTGGTCAACCTCTTTAGCCATTGAACAAAATTGGAGTTGTGGGTATTTCCAGCCGTTGTTGGCCTATTTTCAAGCCTTTCCCAACCCCGAAAGGCATTCCCATTTCGGAGTATATCGACCCTCGCCGCGTCCCCATTGTTTTGATCCGAGTGGATCTTTAATCAAGTGAGTTTAACCAACTAATCATTGCTTAGTAAGTTAATGACATTTAAGGGTTGATTAGTTTAGACTAAGTATGGATTAGGTGGATAGTTAGAATAGATTAGCAATTTAATTAATCGTTATTACATGTTAGGTGGTTAAAGTAGTGTAATTAGAGCCTAAACAAGCTCTAGTATTTATCTAGAGTGGTTAGAAAATTTTCTGAGCTTGTCTCGGCTTTTAATTAGGCTTTTTCGGCCTAAGTTGCTATTTTTTAGTATTTAATAATTAATTTTCGTAATTATTTAATTATTTATTTATTTTTCGAAAATTAGACTGGGATATTCGATGACTGAAATTTCATGTTGATTGTAATAGTGTGATTGAATTATTTAATTGACTGTTATTTTGTCCTGATTGAGTGTGATCTGCAATTTTAGGTATTTATCCCAAAATTTAATATTTTCACTAATTAATTAGAAAATCACAATGCGTCGGTTTACAACATCAAAAATGTGTTTTTGGACAGTGGAAATTGGTGGGATTTTCAAAGGTGAAAATATTGTATTTTGGCTAAGGTCGACGTGTACCCACACACGAATATTTTATCGGGTATGATAAAAATTATGAAATCATTAGATGATTAGGATGATATATTATATCAACCTACAGGCTCTGATATGTCAGCTTAGAGAGAGCAGTATGCTGGTATACTCTATTA
Source organism: Eucalyptus sideroxylon (assembly GCA_014182405.2). NCBI lineage: Eukaryota > Viridiplantae > Streptophyta > Magnoliopsida > Myrtales > Myrtaceae > Eucalyptus > Eucalyptus sideroxylon. The sequence continues at coordinate 11,919,503 of CM024552.2, read as the reverse complement.
GCCTGTGGGCCTTAATATGTTAGCTTAGAGCGAGCAGTATACCTAACAGCTTCTGGTGAGCATTATAGCAGCTTCCGGTGAGCATTATTAGTATACTATATCAGCTTGTGGGTGATATGTTAGTTTAGAGCTAGTAGTATACTATTTATCAGCTTAGAGTGAGCTATACTATCTATTTATCAACTTAAAGTGAGCAGTCTTTATTATGATCGGACTTTATAGATAGTCTTGATTGAGATGACTAAGAGATGGTCTTGATGACATGGAATCGACTAAGTTGATTGATTGATGATTTGATATGATTGGTTGAAAGGATTAGATGGTTATTCAACTTGTATTAACTTGTAGGAAGAGACTGAGGCTAAGGTAAGTCCTCTGACTTGTGTTTGTGCTTAAACAGCCCTTAGGGCATATTTTCTTCCTAGTCAGGTCTTAAGGGATTGAACTTGCTGAGACATCGTCTCACCTTGTCGTGGGATAACATTTCAAGTCCCTACATAGCAGCTACTCCGAGAGTTTTGGTCAATTGAAGAAGATCACAAAACAGGTACTTTATATTCCGATTCATGGGCACCTTAGGGGTCTAGTCTATGAGCTCGTGAAGTTTGTGGTCTGGGTTGATGAGGCTTTACCTCATAAGGTACCTCATCGATACAGATCATGGTACCGTCGTGAGTGGCATGTATAGAGATAGGGTCCTATTTCGGAATCCGAGGTACCTGTGTATGTTTGGAGGTTGCTTTTGGGAAAGGCACTGCATATCCCCCTAAGGTTCGGTGGTTGACCCAGTGGACTCAGATCTTGAAGATCTTGGAACTCCGATGTACTCGACTATAGGCTTAAATGTTAGTGGTTGTTTGCAAACCTAGCCCCCCCCCCTCCCCCAATTGTTTTGTAGACTTGGTATATATATATACCTTAGGTTTGTGTATGACTTGTTATGATATGTATATATGAGTGTGTTGTTGGTTTTCAAAATTGTGGCCCTACTTTCTTATCACATATTATTGTTGTTTGGGGATTATTTATTTGTTTTTGCATGCGTACTAAAAGAAAAGAGTTGGTGATGTGTCATGGGACGTTGCTATTTAATCGACCAAGGAGGGATAGGCACGCGCTCGGAGAATCGGGGTGTGACAACTTCAGCTAGTAGTGACGGCAACGCGGGGGCTCCAGCTGGCTTGGCAGGTGTCGACGGGCAAAGGAAGGCTACTAGTTCAACGTCTCCGTAATTTTCAAAGCTTTATGGGGTGCTGGAATGGAGGGCTCGACCGGCTAAGGAAAGGGAGGGAACAACAAGGCTTGAGGGGGCCACTTGGTCTTCAACCTATCCTCTTATGCCCTTGACTTGGTCCCATCATGCCCAACTAGTTTCCTCAACATTTTCCAGCCCCTTGGCTTCCACTAGAAGCCTTGGGAGTGGTCTAAAAGTGGTGTCCAGGGGGGGGGGGCTACGAATTTGAAGACAATTCCCTCAATTCCTCTCTAATCCTCTCTTGAATTGAATCAATTCGTCTTCCAAAAATTCCACCGTTTAGTCCTCAATCAAATTGGTATCTTTCATCACCAATAGAACCAACTTGCATCCCAATTTTGCGATAAAAAACGGTCATCTAAATTTTTCGGTTAAAAACAGCCTTATGTCGAATTCTCACCAAAAATCCTAGTTTGCAGAAAAATAATCGGAGGATGAGTCGATATTCCTAAAATGACTCGTGACATGAAAGAGCTTTCAATTTTTGAAATCGAATTCAAATTTACGGTTAATTGCGTTCTGGCACGATTTTAGTGTGACTTAGCTTACTAGGTAGCTTTTAGAAATTTTTAATGCAAATGACCTGTGGTCAATTTTCTTCAAGCCACAATGAACCTCTTCGATATATTGACGCTTAGTGGTCGTGAAAATTTTAAGGTTTCAAATACGGACATAGGATACCAAAACGACAAAAAAATCAGTTTAGTACCGATCGACAAGAATTTTTCAATTTAGTGAAATCACCTACGTTTAACCATAGGTCTTTGTAGAATCGACCTATTTCTAATCTCTAATCGATTTTTAACTGTACCATAATAATCTTTGTAAATGAGCATGGTCGAGTAGTCGATTCCTAGTCGAATTCTCAAGTCTATTGCATTAAAATTCCTTAATGACTAACCCAGATAGTCTAGTTATCTCATGAGTGATCAACCCAAATTATTGACATCACTAGCTCATAGGTCCAGCCCCTAGGGGTCCCATGCAACAGAATATAAGACGTCTGTTCTGTGAACTTCTTAAGCTGTCCAAAATGCTCGAGAGGAGCTGCCATCTAGAGACCTAAAAATGTTATCTCATGACGGGATGAGACGATATCTCATCAAGTTCAACCCCTTAAGACCTGACTAGGAAGAAAATACACCTTAAGGGTTGCTTAAGCACAAACACGAGTCAGAAGACTTACCTTTGCCTCCACTCCTTCTTGCAAGTTAGTTAAACTCAAATACTCACAAATCATACCATCCAATCAAATCAGATTGTACCATCGATCAATTGACTTAGTCATTCCATGCCATCATGACCACTTCTCTGTCAAACCACTCTATACTATCTATAAGGTCCTATCAAAATAGGACAACTTATCCTAAGCTGAAGATAGATAGTATAGCTCGCTTAAATCTAATAATAGAGTATATTACTCGCCCTAAGCTGACATATCAAGGCTTGTAGGCTGATATAATATACTAATAATGCTCGCCAGAAGTTGACAATAAGGTAAACTGCTTGTCCTAAGCTGATATATCATGGCCCATAAGCAGATATAGTATACTGGTATATTGCTCACCCTAAGCTAACATATCAAAGCCCATAGGTTGATATAGTATACCATCCTAACATATATCAAATTCACCATTTTTATCATACTCGATAAAAATATTCGTGTGTGGATACACGGTCGATCTTTGCCAAAAATATAATACTTTCACTTTATAAATTCCCACTAATTATATAATTGATAAAAACATTTTTGGTGCTGTAAACTGATGCCTAGTGATTTTTTAATTAAATAAATTTTGGAATAAATACCAAAAATCACAAATCACACTCAATTAGCATAAATTTTGGTCACACCACTACAATTAGAATAAAATTTTGGTCATTGACTATCTTCATCTAATTTTCGAAAATAATTAATTAATTAATTAATCACGAAATATAATTAATAAATGCCAATAAATACAACTTAAGCCCGTAAAGCCTAATTAAAAATCGAGACAGGTCTGGAAAATTTCTGACCCATTCTAGATAAATACTAGAGATTGTCTAGGCTCTAATTACACTACTCAAGCCACCTAACATGCAATAATGATTAATTAAATTGCTAATCTAATCTAACTATTCATATAATTCAACTTAGTTTAAATTAATCAACCCTTAAACGTCATTAATTTACTAAGTAATGATTAGTGAGTTAAACTCACTTGTGCAGCGATCAGCTTAGATCAAAATGACGGGGATGTGAAGGGGGTTGAGGCACTCCAAACCAGGCATGCCAACGAGGTTGAGAACAACTCGAAAACGGCCCAAACAATGGCTGGAAACCCACTGCTGTTCGGTTCTGTTCAAGCCCGAGAGAGGGCTGATCTGGGGCCGGCTAAGTGAGCAAAGATCGGCGACAGGCAAGTGGAACTTCAGCGGGTTGGACGGATGGCTCGAGCTTTGACGGCAGTTGGAGACAGCTGAGCGAGCTCTAGCATGACCTGAGACAGCGAACAAGGGTAGGGACGGCAGTATAAGGATGCATAAACTAGCATAATTGGTGTAGCTTGTGCGAGACCTACGGATGAGTGCGAACACACAATAGTGGCGTTCGATGGCTCCAATGGGTGGCCTGCAGTGTCGATGAGGGAAGGGGAGGTGCTGGTCAACTTTGCTGGGTTTCTGAGGTCGAAACTGTAGGGAGAAAAGGGGAGGTGGTCGATGGCTTGGAAGGGAAAGGAGAGGGAGACCGGTTGGATAAGGGGAGGACCACCTTAGTCTCTTCCTGTTCCATTTGGTCCCCTTAAGCTGGTCCCACCTCCACAGCTGGCCTCCACAGTAAATTTCTAGACCAAAAGACCCCTTCTAGAAGACTTGAGTTGGTCCAAAGGTCATGGGTCATGGAGGCATACGAATTTTGCACCCATTTAGCACAAATTGGATTCAATTCCTTCTTGGATCAACCCAATTCGGCTCCCATAAATCCAGCCATCGAGTCATCAATCCAATTGACATTTTTCCTCATCAATTAAACCTGCTTGCATCCCAAATTCGCAATCAAAAATAGTCATCGAACTTTTCTAGACAAAAACGACCCTACCTCGACTTTTTCCTAAAAAAACCCAATTTGCGGAAAAATCTTCGAAAGGCGAGTTGATGGTCCTAAAATGACTTGTGACATGACAGAACTTTATTGGATTCAAATTCATGGTTAATTTCGATTTGGTGCAATTTTAGCATGACCTAGGCGATTTGGTAGCTTTTAGGAATTTTTAGTGCAAATGACCCATGGTTGAATTTCTTCGAGCTACAATGAACCCCTTCGATACATTGGCGACTCTTAGTGGACGTGAAGATCTTGAGGTTTCAAATACAGACATAGTATATCAAAACGACAGAAAAGTCAGTCTAGTGCCTATTGACGAGAATTTTGCAAATTAGTGGAATCACCAACGTTTAACCACACATCTCAGTCAAACCGACCTATCTTTGATTTTTAATCAATCTTACTGTGCTGAAATGATCTCTATAGATGAGCATGGTTGAGTAGTCAATTCCTGGTCGAATTCTCAAGTCTATTGCATTAAAATCCCGTATTTACTTCCCCAAATAGTCTAGTTATCTCATGAGTGATTAGTTCTGAGAATAGCATTATGAGCGTGTCGATGAAAGGCCGATTAATCTAATTGAAAGCAGAAGCAAAAATCCAGGATGTCACATGCCTATACTTACTGTTTTATGTCCCAACTAAGTTTGTCTCAAATGAGAAATTGCCACTTTGGCTAGGCACCCCCTACACTTTTAAAAAATAATAGGATGATAACCTCCCATTCCATAAATCATATGTAGTCTTACATGTCTTCATATGGTACTTTCTTAAGAATAAAGTTCACAAATAAAACTGCCTCCCTCTACAAGTTTAAAGGTGAACCCAAACTTAAAAGCATAGCATTAGCCATCTCTTTTAAAGTTTTGCTCTTCCATTCAGTAACTTCATTCCGTTGCGTTGTGTAAGGTGCAATTGTTTGGAGAATCATCCCCAAACTAGCACACAACTCATTTAAGTTGGAAGAAGTATATTCTCCTCTATGTCAGACCTAAGCACTTTAATTTGTCTATCAAATAGTTTCTTGACCTCATTTTTATACTTGACAAAAATGCTCATAGCCTCATCTTTGCTAGTTGAGAGACAAACATAGCAAATCAAGTAAAATCATCTATAAAAGTGGTCTATTTTCTACAAACTTTAAACCACATAGATCACTATGGATTAATTGCAGAGGTTCATTCATTCTTTCAATAGATTCAAAAGATTTCTTAGCAAACTTAGCCTTATCATAAGTCTTAAACTATTAATGGGCACTTAACTCAAGCTTTGGAATTAGCCCCAAGTTTGTTATCTTTTTTCATTATACCTTAGTTTGCATGTCCTAATCTACCAGCCATAGACAAGGGAAAACAATTGTGCAAATTGAAGATCTCTCTTTATTAATAGCCTTTGGGTAAAAGAATTTTGAGATTACATCAATGACAGTCACATTAGCTTTGAACAGGTCATTCTATGAGTACCTTTTCCTCGCATCCCCCTTTTGGAAAATACAAATTTATTAGATTGAAATACAATTTTGAAACCCTTCTTAATAATTATAGGGCTAGAAATGAGATTCCACCACATCTTTGGTACATGTAGCACATTTAGCGGTGTGATTTTCTTACCGGAGGTGAACTTTAGGATCACAATTCCTCTCTCTGCAATACTTACTATTGTATAGTCAACCATATGGAGCTTCTCTTCTTCCTTAGCCTTCTTGTAGGATGAGAACATGTGTTTATCCACCCAAATATGATTTGTGGCACTTGTGTCCAATCCCCAATCAATATTATTCAACATCGAGGATACCTTAGACATCGCTACAACAACCAGCCTTTTAGCATCTTCTCGCTCTATCAGATTCAGCTACTTGGCTACACCCCCACCCCCACCTTTGTTTGGGTGCTTCTTGCAATCATTAGTCGATGTCTAGGTTTATTGCAAACAAACATGTTCCTTAGAATTTCTAGGACTATTCCTTTTGCTTGTCGTTTCCTTGAAAGGACTTCTTTCTCTTTCTATCTTGATTAGAATTGGAAAGCTTCACAGCACTGGCCTTTGATTCCATAAGAGATTTTGCATTCCCCCTATTGTCCTCCTCAATTTTGAGGTGCAAAAAATGAGACCTTTAAGGCTCATCTCTTTTCATTTATGCTTCGAATAATATTTGAAGTCTAGCTAGCTCAGAGGCAACTTCTCAATTCTTAATAATAACTACCACTTGGAATGATTCACTAAGTAATTCTCTTAGTAAATATGTCTTTTGAAATTATTTGCAATTCTTGGACCTGATTCACAATAGATTTAGAATCCACCATCTTGAATTCCATGAATTTGGTAACCACGAATTTCTTGATGCTTGCGTCCTTGGTTTTGTATTTCTTTTCTAAGGACTCCTATAATTGTTTGGCACTATCAATGTTATGATAGATATTATATAAGGAATTTACAAATAGTTAAGGATATAATTTCAGCATAGGAAGTCCCTGTGCTTCCGTGCTTCAATAGTCATGACATCTTGCTCATCTGGATTAATTATTAGGTACACCTCTAATAAATACTTGACCAGATTCATAGTGGTCAAATAGAGATACACCTTCTTCTGCCACTGCTTAAAGCTCACATTAGTGAATTTCTCCGATTTTTCCTTTAGCATTACTAGAGGTGTTACCATCAAACTAGAAAAACTTGTTGAACCATCCGTCCAAAAATTGGACCATATTACATTTGGCTTGTTCTATTTTGGGGAAAAAAATCTTAAGTATATTAGTTAAGTGACTTGTACCCATACCACCATAGATGGTTTAGGCTCGAGGGCTGGCAACATCTATTGCCATAACACCAAGCCACGAGGTCCGAACCTTGTTGGTCGGAACAACCATAGGAACATATCCAGGAACATTTAGAATATCATTAGGTACATCCTTGTTATTGGCCCTCTCGATTTTCTACTAAACCCAACAAACATTGAGAATGTTAATAATTGCCTTAGGATTATTGAAAAATATAGAAAAAAAAAGTAGAAAAAGAAGAAGAAATGTATTGGGGAAGAATACATAACATTGTTTGTTGTAATAAGAAAATTAAGGAATTCGAGAAAGGAAAATGATAATAAAAAGAAATAGTAATTGGAGATGAGGTATAGCTAACCGAATCTCTTTAAGATGATTAATTCCTGCCAACAGTATTAAGCAGCTTCACAAATTTCACCTTCCAAAATATAAAACTTTGAACCTATTGGTATTTGTCATGCCTCGGGCCCTAACCTTAGCTTAGGAATGCAACTTCCTTCTCCTCATGGGATTAATTCGCGTCGTCCCAAGAGGTGTCATCGTCCCATTGATTTTTATCTTTTATTAAGCACATGTGGAAGCGTGCAATTGCCAATCACTTAATCAATCATCAACAATCAAACAATGGATAGTTAGAGAGAAACACACTCACATAGTTTACAACTTTCCAGCTTTATTTATCTAATCAAAACGTTTACAATTTACAGGCCCTCACTTCTAGGGCTATTCTAATTTGGTCATCCCCTCACACTAAAAAAGATATCAAAGGGAGGGGAAGGATTGAAAGCTGCAAAGGGGAATGCCCATTTCCTCTATTGAAATCTAATTAAAAAGCAACTTCCCTACTTAGACTTGTCCCTAGGCATCATCCACTAGGTTGTTTGGTGGGCTTATGTCCTCACCCGATCTGGGGGACCATGAAACCCATGAGAGGTCCAAAAAAGTCTCCATTGAACCATGCATATCATGCCCGTTGTAGTGCAGGGCAAGGTCACAATACCCCTCATCAACCCAGATGTGGTGGTGACCCATTGGAAAATAACATCCCCTTTAAACACATCTATCATCGAGTCTCCATGTTAACAAGCACTCCAAAGTGCATGAAGTGGTGCGATAAAGGATCCATAACTATCAACTTGAAAAAGGTTTAACAACAACAGTAAGTTAAAAACTTAGTAAGTAAAGATCCTAAACATCCTATAAGCAGATGTCTCGCATCGGAGTCTTGCAATTTCTGACCTAAACATGTCAATGGCAGATTAATAGCAAAGTTTAAGTTTTTCCTTAACTATATACGAGATGGAACCTATCCTCGACCTACATTCCTCAAGTCCTAAATAAAGGCATATAATCCAAACCTGTCTTAACTAGTGCAGATAATAGCTAGAATATTCACACTCGATGGATATGTGCACCTACAACATTATCAAAGCTTTCAAGACTCAAATTACAACTATAGAACATCCACATGACTCCCACTTTATGAATCATTATGATCATGGCATGCACGTGCCTTCCAAGTCACTAAAATGGTATCTAAATCTTGCATGTGTCTCATGCATCTTATATAAGTCCATGCCAAACCTATGCAACCCATAAAATCACTTTAAAAATATGCACATAGCACTCGAATACTTCACACATGTTTGGCACCTTGAGATCACATGGCACTCCATACTACCATGCTATCTCGAGTCCAATTATTAATCATACATACCCGAAACCCTACGGCTCCTTCATAAACTTTCGAGACAATGTCTTGCTCCCTTGGGCACGACATCCAAAATCTATCAGGCATCCGAAATCCATCAGATGTTGTTTCATTATAACATATCCCATGAACAACATCACATTGACATGGGGACATCCCGTTGACTTGGTGGTATCATTTCATTCTCACTAAAGAGGCATTACTTTGACTTGGGGGCATTGTCCCAAATCCATCGGTGACGGAATTCCTCATATGACCACGTGAATAAAGTATTCAAGCAATCAGTTTTATGTTTCTCGTTCTATAAAAATCCATATGTAAAGATCACACCATATAACACTCATACACCCATCCGTAAGATTCGTATATGAAGATCAAGCATGAGTTGCTATAGCAAACGATCCATAACAATAATCACGGCAAATCTAGCCTAAATAAATCATTCTCACAACTCACGCTAAACCCCGAGCAATCTCAACTCTCACATACTTGTCCCTCGATCAATCCCAAACCACATAGGTCAAGCATATCATGAGCAAATCAAACAAAATTAACCCTATGAATTCCTTAACCTAGTAGAGTCCTACGACACTAGAGGCGGTCCTAAATTCAAGTCGCATAACACGATGACCTAGCCGATGTTTAGGAAATCTACTTACAACCAAGACGGGATGAGGGGTGTCATGTGGTGGCTAGAGGATAGCAAGATAGCATTTGTGGCATCCGAGAATTTATACGACCCTCAATTATGCAACGGCCATGAGTAATCGACAGGAGTATCGTCATTACTACTTTTGGCTTAGTTTCATCACCACTTGACGACCCGAAACATTTACGTTCGGAAAAAAGAAATTCATCCTTGAATGGCCGTACAAACAATCTTACCAACGGCCATGTTTTCTTTTATCTATTGGACTGACCAACTGTGCAACAAGAGAAGTCTTTGGACTTCGATCAATTGATGGAATTTGGCCATGCATGAGGAACACGCATGCCGAATTTAAGAATAAAATTTTAAGGTGTTGGACCGCGCATGAGGGCCATGCACACCTTTTCTTTGTGCAATTCGGCAAGTGAGGAAATGAATTTTTATCATCATATAACTCTGTCAAATTCTTTCTCCACGCGAGAATTTCGATCACATATTGTACATTGTTGCGACACCGTGTGGCCATGTGAGTAGGCTGTAATTTAGATCATGCATGTGCGGAGATTAAGGTAAATATTTGGAGAAAATTGGGCCACGCTCGGAGACCATGTGGCCACGAATTTGTTGGCCCAAGCTACATGAGTTTCTTTCTTCTTCTTCATTCGGTCGACAACATGGAGTCAACAAATCAAGGGATTGTTGACTGAGAGGAGCCCAGTAACTGCCACGTTGCTCTCCCATTCAGTGGCCAGCATAGGAGGAAAACCGGACAAGGAGAAACACGCCTCCTCCACCTGTCCATTTCAACTTCAGCCACTTAAATTTCTGCATGGAAAAAGTGATTTATTAGTTAATCAAAGAACAAAAAGGGGGGAGTTCGAATTTGAGGGGAAGAGAGAGAGTAAATCGAGCCGAACCTAGAGCAGAGAGAGAGAGAGAGAGAGAGAGAGAGAGAGAGAGAGAGAGAGAGAGAGAGCAGGCACGCGGGTGTGAGCCGTGAGGAGGAAGAGAAGGATTGCCTTCCGCCGTGCTCGAGCTGCCGTCATCGACGCCGCCGGTCTTCGTTGCTGTTGAGCCAAGCCACAACACCCCCCAATGCCCTATTTTTGTTTGCAACTGAGTAGGAGAGCTTGAGGCAAGTGAAAGTTCATTGATCTATGTTTTGCATGCTGCAATTTTCTGGTAAAATGCTGTTAGATGTGAGAAAATGCAGAATTGGGAGTTGCATGTAGATTTTTAGATGATTTAAATGAAGATTGACTGTTGTTCTCTGGAGGACTAAATGTATTATTGCTGTGCTGTGTTGGATTGAGCTCGACGGGAACTAAATTGAAATTAGAAATCATCGCATGTTGCTTTTGAATCTTGCTTGTCTTGAAAGTTTAGTGAAAGATGGCTGTGTTGATTAATGTTGAGATGAGTGAGCTTAGGGATGAATATATGCTTTGAGCCGAGCTGTGGAACGTTCCTCTGTTAATAAGAACTTGCTGAAAGTGTTCTTAGATGTTGTGGAAGAGACTTGAAGTGTTGTAAGATAGATTTGTAGAGAAACAAATGATTGATTGAATTAGAAATGAAGAAAACCATATGTACCGATTATGTTTTAGAGAAATTTAGATGGAAAGTCTTTTTAATTGTATCGTTCTGGTTTATAATGGTGAAGATAAGAAAATGGACCATTTTACATAATAGAACACCCATAGATTAAGTTAGACATTTAAATATAGCTATGTGAATGTGAAAACATGAGGATATGAGTGAATCTATTGAAATCAATACTTTGTTTTGTAGGGAACAACTTGACCTTTGATGATTTAGCAAATTCTATGTAATTTTATACATAGAATTAGACTTTGAACCCTAAATGAAAGTAGTAGGGAACATCCTTAGAAATAACATATCAAAATTTGAAAACAAACGGACAAGATTTAGGTGGTGAAGTACTGAACCTGAGAATACTGCAGAATTTCGAAGGAAACAGAAAACTAGTACTCTTTTTACACAATGAATCTGACTTAGTGTCCTTCACGAAATTTCTTCCTTTTGGTCTCATCTATAACATATCGAAATTTCATAATTTTCTGAGTTCATTTAAGGGTTACTCCGAAATTAGTATTAAAACTGCACATTGTGCTGTTTGAGCTGCTTTGTTATGAATTTGCTCAATTTGTCCCAAAGGTGAATGCATTTTAAATTGCTATCTGACGTGATGCTACTGGCATTGACATATTATGCAATCTTGAGATTTGATGAAGGATTCTTGGGACATCTTGTTATTGCATTTGAAAGTAGTTTTAGAAATTAAGATATTAATTGTTGCCGTTGGACCCTCGGGTCAACGATGCCCTGGGAGTCGGGATGCCCAAAGGATCGAATCAGTTGATGCCTTGTGGATGCTCGGTGGCCTTAAGTGGCTGAATGCCAGACGTTTGTCCTTGGGAGCTTCAAGATGCCCGATTGTATGCTAGTCAGTACGTAAATTCGAAGGGCCAATGTAACCAATCTCATGGTGAGCCTCGAAGGTATTCATCATGATGCTAGGGGGGGTATGAGATGCCTGGAGGTGTGATATGCTCCGAATGCCCAGTGGCCCTAGTGGCTGAATGCCAGAGGCTTTCGCGATGCCAGGGTGGATGCGAATGCCCAGAAGGACACAAACATTGGTTGTGGCATCCCAAAATTCAAGACAACCTTTAGAGGAATTAAAGCCCATAATTAGGTAATGAAATTACCTCTAGTTTATGTTTTAGCCATTAGTTTTCTCTTAAGGATATGTGTTATGTGCTTGTGTTCATGAGTTTTTTTAAATTAGTACTATAGGATAAATTAATGAGAATAATCTATGCTTGGCTATGCATTTTATAGACTAAGGTCCCATAAATAAAATGTTACAAGATTTTGGCTATGTGGAATTTAGTAATTAAATTCCTAAAAGAAAGAATAAGAAAGGGGTAAAATTTGATTTTACTTAGGTTGCGCCTTAGGCCCAAGAGTGGACCTTTAATGGGCCAAGTTGACCGGCCCATTGAAGCCCACAAGTGGGCTGCCGTCGACCATGAAAGGGGGAGGAGTGGCCGGCCCATTGCTGGCCCAAATGCCTCCAAGCCCAAAACCCATTGCATGTGTTATGACAAGTGGCAAGATGAGTTCATGCATTGGCCATTGGAAGAGGCAAGCTAATGATTGCAAATGATGAGGAATTAGGGAAATAAAAGGAAGAGGAGAGAGAGAGGGTGGCCGGTTGTGTTGTTCGGCCAAGTGAGAGAGTGAGAGATAGAGTGAGGCCGAGAGAAGAGAAGCCAAGAGGGAGGAGGAGTCGCCCGTCGTCGCCGCACACCGCCCGTTCGTTTGCCGTGTGCCGTCGTCCTCCTCGGTCTAGAGGCAAGTTGGTATCCGCTTTCTACTATTGCACGAATGTCTTGCATGTGTGGTCGGAATCTAGGATGTTTGGAGGCACGGAAATGAAGCTAATGTGGTTTGTTCTTGAGTTTGCATGCTGTTTTCGTATGAACCGCTTGACCCAGAATCTTGTGAGAGCTAGCATGCATGTTTTGAGTTCGATTTTGACTTTGATTCCTTAATAAAAGTTGTAGCTAACATCCTAAAATACAATATATGAAAATTTGGTAAAAAATGGTGGAGATTTAAGGGGTCAAATTCTCATCCTACGGAGACACCAGATCTGGAACGATTTCACTGACCTTTTGGTGGATTCATGGTTGCATGTTGATTTTACTAAACATATCTCTTCAACTTCTTCATAAAAATTGTAGAGAACATCTTAAAGACTAACATACTCAAATTTGAAGTGAAATGAGCAAGTATAGCCTAGTGAATCGACTTACTCTTGAAGACGGTAAATCTGGAGACGCGGTACAGGACACCCGAGACTTCATGGACCCATATGGTGACTGTTCTTTGCAAATTTGACTTAGATCGCTTAATGAAAGTTGTAGGGGACCTCTTGAAGTAAAAAATATCCAAATTTCAGAGGAAACGAAGAAGACAAAGTGGGTAAAAACTCGGTATTTCAGAGATGACTACACCGGACGTTTCGGTATGAGAACCAGAAACTTCGGACGACTATAGAAAATTATCTAAAATGAATCTGGCCTAGAAGTCTTCATGAAAAATCTACTTTAGTGCCTTAACTATAACCTGGTAAAATTTCATAATTTTTGGAGGTCGTTCAGGTATTTTAATCAAATTATTTCAAAAACTGCACATTCTGTTTTTATCCGAAATTGCATGCTGTGATTGTGTGAATGATATCTTTTGTGTGGAACTTTATTGGCCATGTGTTTTTCATGAAATCATTATCTTATCGTCTTGGTTATCACATGCTTTAATTTCATGATTTTTGGAAATCATATGGATATTTAATTTAAATATTTTCAACAATGGTACAAGCTGGAATTTAAATAAATTTCAAAAAGGCATGATAAATGGACTATTCTAAATTGTATTAATTCCATAAATTTTATTTTGCATCTTGCTGCATATATGATGATGACTAATGATGCATGTATAAATCAAAGGATGAAAGTGATTTTGTTTGCCATTACATCATGTGCCATGCTGAGTTGAGACCTCAATTGCTAAACATGATCAATGATAAATGAGGAAACTGTTTGTGGTGGATGATAATGCCCTGGGAGTATCAGGATGCCCAGGATGGGGGGGTGTCGGATGCCTAGAATGTATAGAGATACATGGCCGGATAGCCTCGGGAGTTTTGAGATGCCTGGAATGGTTGGGTGCCAGAAGCCTTGGAGGTCTTTGCCCGAGGGGATACCTCGTGATGCCAGTTGGGATGCGAGATGCTCGGAATGTGGGGATGTTGGATGCCCGGTGGCCTTAAATGGCTAAATGCTGGAGGTTTTTTTCGTGATGCCAGGATGGGGTGCGAGTGTAAAGTATGAGATAAAATTGATGATCCCGAGAAAGAGTGATGTGGTGATCGAATTGAAAGTTAAAAGTGGAAATTGAATCATGCATATATGATATGATATAATGATGATCACCTATATCATGATGATATGCGTATATAATATGATATGATGATGATTACCTATGGCATGGTGACATGTGTATGATGTGATGATGATCACCTATGGTATGCTGACATGTGTATGATGTGATGATGATCACCTATGGCACGATGATACATGTGTGACATAATAATGATCACCTATGGTATGATGACATGTATGTGATATGGTTGTGATGAGGATGTATGATGGTATATGCATGGCTTCAAGGTAAGTATGCTTGGATGCATGAATGACATGTATGATGTTGTGATTGTATTGTATGATGCATTGAGTGATTATTGGATTTATTTACCTGCTGAGTGGTTGTACTCACCCCTTCAGGAATCAACATTTCAAATTAGCAGCATGCTGCTCCTTGCTGTCATGCGGGGCATATTTTACGGCCTACCTTCGGATGTAAAGATCGAGTGCGAGGAGTTTGATTGTCCCTCCGTTCCTGGTCTTACATATATTCGAGTGCGCTGTTTAGTTATGCACGATGTGGGCCTAGCTGGGGGCCTTGTTGTCCAGGAGTTCATATCCATCCACATTCGTTGCGACGGAGTGATGCATGGGATATTGCCGCCACCACTGCCTGATGCACCAGGATAGGTGTGAGGGCCCGTGCGTGACAAGTAGGAGTTGAAACTTTTTGGGATGGATAGCCGACACTAGTGATGAGGGATCTTTCACGTTAGTCGTAGTGGGTCGAGTGTTTCTTTTTGGGGTATAGGCCGAGTGTGGCTTAATGTCCTGGCCTTTCTTTTGATGTACCGACCCAAGGAAACCCATCTTGAAAATATATAAATAAATTGTCGTTGTTGATGGAGGGAGTGATGGCAATGTTATATTTTGCTTCCATTAAATGAGTCGCGCTAGGACCGTTTAAAAAAAACTGTCCATGATTTACGACGCTTCTTTTAAGAGATGTAATCAAGTGTAACGTTGGTGCCTGTGGTGACCCACGAGGGGTTCAAGGTGCCACATTGTTCCTCTAGGGGGATAAAACCATTTGAATGATTAAGTCTAATGATTATATTAAGTGTGAGTGTGATTTGATTATGGGACTAAATTGTATGGCATTGAATGAAACGTGTCATTACAGTTTGGCCCTATGATCGGGACTTGTGTAACTAGACATGAATTATTTTGATCCTTTGAAACTGTATTTGCCATTGCATTGAAGAATTTCATGATTTTGATGCATGCTTATCCCTTAACTACTTGTTTTGTCTATCTGGCATGAATCTGGATATTGATGGTACTGCATGATATAGCTTAATGAATCTTTTACTGCTGAGTGGTTGTACTCACCCCGTTTGGAAATGAACATTTCAGACTAGGAGATATGCCTCTGCTACTAGTCACCCCCAGCACATTCTATGGTATACTAGCCGATGTTGAGTGTGAGTGTACGAAGCATCCTCATCCTGATATATGAGGGTTAGTCTTTATTCGAGTGCGGATTCTAGTCATGTATGACATTGGTTCGCCCGTCGGCCCAATCATTCAGGAGTTTCTGTTTGTGCACGTTTGCCGTGGTGGGATCATTCTAGGGATGTTGCCGCCGCCACTAGCTGATGGACTAGGCTGGGTGTGACTAAGAGGGACGGGTAGCTGTTGATCATTTTTGGATCGCCGACACTGACTAATAGACTTTTGTATAGGATTGCATGGAAATGAAAGAAAAAGGGGGTCAATTATCTTTTGAGTATGTAGCCGGGTATAGAAACCACGACAAATTTTGGTGTACCGACTAATGATGTCTATCAAGCTTATGTAAATAAAAGTGTTCGGCTTTATCTTATAAAAGTTTTTGTTGGGGTGCATTGTTTCTGAATTTGGAATAGGGAGATGTTGGATTCGCTTCAGTTATATGAACTGAGTTGGGACCGACCTAAATGATATAAACCCCCAAGATTTATGGATTTATCAAATTTTTATGGTATATGAGTAATAGACTTTAAGGTAAAAAGAAAGGATATGATCTGTGGCGACCTTAACGGATCGGAGGTTGTTTCGGGGGTGCACAACATCAACACGACGCGAGAACAATGATGGCAACTTGGTAGATGAGTGAGTCAACGAGCACCAAACTGTGGGAGCGGCATCCTAGCAGGTGGCGAACTAGGGCAGATAGGTAAAAAGCATGGGTAGTGAGGAGAATGGGAGGCAAAAGAGAGAAAGAGGGAGAGAAGAAGGAGAAAAGAGGGTTCGGCCAGTGGGTAAAGGAGTGAAGGGGAAAGAGAGAAGAAGAAGAAGAAGCAGCAACTTAAGGGAGAAGCATATCCATCACATTTAATGCTTTATTGTCTTTCTCTCATCATTACTACAAACTTGGTGAGAAAAAGCAAACCTTGGCCCTTCATTGGGCCATGTGCCTTATCAAAATCAAGGGCTAGGATGGCATCTTGCAACTTCAATTATTAGCTAGACTCAAAGGGCAATTTGGTCAATTCCTCTCATCCTATCCAAAAATGGCGTCAACTTCATGTTCATTGTAACATCCTTGATTTCGATCTCGTAAGGATCAGCCATTATTTCTTAACATGGGCCATTGGCCATGGATCAATCGGTTCGATCGGCAAGAAATCGCAGATTGATCACAACCGACCAACTGACCAACCAATCACAAATTGGTTGAGGTGTCAACCATGAATTTCTACCGACCATACTAAAAGGGTAGGATCATCAGCTCACAAAATGACTTTTTGATCACAAGAATTGGTCATGGGATGATTTTAGATCAATGGATGGTCATGGGTCGATCTGACCAGTCACAGTTTTTGGTCGCAGGTGATTTCACTCGGTTATGCATTGATTCACATCAATCCGATGCGATCAAAAGCAATTTTCTTCTGATAAAAATGGACCATTCCCTATTTAATTCTTAGTGATCGAAACAAAAATCTTGAAGTGGTGATGTCTGATCATGGATTGGTAATGTACCGACCATGAACCTTACCAGTGGATTGGGTGCTAATCGAAATGAGTCTACGGATAGATCTGGTTATTCCGTCACTAATTCTAAGGTCCATGAGTGCCTTGGCTTAGTGCTAGGCCATGAGTAGCCTTAGGATTGGTCTCAAACCGATCAAAGGACAATTGACCCTATTGGCCGACCAACCATCCAAAGGAACGGTTCGAGCAAGCATGGGGCGTGATGGAAACCAACTTGGATGATAGAATTCTCTAGAACACCTCATTAATGAAGAAAAAGACAAAAGCATAGGACATGAGTTTTCCTTGGAATGATCAAAAGTCATGATGATGGCCAAAATATCCTTGAAAATTCTAGAGAAAGAGAAAGGAGGTACACAAGTGGACCAATTCGAGAGCGATACATGAGCCCTCATTAATAACCGAATATTCTAGAATTGCCTAATTAGCAACCTAGAGTAGCATTATCATTAGATTTCATTAAATGTCATTAAATGCGGGGTAGATGTGGGCCAGTGAAAAAACGAAAAGCGAGCCATCATCGATGATTTCTAGGAACTAGATTTGCCAAGCAAGGCCTTTTAGCCTTCCAACTCATTCCTTAGGCTTCAATTATTGGACTAATAGGCTTGCCATCAAAGGAAAGTAGGCGGGACACTTGGAAATGTTGGAGAGGATTGCTTGGCTTGGTAATGATGGCTCCAAGGTCTATAAATAGGAGGAGTACTTCCCATTTCCTCACTTTACTCCCATTTTCTACTCCTACCATTTCCTTGAATGCCCCCTTCTCATGCCCTCTCTCTCTCTTTCAACTTCCAAGCCAAGCTGCCCAATCTTTGTAGCTCATGTCCTAGTTTGGGGTTCATCTAGGTAAGTAAGATCCCTAAGTCTCCTCTAGGGCGGTGGTCTCTACTGTCGAGTCTAGTTAGGTGCTCACCTGTTAAGTCGTAGGTAGGATCTTGGATCTTTTGTATGGTTTGCTCATATTTATGCTTGAGTTGTTCATGCCTAGAATGAGGCCAAGGTTCATTCAGATTAATTTCATCGCAAGACAAAGTCGCCCAAGCCATAAAGCCTTGGTTTTGACATAAATAAGATGCTAGGTCTAAGCTTCGCTTGGTGCGGGAATCATCTAAGGCTACAAGGTCCTAAGTCGACATTGAGGCATGTCCATCCTATGCCTTGATCGGTAAGGGGATAACCCAAATCCACGAGGTCTTGGTAAGGCACCAAGCATGGCAATTTCCATAGTCCAAGTGGACGTGGGGACTTTGTGCTTGGCGTTGAATCAAACAGCGAGCCAAGGATCATTTTCGATACATGTACATTCATATTGGGTTAGAATCGAGGTCTGTGAAGCTTGAAATCGTCATTAAAGTGAGGTGTACCTAAGCCTCGAGGTCTTGGTTCGACATTGAGGCGTGCCATTCCGAGCCTTGTCCGGTGCGGGAATTGACACTAAATGATTGATTTAAGTTACGGATCAAAGGTCATTCTCAACATATTTGCTAGTCAAGTACAAGAAATTCATGACACATACGAATGAATGAGCATGCCTTTAGGCCATGCATGCGTTGGCTAAGAGAAGAGATAAGAAATGGCTTGTATGATGCATTTATGCATGCATTTAAAGAGGAAAAAGCGCTTGTCGCCACACAACATTGGCGGCGATGCCTCATTCGTTGAATGGGAAGCCTCGGTTGATTCAAGATGCCCTAGTTGAGTCAGGATGCCTAGATTTTGAACTCGAAAGCCTCGGGAAGCTAACCTCAAGAAACCTCGGTCAAGCCAAGATGCCTTGGTTGAGCTAGGAAGCCCAGCAAGAAGCTGGAAGCCCCAATTGAGCTGGGAAGGCCTGGTCGAGCTAGGATGACAATAAATGAATTTGCATGGATGCCGATTATGCATGAGCATGATATGTTGTTATGATAATTGATAAGCCAATGGTAGTTTTGGCATGGATGGCATGTGTTTAGGTAAAGCATGACGTATGATTTGCAATTGATTTTCCATCGACACTGTTTGCGATTGCCATACTTGCTAGGCTTTGATGATGAGATGCTTTCCTAGTAGAGAGCTAGGAATTTTACTTACCAACTTTCCCTAAAACTCATCCATCATCTTTTAGTCTTGTAGACATGGAAGTGTCACGTCAGTTTTGGGAGCTGCAGTCAAGCTAGAGGAGATAGGATTTGCCTTGGCCTATGTGGAAAACTTGTACTGTGATGTAAAAAGAAAAGAGGGCCCATAGAGAGGGCTTGTAAAAGTAGTTATAATATAAATTAGTGTGTTCTGTGTGATGTATGTCCCAGTCTTCTAATTGTTGTTTGTCCAAGGAGTTGTTTATTCACGTTTCCACATGTGCACGATACAAGATAAAAAGAATTGGGAAGGCGACGAGCTTGTGACGTCACAAAAATAACCCCTACTGCTTAAGACCCTAAAGATGGAGTTGGGGTTGTGACATCCATGGCCTAACAAAGTTTTTCTCATCTCAATTTAAATCTTAATAGGCTAAATTGGTCTCACTTGTAGGTCCATTAACGTCTATATCCTCAAATTAGTGCATTTCCTCAATTAATGCACTAACGGCCTCACTAAAATTATTTCAATTGTAAAGGAATGCTTTGATAACATCTACAGTCGATACCCGCTAATGGACCGGGGCTTGTGGCTAAGTTTCAATCAAAACGACTTTAACACAACCTACGCACATTTAGGTGGCATTGGCATAATTCACACAACTAGACTTGAACTAAGTTCAATGCCTATCCAGGGTTTCAGGCATGACTTTAAGTTGAGCTTAGTCGATCCATATATGACCTTAGGTTGTCATGTAATCGAGTAGAATCGATTAGCTTACCTTGAGTCATGATCACTCAGGATCGAATTAGGGTTGTTCATGAACAATACATCGATCATGCAGCATCACCTGTGACCAATATACACTTGAGTTGAATCGATTTATATCCGTCCATGGACTACTTGTGATGGCATGCAGTCATCCACAGCAATCCTTGTAGTCACATGGTCCTTTCATGGTTGAATGCTCTGGTCTATTCCAATCTTTCTTTTGAATTGCCCCGCCCCTAATCAACTAGTCAGCTCATGAACAATCCCTAGGATTGAGTCACGACTTGTCTTTGTTACTCACTTACCAATCCTTAGTTCATCCCTTATGATCTAAATAGGGGTTTGAATCGAGGATGTCACGATGTTAGCACTATACAAATAGGACTATGTCGAACACTTTTTAAAACTAGCACACCTAGAGAAACTTGAAGAAGAGAGATGTTGATGTTTCCACTTCTTACTTTGAATGAGGAACTTCAAATCTTTTTGTAGAGCTTTGACATTTGTGTACAGAAGAAATACATGAACTATATACTAAATAGATATAATAATCTAGGAGATTCATAAATTAAATAGATATACAAATTCGAGTAATACATGAACGGAAACAATGTTCTCATTTTGCTCACTTTCATTGATCCATTAACCTACCATAATTACAACAAAAGGAAGGCCCGTAAATAATAAATTGTCATGTGTGAGATTTTGTGAACCATTACTGACTATTCTAAAAGCTTAAGCTATTAGATGAAAGCATAGTTTATTAGTTAAATATTCTAACACCATGTCAAGAACCAAAAGTTGGAGACAAATGGTAACTAGAGGTGGAAGACAAATGATAACCAAAAGGAAATAGCAAAGAAAGAAAAAAAATGAGAAAATTCAAAAATTAAGCAAAATGGTTTCATTTTGTCTAAATGTGCTCTTGTTTGATCGCCAATTGTGACACATAAATCCTAGCTAGCTAGGGGTCTATCGCCATGTCAGTAATTTTAGGTGAGTCTTAACCAAGATGACTTAATTGTATTTTCACTCAACGGTTTACGGTTATATTGGTCCAATTGAAAAGTTTCATATTGAATTGAAATTCATACAATAAGTTTAGGAAAGCCATAGTGACTTTTCCCTATGCAAAATATTGTAGTAAAAAATTTAAAATGAGCTATTGAATACGGAAATTAACTGTAACATAATCAATCTATAATGCAGTGCTATCATGAGAAAATAAATCTATTTATACAATTAAAATATGCAAGTAAATAGTTTCCTTAAATGCACCGCTAAAGATATTTTTGCATGTCTACCGAGAACACTCTGAAGATGGATGGGAGGATTAGCTTACTTTAAATTGGCCTTGTGGGGATTTCTATTGAGTTGTGCCAACACGATATGCTGTTGAGGTCCCTCAGGTGCTTCAATTTGGATCACACTTCGTGTAGACCCTTCGGTTGTTGTTCACTTTTTTTTTTTTTTTTTTTTTTTTTTCAGAAATCACCTAGCACCTCCAACAAGAAAAAACACACTTAAAATGTTTTGACTTGAGCCCGTGAACCATATATTTAGGCACAACTGTTGGAGATTAGGCATAGGCTCTAGGATATTGGACTTGGCATCGAGGGACCTGCCCTCCATTTGTGAACCTAGGTTTAGGCGTTAATGACTTGGTGGCTGGAGTCGAGTATCCAAGTATGGTCACTAGAGACTCAAGCATGGCCTTTTGGGAGCTAGTGCTAGATGTGAGAGCTGGGTATGTGGGCATGGTTGCTAGGAATGTAAGCACTAGCATTAGAGTCTCGAGCATGGCCACCAAGGATCTTGGCCTAGGTGTCGGTAACTTCAATGCAAGATCTAGGTTCCCAAACATGTATGTTGAGAGCCTAAGAACGAGCACTAGCCACAAGGAAGATGGGCCCAACCTTTGTAGGATCAGGCTTTGCCACTGAGGAATTGAGCTTAGCCTTAATGAACTTAGGCTTGGACGCCACTAACTTAGGTGCGAGAGATAGCTACTCAGATATGGTTGCCAAGGATTTGGGCACGGGCAGCCTAGCCTCAAGAAACTTGGACTCGACCCCTTTAGACCTAGGCCCCTTGATGGACTTGGGTGCAGATGCTAATGACTGGGGTGTTGGAGTCAATAGTAAAGCAAGGTGCTAGGTACCTGTGCACAAGCATTAAGGTCTCTCACTTGGCCTCTAGGATGCATCTTGACCTTGTTGGACCTAGGCCTTGGCACCAAGGGCTTATGCGTGGGGGTTGGGTACTCGAGCACAACAATAAAGGACTTGGGGACATGCTCTAGGGCTTGGGCATGGCCTCGAGGGACTTAGGCCCTATCTTTGTGGACTAGTGTTTGACTTCTAAGGAACTGGGCCAAGTCTCAATGGCCTAGGCTTGTCTGCTATGGACCCAAATCATAGTTGTCGAGGTTCTTGTGCCTAAGTGCTAAGGTCTATTTGAATTTTCAAAAATGATTTTTGATTTTTAAAAGAGAAAATTGTGTTTCTATATTTAAGTATAATTTTATGTGGATTATGAAAAGATTACATTAGTTCATTTTCCTGAGAGATCCAAACACCAAAAAATATTGAAATTGTTTTATGATAGAAATTGTTTGCTTTGAAACAAATGGAGCCTAAGTGGTGTAAATATTCACATTTAACCTAAATGAAATCATGGGAGTTTTGACTCCTTAACTTCTCATATGGGTTAGGGTGAGGATGATTAGTTTTTAGGTATAGGTTTCAACTCCCATGCCCTACAAAGAGGTATAGTAAAAGTTTGAGAATGAGTTGAGAGCTATGGTAAGACTAATCCAAAAAGGAAAAAAAAAAACAACCTAAATGAAATCGTATGGAGATATCTTTATATATATATAGGAAATGCATCCTAAGATGCCTAACATACGAGACATGATTGTTGTTTCCTTCTTAATGGCATGCTAACGTGTAATGAAACGTGGTAAGTAAAGATATAAATAAATAATTAACTCCTAAATATGCATCGCTACAATTATAGGTAGGTTTTATTACTTTTATCAATATATTTCACAAAATTCTCATTAACGTCAACTATGTTTCCACTGAATGACTTAAGTAGCCTCTCCCTTGCTTATCAAATAAGTGGTTTTCTTACTTAATTGAATGATTTAAGCAATGTTATTCCATGTTACCAAATAAATTAATCCCATTAATTGCTAATTGGCTTATCAAACATGCCCTAACTGTTTTACAATTGAAACTTAATTAGGATGTGTGGCATCCCCTTAGCACGCTCCCCGATCCATTAGGGTCACCACAAGTACTTATCACTTATCCTACTACATACTAGTCTAATAACCTTTTTTGTTTTAAGTAGAACAATAGTTCATAGGTCCCAGTGCAGCTCATCAACGAAAGCATAAACGAGTCTTACCATCTCTTACTCCAATAACAATAATGCAATGCACACCAACTATGCACCAAATGAAAAGACAAAGCCGAGTCACTTTTATTTACATTTTCACGATGGACATCTTGGGTCGGTACAGCAAAAAGGGCCAAGGCTTTTTAACTATGCTTGGCTAACTCAAAAGAACACGACCCTACATTTGACATATACACCCATCCATCATCTAGTGTCGGCTAACCAAAAAGTATCCTCCTCCACCAACTGTACGCTCGATCACACCCAACCCGGTGCATCAAGGGGAGGCGGCGGCAGCATCCCTAGCATCACTCCATCACGCTGGACATGAACAGATAAAAACTCTTGGATAACAGGGCCAATAGCAAGACCCACATTGTACATCACCAAGATACAGACTCGAACAAACACCAAACCAGGTACACTAACACAGGAATGCTCCATGCACTCCACCTCAACATCAGATGGCAATCCATAATAAGTACTGCGAGCGACTGGTGGCAAAAGCATCTTTCACTTTGAAATGTTAATCCCTAAATGGGTGAGTACAACCACTCAGTAGTAAAGATCCACCAAACTACACAATGCGTCAAACAGAACAATCAATGTATCATGAATAAAACACATATCATTCATGCATTCAAGCATACCTCACCTTACTGCCATGCATATATCACCAAGCACTTATACATGTATCATCAAGTAGCTAAGCATATATTACCATGCAACATGCATATACCACCATGCACTCCATGCTTGCATTCCCATGAGGTTCATCCCATGCCATATGCACACATCCATACGCATGATTCAATTCTCAATCTTTATCTTTCAATTAGATCACATCATTTTTCTTCCCAAGGACCAATGTTTTCATCCCACAATTTATTGCTCGCATCCAACCCGTCATCACGAGGAGCCTCCGGCACACACCTCTGGGCATCCGGCAAACACACTTCAGGCATCTCATACCCCAACTAGCATCACAGGGTATCCTCCCAGCACACACCTCCAGGGCTTCCGGCACATACCTTCGAGCATCCCAATACTCCCGGGGCATCCGGCACACACACTCCGGGCATCTGGCACCCACACTCCAGGCATCCCAACACTCCCGGGGTATTGTCGGCTCACACCTCTAACAGTATCATCATTATCATAATTTATATTCACACATGTATCTCAATTTCAACATGGCATTTGATGCAACAATATCAAAGGTCTCAACCAGCTCTTGATGTCATATAACATGCCATATGTCACCACATATGCAGCATAATCAACCACTCAAGACATTATATCACATGGAGTAATTTCATTTATTTTTTAAAGTACAGCAAAATTTCGGGTAAAAACAGATTGCACTCCTTTGGTCATAATTCTTGAAAAATTAGTAAACAGCCTTAATAAATTCTAAAAATTTGACATGTTATATAAAATATCAAGAGGAAAATATTCCATGAAGAACACCATATCAAAATAACATCATACAATTCGGTACAGTCCACACATCAGTCTTTATAATTTCGAAATATTGCCATACACAGTTTCATTCATGGATTCAATAAAAATCTTAAATCAACTCCAAAATTCTAAAATTTTTATATGTTATAGAAAAAAATCCAGAATTAAATATTTCATGAAGAACTCGAAATCATATTTGTGATAGATTAAGAACTATAATAACCATAACCGTCCATAACCCTCGACATCAAATTCCAGATCTAACTGTTTCGGATAAAATCGTTTCACCAACCTAAACTCATCCATTTTCTCTAAAATTTTAGTATGTTACTCCTTAACATATCATATTCAACTTTCATTCAGAACATGAGATCAAATTTCAACCGGGAAATTTTATAAAATTCACAGAATCACACTAGGTCAGCATTACGTTTTCCAGATCTAACTTATTCAAAGAAAAATAGTTTCACCGGTATATACTTGTTAATTTATTCTGAAATTTTGATATGTTACTCTTCAAGAAGTTTTTTACAACTTTCATCAAGAGGTCAAAGTCAAATTCTCACTAGAACATCGCATGCAACTCACGAAATCATCAAAGGTCGGACTGTTTTTCCAGAAATAGAACACCAGGCTAGAACACAACTCTTGTAGCTTCGAGATTTCACACTTCATCCACACCCGAAATTTATCATTTTCTACACACACATCACAGCAAGCAAAGGGTAGATTGATGGACTCTACTTACCTCTAATCCGAGCACAACATAGCAAGCAAAGACGGCAGGGCAAGGCGGGGCAAGGTGGGGCAAGGTGGGACTCGGTGACTCGATGGCGGCGACGTAAAGTAGTGAACGACCTCCCTCTTCCCCTTCTTCTCTCGCTTGCTTGCTCTCCCTCTCTCGATTTCACTCTCTCTCTCTCTCTTGGACGGTCACTCTCTCTCTCAATACGCTCACTCTCCCTCTCTTTCTTTCCCCTTCATCATTTGCAATCATTTGGTTAGCATGGCTAATGCCACTTGGCCCTAGGGGAAAGACACTTGGCATTTTTCCCATGCACATGATGAGCTAGAAGATGGGCCGGGCCTCCTCCCCTTGATTGACAGCAGCTCCTTTCCTTTGGGCTTTGTGGGCCAGGCCAAAAGGGCCGAATGGTGGGGCTGGTCTTAGGCCTAAAAATTCAACCCACTCTTCTCTAATTTTTTTCCCTTTAATTATCACCTAATTACCCATCATATAATTACCTAATTACATATATTCACTTGGCCATAAAACTTACAAGATAAATTAATAAATTCCAACCTTAAATCACATAGCCAAGAACAAAATTGTCATTATCAAATTATCCTATAACACCAACTTTGATAACCCAATAACATAAGATATCTTTTCATTGAAGTGTTCGGTCTTAATCTATTACAATTCTTCAGTCTAGTGGCCACAACATACTTCAACGACACAACCATTCACTTTTCATAGGTCGTAATGCCTCTAGAAATTGTCATGAAATTTTGGGATGCCACAGGATGTCTCCCGTAGACAATTTTGTCCTCGATCCGCTCTCAACTATGTACAGGTCATTGATTCTGCATTACGTGTTTGAAATTGTTTAGGCGAACTGATCATAATGTTTTGGAATTGATTTATTTTCTGAGACCAAGAAGGGAAATAAGAAGAAGAACAATGGAAGAAACAAATGGAAAGGTTTTACTTCACATGTATACAGTACATTGCCTTGAAGACATGGTACGAGAATTCCTTTTCAAAGATAAAAGGAAACAAGGGAACAACCCGACTACAAGAATTTAAAAAAATAAATAAATTCTTTACAGCCAAGTAACGAGTAACACCTCTCTCTCTCTCTCTCTCTCTCTCTCTCTCTCTCGTCTCACGAAAGTAGCCCTGGATCTTATCCTATCAGATGAGGAGCAAAAATGGTGGAAAGGTCTTGTGCCTTGAAGATGCACACCGTCACCATCAACTGAAAAAGGCGGTCATTTCTGAACGTCAAACAAAGATGTTCGGATTTGGTTGAAGTAGACCTTGAAGTTTAAACCAGTTGAATCTGCCACTGCCCAAGAAGCAGTAGAGATTCCTGGAGAAGAAGAGAGAGAAGCATTACTGAAGCTTTCACGTGCATGTCTCTCTTCTTCTTCTCTGTCTTCGCGAATCGTATCCATCGCGACGCATGGTTTGCGTGACCTCCTTGGGGCAGTTGCAAGTTGTGATGGCACAACTTCTGTGATAAATCTTGCAAGGCGTGAACTGGCCATTATCATTCCCTTCTGATGGATGTTTTGAAAGGGGTGGAGGGGGAGGGAAGAATGAGCTGTGAAAGAGGGTTTCCGGTGGGATGGTTATGAATGAAGATGGAGGAGGGAATTTATAGTAGGCTTTGGGGGGTTTTCTTTTGTTTGTTTTCTTGTCCCTCCGAAAATATTCTTTTTTCTTATTGGTTAACCGACGAAAGAAAATGATTATGACAATGACAATATGGTGTTCCATATCTCAAAAAATTTTAAATCATGCTATTTTTATTTCAAGTGATATGCTAATGTGGTGTCATTTGATTAATATCATGTCTTATTTTGCACATTAAACAATTACTTATGTATGCAAAAGGAAAATACACGCACACACTCAGAAGACGGGATTTTTTTTTTCTCTGCTTTGAGGATGTTGATGATAAAAATTGACATTACTAGGTACCTTGTACCGATTCCAAGATGAAAGGCCAACCGTTACAAATTGAACGATTAAAACCCTGATGTTATAAAGAAAAATGTTGTACAACATTTGGAAGTATTAAGATAGCACCGATATCATGATTAAACAAACATGATAAGGGAGAGAGCAGTTTAGGCCAAACACCTAGTGGTGATGGTTAAATCAATTCGTTTCGTTGAGCTGTCCACCTTTCTATTCAATGTTAGACTTAAAGTGAGGGGCTTACCTCATTTTATCGATATAGATGACATATAATATCATGATATGAATTTTTTATTATTTTTTCGTTTCCTGTAGTTTATTATTATTATTATTATTATTATTAACTCAATGTCGTCTGTTTGCGCCGCCCACTCTTGCTTTCGACATTAATTGAAGGATAAGGGTCGTGTTCCGTATTGGGAAGGGAAGTCTTGTTGTGATGGGACCATAGGAGCCAGTGATGGGAAATCTCTAAGAAGATACGGCTTTTGTTCGATCGGAGAAGAAACCAAATTTGCACTTTTTCAGGCTTTGAACGGGAAGCATCCGGAATGAATGGTACTCGCTAGCATGTTCGCCTCCTACCCACGTGGTCAATTTTGTGGACCGCACTCCATGCTGGCCAGTCACGACATTGGGGCCCCAGACAACGATTGACTGGTGCTTCATCCTGTGAACCGATGCAGTGTTGTATTATGTATCTTGAACATTGGAAAGAAGCACCTAAGTGTGATAATGCTTTTGCAAATTCTAGGAGTACACTCTATTAACACTTGAAATAGAGAACACGTATTCCACAAGCTTGAAATAGTGAGGCTTTTTTGGGAC
This sequence comes from Eucalyptus sideroxylon, assembly GCA_014182405.2. Classification (NCBI taxonomy): domain Eukaryota; kingdom Viridiplantae; phylum Streptophyta; class Magnoliopsida; order Myrtales; family Myrtaceae; genus Eucalyptus; species Eucalyptus sideroxylon. The sequence continues at coordinate 11,890,790 of CM024552.2, read as the reverse complement.
CAGTAAAAAGGTGGGGAGGGCAGACAACAGTTAGCGACCCCTTGTGGACATTAGATAGAACGATCCCGTGTTCACTACAAAATGTTGGATTGATAGGGCATGACAGCTCTGCACTACCTGCGACTAAAAGGTTTGATATTGGGGGCCTTGTCACTATGGCCTGACAAAGGAGCTAGTAGTCGGACCTCTTTCCACACAAGATATACCATAGATAGCCAACGTAGCACGAGTGTCCAAAGGTTCGCTCCCGACATAAATTGGACTCATGACCTAGTAGGAAATTGAGAGTGTTTAGCCTTTACATTGGCTGTGGATCGCAACACTTCAATACTTTATAGAGTTAAAATGCAGTTTCTTCTTTATTCCAGCATGTTTTCACGATGAGAAAATCACCTTTAAATAGGTGAATTTTGAGCATATGAAATATGCCACTAATTAATCTCATGGACTTAGTAAAGACGAGAGCCAAAATTCAAGTGATGGCCCTAACATGTAGCTATTGACCATATTCCTGCATGCGCAAGCTTGTTGAAGCGGGGCAATGCTCCGCGGTGATCAATTAGACTGAGGTAGAGCAAATGCAGGAGTGTGTACGCCATGAACAATGAAAGATGGTGGTTCACGTAGGATGGTTTTTCTGCAATCAGTTACCTTGTACTTCGTCTCCGAATTGAATGAATAATCGAAAAAGTGCAAGAAAGGGAAACCAAATTGTCTCATTTCTTAAACTCCTAACTTCGAAGACGGGACCGACGTGACCTTTGGCGGAGGGAAATAATACATCACCGTGGACACACTGACAAGTGGAGAAGGGAAATGGTATGTCTCCGGTACCCATCCAACGCACAGATTGAACTTATTATACCAATCGCATCGATGTTCATTTTAGTCACTTATCCATTCATTCAAAAAATGCCAGAAAAAGCCTAAAAGAACAAGCTTTATCTTCCTTTAAATGGCAAATTGAAGCTATCAACTTCCTTCTTTACTTAATGATGACAAATCAACATGTTTTAGAAGTTCTTATTTAGCATGACAAGAATTCCAGATTGGAAACTTATGGATTTATGAGATTTATGAGAGAACCAGACACGCAACATGAGTCCGTTTTCCTTAAGTAGCGATGCATATAATGTCACGCTTTTATGTGAGCTCGCATCTTACTGATGGGCTTGAAGCATGCCGCATGCCTAGTTAAGTTGAGTTTCTCGTCATGCAAAAAAAAAAAAAAAAAAAAAAAAAAAAAAAAGAAGGAGGAGGCCAAACAAAATCCCTTCGCTAAAATTTCTCATGTGACTCCCTCCAGCACCACTAAATACACGCACCACGAAATATACGAAATATAAGTAATGTGGTCTATAAAATCAATCATAATTTAGAGCCGAACCTAAATGTAAGTTATAGTAATAAATTCTTAAAATATAAATGGGTTGATCTAAAAGTTTAGTCTATAAAATATTGGTTTCCCGAGCGAGCCAGATCAAGGTGATGGCCTCCATCTGCCATCGATTTTTTCGTATATCCATCAACTGGAGAGCCCATCGTCAAAAAGGAAAAAAAACATGTTGGCAATTTAGCTTATCTATCGGGGTCTGAAAGAATAGGACAAGCCGCCCCTTCTGCACCGACTAAGACTAAATGGAGCAGAAACGTATAAAGTGCGTAAAGATCCCAAATTTGCATTTAATTCATAAAGCAAATCATGCCTATCCCTTTCAACTTTTAAATTGCCCCGATATTTTTTGGAATTTGACCCCTCTAGAATATTTACAAACTAATTTTAATCCTAATGGATCTAAAATAAAGCCCGAGCTATGGCAAAAGGAAATCCTAATTACAACACATATAACTATATAGATTCTTAAACCAGAAGAATTACTAATGAAATTGAGATGTTTAGTCCATATAAGCTCTCAGCTTTCGTGTACTTATGGTCTTCAACTGTCAATCCAATTGAAATTGGGTCACCACCTTGGCTTGTGACCTGAAATCACACCGTTCTCTATATTTTGGATACTTTTGCATTGTATGTACTATGTACAACTTCGTTACCACCTGCAGAAATTCATTTATATGCATGAGTAAGGTGTGTAACGAAGTTGTCCATGTAAATTAGGTGCATGTTTGCTTTGTTCATGCCATCAATTCCAAAACAAGACAATATTATCCAATTATCCATTCACTAAGCACATTCCTTATGTCTCACCTTTAAATGAGGTTACTGTTGGCCAAGCTAATTCACATAAATTGTAAACCCCCACGTAGTAATAATAATAATAATAATAATAATAATAATAATAATAATAATAATAATAATAATAATTGTGACATCCTGAAATTCCAGCTATGTTTTCAATTAAATAAATCGAACCTTTCATCGATGCACTTACAGTTCTATTCTCCAAGTTGATCACTCACGAGATAACTAGTCTATTAGGTGAAGCAGTTAAGAGATGTTAACGCAATAGACTTAAAAATTCGACCATGACTCAACTACTTGACCGTGCTCATCTTTGGAGATCATTACGACATAGTTAAAGAGTGGTGATTTCATCAGATTGCAAAATTCTTATCGATTGACACTAGACTGATTTTTCTATCATTTTGGTACATTGTGTTTGTATTTGAAACCTCGAGATTTTCATGACAACCGAGAGTCGCCAATGTGTCGAAGATGTACATTGTGGCTCAAAAATAATCGATTACCGGTCAATTGCATTAAAAAATTTTAAAAGCTACCCGATCGACTCGGTTACGCTAAAATTGCGCTAGATTGAAATTAACCGATAATTTGAATCTGATTGCAAAAATTGAAAGTTCTGTCATGTGATGATTTATTTTAGGAATGTCAACTCATCCTCCGAAATTTTTTTGCAAACTGAGATTTTTGGCGGAAATTCAAAATAGGGTTGTTTTTGTCCGAGAAATTCAGGAGACCATTTTTTATTGTGTTTTTAGAATGCAAGTTGGTTCTATTGGCAAGAAAAAATATCAATTTGGTCGAGGGCATCTTAGTTGGATTTATGGGAGCCAAATTGAATTAATTCAAGAGGAAATTGTAGTGGATTTGGGGGAAAATGCTTCAAAATTCATAGCCCCATGGTGTGCAACATTTGGGGGCATCAAGGAAGCTTCTAAGGGAAGCTTGTGGGCTGCAAAATTGGCAAAGGGTTAGCTGAAACCAGTAGGGCCTTGCCAAAGGGGACAAAGAGATAGGATAGAAGCCAAGAGGGACCCTCCTAGTGCAATTGTCTTCCTCTTCTTCTCCAACTGCTTGCTTTCTCCATTAGAGAGGTTTGAAGCTCTAAAAATTGCAAAGAAAACCAGCTAAGCCCCCTAGCCCATCGCAAGCTGTCCAACTGCCGTTAGGCCTGTTGCTTGCCATCACAAGCCCCGCACGTCGCCTGCTCACTTCCCACTCGTCCCGCATTGTTCCGCTAATTTCACGAGCCCAGCCATCCCCCGAGCCATCCCTAGTCACCGTAGAGCTCAACCAGAGCTCCCTTGGCCGCTGTCTGCCTCCGTCATGCACTGCTGCAGCCATTTGTTCGTCTCTTGCCATTTCCGCGCCAACCGATCCCTATTTTAGGCTCTCGGCCCACCGACCAGAGCCGAAGCCAACAAGCCAACTATGGGCTTCGAGGCCCACTTTGGAGTGCTTCTGGGCCTCATTAGGTGTTGCCACTTTAGAGTTTGCTGCTCGTCTCCGCCTTGTTGTCGTCATGAACTTATCAAATTTCAATACTAGTGAATTTACTCACTAAACTCTACTTATGGAGCTAATTATGCTTAAGGGTTGATTAGTTTGAGCTAAGTATGGCTTAGGTGGTTAGAACGAATTAGTGATTTAATTATTCGTTTATTCATATTAGGTGGTTAGATCAGCTTAATTAGCAACTACATAGGTTATGTTATTTATGTAAATAGGTTTAGAATTCTTCCAGACACTGTTTCGGTATTTATTTAAGCTTTCCGGCCTAAGTTTGCATTTATGGCATTTAAATGTATTTATTTAATTATTTATTATTTTTATTTATTATTTTTCAGAAATTATACTGAGATAGTCAGTGAACGGAATTTCGTGCTGATTGCAATGGTATGATTGATTTATTTAATTGAGTGTTGATTTGTGCAAATTGAGTGGGATTTATAATTTTGGGTATTTGTTCCAAAATTGAGTAATTTTGGTATTTAATTAGCAAAATACCGGGCATCAGTTTACAACTCCAAAAATGTGTTTATGAATTATTAAGTAGTGGGATTTTCTAAAAGAAATATATTGTGTTTTTGGTTTAGGCCGGCCGCATACCATACATGATTATTTTTATCAGGTACTTTTAACTTGGCAATTCATCAGCTTGTGAGAGCATATATGCATGTCAGCTTATGCAAGAATATTTATCATTAGCTTTTGGGACCCTTTACACATCAGCTTGTGAGAGCAGCATACTATATTAGCCTATGGGCTTTGATACGTCAACTTGTGAGAGTAGTATACATTTTTATATGCTTTTGAGCCCCTTTGCACATCAACTTGTGAGAATAGTATACTGTATCAGCCTACGGGCTTTGATACATTAGCTTGTGAGAGTAGTGTACATTATCAGCTTGTGTGAGCTAAGATCATTATATTAGCATGTGAGAGCACAATCTATATTATCAACTTGTGCAAGTTACTATCTATCTATATCAGCTTGTGAGAGTTATAGCCATATATTGCAGCTTGTGAGAGCATTAAATGACTATTTCAGCTTGTGTGAGCAATGGTCATATTGAATTGATAGATAATACTGTTAGTATTGAATTGAGTTGATTGACTGATTGATCGATGGATTGATTTGAATTTAATGGGATTGATTGATTGAGATCTTAAACTATACTAACTTGCAGGAAGGAATTGAGGCAATGGTAAGTTCTCTATCCAATGTGTGCATAAGTAGCCTTTAGGCGTATTTCTTTCATAGTCAAAGTTTTGGGGGTGAACTTGCTGAGACGTCGTCTCACCCCGTCCTAAGCTAACATTTTCAGATCTTTAGATGGAGGTTCCTCTCGAATATTTTGGCAAGTCGAAGAAGGTCATCGAACAAGTCTCTTATATTCCTCTTTGTAGGAGCTAGAGGGCCTAGGTCTGCAAATTCGTGAGATCTATTGTCTGGGTTGATGTGGGTCTATCACGGAGGGTGTAACATCTTAGATTTTTTACTTTGCTTTCAATTCAATAAATCAAGCATTTCATTGACGTGCCTATAGGGCTGTTCTCAAAGCTAATCACTCTTGAGATAACTAGACTATCTAGGAAAGCCATTAAGGATTTTAAGGCAAATAGACTTGAGGATTCAACTAGGAATTGGCTACTCGACCATGTTCATCTGTCAATATCATTACAACACAGACAAAAATTGATTAGAGATCAAAGATAGGTCCGTTCGACTGAGATGAGTAGTTAAACATGGGTGATCCCACTAAATTATAAAATTCTCATCGATCGGCACTAGTTTAATTTTTCCTATTGTTTTGGTACCCTATGTTCGTATTTAAAATCTCGAGATTTTCACAACAACCAAGAGTCACCAATGTGTCGAATAGGTTCGCTGTGGATCGAAGAAAATCGACCATGGGTCATTTGCTGTAAAAAGTTCCACAAGCTACCTGATAGCTTAGGTCATAATAAATTTTAGGGACGTCGACTCAGTCTCAGTAGATTTTTCTACAAACCGAGACTTTTTGGGAAAAAGTCGGCATAGGACCGTTTTTTATCGGAAAAAAAGCCGAGATTGTTTTCGATTGTAGGATTGGGATGCAATATGGATCCATTGGTGAGGAAAAATACCCATTTGATAATTGAGGTGTCAATTGAATTTATTAAGACCAAATGGGATTGATTTATGCATGATTAAGTGTCCAATGGAAGCCTAAATTTTGAAAATTTGTAGCTCCCCCACCACTATGACTTATGGACCATCTAAGTAGGCTTCTAGAAGGAATTTGTGCTGGAAAATTCCTATGCAAGCCAACCAAACTTGGAGGACAAGTTCAAGGGGACAAATTGGTGGAAAGTTTAGCCAAGGTGGCCCCCCTCTTGCCTCTCTTCCTCCACAAGCCAGCTGGCCATTTCTCTTGCTCTCCATCCTCTCCAATTTCGACCAGTAGCCTAGGGAGAGAAGCCGAAGCTGCCTTGCCATCGCCAACCCTCGCCGAAGCCACTCGCACGCTGCCATCCCCCATTACGCCTCATTTGTGCGCCCTGCGTACCGTCGCGCCATCCTCGTTGTCCCAACTTCTTCTTGTGTGTCCCAGGGTTGTCCGAAGCCCCCTCTGGCTGCCATGCATCTGTGTTGTTGGCCGCTCGGCCTTACCGTTGCCTTCACCAGTCTTGCTTGTCTTGTTCAGCCTTTGTTTGCTTTGTTTGTAGCCAAGAATAGATGAGAAGTTGGTGGGTTTCCAGCCATCTTCAAGGACCATTTTAAGGTGGTTTCGAGCCTCGAAACCTCGGCTTGCTTCGAGAAGAATCGTCTCTCATCGCATTCCTATCCATTTGAACCGACCGGTTGGCAAAGCAAGTGAGTTTAACTCATTAAGCCTTACTTAGTAGGTTAATTGTGCTTAATGGTTGTTTAAGTTAGTCTAAGTATGGATTGGTGTAAGCTAGGATGGTTAGATTAGCCTTAGAATGGATTAGTGTAACTTAATTAGTGAGACTTGTATAATTGATGATGGATTAGTCGAATCCAGCGAAAATTTTGCAGTTCGGAGTTCTGGACCCTCACCGTTTGTCATTTTTGTGGATAGAAATAAGTTGCAAATTTGAAATTGATGTCTTCTTGAGAAATGTTTTAGACATCCTCAGCTACAACATATATTTTTCTCAAGAGCTTTAGGGATTTAAAAGAGGGAGATATCAGCTCTGTCATTTTCAAATAGAACTTCAGTTTTTGCTGGAATTGATGACTTTTTATATTTGGGGTTTTTATCAACTCTTAGGGTTTAAATTTCAAAATGGTTTCTTTACAAAAGTTGTTTTTCATAACTTCTAGTTTAACATATTCAAATTTCAGATCAAATGGACATGCTTAAGATCTTGAACCAAACTGATTTTGGAGAACAAAATTTCTAGAAAGAGACATAGTTTTTGTATTGGATTAAACGATTTATTGGGCTGAATTTAGAAAGATTTGGGTCATGGTGTCTTCATAAAAAAATATTCTTTTATGTGTCTTTTACAGCATATTCAAATTTGGGAATTTTCCGAACTCGTTTGATTAGGTATCTGGATTTAAAATTGGAGATGTGCGAGTGAGTCTATTCTGCCGATTATGACTGATTATGAATTTGTGATGGTTCTTGAAGCTTTAATTGCTGGAAATTGCACATTTGATATATGGTTGGTTTGTGATGAGCTCTAGAATTTATCTAGAGTAGTTCAATAATTTTTCCGGGCTTGTTTCGCATCTAATTAGGCTATAATGGGCATAAGTTGGATTTATTACATTTATTTAATATTTTTCGTATTTATTTATTTATTTTTCGGAAATTCAACCGGGATGGCCAGTGACCGGAATTTGATGCTAAGTTTAGTGGTGCTTTATGTTTATTTAATTAAGCACCAAATTGTGATAATTGAGTGAAATTGGTGATGATGAGGATTTATTCTAATCTAAAAATTGAATAATGTGGATATAAATCTAAGAATTGCCAAGTGGGGTCATGATACCACTAAATCTCACCAAAGATAAAAAAAAATTTGCCTAGTGAGGCTGTGGTGCCACTAAATATTGAAAATTGCCGAGTGGGACAATGATGCCACTAAATATCGAAAATTGCTGAATTGGGCCATGATGTCACTAAATTTAAGAAAATTGCTTGATGGGGTCGTGATTTCCACTAAACCTAGAAAATTTCCAAGTGGGGCTGTGATGACCACCAAATATAGAAAAGATGCCAGTGGGGCCATGATTACCACTTAATCTAGGTTGAGCCTGTTGGGTCGAAACCAAGAGTTGAAATTGATTAATCTAGATGACCATGTGATGGTCTTGATGACATGTAATCAACTGAGTCGATTGATCGATGAGTCAATCTGTCTGATGAGATGATGTGATTGTCAGTATTTATGAATTGACTGACTTGCAGGAAAGAACTGAGACCAAGGTAAGTCTTCTGACTCGTGATGTGCTTAAGTAGCCTTTTAGGGTGTAATTAGCTTACTAATCAAGTCTTTTGGGGAAGAACTTGCTGAGACATTATCTTACTGGTTAGTGAATAACCATTTTCAAGTCCATAGATGGTTTTGGTAAAGGACCAGGTGCCCAGAGTTCGTGAGGTGAAGCCTAAAGAATCGATGACCATGTCTGACTAGCTAGTTGTAGACAATTCTCTTTTGTAGAGAGCCGATTCCTTTCTGTAAACCTATGTGTATAGACCCGTGTGTTTATAAAAAAATATTTTGTGAAAAATTAGTCCTACTTTCCTATCCCATTGAATTGTTGTATGGGGATCTTATATATGTGTAGCACCCTTGACATGGCCCCCAAACCGTTAAGGTCGCCACAGTCTGCTTACTTTTCACTTGGCCTGATAATATAATACTCTGATACCAAGGAATTTCATGTTAATTTATAATTTCTTGGGGTTTACATCTTTTAGATCAATCCCTGCGCAATTTATATGGTGGAAGCACATCTATCAACTCCCTTCCCTATATTCAGAAAACGATGCACACCAACTAAACATTTATAGGTAAAAGTTGAACGCTTTTATTTACTTAAACCAAATGGACATCATTTATTGGTACATCAAAATGCCATAGTCTTCTATACTTGGCTTGTGGCATCCCAAAATTCAAAGACAAGCCATAAGGTGTGTTAAAGTCTCTAATTAGGTGATAAAATTTTCCATGGCTTATGCTTTAGCCATTAGTCTTTTTAATTAGATGATTTGTGCATGTGATTGTGAGAATTTAAATTTGATAGATTAATAACCTATGCTTGGCCATGTACTTTATAAATTAAATTTCAATAAACAAGATGTCCCAAGACTTTGGCCAAGATGAAAATTGAAATTTAAAAATATTTATAGAAGAAATTCAAAAAAAAAAAAGAGGAAAATGTCAATTTTTAGGAAGGGCCTTAGGCCCATTGGCCTAAGCTTTTAGTGGAATAAGCTAGTCGGCCCAAATGGAGGCCCATGGAAGGGGGTTGTCGCCGGCCCATTTAGGCCCAAGGAGATGTGGCCATCGGCCACAAAGAAGGCCCAAGAGGAAGGCCCAAAATCCCATCAAGACAAGTGGCACAAGACTCTCATGCATTGGCCTAGACTAGGATGCCATGCATTGGCTAATTTGAAGGCAAAGTAATGATTATCAATGATGAGAGTTTGGAGGTATAAGAGGGAAGAGAGAGAGAGGAGTGGCCGGTTGCTCCATTCGGCCAAGAGAGAGAGAGATTTCGAGAGAGAGAGAGAGAGGGAGATCGTGCGAGAGGGAGAGCGGCCGAGAGGAAGGAGGAGCCAAGGGAGTCGCCGTCGCCCGCCGTCCGTCCGCCGTGTTCACCGCCCTACACCGTCGACCGACCGGTCTAGAGGCAAGTGGGAGTCCTCTAGCTTCTCTTGCATGCTTGTATGTTGTTTGCATGTTAAATTTTTGGGTGTTTAAGTGAGAAAAACCGAGGTGTGGTTGGCTTATTCTTGAATCGCATGACTGTTCTTGCTCGGATCATGTGAGTCAGAAAGTTGTTTGAGCTTGAATGTGTGTTTAGAGTCCGATTTTGGATTTGATTTCTTCACAAAAGTTGTAGCTAACATCTTTTAATACAACATACTAAACTTTCGTGGAACATTATGGATATTTGAGGGGTTAAAGTCTCATCCTACGGAGACCTCAGATCTGGAGATTTTTTACTAACCTTTTGCTGGATTCGTGATTGCATGTTGGTTTGTGATGAGAATCTCACTTCGATTTCTTCATGAAAGTTGTAGGGAACATCTTAAAATACAACATACTCAAATTTAAAGTAAAATGAACAAGTATAGCCTAGTAAATCAACTAGATCTTGAAGACGATGATTCTGGTGATGTATTCGGAGACACCCGAGACTTCAAGGACCTAAATGATGACTATATTCTGGTTATTTGACCTAGATCTCTTCATGAAAATTGTAAAGGACATCTTGTTGTATAATATATCCAAATTTCAGAGGAAACGAAAGAGAATAGGTAGGTGAAATCTTAATATTTCGGAGATGTGTACACTGGACGATGCGGTAATGGATCCAGAAGCTTTGTGAGACTGTATAAAATAATTTAAAAAGAACCTGGCTTGGAGTTCTTCATGAAAGTTGTACGAAAATGTCTTGGCTATAGCTCAGTAAAATTTCGTAATTTTTTGAGACCGTATGGATATTTTAATCGAATTTCTTTGGAAACCGTGCAATCTGGTTTCATTCGAAAATTCTATGATGTTTTGTGAAAATTGGGAAATTGTGTGAAATGCTATTTGGCCATATATTTTGTATGAAATTATCATCCTATTGGCTTGTTTAATATTTGCTGTAATTTTTATAATTTTGGGAATTTGTTGATACTAAATTTAATATTTATGGAAATGACAAAGATTGGAATTTAAAAAAAAAAATAAATAAATAAATAAATAAAATAGATTATTTTATTGGCCATAAATTCCATTAAATTTATTAATAAATAATTTTATCATGTTGTATATGATAAGGTCTTGATGTGTGCATGACATTGAATTGAGATGTATGTGTGAATTCCATGCCAAGTATGACTTGTTTGATGTAACATCATATGCCATGCTAAAATTAAGACTGAAATGGGTAAATGTGGATAATGTTAAGTGAGGAGGTGGTTGTGGTGGAGGATGATGCCCGGAATGTATAGAGATGCATTGTCGGATTACCCTGGGAGATTCAGGATGCCCGGAATGTGGGGGCCGGAAGCCCTGTCAGAGGTTTCTGCCCGAAGGGAATGCCTCGCGATGCTAGGATTTGGGGTGCGGGATGCCCGGCCAGGGAGTGAAATGCCAAAAGCCCTATCGGAGGTTTTTGCCCGAAGGGAATGCCTCGTGATGCTAGTTAGGATGCGAGATGCTCGGAATGTGGGGGGCCGGATGCCCGGTGGCTTGAGAGGCTGAATGCTGGAAGTCTCGAAGGTCTTTGCCCGAGGGGATGATGAAATTGATGATTTGAGAAATGGGTGATGTGGTGATCAAATTAAAAGTTAAAAGTGGAAATTAAACCCATGGCATGATATGCATGATGATATGCATGATGGTATGCATGATGATGATGATGATGATGATGATGATGATGATGATGATATGTGATGTGAAATAATGATGATCACCCATGGCATGATATGCATGATGATGATAATGATGATGATGACATGTATAATATGATGATGCATGATAGTATGCGCATGGCTTCAAGGTAAGTAACGCCTGCAATGCATGTATGATTTATATGATGCATTGAGTTGTTATTGGATTCCTTATCTGCTGAGTGGTTGTACTCACCCATTTCGAGGACCAACATTTCAAATTAGCAGCATGCCACTTCCTGCCGTTACGCGGGGCGTATTTTACGGCATACCTTCGGACATAGAGGTCGAATGTGAGGAGTTTGATTGTCCTTCAGTTCCTGGTCTTGTGTATATTTGAGTGCGCCGTCTAGTTATGTACAACGTGGATCTGGCTGGGGGCCATGTTGTCCAAGAGTTTATATCTGTCCATGTTCGACGCGACAGGGTGATGCGTGGAATGCTGCCGCAGCCATTGCCTGATGCACCGGGATGGGTGTGAGGGCCGTGCGTGACAAGTAGGAGCTGGATCTTTTTGGGGATCGTTAGCCGACACTAATGATGGGGATTGTGCACACGAGTTGTAGAGGGTCGAGGGTTCTTTTTGGGATTTTAGGCCGAACGTGGCTAAGTCCTGGCTTTTCCTTTTGATGTACCGACCCAAAAGAAGTCCCATCTTGAAAATATATGTAAATAAAGTGTCGTGGCTTGTTTATAAAATCATGGTGATTAGTGGTGTGTATTGGTATCATGGATTAGAAGGGGGATAGATGGTGATGCTTTATTTTGCTTCCGCTAATGAGTCGTGCTGGGACCGCTTTTAAAAAAAAAAAAAAATGCATGTGAATAACGACGCTTCTTCTAAGAATAAGTACAAGAGGGTATTAAGGTGTAACATTGGTGCTTGTGGCGACCGCCGAATGGTTCGGGACGCTACATGGCTATACTTCAAAAGATGACCGACATATTTTCCAACAGTCATATCCTTAAGGTTCATCGACCAGTGTCGGTGTCCAAAAGTTTCTTCCTCTACTATCCTCCTCCTTACAGTCATATCCAACCACTCGATCCATCTACTGGTGACAGGGGTCGCAGAGGTATCTTGTCTAGTCTGAAATGTTAGTTCTTAAACGGGGTGAGTATAACCACTCAGTAGTAAAGATCCATCAAACTACACAATGCAACAAGCAAGACAATCAAGATATCACAAGTAAAGCACATAACATCCCTGCTATCGAGCATACATCACCATGCGGTCGTGCATATCTCACCATGCAGTCACGCATATCTCACCATGCCATTATGCATATACCACCATGCAATCATGCTTGTATTTCCATGAGATTCATCCCATACCATATGCACATACGTATGCATGATTCATATCATCCATACACTTAGGTATACATCCCCATGAGATCCATTCAAGCATTCATGATCGCATTCTCAATGTCAAATAGTATCAATTCACTTTCATAAGTAGATCAGGCATCATGACACATGCACACACCCATGCGCATGAATCAATTTCAATTCTTTATCTTTCAAAATGATCTCATCATTTTTCATCTAGGGACCAATGTTTGCATCCCTCAATTTATCGCTCGTACCCAACCTGGCGTTGCGAGGAACCTCTGGGCATGCATCATAATACCCCCTCACCCTCTGGGCATGTATCATAATACAACCAGGCATCCAAAGGGCATCGACTCATTCGAATCTCTGGACATCTCGTACCCCACCTGGCATCATGAGGAATCCCCTCAGCACAAACCTCAAAGGCTTCCAGAATTACGTATCGACATACCACCAAGCATCCCCCTGGAAATACGTACCATATACCACCGGGCATCTTGAAACTCTCGAAGACCCTCCGGGCATGTATCATAGTACAACCGAGCATCCAAAGGGCATCGACTCATTGTAACTTCTGGGCATCCCGACTCCCGGGCATCGTTGACCCGAGGGTCCAACAGCAACAATTAACATCTTAATTTCCAAATAACACTTTTCAATGCAATGACAAAATTTCTCTTGAGTCTCATCACATGTCAATATTGCATAATATGCAAATTCCAGTACCATCATATCACATATATGTCTCATTTTCAACATGGCATTTGATGCCACAATATCAGAGGTTTAAACCAGCTTTTTGATGTCATATGATATGCCAAACGTCACCATATGTGCCATACACATAACACCCATGATATCACATTTCACAAAGAAATTCATTAGTTTTTGAAAATAGAACCAATTTTCGTGTAAAACAAAATACACCTCTTTAGTAAAAATTCTTAAAAAATTAGTAAAAAATCTTAATAAATTCTGAAAATTTAACATGATGTAAACAAGATCCAGAGGAATATATTTGATGCAGAACACCATGTTGAAAGAGCTTCATAGGAGTCGTTACAGTCCATACATTTTAGGCTTTAAAATTTCATAACATCGCCTTTGCACGGTTTCATTCACAAATTTGGTATAAACCCTAAATCAACTCAGAAAATTCTAAAATTCTTATATGTCATACCCAAGACCTAGAGGTAAAATTTTCGTGCAGAACTCGAAGTCAAATTCGTGATATATTAAAAGCTATAATCACCGTAACCGTCCCTAACCCTCGGCAACAATTTCCAGATCTAACCATTTCGGATAAAAAATCGTTTCACCAACCTACACATGTCCGTTTCCCCTCAAATTTTAGTTTGTTACTCCTCAAAGTGTCATCTAAAAATTTGATCAAGGACACAAGATTAAATTTCAACCGGATAATTTTATAAAAATTCACAGAATCGCACTAGGTCAGCATAACTGTTTCCAGATCTAACTTCTTCAAAGAAAAATGGTTTTACCGACCTATACTTGTTCATTTCCTCTCAAATTTTGATATGTTACTCTCCAAGAAGTCCTATACAACTTTTATCAAGAAGTCAAAGTGAGATTCCAACTAGAACATTACATGCAACTCACAAAATCACTAAAGGTCGGACTGTTTTTCCAAAAACAGAATACTATGCTAGAACACAACTCCTATAACTTCGAAATTTCTCACCTCAACCACATCCGAAATTCACCATTCATCACACACAAACACAGTAAACAAAGGGTAGATCAATGGACTCTACTTACCTTTAATCCAAGCAAAATCACAGCAAGCACACGGCGGGCTTGACGGCGGGACTAGGCGCATGCATGATGGGCTGGTCTTCTTCCTCCTCTTCCTGACCAACCCTCATGAGACTCTCTTGGTTTCACTCTCTCCCTTTTTCTCTCTCTCTCTCTTGGTGCCTTGCTCAATCCGCCCCCTCCCCTTTTCCTTTTTGGTTGTTTAATTACTTACATTTGGTTAATTTTGCATGGAATGACACTTGTCTTTGTAAGAAGGACACTTGGCTTCATGGGAAGGACACTTGTAGAGTCCCTCTCGCCACTTGTCGTTCTCCATGCAAGCTGATGGGCTTTCTTTGGGCCGGATTTGGGCCAACTTTTTGGGTTGGCCGAATGGTGGGGTTGTGGGCCTCCTTTGGGCTGTCTTGGGCCTTAACTAAATCAGCCCACATTTGCTCCTTAATCCACCTTAATTCCTCACTTAATTTCATAATCTCAAATAGTCACTTGGTTATATAAAATTGTAACATTCATCAAAATGACAATCCAACTTATAGAGTATACGGCCTAGAATAGAAAATTCTTTTGTCAATTTATCCTTTAGTACAATCCTTGATCACACTTAGTTATAGGATACATTTCCAAATCAAAACAATAATCCATTAAATGTTCGGCCTTGTTTAATTGAAATATATTAGTCTAATGGCCATAATAAAATCTGATGGCGCTTCCATCACCTATTCATGGTTCATGATATATCCAAGGGTTGTCATGAAATTTTAGGATGCCACAATATGCTTCAACATGTGTATTTAAATGAGTGGGTTGGCGATGTATCCTAGGACATCACTATTGTATTGACCAAACAGGGATGAGCACGGACTCGGAGAATCGAGGCGTGACAGATGATACCCCATCAATACAGATCATGGTATCGTCGCGAGTGTGATGGACCTAGAGAAGTCCCCTACTAGGATCTGAGGTCCCTATGTCAGTGCTAGAGGTTGCTTTTGGTAAGGGTACAACTGACTCTCTTGGTGGTGTAGTGGTAGACCTAAGCTCCCCGGAGCCAGAAACCCCGAAGTCTTCAGTTGAGGGTTCGAATGCTTAAAGGATCTGTAGCCTCTCTACCTTTTCTAGACTTTTATATATAGACTAGTACTTTATATGACTTTGTTTGATGTGTATAAAAAGCGTGTCACGCCCTGATCCTCCGAACACAATGCCCATCCTTTCGAGATCCATTAAATAGTAACGTCTCAGGATGCATCGCTGACCTATTCATTTTAATGCGTATGCAAAAGCGAATAATAAATCCTCAGACAATAACAAGATGAGATATAAAAGCAGTGCCATAAATTTTTCAAACCACACCTTCATACATATCATAACAAAGTCACATGCAATATTAGCCGATATATATGTACAAGGTCTACAAAAGGGGTTCAGAGTGCTACAGATCCTCTAACCATTCGATTCTTCAACTGAATACTCTGGGGTCCCTGGATTTGACAGATACGGATCCACCATTGAACCACTTGGAGGGTCAGCCGTACCCTCACTAAAAGCTATCTCTAGCACTGACCTAGGAATCTCAAACTCTGAAAGGGGACCTTTTTTGGGTCCATCTTGCCCGTGACGATACCACGATATGAATTTATGGAGTACCTTATGGGGTAGACCCGCATCAACCCAGACAGTAGATCTCACGAGTTCATAGACCTAGGCTCCTTGGCTCCCAGGGAGGGAATCTGAGAGTGCTACTCGATAACCTTCTTCGGCTGTCCAAAACGCTTAAGAGGAGTTGCCATCTAAGGACTTGAAAACGTTATCCCACAACGGGTAAGACGACGTCTTAGCAAGTTCACCCCCTAAGTCCTAACTAGAAAGAAATACACCCCAAGGGTTGCCTAAGCACAAGCACAAGTCAGATGACTTATCTTTGCCTTCGTTTCTTCTTGCAAGTTAGTACAATTCAACCACTCAACCAATCGATTCAACTCAAATCAAATCAAGTCATCAAATCAGATGGAGTCATCGATCAATCGATCCAGTCAATTCTATGCCATCAAGGCCATCAAGGCCATCTCGGTCAACTCATTCAATACTATCTATAAAGTCCGATCACGTAAAGGACTTCTCACTGTAAGCTGAAGATAGACAATATAGCTCACCAAAAGCCGATAATAATGTATACTGCTCGCCCTAAGCTGATATATCCAAGCCCAAGCTGATATAATATATTAATAGTGCTCACTCTAAGCTAATAAAGTATATTGCTCGCATTAAGCTAACATATCAAAGCCTGTAGGCTGATATAGTATACTGTTAATGCTTATTAAAGCTATGCGATACTTAATGCTCACCAAAGCTGTGCAATAATTAATGCTCACCAAAGCTATACAATACTTAAGACTCACCAAAGCTATGCAATACTTAATGCTCACCAAAGTTGTGCAGTACTTAGGTTATACCGTTCACTCTAAGCTAATATATCAAAGCCCTTAGGCCGATATAGTATACCATTCTACTCAATCAACCATTTCACCACTTTTCTCATATATCGTGTGTGCGTACACGGTCAGCCTTAGTAAAAAATATAATATCTTTACTTTATAAAATCTCACTAATTATATAGTCGATAAAAACATTTTTGGCGTTGTAAATCGACATCCGGTAATTTTCTAATTAAATACTGAAAGTATTAAATTTTGAGATATTAGCACTCAATTAATTAAAACAACCATACCATTGCATTTAGGACGAAATTCCAATCACTAACCATCCCGGTCTAATTTCTAAAAAATATTAATTAATTAATTAATTACAAAAATTAATTAATAAATACCAATAAATGCAACTTAGGCTAAGAAAGCCTAATTAAATACCAAAATGAGCCTAGAAAATTTCCAAACCTATCTAGATAAAAAAAAATCGACCTATCTACTTGCTAATTGCACTACTCTAATCACCTAACATGCAATATTGAATCATTAAATTGCTAATCCGTTATAACTAACCACCTAATCCATACTTAACCTAAACTAATCAACCCCTAAGCATAATTAACTCCATAAGCGGAGATTAGTAAGTAAACTCACCAGTTTTGTGATTTAATGAGTTCACGAGGACAAGGCAAAGAGGAGAGATAAACTCTAAAGCGGTGACACCTTTCGAGGCCGGGAAAGGGTCCAAAGCAGACCAAACAGTGCACGGTGGTTGCTCGGTTTCAGATTATGTGGCTAGGTTGAGAGGGCTATTAGGGCGATTGGTTTGGGCCGAGATGATGAGGAACGGGTAGCGGCTGCAGTGCAGGACTTCTATCAGGCTACGGTGGCTAGACGGTGACATACAGTGGTGGTGGAGGGTCCAACTGAGCCCAACAAGCACGGGGGAGGCGGCGTGGAGTCGCAGGATGCTAGAACGGCACATGGGATGGGCAACTGGCATGCAGGGCATGACGGTAACACAGCTGGACTCCAGCGACTTAGGTGATTGTGTGATGGGCAAAGGGGGCTGCTAGTCAATTTTCTACAACTCTAAGCTCTCCAAAAAGTTCACAAATGGAGAAAGCAAAAGCAGAGGAAGAAGATAGGAGACAACAAGCTTATGGAGGGTCCCTCTTGGCTTCTTCCTATCGCTTTTGTCCCCTTGAAGAGGCCCACAATGGCTGCTTAGCTTCCTTAGCAATTCCAGCTGCCAAAGCTTGTCTTAGAAGCCTTGCAGATGGTCCAAAAGTTGAGCGGCATAGAGGCTACGAATTTGCACAAATTTGCCCCAAAACTACTTCAATCCTCACTTGAATTGATTTAATTTGGCTCCAAAAATTCTACCAAGGTGTCCTCGATCAAATTGACAATTTTCAATGCCAATAGAACCAACTTGCATCCCAATTACACAATCAAAAACACTCCCCAAAATTTTCCTGTTGAAACAACCTCACTTTGAAATTTTGCCAAAAATCTCGGTCTGTAGAAAAATATTTGGAAGATGAGTCGACATTCCTAAAACGACTTGTGACATGACAAAATTTTCAAATTCTGAAATCGGATTCAAATTTGAGGTTAATTTCAATCTGGCACCATTTTAGCGTAACCCAGCCTATTGAGTAGCTTTTAAAAAAAAAATTGTGCAATTGACTCGTGGTTGATTATTTTCAAGCCACATTGTACGTCTTCGACACATTGGTGACCCTTGGTGATCGTGAAAATCTCGAGGTTTCAAATATTGACACAGAGTACCAAAACAACAGAAAAATCAATCTGGTGTAGATTGACAAGAATTTTGCAATTTGGTGGAATCACTCATGTTTAGCCAAACATCTCAGTCGAACCGACCTATCTTCAATCTTTAATCAATCTTTACTTTGCCGTAATGATATCTACAAATGAGTATGGTCGAGTAGTCGATTCCTGGTCGAATTTTCAAGTCTATTGCATTATAATCCCTTAATGACTTTTCAAGATAGTCTAGTTATGTCAAGAGTGATCAACTCAGAGAATAGCACTATATGCGCATTGATGAAAGGCCCGATTTATTTAATTCAAAACGGAACTGGATTTTCAGGATGGCAGAAAGCGTGTTATGGTTTTCAAAATTTCTAGCCTTGCTTTTCTATCTCATAATTGTGTTGTCTAAGGATTTATTTATTCGGTTCTGCATGTGCTTTAAAATTAAGGGGTTGGCGACGCGTCCTAGGATGTCGCAATTTAATCGACCACCGAGGGATGGGCATGCACTCGAGGGTCCGGGTGTGACAATAATAATAATAATAATAATAATAATAATAATAATAATAATAATAATAATAATAATAATAATAATAATAATAATCAAATTTGGCCTCTTTTAGAGAAGAGGTCCATTTGGCTTAAGTGGAGTGAAAAAGTGAACTCTTAATTTAATTCGGGGCTCATAAGTAGTCACTAAATTCCTACAAAGGGAAAAAAAATGAAAAGAAGAATAAATCTAGACTTCATGAGGTAAATTAAACTATAAATTTATATTTAATTTCAGAGGATCTCAATTCAATTAATTAAATAAAACGTGGGAGAAATTTCTCATTTTTCATTGTGGTCCCATAATATGGCACTTGAGACTATTCCAAGGAATATCTTCATATCCTTATCTACATCATCCACCGTATATATATAAGTCCAGCTTTAGGTTGCGCAATGCGCATGCAAAATCACATCCAAATCACACCCCCCCATTCAAGAATAGCGAAATGGCCGATCCTAAAATGCCTAAAATAGTACCTCCAACGACCGTCCTAGTCACCGAAATGGACGGAACGTTGCCAAGAGATATATCATCGTTGATTCTATTTTCCGGCGTCACCCCTCCTCGCATGGTGGCTGCCTAAACGATCCAACTTCACATTTCTTTAGAGACGATCTATGAATTGTGGATTGGCACGGCCATCAATTTGTCTAGGACACATCGTATTCTCAACGTTGTTCCCCCCTCTTTGATCCATGAAGGTTCTGCATATTAGTGAACTGTGGATTAGCGAGCCATTTAGGTTTAGATCCGATGAAAACACTGTATGTTTTGTACACTGCACAAAGATTGGGTTGGTCATGTTGTTTAGTTTCCTCCACATTTCTCTCGTAAATCTCTTGTAATAATGTTATATAATTTGTAGCCCTTCTGTAAGGGATTGATATTTTCTACATTTTGGTACAATTAGACTCCATAAGCTAGGCCCATTCATAAATTTCATTATAATCTCTTAGATTCAGAGGCACCAGTTGCCTTGTGATGTCTGTTCTCAAGCCCTTTAGAAATCTTTTAGCTTTTTCCTCACGATCTTCTACCAACTTGGGAGCATACCTGGATAGTTATGAGAATTTTGCTTTGTATTGGTCTACCATCAGGTCCTTTTGTTCCAGTTGAACAAACTCCATTATTTTCTTATCCCTGGCACAATTAGAAAAATGCTTTCTATTGAAAGCCCTGACAAACTCATCCCATGTTATTGCAGTACCAGGCGGAAAGATTGTATCCCTAGAAGTCCTCCACCTTGTGGAAGTGAATAATAATAATAATTTCACCTTAACTGAAAAGGATGCACAAGAAATATAAAACCAGGCACTTTTATTTATTTATATTTTTAGACGACTCTGGTTGGTACATTAAGGCCAAAAAGTCCCCTTTTTTGGCTAACCCAAAATTTTGTCCCGACCATCCTAGAGTCTATTCACACGGTCGTCTTCATATCACATCATGGTCTCGTCCAAACATGCAACCTTCCTTCCCTGGGCCTCCATCTACTCGACCCCCACTAGAACCATCATCATCATCATCTGGGAGGGGAACCAGTCCCACCGTGCGTCCATTAACCCAGGCATATAGTACACTGAACCCCATCAGCACAAGGCCCATCGGGAGACTAGCATCCACCATCAGGATAACCATAAACTTGATGAATGTGATGTCTGGGAAGTCAGGGTCCACGTGCTCCACCTAATCCCATGTGAGGTCAGTTGGGATACCGTAGAGCATGGTGACAGATGCGGGTTGGAGTGGCATGACTACGTGTCTGAAATGTAATAATCCCACAAGGGGTGAATATAACCACTCAGCATACGAAAGCCTGTTAGACCATATTACATAAGTCTACCACTACTCATTCAACGGGGTCCTAAACATGCAATGGGGAAATTGAAATAACTCAGGTTACCATAACTCTAACGGAATTTCACATAATGGCACATGAGGAAGTAAATAGACATTCCAGAAAATTCAATACTCGATTCGACTTTGGTTTAACTGCCGCCATCTTCCAAAGGGAGCCGTGTTGCACCCCTGCAGGCATCTCGCATCCCACCTAGCATCACAAGGATCTCTGGTTTCTTATTTCAGTCCTCAAGCATCCGGAGTGTGTCACATTACACCTTTAGGCATCTCGCACCCCACTTGACATCGCGAGAACCTCCAAGGCTCAATCACATTCCCCAAGCATCCAGAGGTGATGCGTGATGGGGTGAGTGATTCTAGAATGGATTTTCAGAGGGGATTTTTGTGGTTAAGTGTATGGAGTAGTGTATACGAGGAAGAAACGAAAAGGAATAAGAAAAGATAAAACGATCTCCTCCCAATGTATAAAAGTCTCGCCACCAATCGAGGATGAGGATCAAGATCTACAAAGCTCACCACCAAGACCTAAAGCTTCCATCAGCCAAGGATAAAGGACTTCGGGATAGGAGAAACTCACCACCAAGGCCTAAAGATTCCACCAGCCAAGGATAAAGGGCTTCTTGGCTAACCACCAAGGAGTGATCTACGCTCCAAGGATAAAGAAATCGACAGGAGTTATCCACTCTCTAAAGGAGTTCACTCAAGTTGAGGAAATCTCACCATTCTCATTCATGAAATTCGTATCTCCTACATGGATAGTTTTCCCCTATTTATAGAGGATTTTAGCCTTAGAAAATATTTAAAATGAACTTTAATGACCTAGAAACTTAAACAGTCGACTCTTGAACTACATAAAAATAAAAACACCTAGGAACTTAATAAAAAGCCTTTATTAACATGGGAACTAAATGCCTTTAATCTTCGGCCTTTCGCATTCTCGAACCGTTAGCTTTCCATGTTCTTGAACCTTTGGCTTTCCATATTCTTGAACTGCATTCGTGAACTTTTAGCCTTCCCAAAATTTGAGCTCCTCCCTTGACTAGAAAATAATCCTCCTGAAACTTCATGAATTGGTCATACAAAACATCTAAAATGGCCTCTCATTGATAGTTATTGATAAGTAATTAACATTATTCATTCAAAATGATCCATCGAAGCACATAATGCCCAACTTCTTTACTTACTTGGATAAGCATCGATGGTTCTGAGTTGGTTGATGGAGCTATGTTGTATGCTCCCGCATCAAGAGGGCACCATTCTCACACCCCTCTAAGCATCTCGACACTTGAGGCATCGTCGCTGTCACGCCCCGATCCTCTGAGCGCGTGCCCATCTCTCGGTAGTCAATTAAATTGTGACGTCCTAAGACACGTCACCAACTCATTCATTTTAATGCGCATGCGGAAGCGAATAAATAAATCCCAAAATAACATAAAGATGGGATAGAAAAGTAGTGCCATAAATTTTGAAAATCACAACACACCTTTATACAAACAGACTAGTCATATATACAAGTCTAATCTATATATACAAGTCTACAAAAGTAGAGGGCTACAATCCTCTAAGCATTTGAACTCTCAACCGAATACTTCGGGTCCCTAGCTTCGAGGAACTCGGGTCTACTACTAAACCACTAGGTGGGTCAATCGTGTCCTTGCCAAAAGTAATCTTTAATACCCACCTAGGAATCTCAAACTGCAGAAGGGGGCCTTCTCTAGGTCCATTTCACCCGTAACGATACCACGATTTGAATTAATTAGATACCTTCCACGATAGACCCGCATCAACCTAGACAATGGATCTCATGAGTTCGTAGACCCAGGCTCCTTGACTCCTAGGGAGAGAAATCTAAGAGATCTATTTAATGACCTTCTCCGGTTGGCCAAAACGCTCGGGAAATACAACCATCTAAGGATTTGTAAATGTTAGACCACAACAGGGTGAGACGATGTCTCAACAAGTTTACCCCCTAAACTTCGACTAGGAAGAAAATACACATAAAGGCTACTTAAGCACACACAAGACAGAGGACTTACTTTTGCCTCATTTCCTTCCTACAAGTCAATATGATTTAAATACTCAACCAGTCACTTCAATTCAAATCAAATCATCGATCAATCAATTCCATACCATCAATACCATCCATAAAATTCAATTGATTCAAGCATTAATCACCTTAAGCTGATAATAGATGGTATAGCTCACTTAAAGCTAATAGATATATAAGTATTAATGCTCGCCAAAGCTGATATATTTATATATCTATAGTGCTCTCCGAAGCAGATATATAATAGATGCTCACGGAAGCTAATAGATATCTATAGGGCTCATTAAAGTTGCTAGATAATATAGCTCACAGAAGTTGATAAATAATATAGCTCATCGAAGCTGATAGATATTTATAATGCTCACCAAAGCTACTAGAGTATACTGCTCACCCTAAGCTAATATATCAAGCCTCACAGGTAGATATAGTATACTAATAATGCTCACTAAAGCTGTGCAATACTTATAATGCTCACCAAAGTTGTACGATACTTATAATGCTCATCATAGTTGTGCGATACTTAAATTTTATTATACTCGATAAAATAATTGTGTGTGGATATACGATCGGCCTTAGCCAAAATACAATAATTTCCCAAATAAAAATCTCCACCATTTAATATAGTCCACAAGAATACTTTTGGCGCTATAAACCAACGCCCGATGTTTCCCAATTAAATACTTAAATTACTCAATTTTGGGATAAATTCCCAAAATTATAAATATCACTCAACTAGCACAAATTAGCATTCAATTAAATACACCAAGGCGATGATCAGTAGCTAGTCCGAGAGGATGATTAGCCACACTGGGACTGAGACACGGCCTAGACTCCTACGGGAGGCAACAGTGGGGAATTTTCCGCAATGGGCGAAAGCTTGACAGAGCAATGTCGCGTGGAGGTAAAAGGCCCATGGGTTGTGAACTTCTTTTCTCGGAGAAGAAGCAATGACGGTATCTGGGGAATAAGCATCGGCTAATTCTGTGCCAGCAGCCACGGTAATACAGAGGATGCAAGCATCATCCGGAATGATTGGGCGTAAAGCGTCTGTAGGTGGCTTTTTAAGTTCGCCGTCAAATCCCAGGGCTCAACCCTGGATAGGCAGTGGAAACTACTAAGCTAGAGTACGGTAGGGGCAGAGGGAATTTCCGGTGAAGCGGTGAAATGCGTAGAGATCGGAAAGAACACCAATGGCGAAAGCACTCTGCTGGGCTGACACTGACACTGAGAGGCGAAAGCTAGGTGATTGCCATGATGTACCCAGTACATCATGGCAATCAGTACGAAATTTTGATCCCTGGCTATCTCGATATAATTTTCAAAAAATAATAAATAATTAAATAAATACAAATAAATGCCATAAATGCAAACTTAGGCCGAAAAGCCTAATTAAATACCGAAATGGGCTCGGAAAAATTCCTAAACCTATCTAGATAAATAATACGATCTATCTATTTGCTAATTAAGCCGATCTAACCACCTAACATGCATAAACGAATAATTAAATCGCAAATCCATTCTAACTAACCACATAATCCCTAATTAGCCTAAACTAATCAACCATTAAGCATAATTAACTCCCTAAGTAGAGTTTAGTAAGTAAACTCATCGGTTTTGAAATCTGATGGTTTCATGGCAAAGGCAAGGCAGAGATGGGCAACAAACTCCGAAGTGGCAGCACCTTACGAGGCCCAAAAGTGGTCCAAAGTGGGCCAAACAGTACACGGCTAGGCTAAGGGAGGTTTGGTTCTGTTCCTTGGGTTGAAAGGGCTAAAAAAAGGCCGGTTGGCGTGGAAACAGCAAGAGGCGAGTGGACGGGCTACAGAGGACAACGACAGGTGACGGCAGTTGCTAGATGACAATGGTGGAGCTCCAGCCAAGTTCCTATGGTGACCAGGGATGGCTCAAGGGACAAGTGGCTAGACATGACAGGGGCGAAGTAACGTGCGTGGGCAAGCAGGCATGAGCGACGGTGTACGGTGGCTCCAGTGACTTCGAGTGGACATGCAATGGCTAAGGGGACTCTCCTCTGGTTTCTCTCTAGTTTTGGAGCTTCAAAACCAAACTACAATGGATAAAGCAGCTGAGGGAAGAAGATAGGGGACAACACAAGCTTAGAGGGGGCCACCTAGTCTCAATCTATCCCTTTGTCCCCTTGACCAAGGCCCCACCAATTTGCTGGCTTCCTTAGCACGATTGCATACCACAAAGCTTCCTTAGGAAGTCATTAAGGAGGTCTAAAAGGTTGAGGACCAAGGGGCTACGAATTTTGAAGTATTTTCCCCCAAATCCACTTCAATTTCCTCTTGAATCTATTCAATTGGGTCCCTATGAATCTAACTAGGATGTCCTCAATCAAATTAACATTTTTCCTTACCAATAGAACCAACTTACATCTCGAAAATGCGATCAAAAACGGTCCCCTAAATTTTTTGGTCGAAAATAGCCCTAAATTGAATTTCCGACAAAAATCTCAGTTTATAGAAAAATCTTCAGAGGATAAGTTGACGTTCCCAAAATGACTCATGATATGACAAAATTTTCAATTTCTGAAATCATATTCAAATTCGCAGATAATTTCAATATAGCGTGATTTTAGTTTGACCTAGCCTACTTGGTAGCTTTTAGAAATTTTTAGTGCAATTGACCCGCAATCAATTTATTTCGAGTCACAATGTACATCTTTGACACATTGGCAACTCTCGGTGGTCGTGAAAATCTTGAGATTGTAAATGCAGACACAGAGTACCAAAACGATAGAAAAATCAGTCTAATGCCGATTGACAAGAATTTTACAATTTGGTGGAATCACCCATACTTAATCATATATCTCAATCAAAGCGACCTATCTCCAATCTATAATCGATTTTTAACTATGTCATAATGACCCTTGCAGACTAGCACGGTCGAGTAGTCAATTCCTAGTCGAATTCTCCAATCTATTGCATTAAAATCTCTTAATAGCTTCACCAGATAGTCTAGTTAATTCATAAGTGATCAACTTAGAGAATAATTAAGCACGTCGATGAAAAGCCCAACTCATTCAATTGAAAACAGAACTGGAATTTCAGGATGTCACAGTCACCATGGTGGACCAATGGTATCAATATCAATTCAATCCATGGCGTAGCACCTAAAGATTTTATTGATGTCATCCTACAATCTAGACCGAACCACTTATGGACCCGTGATACCAAAGCCAACATTCTAATTTGAGTTGTACTATTCTAGAGTCAACTCAATTCCAACGACTCGCCTAAGGAATTATAGCATTCGAACCCTAGGCAAAACAATGCCGAACTGTCCTAACCAGTAACAAGACCGGACCAACCAGTAATGACTTGACCACACGAAAAACCGGTACTAACCATTCTACAATCATTAGGACCCACAACGTCACACCTGAACTAGTGTTGACCGTGCCGATGGTCATCACACGTAAAACAAGGCGAGTCAACACCGAATCCAGCTCAATTAGCCAAGAACTTACCCAAATACATGGTAGCTCAAAGTATCCAAGCCCAATTTTGTTTGAATCCTAGAATGAAATCCGAGTAAGGCAGCACCACGCAATATAGAACAACAAGACCCCCACTTGCCTTAAATCTGTGAAATGCGAGCTGTGGGCACAGCTGGTGGCGAGGCAACGCAACGGCGATGCAACGGCGAAGTAGTCAAGCAGTGAGCAACGCGGGCTGAGCAATGACGAGGGGTGAGCTTTCTTGGCCAGCAATGGAGCTAAGGTGAGACGGCGATGGAGCTGGTGGTGCAGTGGTCGGCGTTGAGCAGCGGAGCACGGGCGGAGCAGCGAAGGTTTTTGGGTGAAGTTCACTAAAACGAAGATGCCAATGACGGGAAATTATGAGGTGCCGAGAGAAAAGAACGGTCTTCTTTCTATTTGCCGCTGGTTGACTCTAGTAGCCAACATTTTTCTTCCATCCGGTGGCAGCAAGGGGCGGAGACAGCTCCGTGGCTTTGGCCTTGGCGTGACACTTGCAATCTTCATGCAAAGGACGTGGCTTCTTGCATGGTCCAAGTCTTCAGTTGCTGTCCGGCGGAGGGAGGAGAAACGTGGCTGAAGATTTTAATGGTCAACGGTCTACGTTTGCATGAGGAACGAGCGGTTGGCGTGGGGCAGTTTCGGGGGTCAACATTTCCTTTTCGTTGACTGCATTGGACATGTGCATTGGTTGGAAGGAAAGTTTTCATGGAACTCAATTTGGCAATGTACAAATGAGGGTGAACATTGGTCTCGCTCGTGGCGTTTCGTGAAGAAAATTTTGCCTGAGGTGATGGACGCGAGGACGTGATGAGATGTGATGGTCCAATATGGTGATGGTGGTGACGAAACAGTGGCCGTGAATGATGCCAGTGATGTAGTCCGACAACAAACTTGTTGACGTGTCATGAATCGTTACGTACTCAAAGCTCGAGCGAAGTCCAAATATCACCAGTGATCCAGTGATAACAAAATCGGCCAGCTAGCAATGTCGATCGACAATGATTGTAGGCGATGATGATCGGTTGTTGTGGAGGCGATGCTTGTGTGGTGGCCCACGAAACCAGATGCACCACTTCATCATTGGAAGATAAGTATTAGGCTACTTTTCGTTTCTAAGCAGAAGGCCCTTTTTCAAGTAGTCTTAATTTTTTTATCCAATCCAAATTTATTCCGCCCTTAGCCCAATTTTTTTATCCAGCATTTTATACGGATATATTTGAGTTTATCCAGTTTGGAATATGCTACCAAACACTAAATGTGATATTTTGTTATCCTATCCAAACTTAATTCTGAACTATTAAATGCGGCCTTAGTACGAGACCCATGAGTAGGAAATGGAAAATGTAAAGGTACTTCTACAATTTCTAAAAAATAGACTGATGCATGGAAGGAAAGCCGATATGCAAATGTGATATGCTATATAAAATGGGAAAAATCAATTGTACGATTTCAAATTCAATTCTAAACCTTTCAATCGATTTAATGTAGTTCTAAACTTTTGAGTGAAAATGAAATCAAGTTAGTTGGATGTTTACTACAACCAAGAAGGGGGTTGAATAGGTTGGAAAAAGAAAATGAAAAACTTTTGTGAAATATATATAAAAGTAAGTAGCAAGCAAGAAAAGGAGAGATGATAATCAGCATGTGTGATGATAATAAGCAGATATACAAGATAATGAGCAAAATAGATAAATCACCTAACGATTTATAATGGCTCCACTTTATTCTAAGCCTACATCCACTCTTCAAATAATGGCCTTGACACTAGCTGGATCCACTAGTAATCAAGTTATTGCTAGCAAGTGTTGTTTGTTTCACATAATAAATCACACTATCAAGACACAATGACTGTACTTATACCTGTACATTTGTCTCTTCACTATTAAAATGTCAAACCTTTACAGGATGATTTCTTAAGCAAAGTGCGACTGTAGTATTCTCTTTTATAGAGATCTTCAATCCATTTGTTGGAGACCTTGAAGGAGATCCATCTAGCTTTTTGAGAGAGGACGGAGACCCTTGCCAGAATCAGGAATGCCTAAACAATCGTTTCTTCTCACATTAATAAGTTTGATAAAATTAAGTTTGATATAACTGTCACCTCACTGAAGAAAAAAAATATGTAAACCACTTTTCCAATCTCTTTTTCGGTTTTTTGGCTTGGAAACCCAATCTTGTAACAACCCTTTTTCGTACCAACAACAGTCATCTTTCAATAAATACCTCAACATAATTAATGCTAACTCGACAAGCACGATATGAAATTCATCATCAATACACGCATATTGTCAACGAGTTGACACGTGAATTGACACGTGATAGCAAAACCAATTAATTTTTGTTAATCGGTATACAAAAACCTTCAAGAACAATATATATAAATAAAAAAAAAAAAACCTTTAGGAACACTAGCTTGACTTTGATACTTCCAAGGTACTGTGAGCTACCACGCACGTCGACACTTGTTCTCCTAATTGCCACAATCTAATTTCTCATCTTTGCTTATGTCAAGGCACATTATCATTTGCAAAACTAGTACACCATCTAAACTTATTATAATAGTTATTAGCACCAAAGACCACTCTAGAACCATCAAAATTCTAGAGGGATGTTTTTGTCACACCCCGATCCTCCGAGCATGTGCCCATCCCTCTGCAATTGATTAACTAGCGACATCCCAGGATGCATTGCCAACCCATTCATTTTAATACGCATATGCGGAAGCGAATAAATAATCCCCAAACAACAATAAGATGGGATAGGAAAGTAGGACCACAATTTTCTTGAAAACCAAACTACACTTATATAAACATAACAAACCATGTCATATACAATACAAGCCGATATATATACAAATACAAGGTCTACAAAACAAGGGGGTAGAGTGCTAAAGATCTTTAAGCATTCGAGTCATCTTCAGAATACACCGAAGATCTTGGATCTGACAAGTATGGGTCCACCATTGAACCACCCGGAGGGTCGACTGTCCCTTTTTCAAAAGCAACCTCCAGCACACACAAAGGTATCTCAAATTCTGTTATGGGACCCTCTCTCAGTCCATCCCACGCACGTCGGTACCATGATCTGTATTGATGGGGTACCTTGTGGGGTAAAGCCTCATCAACCCAGACCACGGACCTTATGAGCTCATAGACCCATCCTCTTGGGCTCCCATGAAGCGGGATGTAAGATACATGCTCTGTGACATTCTTCGGCTATCCAAAATGCTTGGGAGGAGCTACCATCTAGGGACCTGAAAATGTTATTTCACCACGGGGTGAGACGACGTCTCAACAAGTTCGCCCCCTAAGACCCAACTAGGAAGAAAATATGTCCCAAGAACTGCCTAAGCATAAGCACAAGTCAGAGGACTTACCTTTGCCTCCGTTCCTTCCTGCAAGTAGTACGATTCACAAAATCATCGAATCACATCATTAAATCAAATCATCAAATCAGATCGAGCCATCGCTTAATCGTTCTAGTCGATTCCATGTCATCAAGACCATTACTCGATTAATCTATTCAATACTATCTATAAGTCTGATCATATCAAGGACTGCTCACTTTAAGCTGAAAATAAATAGTATAGCTCGTACTAAGCTGATAAAGTATACTGATGTCGCTAAGCTGACATGTCAAAGCCCGTAGGTTGATATAATATACTGATAATACTCACTAGAAGTTGTTAAGGTATACTGCTCTCTGAGATGATAAAGTATACTGCTTGCGCTAAGCTAACATATCAAAGCCCGTAGACAGATATAATGTACTATTCTCACCATTTGAGAATGCCACCATTTTTATCATTCCCGACAAGAATAATTGTGTATGAGTACACAATTGGTCTTAGCCAAAATACAATATTTTCCCTTTTGAAAATCCCACTAATTCCAATAGTTTATAAACACATTTTTGGCGTTGTAAACCGACACCTGGTATTTTCTAATTAAATACCAAAATTATAAAAGTTTGGGATAAATTCCCAAAATTACAAATCACACTCAATTTGCACAATCCAGCACATAATTAAATAAACCAATCATACCATTGCAATCAATACGAAATTCTAGTCACCGACTATCCCAGTCTAATTTCCGGAAGGTAATAATTAATTAAATAATTACCATAATTAATTAATAAATAGCAATAAATAGCAAAAATGCACACTTAAGCCGGAAAAGCCTAAATAAAAGTCGAGACAGGCCCATAAAATTTTTGAACCTATCTAGATAAATACTACAGCTTATCTACTTGCTAATTGCACTATTCTAACCACTTAACATGCAATATCGAACAATTACATTACTAATCCATTCCAACTAACCACCTAATCCAAGATTAACCTAAACTAATCAACACTTAAGCATCATTAACTTCCTAAGCAGGAATTAGTGAGTAAACTCACTGGATTAGCGATCCAAAGACCACGACGACGAGGACGTGGAGGCGGTCCACAAACTCCAAAGTGGGAGCACCTTTCGAGGTCTGGAAGGGCTCCAAAGCAGGCCAAATAGTGAGCTGCAGATCCAAGAGCTTCGATTATGTGGTTGGGCCGAAGGAGAGAGCTGGGTAGCTGGTTTGGGCAAGATGAGACCGACAAAGGCAGCAACGGCCAAGCAAGTGGCTCTGGGGCTTAGCGACAGTGAACGGCGACTAGATGGTGCACATACATGCGTGAGGCAGCAAGCAGGACAAGGACAATGGCACATGAATGCCTGGATAGATGGAATCTGAATGGCAACCAATAGGGCATGGGCGCGACTTCTGTGACATCCTGAAATTTGCAATTCTATTTTTAATTTAATAGATCGAGTCTTTCATCGATGCACCTATAGTGCTATTCTTTGAGTTGATCACTTTAGGGATAACTAGACTATTTGGAGAAGTCATTAAAGAATTTTAATACAATAGACTTAAGAATTCGACTAGGAATCGATTGCTCGACTATGCTCATTTGCAGAGATCATTATGACGCAATTAAAAGTCGACTAGAGATCAAAGATAGGTCAGTTCAATTAACATGTGTGGTTAAACGTGGGTGATTCTACCAAATTGAAAAATTATCATCGATCTGCACTAAACTGATTTTTCTATCGTTTTGATACCCTGTGTCTGTATTTAAATACTTGAGATTTATTGTCACTTGAAGAAAATCGACCACAAGTCATTTGCACTAAAAATTTCTAAAAGCTACCTGGTAGCCTAAGTCACGCTAAAATCAAGCCAGATTGAAATTAATCATGAATTTGAATCTAATTTTAGAAATTGAAAGTTCTGTTATGTCACGAGTCATTTTAAAAATGTTGACTTAGTCTCCGAAATTTTTTCTGCAAACCGAGATTTTGGTGAAAAAAGTTGAGATAAGGCCATTTTCGACCTGGAATTTCTTAGGACTGTTTTTTATGATGAAATATGGATGCGAGTAAGTTCTATTGGTGAAGAAAAATGCAAATTTGATTGTGAGCTCGGTAATGGAATTTATAGAAGCCGAAATGAATTGATTCAAAGTGGAATTGAATGGGAATTGAAGCAATTCGAGGTTGGGACATCTGAAGTGCCATAACTTGGCACGGAGGGACACTTAAGTGCCATAACTTTAAAATGGTACACTTAAGTACCATTATCGGAGTAAAATGGAACACTTAAGTGCCAATCTGGCAAAAAACCGGCCAAAATGCAGATGTGGCATTTTCCGGTGACATGCTTAACCGATGTGGCAATTTTAAAAAAAAAAAAAAAAGCACACGTGGAGGAGGAAAACGACGTTGCCCCATCCACTATGCATTTGGCCAAACTAAACGACGTCGTTTTTCCTTAATGTTAAACGACATTGTTTTTCCTTAATGTTAAACAACGTCGTCTGGTTTATTTGGATTTTAACCTTTCGTCAGTTCACACCAGGTCTAACATCCTCTCCATCAATCGCCGTTCACAGCTCGTCGTTCATAGGTGATCGCTCACTATTGTCGCTCGCCGTCATCGCTCACCGTCGTCCCTCGCCATCGTCACTCGCCGTCATTGCTCGCCGTCATCGATTTGCTTAGGTTTTTTCTCTTCTTCATCTCCCCTATGGTGAAATTAGGGCTCCGACTCGTTTATTAGGGCTCAGACTCGAAATTTGGGGGTCGGCTGGGAAAGCTCAAGCTTGGTGTGAGATTTATGGCTCAGATGTGGTGCTACAATCCTATTAGGGGGTTCGAATTGACAGTTTAGGAGCGGCCTTGAAATGTAGGCTCGGTGTAGGGCTCGACGTCACCTCATCCACTGTGATGTGTGATTCATTCAAGGTGTTGAATTGTGATGTGCGAAAGTAATTTGTAGTGGTCGGATGTGAAATGTGCAATGGTGATTGGTGATTATTAGGGTTCAGAGTATTGAACTTTTGACAGGTTCGAATCGAAGGTTGTGGGGATGGGAACTTCTGGATATTTTTTTAATAAATTGCATTGTTGAGGACCCATGCTGAGGAATCTCTCCATATTTTAAAGGAATGCGACGACCATTTTTGCCTTGTAGAGTACAAAATTTACTGTACTGTGTTTCTGGGAAAGGCTTGAGAGATGGTTTGAGAGTTTTGGAAGATGATAATGGTTTTAGGGATGTCTTATATCATTATCTTTATGGCGAAGAGGTGAAAGTGTTTGTTGAAAACAATAGTGATAGTGAGGACGAAGATGATGATAAAGATAACACCCAAGTAGGAGAAAGAGGAGATGGTATTCAAGCTAGTACTAAGGTTAGGGATGAAGTAGGGCATGATGGACAGGATGGGGAGGAGAGGGGCGTAGATGCTGTTCATCAGAGTGATTGTGACATGGGTGATGTCACTATCACTGAATCAGATTGGGAAGTAACTAAATCTAGTGACGGTGATGATGACGATGGCGATGAAGAGTTGGCTGCTGAAGCTGAAAATTTATTAATCTTAAGTGATGCCGACGATGAGGAGCTTACACAGTCAAGGAAAAAACAAATGGACTTTTTGTCAGATAGATTTGCAATTTTGCATGTAGCTGATGAACATTTAAACAGAGTACGAAGGCCCTGTAGATGTTGGTGTTGCTGGCTAGGTCCTAGAGACAAATGATGAAGAAAGCATCGACACCGCAACTTTCCAGGATGGAGTTGAAGAAGATCAACGAGCTGTGCGTAGAAGGAAAAGTAAGTTTCCTTCCTATGATCCATCTGTTGCCTCTCCTACTTTGTCAATAGGTATGAAATTCCATGATGCGATACAATTTAGGGAAGCTATACTGAAGAACTCCATTGCTACACAAAGAACTATTGATTTCATTAGAAATACTAAGAAATTTGTAAGAGTTAGGTGTTCGCAGCAAAACTGTCCATGGAAGATTTACGGTGCGTTTGTTAAGAAGAGTGGGTCTTTCCAGATTAGAGCCTACCAAGAGGAACACACTTGTTCCATTAATTTTCAAAACAAAAGGGTAACAAGTGCATGGTTGTCCAAGCACTTCTTCAATCTGATCAAGGTGATGCCCGAGATGAAAATTACTAACTTTAGGATGCTGGTGAAGGAGCGTGTAGGCATCAATGTATCTAGGAATCAGTGCAAAAGAGCAAAGCAAAAGGTGATAAAGATACTTATTGGTCAGTATGCTAATGAATATGGGTAGGTGTGGGAGTATGCTTGGGAGTATAGGCTGCAAAACCCTACAAGTAGAGTGTATGTAGAGGTGATTGAGAGACCGCTTCCTGATCATGGGACCAAGTTCGATAAGTTCTATGTGTGCTTTGATGCATGCAGACGAGGACTTTTAGCTGGTTATAGATGGATTATAGGATTGGACAGCTGTTTCTTGAAGGACTTGTGCAGGGGAAAATTGTTGGCAGCGATTGGAAGAGATGTGAATAACCAAATGTTCCCACTAGCTTGGGCTATTGTAAAGATTGAGAACAAGGACAATTGGTCCTAGTTCTTGAAAAATTTGATGGCTGACTTGGAGATAACAAACGGGGAAGGGTGGGCATTCAAGAGCGACCAACAAAAGGTAATGCTTGCTTTTAATTTAAATTTAGTCAATAGTTTGCTTTGTAATATGAACATGTAATTTGCTCTATTATTTCTTACTTTGAATTATTGTAGGGATTAGTTCCGGCAGTAGCCGAGTTGTTGCCCCATGCTGAACATCGAATGTGTGCGCGGCACATATACGGAAATTGGGCAAAGACCTATAAAGGGGATAAGCTGCAATTGCAATTTTGGCAATTAGCAAAGAATGCAAACATAGCTGACTTTAGAATAACCAAAGAATGACTGCTTCAGTTGACAAAGGAAGGTTGTGCTACCCTATTTCAACTAGGATGGAAGCATTGGTGCAGGGCATTCTTTAGTGAGGAGTTCAAGTGCGATAACGTCAACAACAACATTTGTGAAGAATTTGATTCGAAGATAATAGATGGCAGATGCAAACCAGTCATCTCAATGCTTGAAGATATACGAGTTGCGGTTATGACTTGGCTGCAGAAACAAAGAGATGAGGCTGCAAAGTGGACAAGACAATATAGTCTTAGGACTGCCAAGAAATTGGATGAGAACTTGGTTGCAAGTAGGCATTGTCATCCCATTTGGAATGGAGATGACGGATATGAGATAATGAAGGGTGCAGATAAGTATGTTATCAATCTAGGAAGTAGAAAGTGTTCATGTAGAGCATGGCAAGTAAGTGAAATTCCATGTGCACATGTCATATGTGCCATCTAGTTGAAGGGCGACAATACAGATGATTACATTGATGATTAGTACCATAAATCAAAATATCTTGCTTCCTATCAGTTCATGATGCAGCCAATTAGAAGTAGCAAGTTTTAGGAGCCCACGGATCATGAAGCACCTCAACCTTTGCCACTGAAGAAGAAAATTGGAAGGACAAAACGAAGACGAAGAATGGCGGAGGGAAAGGTCTCAGGTCAGCAAAGAATGAGCAGGCAGGGTGCAAAGATGACATACTCTTATTGTCGCCTAGCATGCCACAATATTAAAGGTTGTCAATTGAGGAAGCAACAACAATCGTTGAGGCAAGGTGAAGGGCCTAGTGAAGAGACAGTTGGAGAAATGCACACAGCAGGGCCAAGTGAGTCGACTGTTCTTCAATCAACAAGTAGAACCCTAGTAAGTCATGAAATTTATTTTATGGTTATGTTGCTTTCTTGTCGTTTATCATAAAAATGTACATAATATCCTATTTCGCCTTGTATGTAATGTGTTTGTTAGGTCATAAGAAGAACCTCAGTAAGTCATGAAACTGAACAACCTGTTCAAAGAAGGTAAGGCAGAAGATAGCCAGGTGAAGGATTGGCCTAAGCAGCATCGCAGCCAGCTGAAAGATTGACCCAAGCAGCATCAAGGCCAGCTGAAGGATTAGCCCAAGTAGCATCACGACCAGTGCAGTCGACTATTCTTCAGCAACGAAAGAAATACCCAATGGTAAATTCAATCATTTGTATTCAGTTTTTCATTTTCTTTATATTATTATATGTCTCGATATTATATTTATGGTATCTTTTGGCCTCTTTCTCAAGTTCGAAGAAAGCAAGTTGGAACTCAACTGCCAACTGAAGGGCCATCATAAGAGCCACCTCAAGGATCATCACAGGGGCTACCAGAAGAATCACTGCAAGGGGCACCACAAATACCACCACCAATACCACCAGAAGGCCCAACAGAATGAGGTGTCACTAAAGTTGAAGGGCTACACAGAAGGACAACTAGAACAAGGCTAGGTGAAGGGGTAGGTACACAAAGGCCATCTAGAAGATGCCCAGCTGAAGAATTGGTCGAAGAAGCCCCGGCTGTAGCTAAAAGGCCTAAGAAAGCAGGAAAAAGGGGCAATAAATCACAAGTTCCTGAAAGTGACGCCCCTATTCAAACCTTAGGGGCACTTGGGAAGAGGTTAAGACAATATGGCTATGGCCTTTATACAGATGAGCGTACTGGAACAGTTATTCTCAATGTAAGTTTTATTGGCTGCATTTAATTTAATTTATGCTGTAGATTTTTGCTAACAATTTATTGTTTTTTTGTAGCCTGGGAGAAGTTTAGAGGTTCTTATCTCAGGCCCAACTCAAGAATCAACGGCAGCACCAACAAAAAAGAAAACATCAAATGTGCCAACAAAAAAGAAGAGAAAGAACCCAGCTCTAGCTCCAACTCCAGCTCCTTTTGATTCAATTCGGCCTAGGACATTTGCAGCTCTATTTGAGTCAATGGATACTGAGAAGGTTGAAGAAGAAGTTGCACGTCCAGTTAGAAAAAGTGCCAGCATTATGAATCAAGTGAAAGGTCCATCGAAAGGAGCACGAACAGGGGGTGTCGTGCATATTGATTGATGAGATGAGATGTGATAGGATTTGTGGAGCTTATGAGTCAAAACAGTTATGTAAATTTTCATGTTGTCAGACTTGCTATGGATGGTTATCTTTTTTTTTTTCTTTAGTTTGTCATTCATTGATGTTGTCAAACTTAATTTCAATATCAATGAAATGATCTTGCGCTGCTTGTCAATTTATGTTGTTTTTATCATGGATTCTGCTTTTACTTGTTGCTGCAGCTGTTGGTGTTCTGTGGTGATAGCTGAACTGCTGGTGTATCTGATGATGGTGGATGGTGATGTTTGGTGGTAGTCAGTTTGTTGTTAGGGTGCTAATGCGGTGGCTGGGGTGCTAGTGTAGCTGGTGGTGATGCCTGGTGTTGACACCTCATTTAAAATTAGAAAATAGAAATAGAAGTTAATCTTTGATTAGAGACAAATTTTTTTAAAAAATAATTTTGAATTCAAAAACTCAACCGTGGGATTTTGGAGCCACTTTGTTGTTGAGAGGTTGAGCGAAAATCTCCACCGGCGAAACAAATTCGAGTTTTCACTTTATAAATAAGGGGTGCGAGATGTGAAAAATGGGGGCTTCTCTTCATTGTTCGTCTAAGAAAAAAAGAATAGAAAACTGAAGAGAGAGGAAAAAGCTTTCGGTTGTCCTTTTTGCTAAAAAGAAGAAGTGTGCAGAGAGAGACAGAGGGAGGAAACATGAAAGCGACGTGAGAGAGAGAGAGAGAGGTGAGAGTGACCAGTCAAAAAATCATAAAAAGGAGGGGGCATCGTCTTCCTCCCTTGCACTCGCCGCCTGCACCTGTTTTCTGCAACTCACAGTAGCCTCCTCACTGCATCATCGCACCACTCCACCATTTCCGTTTGTCATCACCGGCACGCCAGCAACTCGCCTCCACTGCTCGCCGCAGCACCCATAGCAGCACCTGTGCTGCCGCACCATAACCGCGACCATTGCACGCCACTGCTCAGACCCTCCGCCCAGATCTGCTCGAGCACCAGCGGCGCCGCCCTCCACCCGCAGCCGTGAAGCCACCGAGCCGCACCGGTCACCTCACCAGCACCGCCTCACACAAGTGACCCGCAACCCCACTGCACACCGCTCGAACCTTCGTCTCAGCAGCTCGCCTCCACAACACCTCGCCTCCTGTTCGCTCGATGGCCGAAGCCCACCGTACCCGACGCCTGCACCTTGCCTCCGGCAACCCACGAGCCCGAACGCCTGCAGTGCTCGTGTCCAGCTCCACTAGCCGAACTCCCCTCCAACGAAGTCACTACCTTACTGCACTGCGACACCATTGCTCTACGCCTCTGCTCAAGCCCGAACCAGTCACTGATTTTTTTTTCCTACAGCTTCAAATTGCCAGACCTCGTCGAAGCTCCACACCTCCGCAACCTCCAATCGACAGTGATGCCACCGTTATAGTTGCCGCCCTTCACTAGAGCCGGTGACCAGCCACACGAGCACAAGCCGTGCTTGGGAAGAAAAAGAAGAAAGGAAAAAACAAAAGAAAAAAGAAAAGGAAATTAGGTAGTATATTTTTATTTTTTATTTTTTACTTATTTCATGTTATGTTAGCTTATTTTTTAAGTTTAATTATTTGAATTGTAGAATTGTATGTCAACATTTGTAGACCTTGTAAACATTAGGAGTTTTATCCCAAATTAAGGTAACTATTAATTTGACCCGTAAGACGTCGGGTCATTTTTTTTAATTACTTTAATTTTTAGGAATTTTGATAATATTTCAATCATTAAATCATTATAGAGTTAAAATAATTGTTAATTTAATCTGTGAGACAACGGATTATTTTTTCGGTTATTTTAATTCTTATCTTCATTCTTTTAAAATAATTACTTGTTTGGAAAGATTAAAACAATAAAAAAAATCAAAAAGTACATAAAAATCTAAATATTGCATTAGAGCATTTAGGTTTAGTAAATTAGGATTGTATTTTTAGGGTTAGTAAATTAGAATTGCAATTATAGGATTATAATTTTTAGATTATACTTTTAGATGGGTGATTTTTGTTAGGGCTAATTTTAAATAATGTTGGCATGTCTTGATTTTTTTATATAGCTTTTTAAGATAAGATATAGTTTAAGTTAAATCGATTCCTAAAATAAATTAGAATATCATTCACTTTAGTTAGTCTAATTAGTTTTTAGTTCCGAATTTCAATAAAAAGAATAAAAAATATTAGGTAAATATTATCATATCTAGAACTTAGGTACTTAGGTCCATGCTCATTTCATATTAAAGCAACACACCTAGATATTTTTAGATTAAGTCACTTTTCATTTAGTAAAACGAAAAGAGGAACAAAAAACATGTTGTGCATGCCATATGAGTTATAGTTTAATTTTTTTTAATAAAAAGGAAAATGCTAAAAGATGATCATTGCACCATTAAGTTACTTTCTTTTCAATAAAAAAACATTATTTCATTAAAAAAGAAAAAAAAACTAAAGATCATTTCCTTGGTTAGTTAATAGGTTAATTCATGATTAATCTCATTTCATATCATCATTATTTAGCATAGGTTGCATATATGCATTAAAAAATGAATCATCATTAAAAAAATCAAAAAAGAGCATGCATGTAGAAATACCATGTCATTCATTCCATATCACGTAGCATATTTAGGATTATATAAATTAGATTGCATACATATAGAGATAAGTTTAAGTCATACCATATGAATTGCATCTCACATATCATTAAAGTAAAATCCATGCATATTAAGTTTAGATTAAGATTGCATAATAATAAAAATTAGGTGTCATTTAGAAATCATGTTTATGGCATGCATTTTTATTAGCATTTTTTATTGAATGTTGTTTTATTGATTGTGCACCCGCATGACCACCATTTGCATGTTAGTAGTTTAAGTTTAAATTAATCAACATTGCCTGTAAAATATTTTTTAAAAATAAAAGGTACCGAAAAGGCATTAGACTAATTTTAGCATAACCATGTCCCCGTACCTACTGAATCTCTAGTTCACAATAGTAAAGTATTCTCCCATACTTTACTTGGGTTTCTAACCAACCCTAATTGGTTAGTGGCGGCTCCGAATTGAGTATAATTGCATGTTTGAAGAAATTAATTTCTTAACATCAAATCGTGATTGGTAGGACTTGGGAGGGTCCGCGCCAAGTCTTCGGACTTAGTAATCCATTAGCCGTTTCTTTAGATAATTCACCATCGAGAGGGTCACGACACCTGGTGATTATGGGTTTGTAGTGGGGTTATAAGCTTAAGCAGCTGCACCTACACCTGGTACAAGTGTGCAGTTTGCACATCTTACACCATGTGTAATGGTGCAAGCTAGTGCGAGGCTCAACTTGCACTAGTACCTTGTACAGCAACACTACCAACATGGTGGTGGCTAGAGCGATTAGTGTGTAGTGTGGCTAGTGGTGATGGTTGGTGGTGCAGGCGGTGCTGGTGGCTGGCGCAATTTTTAGAGAAAACCCACAAAAAAATTGGCACTTAACTGATCATATTCTAAAAACTTGGCACTTAACTGTTCACTTTTAACTACAAGTGACACTTAACCGATCACTTTAATAATAACTTGACACTTAAGTGATCATTTTTTCATCGCAACTAGCACTTACGTGATTACTAAATACAACTTATGGCACTCGGGTAATCACTCATGTTTGTCTTGTGTATATGTTGGTCTACATCAAAACAGAGAAGACGATGGTAAACTTATGGCAACTCCATACAACAGCACAAACAACAACAAAGCCACAATGATCTTGTGAAACAACACAAACTTCTTTGCATCTTTCAAAAAGAAAAAACCCTACGTTTAATCCAGAACAACACCATTTTTAACTATGGCAGTTGGAGAAACTTTTTCTCATTTTCAAGTACTTTACATTTCATCATAAAGTACAATAGACAACAAAACAACACCATAATACACGCTTAGTAACACTTT
Organism: Eucalyptus sideroxylon; assembly: GCA_014182405.2. Taxonomy (NCBI): domain Eukaryota; kingdom Viridiplantae; phylum Streptophyta; class Magnoliopsida; order Myrtales; family Myrtaceae; genus Eucalyptus; species Eucalyptus sideroxylon. The sequence goes on along the minus strand of CM024552.2, from coordinate 11,849,877 downwards.
CGTTCAATTTTCATCATTGAAACTTAATTATTGAAAGGTTTAGTTGAAGATGCTTGAGCATGCATTGAGACTTCATTCTTGAAAAGTTTAACTGAAGATGCTTGAGCTTGCATTGAGCCAACATCGTCCAAGTCGTCCATAAACACAAATGGAGATTGCTGTCATTTATGAAGTAGATCCAATATCACTTCTGTGGCTTGGTCAGAGAATTTCGCATCGATCCATTTGAAGTATTTGCACTTCGACGCTTCTTTATATCGGGCGCATCCATAAAATCTTCTTCCAGGATTGATTTGAGTCCACGATGTTCTTCTTGGACTCGGTAACCCACAACAACATAAACGCTGGCCTTCTCCTTCGCTTCAATGAGAGGAAATTGAGGCGCTGCTGCGAGTCCTGCTCTCCATTTCCAAGATTCAACAAAGGAATTTTGGGCAAATGAAAATTAGGGTTCGAGACTTGATTCGAGCACTTCAATAGGGATTTTGGCCGATTTAGGGTTTTAGATTTGGGGCATTTTGGGAGACGACGTTGTTTTTGGAAGATTTGGGGCTTTTATTATGTAGACGACATCATTTATGGTGAGTTAGAGCCGACTCAGCTCTCCGGTGAGCCACGTAGGCAAAAAAATAATAAAAAAATATTGCAACGTAGGATTTCCGGCAAGGGTCGCCGGAGGTGGCACTTAAGTGTCCCACTAGAAAAAAAAAAGTGGCACTTAAGTGTATTATTTTGAAGTTATGACACTTAAGTGTCCCCCCGTGCCAAGTTATGGCACTTGGGATGTACTTCTGCTGAAGCAATTCCAACCAAAATCCGTATGCCCCCTTGGACACAACTCTTTGGACCACTTCAAGTTTCTAAAAGAGAGCTTGGCTGCTGGAAAAAGTAGCTAAGAAAAACAGCTAGTGGTGGCGACCAAGTGAGGGGGACAAAGAGATGAGAGAGGGAGCAAGGTGGTCCCCTCCAAAGCCCAGCTGATTCCTCCCTTCTTCCTCAGTTTCCATTGATCACTCCTCTCCATCTCAGCCGTGTGAAGCCACCGGTCAACCTCTTCAGCCACCAAACAAAATTGGAACCACGAGTATTTCTAGCCATTGTTGGCCCGTTTTCAAGCATTTCCCGACCCCGAAAGGCATTCTCGCTTTGGAGTATCTCAACCCTCACTGCATCCCCGTTGTTTTGATCCGAGCGGATCTTTAATCAAGTGAATTTAACTCACTAATCCTTGCTTAGTAAGTTAATGACGTTTAATGGTTGATTAGTTTAGACTAAGTATAGATTAGGTAGATAATTAGAATATATTATCAATTTAATTAAACGTTATTGCATGTTAGGTGGTTAGAGTAGTGTAATTAGAGCCTAGACAAGATCTAGTATTTTTTTCTTTTCTTTTTGGTAAAGGGTAAGTATCTAGAGTGGTTCGAAAATTTTCCGAGCCCGTCTCGGCTTTTAATTAGGCTTTTCTGGCCTAAGTTGCTATTTTTTAGTATTTAATAATTAACTTATGTAATTATTTATTTATTTATTTATTTACTTTGGTAATTAGACCGAGATAGATGGTAACCGAAATTTTATGCTTATTGTAATTGTCCGATTAAATTATGTAATTGACTGTTATTTTGTGCTGATTGGGTGTGATTTACAATTTTGGTATTTATTCCAAAATTTAATATTTTCAACTAGGTGTCGGTTTACAAAGTCAAAATTGTGTTTTTGGATTGTGGAAATCAGTGGGATTTTCAAAGGTGAAAATATTATATTTTGGCTAAGACCAACCATGTACCCACACACGATTATTTTATCGGGTATGATAAAATTGGTGAAACCATTAGATGATCAGGATAGTATACTATATCAACCTATGGGCTATAATATGTCAGCTTAGAGGGAGTAGTATACCGGTATATTATATCAGCTTGCGAGCCTTGATATGTTAGCTTAGAGCGAGCAGTATACCTAGCAACTTCTGGTGAACATTATTAGTATACTATATTAGCTTGCAGGTGATATATTAGCTTAGAGTGAGCAATATACTACTTATCAGCTTAGAGTGAGCTATACTATCTATTTATTAACTTAGAGTGAGCAGTCTTGATTATGATCGGACTTTATAGATAATATTGACTGAGATGACTAAGATATGGTCTTGATGACATGGAATCAACTAAGTCGATTAATCGATGATTCGATCTGATTGATTGAAATGAAGGTTATTTGAATTGTATTGACTTGTAGGAAGAGACTAACGCTAAGGTAAGTCCTCTGACTTGTGTTTGCGCTTAGGTAGCCCTTAAGGCGTATTTTCTTCCTAGTCAGGTCTTAAGGATTTGAACTTGCTAAGACATCATCTCAACCTGTCGTGAGATAACATTTTAGGTCCTTAAATGGGAGCTCCTCGTGAGTGTTTTGGTTAACCGAAGAATATCACAGAACAGGTACTCTAAATTCCAATTCATGGCCACCCTAGGGGTCTGGTCTATGAGCTCATGAAGTTTGTGTTTTGTAGACCTAATTATATATATGTATCGGCTTGGTTTGTGTATGACTTGTTATCATATGTATATATAAGTGTGTTATTGGTTTTCAAAATTGTGGCCCTACTTTCCTATCCCATATTGTTGTTGTCCAGGGATTACTTATTTGCTTCCGCATGCGTACTAAAAGAAAAGGGTTGGCGATGCATCCTAGAATGTCGCTATTTAATCAACCAAAGAGGGATGGGCAAACACTTGGAGGATTAGGGCGTGACAACTTTGGTTGGCAGCAACGGCGACGCAAGGTCTCTAGCTGGCTTGGTGGGCATCGACGGGCAAGGGAAGGGTGTTGGTTCGACTTCTCTAATTTTCAAAGCTTCAGAGGTGCTGGAATGAAAGGCTCGACCGGCTAAGGAAGGGGAGGGAACAACAAGGCTTGAGGGGGCCACTTGATCTTCAACCTATCCTCTTCTCTTCTTGACTTGGTCCCACCACGCCCAGCTGGTTTCCTTAGCATTTTCCATCCCTTTGGCTTCCACTAAAAGCCTTGGAAGTGGTCCAAAAGTGGTGTCCAAGGGGGCTACGAATTTGAAGACAATTCCCTCAATTCCTCTCCAATCCTCTCTTGAATTGATTCAATTCGGCTTCCAAAAATTTCACCGTTGAGTCCTCGATTAAATTGGTATTTTTCCTCGCTAATAGAACCAACTTGCATCCCAATTTCACGATAAAAAATGGTCCTCTAAATTTTCCGATCATAAACGACCCTTTGTCGAATTCTCATCAAAAATCTCAGTTTGCAAAAAAATATTCGGAGTATGAGTTGATATTCCTAAAATGACTTATGACATGACAGAACTTTCAATTTCTGAAATCGGATTCAAATTCAAGGTTAATTTCGATTTGATGTGATTTTAGCGTGACTTAGCCCAATGGGTAGCTTTCAGAAATTTTTAGTGCAAATGACTTGTGATCGATTTCCTTTGAACCACAATGAACCTTTTCGGCATATTAGCAATGCTCGGTAGTCATGAAATTTTCAAGGTTTCAAATACGAACACAGAGTACCAAAACGACAGAAAAATCAATCTAGTACTAATCGACAATAATTTTTCAATTTGATGGAATCACCCACATTTAATCAGACATCTCTGTCGAACTGACCTATCTCTAATCTCTAATTGATTTTTAACTGTGCCGTAATGATCTCTGAAGATAAGCATGGTCGAGTAGTCAATTCCTAGTTGAATTTTCAAGTCTATTGCGTTAAAATCCCTTAATGACTTTCCCACATAATCTAGTTATCTCATGAGTGATCAACTCTAAGAATAGCACTACAAGCACATCAATGAAATGCTCGATTTATTTAATTGAAAGCAGAACTGAAATTTCATAATGTCTCAGTTTTCCCAACAAAGTCTTCCCAGCCAAGACTTGCTTAAATTTGCTAACATGGTGGTCTAGTAATTGACCATCATACATGTCATGACCAGCAATTTGACAACAACAAATTTTCTCAAAATGACACAGTTTTACTTTTTTTCTTTTTTTTTTTTTTTTTTTCTTTTTCTTTTGTTTCTCTCTTGTTTCCGTATGGTTGTTGTTCATCCTCTTTTCTAGAAAAGGAAGGAAAGTCTTCTGGAGTGAAGCTAAAAGGATGAGGATGGTGAGCCATCTTCACAATTGAGAATAGCGCTCAAGGAGCTTCATATGGAATGCCGAAGTAGCAAAGTTGAGGCCCTTCACCACCGGATGGTCATCTAGATCTTGATGAGATTATATGGCCATGGGCCATTCTTCACATCTTCCTGAGCTTGGCCACTCCTCCATGATTGTCAAGCATGCGACCATCGAGAGTGAGAGCGTGAGTAAGACAACTTGGTTGGCCCATATTTAGTTCGTTTGGGATCAGAGTGAGAATGAAATGACTCAGTTGGCCTCATCACAAACAACACTATCCTATTCATAGTGCATCATTCTCGAAATGAACAATAACCAAAAGGTGTTGGGAAATAGAGAGGAGGAGAAGAAGAAGAAACATATTGGGGAAGAATACGTAATACTATTTGTCATAATCAAAAAAATTAAGAAATTCAAGAAAGTGATTAAAAAAAACCATAGTAATTCCAGGTGACGTATGATTAATCGAATCTCCTTAAAATTATTAGTTCTTGTCAACGATGTAAAATAGCTTCACTAACTTCACCTCCTAAGATATAACACCTTGAACCTATTATTATTGGCACTATACGAACATGATTGTGTCGAACACTTCGTAAAACTAGCACACTTAGAAAAACTTGAACAGAGGGGATGTAAGTGTTTCCGCTTCTTACATTAAATGAGGAATTTCAAATCTATTTATAGGGTTTTGGAATTCATGTATAGAAGCGATACTCGAACCATGAATTAAATAGAAACAATAATCTAGGAGATTCATAATTTAAATGAATACATGGATCCAAGAGATACATAAACTCGACAGATACATGAATTAATGAGATACATGAATGGAAACAACGTATCTCATTTTGCTCACTATTGTTGATCCATTAACCAACCATAATTACAACAATCCCCTACATTAATGGATCATCAAAACATTGTGACTTTAGAAATTCTAAATGTGCTTGTTGAAATACATTGCATTAAGATAGGTAGCTTTCACTTTGAACCTTATTTAGTAAAAGCCTATCGGACATACTTAACCAGTCGGTGGACTAGGCCTTGAACCACCGATTGTTGGTGTAAGCCCAGATGATAGACCTCACACAAAGTAGAAATCCAACTCCACACATATAGGTGCATTCCTATTAAAGCTATCTTATCATACCTTATTAGGATGTTGAAATCCAAGTTGTGGGAATCATTAAACTCATAGCGTACCTTTCAAACGCTGTTGGAAACACTATTGTATCATGGGAATGGGTGAGAGTGTGCTCACTAAAGTTTTCAAAATTTGCATTATCCTATTGAACCTAGTCTATGGGATTTCCAATTGCTAGGTTAGGATTCCACCCCAAAACCTCTTTATCAGTTAAGGATTTTAACATTCCTCTCGATGTACAGTTTACTTGCTCTCTTGACAAACATTTTTGTGAGAAGGTCCGTAATATTTTCCTTTTACTTCACAAAATCCAAAGAAATTATAACATTTAAGAACAATTGCCTTTCGATATTATGTCTACGATGGATATGTCTTGTCACGCCCCGATCCTCCAAGCGCATGCCCATCCCTTTGTGATTGACTAATTAGCGATGTCCTAGAACGTATCGCCAACCCATTCATTTTAATGCACATGTGGAAGCAATTAAATAATCCCCCAAACAACAATAATATGGGATAGGAAAGTAGGGCCATAATTTTTCAAAACCAAACCACACTTATATATATATATACATAGAAACAAAGTCTACAAAACAGGGGGGTTTTCAAACAATTTCTAATTTTCCTTTTGCTCCACATCCTCACTAATTTGGAGCCTATAGCCAAGTACACCAGACTTTCGGGGTCTTCCAAATTCGGGTCTACTGCGTCTATGACTAAGCCTTAAGGAGGATCTGCTATGCTTTTCCTAAAAGCAACCTCCAGCACATATAGAGGTATCTTAGATTCCAATATGGGACCCTCTCTTTGGCCATCCTGAGCCTGGCAGTACCATGATTTGTATTGGTGGGGTACCTTTTTGGGTAAACCTGCATCAACCTAAATTATGGACATCACCAGCTCATAGGTCCAGCCCATAAGGCTCCCATGCAATGGAATGTAAGACGTCTATTCCGTGACCTTCTTAGGTTGTCCAAAATGCTCGAGAGGAGCTGCTATCTAGGAACCTGAAAATGTTATCCCAAGACGGGGTGAGACGATGTCTCAACAAGTTCAACCCCCTAAAACTTAACTAGGAAGAAAATATGCCTTAAGGGATGCTTAAACACAAACACAAGTCAAAGGACTTACCTTCGTCTCCACTCCTTCCTACAAGTAAGTTAAATTCAAATACTCACAAATCATACCATCCAATCAAATAAGATCAAGCCATCGATCAATTGACTCAGTCAATACTATGCCATCATGACCACTTCTCGGTCAAACCACTCTATACTATCTATAATGTCCTATCAAAACATGACGGCTCAACTTAAGCTGAAGATAGATAGTATAGCTAGCCCAAAGCTAATAATAGAGTATATTACTTGCCCAAAGCTAATAAATTTCTGCTCACCGGAAGCTGACCATAGAGTATACTGTTCGCCCTAAGCTAACATATCAAGGCCTGTAAGCTGATATAGTATACTAATAATGCTCGCTAGAAGCTAACAACAAGGTATACTGCTTGCCTTAAGCTGATATATCATGGCTCGTAAACAAATATGGTATACCGGTATACTACTCACCCTAAGCTAACATATCAGAGCCTATAGGTTGATATAGTATACCATCATGACCATCTATCAAATTCACCATTTTTATCATATCTGATAAAAATACTCATGTGTGGATACACAAACAGCCTCTGTCAAAAATATAATACTTTCACTTTATCAATTCTCACTAATTATATAATTGATAAAAACATTTTTGGCATTGTAAATCAACCTTTGGTGATTTTCTAATTAAATACTAAAATTAAATAAATTTTGGGATAAATACCCAAAATCACAAATCACACTCAATTAGCATAAATTGGCAGTTAAATAAATAAATAGATCACACCACTGCAATTAGCATAAAATTCCGATCACCGGCTATCCAGATCTAATTTTCGGAAATAAATAATTAATTAATTAATCACGAAAAATAATTAATAAATGCCAATAAATACAACTTAGGCCCATAAAGCCTAATTAAAAACCGAGACGAGTACGGAAAATTTCCGAACCACTCTAAATAAATACTAAAGCTTGTCTAGGCTCTAATTACACTACTCTAACCACCTAACATGCAATAATGATTAATTAAATTGTTAATCTAATCTAACTATCCACCTAATCCATACTTAGTTTAAACTAATCAACACTTAAACGTCATTAACTTACTAAGCAAGGATTAGCGAGTTAAATTCACTTGTTAAGCGATCTACTCGGATCAAAACGACGGGGACGTGGAGGGGGTCAAGGCACTCCAAAGCGGGCATGCCAAACGAGGTCGGGAACGACCCAAAATGGCCCAAACAGTGGCTAGAAACCCACTGCCATTCAATTCTGTTCGGGGCCGAGAGATGGCTGATCCGAGGTTGGTTGAGCGAGCAAAGACCGGCAGCGAGCAAGCGGAACTTCAGTAGGTCAAATGGACGACTCTGGGCTTCGACGGCGATTAGAGACGGTTGAACGAGCTCCGACATGACCTGAGGCAACAAACAGGGATGGGAACAACGGCGCAAGGATGCACAAATAGGCAAAACCAGCGCAGCTCACGCAAGACCTGTGGATGAGTGTGGACGCGTGACGGCAGCGTTCGGTGGCTCTGGTGGGTGGCATGCAATGTCGATGAGGAAAGGGGAGGTGCTAGTCAGCTTTGCTGGGTTGCTGAGGTCGAAACTACAGGGAGAAGGGGGGAGGTGGTTGATGGCTTGGAAGGGAAAGGAGGGGGAGACCGGTTGGCTGGGGGGGAGGACCACCTTTGTCTCTTCCTATCCCATTTGGTCCCCTTAAGCTGGTCCCACCCCCACAGCTAGCCTCCACAGTAAATTTCCAAACCAAAAGACCCCTTCTAAAAGACTTGAGTTGGTCCAGAGGTCATGCGTCATGGGGGCATACGAATTTTGTACCCATTTGGCACAAATTAGATTCAATTCCTTCTTAAATCAACCCAATTCAGCTCCTATAAATCCAACCGTCGAGTCATCAATTCAATTGACATTTTTTTCTCGTCAATTAAACTTGCTTGCATCCCAAATTCACAATTAGAAATGGTCCTTGAACTTTTCTGGACAACGACCCTACCTCGACTTTTTCCCAAAAAATTCCGATTTGTAAAAAAATCTTCGAAAGGCAAGTCAACGATCTTAAAATGACTTGTGACACGGCCTAATTTTTAAATTTGCGGTTAATTTCGATAAGGTGCGATTAATTTTGATTAGGTGCGATTTTAGCATGACCTAGGTGATCCGGTAGCTTTCAGGAATTTTTAGTACAAATGACCCGTGGTCGATTTTCTTTGAGCCACAATGAACCCCTTCGAGACATTGGCAACTCTCGGTGGTCATGAAAATCTTGAGGTTTCAAATACAAATACAAAGAACCAAAACGACAGAAAAATCAATCTAGTGCTGATTAACGAAAATTTTGCAAATTAGTGGAATCACCCACGTTTAACCACACATCTCAGTTGAACTGACCTATCTCTAATTTTTAATCGATCTTACTATAATGACATGATCTCTGTAGATGAGCACGGTCGAGTAATCAATTCCTAGTCAAATTCTTAAGTCTATTGCATTAAAATCCCTTATATACTTCCTCGGATAGTCTAATTATCTCGGGAGTGATCATCTCTGAGAATAGCACTATAGGTGCATCGATGAAAGGCTCAATTAATTTAATTAAAAGCATAAGAAAAATTCCAGGATGTCATATGCCTAGACTTACCGTTTTATGTCCCAACTAAGTTTGTCTCAAATGAGAAATTGCCACTTTGGCTAGGCACCCCTACACTTTCAAAAAAAAAAAAATAATAGGATGATAACCTCCCATTCCATAAATCATATGTAGTCTTACGTGTCTTCATATGGGGTACTTTCTTAAGAATAAAGTTCACAAATAAAAGTGCCTCCCTCTACAAGTTTTAAGGTGAACCCAAACTTAAGAGATATCATTAGCCATCTCCTTTAAAGTTTTGCTCTTCCATTCAGTAACTTCATTCCGTTGCATTGTGTAAGGTGCAATTGTTTGGAGAATCATCCCCAAACTAGCACACAACTCATTTAAGTTGGAAGAACTATATTCTCCTCTTATGTCAGACCTAAGCACTTTAATTCGTCTATCAAATAGTTTCTTAACCTCATTTTTATACTTGACAAAAATGCTCATAGCTTCATCTTTGCTAGTTGAGAGACAAACATAACAAATCAAGTAAAATCATCTATAAAAGAGGTCTATTTTCTACAAACTTTAAATCACATAGATCACTATGGATTAATTGTAGAGGTTCATTCATTCTTTCAACAGATTCGAAAGATTTCTTAGCAAACTTTGCCTTATCATAAGTCTTACACTATTAATGGGCATTTAACTCAAGCTTTGGAATTAGCCCCAACTTTGTTATCATTTTCATTATACCTTAGTTTGCATGTCCTAATCTACCAGCCATAGATAAGGGAAAAAAATTGTGCAAATTGAAGACTTCTCTTTATTAATAGCCTTTGGGTACAAGAATTTCGAGATTACATCAATGACAGTCACATTAGCTTTGAACAGCTCATTTTACGAGTACCTTTTCCCCCACATCCCCCTTTTGGAAAGTATAAATTTATCAGATTCAAATACAATTTTAAAACCCTTCTTAATAATTATAGGGCTAGAAATGAGATTCCACCACATCTCTGGTACATGTAGCACATTTAGCAGTGTGATTTTCTTACTAGAGGTAAACTTTAGGATCACAATTCCTCTCTCCGCAATACTTACTATTGTACAGTTAACCATATGGAGCTTCTCTTCTTCCTTAGCCTTCTTGTAGGATGAGAACATGTGTTTATCCACCCAAATATGATTTGTGGCACCTGTGTCCAATCACCAATCAATATTATTTGATGCCAAGGATACCTTAGACATCGCTACAACAACCAATCTTTTAGCATCTTCTCACTCTATTAGATTCAGCTACTTGGCTACACCCCACCCCCACCTTTGTTTGGGTGCTTCTTGCAATCATTAGTCAATGGCTAGGTTTATTGCAAACAAAACATGTTTCTTAGAATTTCTGGGACTGTTCCTTTTGCTTGTCATTTCCTTGAAATGACTTCTTTCTCTTTCTATCTTGATTAGAATTGGAAAACTTCACAGCCTTGGCCTTCGATTCCATAGGAGAGTTTGCATTCCTCCTATTGCCCTTCTCAATTCTGAGGCGCAAAATGAGACGTTCAATGCTCATCTCTTTTCATTTATGCTTCAAATAATATTTGAAGTCTAGCTAGCTCAAAGGCAACTTCTCAATTCTCAATAATAACTACCACTTAGAATGACTCACTAAGTAATTCTCTTAGTAAATATGTCGTTCTGAATTATTTGCAATTCTTGGACCCGATTCACAACAAATTTAGAATCCACCATCTTGAATTCCATGAATTTGGTAATCACAAATTTCTTGATGCCCGCGTCCTCGATTTTGAGAATCGGGACGGCGATAAGCTTGGGACGTCGCAAAAATAACCCTTACAGCTTAAGACCCTTGAGATGGAGTTAGGGTTGTGACATCCATGGCCTAACAAAGTTTGTCTCATCTCAATTTAAATCTTAATAGGCTAAATTGGTCTCACTTATAGGTGCATTAACATCTATATCCTCAAATTAGTGCATTTCCTCAATTAATGCACTAACGGCCTCACTAAAATTATTTCAATTGGAAAGGAATGCTTTGATAACATCTACAGTTGATACTTGCTAATGGATCGGGGCTTGTAGCTAAGTTTCGATCAAAACGGCTTTAACACAACCTACGCGGATTTAGGTGGCATTAGCAGAATTCTCGCAGCTAGACTTGAACTAAGTTTAATGCCTATCCAAGGTTTCACGCATGACTTTAAGTTGAGCTTAGTCGATCCATAAATGACCTTAGGTTGTCATGTAATCAAGTAGAATCGATTAGCCTACCCTAAGTCACGGTCATTCAGGATCAAATTAAGGTCGTTCACGAATAGTACATTGACCATGTGGCATCACCTGCGACTAATATTCACTTGAGTTGAATCAATCTATATCCGTCCATGGACTACTCGTGATGGCATCGGTCGTCCATAGCAATCCTTATAGTCAAATGGTCCTTCCATGGTTGAATGCTCTGGTCTATTGCAATCTTGCTTTTGAATTGCCTTGCCCCTAATCAACTAGTCAACTTGTGAACAATCCCTAGGATTGAGTCACAACTTGTCTTCATTACTGACGTACCAATCCTTAGTTCATCCCTTATGATCTAAATAGGGGTTTGAATCGAGGATGTCACAGTATTAGCACTATACAAATAGGATTATGTCAAACACTTTTTAAAACTAGCACACCTAGCGAAACTTGAAGAAGGGAGATGTTGATGTTTCCACTTCTTACTTTGAATGAGGAACTTCAAATCTTTTTGTAGAGCTTTAACATTTGTGTACAGAAGAAATACATGAACTATAAATTAAATAGATGTAATAATCTAGGAGATTCATAAACTAAATAGATACAAATTCGAGTAACACATGAACAGAAACAACGTTCTCATTTTGCTCACTTTCATTGATCCATTAACCTACCATAATTACAACAAAAGGAAGGCCCATGAATAATACATTGTCATGTGTGAGATTTTGTGAAATCACTGTCAACTATTTAAATATTCTAACATTCCTCATAAAGCTTAGTCTGGTCTTTTGCCTAATACTAGACATGAAAATTTAATTGGGAGACAAATTGGTCCAGGTAAGATTTGTATTCAGGACTTCTAGCTCTAATACCATGTGAGATTTTGTGAATCATTGATGACTATTCTAAAAACCTAAGCTGTTAGATGAAAGCATAGTTTATCATTTAAATATTCTAACACCATGTCAGTAACCAAAAGTTGGAGAAAAATGGTAACCAAAGGTTGAAGACAAATAACAACCAAAAGGAAACAACAAAGAAAGAAAAAAAAAATGAGAAAATTCAAAAAGTAAGCACAATGGCTTCATTTTGTCTAAATTTGCTCTTGTTTGATCGCCAATTGTGACACATAAAACCTAGCTAGCTAGGGGTCGATTGCCACATCAATAATTTTAGGTGAATCCTAACCAAGATGACTTAATTGTATTTTCACTCAATGGTTTACAGTTATATTGGTTCGATTGAAAAGTTTCATATTGAATTGAAATTCATATAGTAAGTTTAGGATAGACATAGTGACTTTTCCCTAAGCAAAATATTGTAGTAAATAAAGTATTTTTTAAAATGAGATATTGAATATGGAAATTAAATGTAACATAATCAATCTATAATACAATGCTATCATGAAAAAATAAATCTATTTATACAATTCAAATATGCAAGTAAATAGTTTCCCTGAATGCGCCGCTAAAGATATTTTTGCATGTCTGCCAAGAACACTCTGAAGATGGATGGGAGGATTAGCTTACTTTAAATTGACCTTGTGGGGATTTCTATTGAGTTGCGCCAGCATGATATGCTGTTGAGGTCCCTCAGGTGCTTCAATTTGGATCACACTTCGTGTAGACCCTTAGGCCGTCGTTCACTTTTTTTTTTTTTTTTTTTTTTTTTTTCAGAAATCGCCTAGCACCTCCAATAAGAAAAAACACACTTAAAATGTTGTTGGCTTTGAGCTCGTGAGCCATATATTCAGGCACAACTGTTGGAGATTAGGCACAGGCACTAGGGTCTTGGACTTGGCATCGAGGGACCTGCCCTCTGTTTGTGAACCTAGGTTCAGGTGCTAATGACTTGGTGGCTAGAGTCAGGTATCCAAGTATGGTCACTAGAGACTCAAGCATGGCCTTTTCGGAGCTACGGCTAGATGTGAGAGTTGGGTATGTGGGCATGGTTGCTAGGAATGTAAGCACGAGCATTAGAGTCTCGAGCATGGCCACCAAGGATCTTGGCCTAGGTGTCGGTAACTTCGGTGTAGGATCCAAGTTCCCAAACATGTTTGTCGAGAGCCTGAGAACGAGCACTAGCCATAAGGAAGATGGGCCCAACCTTTGTAGGATCAGGCTTTGCCACTGAGGAATTGGGCTTAGCCTTAACGAACTTAGGCTTGGACGCCACTAACTTAGGTGTGAGAGATAGCTACTCGGATATGGTTGCCAAGGATTTGGGCACGGGTAGCCTAGCCTCAAGAAACTTGGACTCAACCTCTTTAGACCTAGGCCGCTTGATGGGCACGTGTAGATGCTAATGACTGGGGTGTTGGAGTCAATAGTCAAGCAAGGTGCTAGGTACCTGTGCATGAGTATTAAGGTCTCTCACTTGGCCTCTAGGATGCATCTTGACCTTGTTGGACCTAGGCCTTGGCACCAATGGCTTATGCATGGGGGTTGGGTACTCGGGCACAACAATAAAGGACTTGGGACGTGCTCTAGGGCTTAGGCATGGCCTCAAGGGACTTGGCCCCTATCTTTGTGGACTAGTGTTTGACTTTTGAGGAACTAGGCTGGGTCTCAATGGCCTAGGCTCGTCTGCTAAGGACCCAAATCATAGTTGTCGAGGTTCTTATGCCTAAGTGCTAAGGTCTATATGAATTTTCAAAAATGATTTTTGATTTTTAAAAGAGAAAATCATGTTTCTATATTTCCTTCTTAATGGCATGCTAACGTGTAATGAAACATGGTGAGTAAATATATAAATAAATAATTAACTCCTAAATATGCATCGCTACACTTATAGGTAGGTTTTATGACTTTTATCAATATATTTCGCAAAAATTCTAATTAACGTCAACTATGTTTCCATTGAATGACTTGAGTAGCCTCTCCCTTGCTTATCAAATAAGTGGTTTTCTTACTTAATTGAATGATTTAAGCAATGTTATTCCATGTTATCAAATAAATTAATCTCATGAATTGCTAATTGGCTTATCAAACATGCCCTAATTGTTTTACAATTGAAACTTAATTAGGATGTCTCCCCTAGACAATTTTGTCCTCGATCTGCTCTCAACTATGTACAAGGTCATTGATTCCGCATTACGGGTTTGAAATTGTTTAGGTGAACTGATCATAATGTTTTGGAATTGATTTCTTTTCTGAGACCAAGAAGGGAAATAAGAAGAAGAACAATGAAAGAAACAAATGGAAAGGTTTTACTTCACATGTATACAGTACGTTGCCTTGAAGACATGGTACGAGAATTCCTTTTCAAAGATAAAAGGAAACAAGGGAAACAACCCGACTACAAGAACTTTAAAAAAACAAAAAATTCTTTACAGCCAAGTAACGAGTAACACCTCTCTCTCTCTCTCTCTCTCTCTCTCTCTCTCTCTCTCGTCTCACGAAAGTAGCCCTGAATCTTATCCTATCAGATGAGGAGCAAAAATGGTGGAAAGGTCTTGTGCCTTGAAGATGCACACCGTCACCATCAACTGAAAAAGGCGGTCATTTCTGAACGTCAAACAAAGATGTTCGGATTTGGTTGAAGTAGACCTTGAAGTTTAAACCAGTTGAATCTGCCACTGCCCAAGAAGCAGAAGAGCTTCCTGGAGAAGAAGAGAGAGAAGCATTACTGAAGCTTTCACGTGCATGTCTCTCTTCTTCTTCTCTGTCTTCACGAATCGTATCCATCGCGACGCATGGTTTGCGTGGCCTCCTTGGGGCAGTTGCAAGTTGTGATGGCACAACTTCTGTGATAAATCTTGCAAGGCGTGAACTGGCCATTATCATTCCCTTCTGATGGATGTTTTGAAAGGGGTGGAGGGGGAGGGAAGAATAAGCTGTGAAAGAGGGTTTGCGGTGGGATGGTTATGAATGAAGATGGAGGAGGGAATTTATAGTAGGCTTTGGGGGGTTTTCTTTTGTTTGTTTGCTTGTCCCTCCGAAAATATTATTTTCTCTTAATGGTTAACCGACGAAAGAAAATGATTATGACAATGACAATATGGTGTTCCATATCTCAAAAAAGTTTTAAGTCATGCTATTTTTATTTCAAGTGATATGCTAATGTGGTGTCATTTGATTAATATCATGTCTTATCTTTGCACATTTAACAATTATTTACATATGCAAAAGGAAAATACACGTAGACACTCAGAAGACGGGATTTTTTTTTTCTCTGCTTTGAGGATGTTGATGCTAAAAATTGACATTACTAGGTACCTTGTGCCGATTCTAAATGGGAGGCCAACCGATGCAAATTGAACGATTAAAACCCAGATGTTAAAAAAAAAAATGTTGTACAACATTTGCAAGTGTTAAGATAGCACCGATATCATGATTAAACAAACATGATAAGGGGAGAGCAGTTTAGGCCAAACACCTAGTGGTGATGGTTAAATCAATTTGTTTCGTTGAGCTGTCCACCTTTCTATTCAATGTTAGACTTTAAAGTGAGCGGCTTACCTCATTGTACCGATATAGATGACGTGTAATATCATGATATGAATTTTTTATTAGTTTTTCTTTTCCTGTAATTTTATTATTATTATTATTATTATTATTATTATTAACTCAATGTCGTCTGTTTTCGCCGCCCACTCTTGCTTTCGACATTAATTGGAGGATAAGGGTCGTGTTCCGTATTGGGAAGGGAAGTCTTGTTGTGATGGGACTATAGGAGCCAGTGATGGGAAATCTCTAAGAAGATACGGCATTTGTTCGATCGGAGAAGAAACCAAATTTGCACTTTTTCAGGCTTTGAACGGGAAGCATCCGGAATGAATGGTACTCGCTAGCATGTTCGCCTCCTACCCACGTGGTCAATTTTCTGGACCGCACTCCATGCTGGCCAGTCACGATATTGGGACCCCAGACAACGATTGACTGCGCTTCATCCTGTGAACCGATGCAGTGTTGTATTCTGTATCTTGAACAATGGAAAGAAGCACCTGAGTGTGATAATGCTTTTGCAAATTCTAGGAGTACACTCTATTAACACTTGAAATAGAGAACACGTACCCCACAAGCTTGAAATAGTGAGGCTTTTTTGGGACCAGTAAAAAAGCGGGGAGGGCAGACAACTGTTACCGACCCCTTGTGGACATTAGATAGAACGATCCCGTGTTCACTACGAAATGTTGGATTGATAGGGCATGACTACTCTGCACTACCTGCGACTACAAGGTTTTGGAGGGGGGTGGGGCCTTGTCACTATGGCCAGACAAAGGAGCTAGAAGTCGAAGCTCTTTCCACACAAGGTATACCATAGATAGACGATGTAGCACAAGTGTCCAAAGGTTCGCTCCCAACATAAATTGGACTCGCGACCTAGTAGGAAATTGAGATTGTTTAGCATTTACATTGGCCGTGGATTGCAGCACTTCAATAGTTTATAGAGTTAAAATGCGGTTTCTTCTTTATTCTAACATGTTTTCACGATGAGAAAATCACGTGAATTTCGAGCCTATGAAATATGCAACTAATTAATCTCATGGACTTAGTAAAGACAAGAGCCAAAATTCAAGTGATGGCCCTAACATGTAGTTATTGACCATATTCCTGCATGCGCAAGCTTGTTGAAGCGGGGCAATGGTCGGCGGTGATCAATTAGACTGAGGTAGAGCAAATGCAGGAGTGTGTACGCCATGAACAATGGAAGATGGTGGTTCACGTAGGATGGTTTTTCTGCTAACAGTTACCTTGTACTTCGTCTGCGAATTGAATGAATAATCGAAAAAGTGCAAGTAAGGGAAACCAAATTGTCTCATTTCTTAAACTCCTAACTTCGAAGACGGGACCGACGTGTCCTTTGGCGGAGGGAAATAATACATCACCGTGGACACACTGACAAGTCCTTTGGAGAAGGGAAATGGTACATCTCCGGTACCCATCCAACACACAGATTGAACGTATTATACCCATCGCATCGATGTTCCTTTAGTCACTTATCCATTCATTCGAGAAATCCCAGAAAAAGCCTAAAAGAACAAGCTTTATCTTCCTTTAAATGGTATATTGAAGCTATCAACTTCCTTTTTTACTTAATGATGACAAATCAACTTATTTTAGAAGTTCATATTTAGCATGACAAGAATTCCAGATTGGAAACTTATGCATTTATGAGAGAACCAGACACGCAACATGAGTCCGTTTTCCTTAAGTAGCGATGCACATAATGTCATGCTTTTATGTGAGCTCGCATCTTACTGATGGGCTTGAGGGATGCCACATGCCTAGTTAAGTTGAGTTTCTCTTCATGCAAAAAAAAAAAAAAAAAAAAAAAGGAAGAAAAAGGGAGAAGGAGGAGGCCAAACAAAATCCCTTCGCTAAAATTTCTCATGTGACTCCCTCCAGCGCCACTAAATACACGCACCACGAAATACACGAAATATAAGTAATGTGGTCTATAAAATCAATCATAATTTAGAGCCGAATCTAAATGTAAGTTATAGTAATAAATTCTTAAAATATAACTGGATTGATCTAATAGTTTAGTCTATAAAATATTGGTTTACCGAGCGAGCCAGATCAAGGTGATGGCCTCCATCTGCCATCGACTTTTTCGTATATCCATCAACTGGAGAGCCCATCGTCAAAAAGGGATAAAAACAGGTTGGCAATTTAGCTTATCTATCGGGGTCTGAAAGAATAGGACAAGCCGCCCCTTCTGCACCGACTAAGACTAAATGGAGCAGAAAAGTATAAAGTGCATAAAGATCCCAAATGTGCATTTAATTCATAAAGCAAATCATGCCTATCCCTTTCAACTTTTAAATTGCCCCGATATCTTTTGGACTTTGACCCCTCTAGAATATGTACAAACTAATTTTAATCCTAATGGATCTAAAATAAAGCCCGAGCTATGGCAAAAGGAAATCCTAATTACGACTCATTTAACTATATAGATTCTTAAACCAGAAGAATTACTAATGAAATTGAGATGTTTAGTCCATATAAGCTCTCAGTTTTCGTGTACTTATGGTCTTCAACTATCAATCCAATTGAAATTGGGTCACCACCTTGGCTTGTGACCTGAAATCACACCGTTCTCTATATTTTGGATACTTTTGCATTGTCTGTACTATGTAATCATCTCGTAATCTAGTTTAGCCACCTGTAGAAATTCATTTATACGCATGAGTCAGGTGCGTAACGAAGTTGTGCATGTAAACTAGGTGCATGTTTGCTTTGTTCATGCCATCAATTCCAAAACAAGATGTTGTCCAGTTATCCATTCACTAAGCGCATTCCTTATGTCTCACCTCTAAATGAGGTTACTGCTGGCCAGGTTAATTCACATAAATTGTAAATCCCAACGTAGTAGTAGTAGTAGTAGTAGTAGTAGTAGTAGTAGTAGTAGTAGTAGTAGTAATAATAATAATAATAATAATAATAATAATAATAATAATAATGATAATCAAATTTGCCCTCTTTTAGAGACGAGGCCCATTTGGCTTGAGTGGAGTGAAAAAGTGAACTCTTAATTTAATTCGGGGCTCATAAGTAGTCACTAAATTCCTACAGAGAGAAAAAAAAAAGGGAAAAGAAGAATAAATCTAGACTTCATGAGGCAAATAAAACTGTAAATTTATATTTAATTTCATAGGATCTCAATTCAATTAATTTAATAAAACGTGGGAGAAATTTCTCATTTTTCACTGTGGTCCCATAATATGGCACATGAGACTATTCCAAGGAATATCTTCATATCCTTATCTACATCATCCACCATATATATATATATATAAGTCCAGCTTTAGGTTGCGCAATGCGCATGCAAAATCACATCCAAATCACCCCACCTTCAAGAACAGCGAAATGGCCGATCCTAAAACACCTAAAACAGTACCTCCAACGACCTTCCTGGCTGCCGACATTGACGGAACGTTGCCAAGAGATATATCACTGACCCCGTTTTCCGCCGTCGCCCCTCCTCGCATGGTGGCTGCCTCAAGGATCCGACTTCACATTTCTTTAGAGACGATCTATGAAGAAGAGGACGGTGAAGATGCGCAGTCGTCGTCGGCTTCCTTCT
The DNA here is from genome assembly GCA_014182405.2 of Eucalyptus sideroxylon. Taxonomy (NCBI): domain Eukaryota; kingdom Viridiplantae; phylum Streptophyta; class Magnoliopsida; order Myrtales; family Myrtaceae; genus Eucalyptus; species Eucalyptus sideroxylon. The sequence continues at coordinate 11,830,591 of CM024552.2, read as the reverse complement.
TGCCAATAAAGTTATCACTGTGTTTCTTGGAAGCGCACAAGCCTTTGACATTCTGTTCGCGCGACCATCAATTCGTTTAGGACACATCGTATTCTCGATGTTGTCCTCCCCCCCTCCTTCTCTGATTTATGAAGGTTCTGCATATTAGTGAACTGTGGATTAGCACGACCATCAATTCGTCTAGGACACATCGTATTCTCGATGTTGTTCCCCCCGCCTTCTGTGATCCATGAAGGTTCTGCATATTAGTGAACTGTGGATTAGCGAGCCATTTAGGTTTAGATCCGATGATTGATCACTGTGTGTTTTGTATGCCGCACAAAGATTGGGTTGGTCATGTTGTTTAGTTTCCTCCACATTTCTCTCGTAAATCTCTTGTAATAATATTATATAATTTGTAGCCCTTCTGTAAGGGATTGATATTTTCTACATTTTGGTACAATTAGCCTCTTTAAGATTTAAATAGTGAATACATTGAAAATATCAGCTCCCATGACTGCGAGCCGTGAGCTCCAGAGAGAGGGGGTCATCACCAGAAATGGGCTCGTCCGTCGTGTCGGCTGGCGTTGGCAACGGGGGGTGGTGAGAGCTTGCTGTGTGACGAGGTAGAGCTGAGAGGAAGGTGGGCGGCGGAAGAGGGAGACATAGAGAGGTGGGTGTAGGGTAATGAATTGCACGGCAGTAAACATGTCTTTTCAGGTCGGTGATGAGATGCAATTTGTACGTTTCGAAAACTCATAGATGGTATTTAATATAGGTAATGCAAATCGAGATGCAATTTGCAATCATCCCTTTGTTTAATCCGTGAAATTGCTACACATACGTAGTTCTCAGTCTCTTTAAAATGGTACTTATAAAGAAAGTGGGTCAGTCAGAGTGCAAACAATACGAAGTAAACATCGTCCGTGCTTCTTCTTGAGGCACTTGAATTGTTTGGCGCAGCAACTTCTCCCAAAAAAGGAATAAAAAATCAAACATTGTCGACAAAAACAATGTTGGTCAAATGACACTGTGAATGTTTCAGATCAAACTCTTCAAGCTTTAGATGCACCTCAAATGTGATATAGCTAGTACGAGTACCTAGAGGGGGTGAATAGGTATATAAAAGATTTTTCTCTTGATAATCGCGCAATACTTAGATAGTTGAAGGATTTGCAACAAATGATAATCAATGCAAGACTAAGTAAAGAAAAGAGAGAATTAAACACGCGGTTTATAGTGGTTCGGCTTGATTCAAGCCTACGTCCACTCTTCTGCACTGACAGCCAATTGGCTGGATTCCATTATGAACACAGAGATGTTACAGTGTTGATCTTCCTTGATTTCTAGGTGTAGATGATCTACCACACTCATTCAAGGTATCACCAAGTATAGACACTCTCTATGTATACAATTTCGCTCAGACTGTATCGACTAATAATCAAGGTGCTTTAGACTCTGGAATTTTTCTTTCAATCACGTTTTCAAACAACTAGAACGTCTTCCTTTTTATACTCCTTTATGCCATCATACCGTTGGCACTTACCAAAGGAATTCCTCCAATCTACCCGTTGGATGGAATCAATCAAGAAGATCATTCGAGCTATTAAAGGAACCTGACGATAGCCCATCAATCTTGTTCACCCATACAATCAGGATCTTGGTTTCCAAGAATACAACTTTCCAAGAATACTTCGTCGACCATCGGATCTTCAATTGATCTAGATAAGAAAAGAATCCGTTATATTTATCCAACCAAAAGATCTTCTCCAGACGATAGGATTAAATCATCAACCATATACTTCGGCTCTGGATTTCCTTCGTCACTGGATCAAAAAGACTGTCAATGAGAATAGTCTTGAGTCTTGAGTCTTAAGTCTCGAATCTTGAGTCTTGAATCTTGAGTCTGGTAGACAGAAAGTCTTCAAACTTTAAACTAGACGATCTGCGATACCTGCACTAGACTCGAAGGAAACGTTTTGTCAGCTTCAAAATATTCTGAAAAGATTTCTCCAACAATCTCCCCATTTTTTTATGGTGACAAAACTTTCATGTAGATTTGAACCACTTTGACCTGCAAAAACATTTCTCAAGCAATATGGCTATCTCATAAAGATTAACAAAACAACCAGACTCTGCATCCACAGAAAATTGGTTAGTCTTTCATGAGTAATACCATATAACAATACTTGAAATAAATGCAAACAGTTAAGCATCTAAATCCACAGCCAATTTAGTCAAGTTCAAGTTCACACCCAAGTTCACTCAAGTCATACACAAAAACAAACACATTCAACCACAAAAATAAATTTTAAAGTCAAAGAAAGTTGGTTAGTTGGTTCAAATTGCTTCTCCCCCTTTTTGTCATCATTAAAAAGGTGAGAAATGAGTCATGTCTGCTTGGGAATGCGCACGATCTGGAAATCTCCCATGGACTAGACTACTCCTTCTAGCCTCTTCAAGTCCTCCCTTAGTTGAGCTACCTCCTCTCCTTTGGCATTAGCTTGAAGTTGTAGAGCGAGGTCTTTCGTTTTATCCTCCAGGATAACTGAAGATGCTTGTCCAGCATTCTTCATGGCTTGAATTTCACAGTCCAGAGCATAGATTTGGCCACGCATTTCCAGAAGAATATCCATAATACGACGAAAATCTGCAGAATTATCCGTCTGTGTACTTGCATTTGCTTTCTCGGATGGAGTGAATGCAGACGATGGCGCTTCTGTATAGTCTTGCAGATTTGGTTCTGACGTATCGTGACCTTCTTCAGGCAATTGAAAAGCCTAAAATTCTTCTGAGGCTGCTGGAGATTGTCTTAGACCTTCACTATTGGCAGCATGAGGTGAGGACCTTTCTTGCTCGCCAACTCCCCCTATCTCTAGGACATCAAGAAGGGAAGAGTGATGATCATGCTCTTCTGTATCTTGATTCCCCTTCTCTCTAGATTCAGCTGCAGACTTTTCTTGCTCTTCTTCTCCTTCTCCTTCAGCTTCTTTCTCCTTCTCTCTCTGCTCTTCTTCTTCTCTCGTTCTTGTCTTTTTCTTCTTCTTCTCTCTCGTTTCTTCCGTTGTTCTCGTTGATTGGGGAACATAACGTCTTGTCCTTATCAAGGCAGTGATTGTGAGATCTTCCTCCTCATCTTCATCCTCCAAGATGAGAGTTCTCTTCTTTTTGGATGGGGCACCAATGGCTTCTTTTCCCTTTCTCTTTGAAGCAGACGGAACTGGAGTCTTCACTCTAAATTTCTCCATTGCCTTATAAAGTTCTTTCAGACGCATCTTTGTCAACATCTTTAAACCTACCACCATCTTATCGCACGGTCGAACACAAAGTGTGTGTGGAGGTTCAATATTCATGTGTCTGAAGATCTTGGTCACCAGACTTGGATAAGGCAATTGTCCCTTGTCCTTTGACATTGCTCTGTACATGTGAAAGAGAATAGTGTGAGGGAGAGAGAACTTCTTCCCTAAGTTGATTGCGTACATCAATTTTGCTTCGGAATTAGACACATCGGTCTTTGATGTAGACTTCGGCCTAATGCAATTGATAACAATTTTGTGCAACACAATATTGATGGCACGCATCCTTGAATAGATGATTTTTCCCTCAATATCTCTATCTTCGACAAGGTCCATTGTGGCACGAGCAACTGAGACTTTGACTGGTTGCTAACATCCTCGTTCAACTCCAATTATGTCCGCCAACATGTCCACATCTAACACATAATCCTGATCTCAAACACTGAATGATATTCTATTCGCATCTATAAAGCTAAGATTTGAATAGAAATATGCAGTCAGTTGTGCATATCCGTCCGTGGTATCAGTGCAAAAACGTTCCAGTTGAAGCAGACTGAACTTCTCCCTCAAGTTCACATTCACAGCATCCAAGAAATCGAAATCGACACTCCTTGGGTTTATCACCCCTCGTTTCAATAGTCTGAAGAACAAATTTTCCTGTTCCTTCGATTTAAATAACTCCATCCTTTTTCCCTTCACCTTCGCAGCAACACCCATTCTCGGTTGAAAATCAGTGAACATTTTGTCATCGTCGTTCCCATCAGTCAAATTTGGGCCCGACATACGAGGGTCACTCGGAATATTCGCAAGCGCTTCCTCTACTTTACCCTTGGGAGCAATTCCCAAATCCTCCATTTTCTTCAGAAAGATATACTCATTCCCATAGTTCTTTTCTTTAAGAAAATCATCCACGTATTTCAACGGAGTCCCAATACTTTTCAACGCACGGTAAAGTTTGTAAATAAACGAGGGTTTTTGGACTCTTACTGGGTCTGCGTCCTTGATTACCTCTTCCTCCGGATGTTGACCCGCACCTTGTGGGGTAGATGGCGTTGAGTGACGTGGTGGAGAATGAATCGGGCTCTGTTGCTGACTCGACAATTCTTCCTCTTCGGTGAGATCGAAATGGGTAGGTCCCTCCTTCATCCTCTCGTGGTCCCCTGTTCGCGATTCTTGAAGACTTCCTCGAAGAAGACATCCTTCTTGTCGCTGAAAGATTCCTTTGCTTGCTTTCCCAAGAAAAGATGACAACTTTCTCGAAGATGAGCACGAAGTAGAAACCGGATTGGAAGGAGAATGCTTTTTAGGGTTTTGAAGATTGAAGGTGAAAACTGTGTATATATAACTCAGTTTTGAAAAGGGAAGTTCAATTGGTATAAGGAAAATGTACGAATGCCTCTTTTCGAAATCAATAACTGCCAAAATTAATCCTTTTGAAAAGACAAGTTTTTCGATTTTCACGGAGACTACAAAATAACTAAACGAAAGATCATACCTTTTCGAGTTTAGATAAAATAATAACTTACAGTCTATAGTCATCAATGTTTGAGTCTGAGAGATTTGAGTTTGACGGTCATCAACTTTCTGAGTCTGAAGTTTGGTGAGTCTCTAGACTTTAACTTCTTCGAGCTTCAAAATGTTGAGTCTGGAACGGATAAAATCGAATTGATTTTTCTCCAAAGGCTTTGTGAATATATCCGCTAGTTGACTTTTTGAATCAACAAATTGAATCGAGATTTCTCCACTTTGAATATGATCTTTAATGAAGTGATGTTGAATTTCTATATGCTTTGCTCTTGAATGAAGAATTGGATTTTTGGTGAGATTGATTGCGCTGGTGTTGTCACATTTGATTTCTGTGCATGAGTCTTCAATCCCAAAGTCTTGTAGCTGTTGTTTTATCCATAGAATTTGTGAACAGCAGCTTCCAAGGGCAACATACTCGCTTCGTTGTTGAGAGAGCTACGTGCTTTGTTTCCTTGAAAACCAAGACACTATCCTGCTTCCAAGCAACTGGCAAGTTCCTGAAGTACTCTTTCTATCGACTCTACAGCCGGCTAGATCTGCGTCTGAATATCCCAGAAGATTAAAGTCTCCCTTCTTAGGATACCAAAGACCACTGCTTGAAGATGAAGCAACGTATTTAATAATACGTTTTGCAGCACTGAGATGGGATTCTCTAGGATCTGATTGAAACCTAGCACAGATGCAAACACTCAACAAAATGTCGTCTAGAAGCAGTAAGATAAATAAGTGAACCGATGATGCTCCCGTACAACTTTTGATCAACTTTCTTCCCTTCTTCATCTTTGTCTATCTTCAAAGAGCTTGACATTGGTATATCGTCTTCTTGCAATTTTCCAATCCAAACCTTTTGACAAGATCATTAGCATATTTTTCTTGGTAAATGAAAGTTCCTTCCTTCAATCGCTTTATTTGAAGACCAAGAAAGAATGTTAATTCTCCCATCATACTCATTTCAAACTCATCCCGCATAGACTTGAAAATTTCTTGCATAGACTTTCATTAGAGGATCCAAAAATAATGTCATCCACATATATTTGAATGAGTAAAAAGCTTTTGTTTTCCTTTTTGATAAATAAAGTAATATCTACTTTACCTTTGACAAAACCATTCTGTAATAAGAACTTACTTAGTCTGTCGTACCAAGCTCGAGGTGCTTGCTTTAAACCATACAATGCCTTTTTCAGTCTGAAGACTGAGTCTGGCTTCTTTGGGTCTTCAAACCCAGGCAGTTGTTCCACATAAACTTCCTCTTGGATAAATCCATTTAAGAAAGCACTTTTGATGTCCATTTGGAATAACCTGAAATTTTTGTAACAAGCAAACGCAAGTAATAGACGAATAGCTTCTAACCTTGCTACAGGAGCGTAAGTCTCATCATAGTCTATTCCTTCCTCTTGCGTGTATCCTTTGGCCACGAGTCTTGCTTTATTTCGTACGGCTTTTCCTTTTTTATTCATCTTGTTTCTGAACACCCATTTGGCTCCAATAATAATTTTACCTTTTGGTTTAGATGTCAATTCCCAAACATCATTAATGTTGAACTGTCTGAGCTCCTCTTGCATAGCTTCAATACAGCTTTCATCGATAAAGCTTCTTCTATGCTTTTTGGTTCAATTTCAGAGATGAGAGCCACAAAGACTAGACTCTTCACGTCTTTTGGATCTGGTGCGAATTCCTTCATTAATTTCGCCGATAATGAGGTCTTTAGGATGACTGGACTTGTGCTTCCAGTTACTGGTTGATTTGTCTGGATGATGATCTCTTTCTTTATTTGAATCTTCATAAACATCTTGATGCTGGTCTTCCAGAGTTTGAGATACTTTTTGAGTTGTAAGCTTTGGAAAGTCTGGAGCAGGTTCAAACTCTTCATATTGAGTCTGACTGGATTCATCTTGCGTAGAGTCTTGAAATTTGACATTCATTGACTCCTCCACAGACTGGCTCTTCTTGTTGTAGACTCTGTAGGCTTTGCTTGATGTAGAATATCCAAGAAAGATGTCTTCATCTGATCTTTCTTCAAACTTACCAACTCGATCTTTTGCATTTTTCAATATAAAGCATTTGCAACCGAACACATGAAAGTATGAAACAATGAGCTTCTTACCTTTGAATAATTCATAAGGGGTTTTCTCAAGAATAGGTCTTAGGAAGACTCTATTGATGATATAGCATGCTGTTGACACAGCTTCAGCCCAAAATCGTGAAGAAATTTTACTTTCAATTAAAAGAGTTCTAGCCATTTCTTGAAGAGATCTATTCTTCCTTTCCACAACTCCATTTTGCTGATGAGTGTATGGAGAGGAGAACACGTGCTTAAATCCATATTCATCACACAATTTTGTGAAATCTTGATTTTCAAATTCACCTCCATGATCTGTTCTTATACTTGAGATAGCACATCCTTTTTCATTTTGAACCTTTTTAGCAAATTTTTCAAAATACGAAAAGGTTTCTGACTTACTTGCAAGGAAATATACCCAAGTAAAGCGAGAGTAATCGTCCACAATTACTAGGCAATATTTCTTACCTCCAATACTCTGGGTTCTGGTTGGTCCGAAGAGATCCATATGCAGCAACTGTAGTATATGATTAGTAGAGACATGATTTATTGGCTTAAATGAATTTTTTACATGCTTTCCCAGAATACATGGTGTGCATGGATCGGTCTTTTGATATGGTAGTTTTGGTAGACCTCGAACAAGCTGCTTTGATGATATTTTGGCTAATTGCTTCATGTTGACATGACCAAGCTTTATGTGCCATAAGCTTGCTTCATCTTGAATTGAGATTAGGCATTGTAATTCATTTAATTTCATGTCTAAGAGGTAGATATTTCCATGTCTTCGACTCATGAAAGACTGAGTAGAGTCTTTACTGATTCCAGAACATATTCCTTCCTGAAAGGAGATCTTGAAACCAGTATCACACAATTGGCTAATGCTGAGGAGGCTATAGTTGAGTCCTTCCACTAGAGAAACATTGCTTATTGTGAGATTTCCAATTTTCACAGTTCCGAATCCCACAATACTTCCTTTGCCGTTTCCTCCAAATGAAACATTTCCACCGTTTACTTGAACAAGCTTTATGAAGCACTTTGAGTCTCCTGTCATGTGTCTTGAACATCCGCTGTCAAGATACCACTTTACCTTTTTCTTGACGGAGACCTGCATTTAAAAGAAAGTCTCAAGTTTTCTTTGGTACCCAAATTTTCTTGGGTCCTTTGGTGTTAGTAGGATAAACATTATTAGGCCATACTTTCTTAACAGGCTTCCAAACCATAGGACACTCTTTTTCAAAGTGATCCTGACTGTTACACTTTGAACACCTTAGAGCATTTCGACCTACAGACTTTACAAAAACTTTCTTGAAATGATTTTTGTAAGCCTCTCTCGACGGTCTTTTCTTAATTCTTTCTTTTACTTTTGGAAAATCAATCAAAGGAATTGTTTCTGCTGTCATGCCTAGACCAAACTTATTGATGTAAGGTCTTTGAACTGAAAGAACTTTTTCAAGTTTTTCCGATCCCATCGAAAATTTCTTTGAAATATTTGATAAGTCAGTTTTTAAGAAAACATTTTCTTTCAAAAGATTATCTTCTTTTTCTTTAAGAGTAGAAATATTCAGGTCTAGACTTTTGACTCTTTCTTCTAAAATGGCTTCCTTTTGTTTTAGAGCTGAGTTTTCCTTTTTAAGTTCGGAAATCCTTTTGAGAGAAGTCTTAAGACTGAAACACAATTCATCAATGTATTTAGAGACTTTGATAGGAATTTTAAAATCACTTACCTCAAATTCACTGTCTAAGTCTGATCCAGAATCTGAGTCTGAGTCTGAATGTGCCATCCCTGAAGATATTTGGAATAATGTACCCACTACATTATCACTTTCTTCACATTCTGTATCACTCCAGGTTTCGGCTTTGAGAGCTTTTTGAAACTTCTCAGCTTTTCCTCTTTTCTTCTTCAGAAGAGGACGGTTGGGTCTGATGTGTCCATTTTTCTTACATTCGAAACAGACTACATCTTTGTTTGGTTCTTCATCATCAACAGACTTGGTCTGCTGTCTCTGGAAACTTTGTTTCTTTGAGTTGAACCTTCTGCCTTTTCTATTCAGTTTTTTGAATCTTCTTATCATGAGAGCAAGCTCCTCGCCGTCCATATCATCTCCTGAATCTGTATCATCAAAATCATCATTTGACTTTAATGCAATGGATTTCTTACCTCTTGGATCTTCGTCTTCATTTATTCGTTTCACTTCATAAGACTGAAGGGTTCCAATTAGCTCATCGACAGATAGAGGGATGATTCTTTGCATCTCTCTTATTTAAGTCTTTATATGATTCCAATCCTTGGAGAGTCCACGCATAAGCTTGTTCACCTTCATGGGATCAGAAATTTTTTGTCATTGGTTCTCAAGACCATTGACAATATCTGTAAAACGACTAAACATGTCAGTTATAGATTCTCTTGGCTTCATTTTGAAGGCTTCATATTGACCGAGGAGAATGTTGATTCTGGTCTCCTTCACTCGATCTGTTCCTTCATAGGTGATATGTAATATGTCCCATACTTCTTTTGCTGTAACACAAGAAGATATTCGGTTATATTCAATTGGAGACAAGGCACAATATAAAGAGTAAATTGCTTTTGCATCGAGTGCTTGTCTCTTGTTTATTTCTTCCTGAGTCATTCCGCTGGCATCAACAGTTTCTTTCCCTCTTTCAGAGACTGATGCAATAGTAGGAGTGATTCATCTTTCCACAACGTCCCATTCCAAAGGATCCTTTGATCGTAGGAAAGCTTTCATCTTGTTCTTCCAGATGTTGTAATCATTTCCATCAAAGTAGGGTGGTCTGGTATTGCTTTGCCCTTCCACCAGCCCCGGTGCTAGCATACTAGCCATGGATCTTTTACTCTGAAGTAAAACACTTCAAATAAAGTAAGAACACGAGCTCTGATACCAATTGATATAGCTAGTACGAGTACCTAAAGGGGGGTGAATAGGTATATAAAAGATTTTTCTCTTGATAATCGCGCAATACTTAGATAGTTGAAGGATTTGCAACAAATGATAATCAATGCAAGACTAAGTAAAGAAAAGAGAGAATTAAACACGCGGTTTATAGTGGTTCGGCTTGATTCAAGCCTACGTCCACTCTTTTTCGCACCGACAGCCAATTGGCTGGATTCCACTATGAACACAGAGATGTTACAGTGTTGATCTTCCTTGATTTCTAGGTGTAGATGATCTACCACACTCACTCAAGGTATCACCAAGTATAGACACTCTCTGTGTATACAATTTCGCTCGATCGTATCGACTAATAATCAAGGTGCTTCGGACTGGAATTTTTCTTTCAATCACGTTTTCAAACAACTAGAACGTCTTCCTTTTTATACTCCTTTATGCCATCATACCGTTGGCACTTACCAAAGGAATTCCTCCAATCTACCCGTTGGACGGAATCAATCAAGAAGATCATTCCAGCTATTAAAGGAACCTGACGATAGCCCATCAATCTTGTTCACCCATACAATCAGGATCTTGGTTTCCAAGAATACAACTTTCCAAGAATACTTCGTCGACCATCGGATCTTCAATTGATCTAGATAAGAAAAGAATCCATTATATTTATCAAACCAAAAGATCTTCTCCAGACGATAGGATTAAATCCTCAACCATATACTTCGGCTCTGGATTTCCTTCGGTACTGGATCAAAAAGACTGTCAATGAGAATAGTCTTGAGTCTTGAGTCTTAAGTCTCGAATCTTGAGTCTTGAATCTTGAGTTTGGTAGACATAAAGTCTTCAGACTTTAAACTAGACGATCTGCAGATACCCAGACTAGACTAAAGGAAACGTTTTGTCAGCTTCAAAATATTCTAGAAAGATTTCTCCAACAAAATGACGTGATGAGGATGTACAATTCTATGGAAATTCACTACTCCCATAAAATTGGGTGAATGTACAAGAGTATGGTTTAGAGGAGGGGTAAGTAGTTCTAAATTCTGTACAGGTTCCACCTAGGAACTTACCTGTTGAACAGGTTCGACATTTTTTGGATTCCGCCTATAATATTAATTGAACAATTGCAATGAATTATAACTTTTAATGACCAACAATTGCTATTACATTCACTAACCATAACTTATACTTAAACCCACGAAAAATATGAATATTAATAAAGTGAAAGTCTCAATCATAAAATAGAAGCTTAAACCAGTATGTATGGATTATACACTTGTCATCAAATAATATAGAATATCATAAGATCACACGAAGACATGAACCAGGAAAAACATTAAAAATTGTTACAGGTTCTAGGTTGCTTGAATTTAGAACTTGGAACCTATCCGTTAAAACAGATTTCTCAATTTTTGGAATCTAGAACCTATCCTACTTATTATGGAATCTGGAACTATATAGATTCTTGCCAGTCTAGTTCTCAGATTCTAGATTTTACCATGGAATCATACTCACCCCTAGTTTAGAGATTCAAAAGATTTTGTATTCAATGTTAGCAATATTACATTAGAGACTCGTAAGATTTTCTATAGGATATTTTCCTATGTTAAAGATAGTCATGGTATTGCTCTTGATTATTTATCTCTCTCAAGTTGCATGTATATTTTCATTGATTGTGTATATCTTCATTGATATATGTTACTTTAGATAGTTATCTCATAAAACTAATGAATAGGTTAATGTCATGTTCATTATGATATATCGAAATATACACAATTCCTTTCTTTCGCATATCTTTCTTAATTCTCTACTTTCAAATCACAAAAGCTTTCTATGGAATAAACTTTAAGCTCGGCTGATATCACTACCTGTGCATAGTCTGGAACCTTATTTGGGGCATATGAGACTGGACCGTCGTCGGTGCATTTGTACAGATCATTCGACAAGAACAGTTTGGGTACTTCCTCTAATTAAAGAATATAATATTAACTTCCCTGAAAGCACGTACTGGAAAGACAGGCACATGCGGAATATGGGAAATAAGAGATTAGGATGCCTTGCCTGACACGGTCAGTACCAAAAGGGCGCCGCCCTTCGTGCATGGTCCTTTTCATTCATTTTCAGGAACAATTGGTCACCCACCTTAGGCCCATATTTTCCCAGAACTTGGTGGAATTGGACCACTTTTTAAGGTCGTGTACAAGCAGCAAAATCTCGACACATTTATCTAAGGAGACCGTTGAGAAGGAGTCCAATTATAACCCCATTAACAGCAGAAGAATATTAGAAATACCAAAAGTTGTGTAGGGCACTCATTTTGGTACCCAAAAAAAATCAGATCACTTAAGTGTAGATTTAAAAATAAAATAATAAAAATCATTTAAGTATCAAGTCTGATCACTCTAGCTCAAAATCTAATGTAAAAATATTTTAATACTTTTTTGGTCTAACGTGGCTCGTCGAAAGTTTGAATCAACATAAAAATCCCTAAACAACTTCATTTAACTGCCTATACAACCCAAAACGACATCGTTCATAAGAAAAAACCTAGCAATTAATTTATTGTTGAATAACGTCCTCTCTCTCTCTCCATTTTTTCATTTGATCTCTCCCTTCCCCCCTCCGTCCATTTTTTTCATTTGAGCTCTGCAACATCATATTGCAAATGAAGGAGGAGGGATTAGGCTTGGAGGTAGCATTGGAGGAGGATAAATGACAGTGGGATTTGGCCTTGACCTCGTGCTTCTCTTGCTTGCCAAACTTCTGGATTTGCTTCTACTCTATCTTGAAGCTCTTTAAGATGTGCTGGCCGCTGGTTTCTTTGGCGAGGGTTTGGGTATTCTAGGGTTTCGTTTTGGCTTTGAGATTGAAGGGAGGAGGAGACAAATCTACATGAGTTTAGTCTAGGCATTCTGTCGAACATGTGGCGAGCAATTTCCTAACAGTATCTACATTCAACTATGAACGCTGTTGAGAACAGCAACAAATCTCATAGTGGCTAAAGTTGAACGAGGTGTTTTTTTTTTTTTTTTTTTTCAGTGGAAAGGATGGAGGTACTTGGCATAGTGGGTGGTGGCTGCATGGGCTGGTGGTGGAGACCATGGTGTAGGAGGAGAAGAAGACAAAGATGAAGAAAATGGAATTGTCTTTGTTCATTGATGGAGAGAGGAAAGTATTCGCATTCCATAGCGTTAAAGTCGATTGTCTTCTCAAAGCAGTAATGGAATTACTTTTATTCATTGATGGAGAGAGGAGAAGAAGAGAGAAAAGTTTTCTCAAAACATTATTTCTGCCAACCATCGTGATGGTCATCTCTAGAAGTTGTCCCTCACACCCTTTCAAAGAAGGTGTCCCTCCATTATATCATATCAAGACAAACCAGCAATCTTAATCACATCCCATAATCATTATTTTAAACCAATTAGAAAATATTCATAGTCAAAACAAAATTTTACATATTTTAAACCAGTTAGAAAATATTCACAGTCAAGGAACAAAATTTTACACAGAAAAAATTTCTGGACATGATTTCCTCATATTAAGAGTTTAAACATTCCAACCAAAAGAAAAGACGGAAGATGATTCCACAAAGAATTCTAAGATGATTGGGCCTTGTTAGTATTGATTACAAATGGGCTTTTTCGATTGACGAAACATGAGAGGAATTTGAGAGTTGACCCGATGGTCTTGCATCACTTTATATCTTTCGGTCAAAATCCTATCAATTCCGGCCTAATTTTGACAGTGAAATTTTGATTTTCAAACCTGATTAGTAATTTCGAATTCTTGGTCAATATTTACCCCGCTAGTTGGCCAGCCATCCTCATCCAATCTTGAATTACGGTTAGACCTTGCACAATCCGGAAACATGATCAACTTTGTCCGAGATCATACCTTTGGAGTCAGAACTAACTCTTATATGTTGGAATCAATCCAACTTCAACAACCTTTGAGTTAGGACCAATTTTCACAAACTTGAAAGTATGTCCAATCTAATTATTTTGGAGTGAAGATCAACTCTTGCATTCTTAAAGTTGTGTCCAATCCCACTATTTTGGGATTAACTCAACTCCCACAATCTTGGAATTGTGAACTCCTCATCTTGCATGTCGAATTGTTCATTCGGCTTATTAAAATGAATTCATAGCCGAGTCCTTGTTTCAATCAATAAAAACAAACCTTTTTTTTTTTTTTTGCAAATGCATTATGTATGAACTTAGATGTGTCTAATATCTACATGCAAGCCATGCAATAAGAAATGCAAATATAGAACTATGCTAAGCCAACATTTTAGTTTTGGGGTCCAATCACATTGCTATCGTCTAATGATGGTATTTTGCATCTTGATTGACATTTACATGCACGCTTCCACACAGATATGGAGTTGTGCCACTACAAATAAGAAATCGGCCTCGTTGATTAAAAATGACTGTCGATAATTGTTTTGGTGACATTCCCAGCTTTTAAAACAAATTTCGTGCATGCTCGGGAATTTAATAGATGAAAGAATTAGGACTTAATCAAATATAGGGTTGCAGTATCCAAAAGGTATCATGGGATGCTAATCCATCTTATGTGTAATCAAACCCGCTGACCTATGACCTCAGGTTTTCAGTTGATCAGTGTCCTTCACATGTGCACTTTGGTAGCTGTTATCTATGCCGTCTGTATGTTCAATCAACATAGATTTACCTAATTGATTTGTGGCAATTCAAGTCTGCTATTTAAGTTGATGATTGTATCTTGATCCCATCGGTTAAGTGAACCTAAGATTTGAGAAGTTTTTAGGGCCGAAGTGCTACTAACTGGCCACCTGGTATGGAAATTTTGAGGGGCGCTTACTGAGCTGGTGAGCTGATTTTGCGTAATGTGATGCATTTCAGATTGAGTGAAACCTGTTGAGTATGGACATACGTCACCATATACTGAGTAAGATATTTTGTTATCCTATCCAGCCTCAAATCTTAACTACTAAATGCAACCTAGGGGAGAGAGTCCCTACACAATTCAATGAACATCTGTTTGAAAGGTGCCATTTACTCATAATTGGGGCTAAAGTACATCTCAAGTGCCAAAACTTGGCATGGAATGACACTTAGGGCGCGCATGACAACCATTCTGTTCCAGAAATAGTTTCTGGAACATAAATATATTTTTCGATTTCTATTTTTAGATGAGTTTCTGAGCAAAAAAATCTGTTTGATAACGATACAAAATTTCTGTTTTAAAAATAGAAATTCGTTTGATAACAGTATAAAATTTCTATTTCTTAAAACAAATTTTTCTTTTTTTAAAGCAAATGAGATGTTCATTCTAACAAATTTCATATGCTTATGAACCCATTGACCCAAATACAAAGTAAAAGTTTTTTTTTTTTTTTTTTAGTAAAGTCTCCATTTTTGAAAAAAAATACAAAGTAAGAGTTGTTATATCAAATTTTCTAAATTTTCACACAAAATTCTTTAGCATCCACCTAGATAAGCAATTACAGTCAAACAATATACTTATCAATAGTCTCCATACAATAGAAAAAAGAAATCAATATGCATTACTTTTGAGCATAATAGAAGGTTCCCAAAACTCTAGTAGAATGAAGGTGGGCAACCCATATTCTAATCCCCTTCATGCTAGTGTGTTATCTTGATCACCGCCACGGTTTACGATATCGAGCAATCGTTTTAGAAATAAACACAAAAAAGTGTATTGGGCAATTTGCGGCAAATTTTACAAAATCGGCGAATTTTACGAAGTGTAATAGAGCTTGTCATAAATGACCATTACAAATAAGGGAAATCCTCAAGTAGAATATCACATTACAAGAATTGAGATATGAATCATCAAATACAGTAGTATCACATTACAAAAGCAAAGATTGGGAATCCCCAAATACAAAATAATAGAAATACATTACAAAAGTTGAAAACATGATCTCATGGAATCTCCGGTATATTATGATCTCTTGCCATCTTATTGGCAATATTTTTTCTAAACATATTCATCTTAGTAGAAAATTTCATGGAGAAATTATTTCTGATTTCTGTTCCAAAAATAGAAATAGAAAATTTATATTTCTGATTTATATTTCTGATTTCGATCAAAATTTATTTCTGAACAATCTATTCCAGAAATAGAAAAAGGAATAAGTTTATCAAACGGATTTCTATTCCAGAAACAGATCTGGAATAGAAAAATTGTTTCTAGAACAGAAATTCTGGTTTGTCATGCACCCCCTTAAGTGTCAAAAGTTTGGAAATTGACATTCAAGTGCCAAACTCGGAACAAAATGGATCACTTATGGGGTGTATGACAAACCAGAATTTCTATTCCAGAAACAATTTTTCTATTCCAAACCTGTTTCTGGAATAGAAATCCGTTTGATAAACTTATTCCGTTTTTCTATTTATGGAATAGATTTCTATTCCAGAAATAAATTTTGATCGAAATCGAAATAGAAATTTTCTACTTCTCTATTTCTGAACAGAAATCGAAATAATTTCTCCATGAAATTTTCTACTAAGATGAATATGTTGAGAAAAAATATTGCCAATAAGATGGCAAGAAATCATAATATGCCGGAGATTCCATGAGATCATGTTTTCAACTTTTGTAATGTATTTCTATTATTTTGTATTTGGGGATTCCCAATCTTTGCTTTTGTAATGTGATACTACTGTATTTGATGATTCCTATCTCAATTCTTGTAATGTGATATTCTACTTGAGGATTTTCCTTATTTGTAATGGTCATTTATGACAAGCTCTATTACACTTCGTAAAATTCGCCGATTTTGTAAAATTTGCCGCAAATTGCCCAAAACACTTCTTTGTGTTTATTTCTAAAACGATTGCTCGATATCGTAAACCGTGGCGGTGATCGAGATAACACACTAGCATGAAGGGGATTAGAATATGGGTTGCCCACCTTCATTCTACTAGAGTTTTGGGAACCTTCTATTATGCTCAAAAGTAATGCATATTGATTTCTTTTTTTCTATTGTATGGAGACTATTGATAAGTATATTGTTTGACTGTAATTGCTTATCTAGGTGGATGCTAAAGAATTTTGTGTGAAAATTTAGAAAATTTGATATAACAACTCTTACTTTGTATTTTTTTTTTCAAAAAATGGAGACTTTACTAAAAGAAAAAAAAAAACTCTTACTTTGTATTTGGGTCAATGGGTTCATAAGCATATGAAATTTGTAAGAATAGACATCTCATTTGCTCCAAAAAAAGAAATTTTTGTTTTAAGAAATAGAAATTTATACTGTTATCAAACGAATTTCTATTTCTAAAACAGAAATTTTGTATCGTTATCAAACAGATTTTTTTACTCAGAAACTCGTCTAGAAATAGAAATAGAAAAATCTATTTCTGTTCCAGAAACTATTTCTGGAACAGAATGGTTGTCATGCGCGCCCTTAAGTGCCACTTCAACCAAAATTCAACCAAAATGCCAACGTGGCAATGTTCCAAGGAATGAACTGCAAAACAACGCCATTTTGCACGTTGACGTAACTAAACAATACAAAAACAACGTCATTTTGGTATTAACATGATAAAAAAAATTAATATAAAAATTAATTTAATTTAATTTAAAACTAAACTTATTTAAAACATTTAAAAATAAAATAAAATATTAAAAAAAGTGGGGGAGGGGGCAAGCAGCTGAGGGCTAAGCCCTCGCTGCCGCCGCCGCCCCCGCCGCTACCGGAAGGGCCGGCGGCATAGGGGGAGGGTCGGCCGGGCCTGGGCTAGGGGCTAGGGCCCGACCAACCCTCCCCCCTATGCCGCCAGCCCTTCCAGCAGTAGCGGGGAGGCAATGGCAACAAGGGCTTAGCCCTCAACCGCTTGCCCTACCCCCTTTCTTTTTAATTTTTTTAGATTTTTTGTATTTAATTTTTAAATGTTTTAAATAAGTTTAGTTTTTAAATTTAATTTTATTAATTTTATATTAATTTTTTTACAATGTCAGCTCCAAAACGACGTCATTTTTGTATTGTTTAGTCACATTAATGTGCAAAACGGGGTTGTTTTGCACTTCTTTCACCGAAAAATCGCCACATTGGCATTTTGGCCAAATTTTGGCCGGGGTGACACTTAAGTCATCCATTTTGCTCCAATTTTGGTACTTAAATGTCACTTTTCAAACTTTTGGCACTTACGTGTCTCTCCGTGTCAAGTTTTGGCACTCCAAGTAACCGTACCTCCATAAATGGAGTGATCATCGGCCCCGTGCTTTTGGCTATCTTGGAAAGCTAGCCCTATCAAAATACTTTCCGTAGATTCTCACGCCATTAGCAGTGTCCGTGCTTGAAGGCCTCTCTCTCTTCGGGCATGGTGCGCGTCCAGGCGTAGTCAATCAAGAATTAATATCCTAATTAACTAGATGCACACAATCCGAATCAAACGTTAGAGATGATCATCCCACAGAATCTCAAAACCAAGGTGATTCTCAAGGTCATGAAAGCAGCCAGGTGAACACATCAGTGGCCTAATCTGGGGAGGGACCAAAGATAGATCAAGCGGATAGGTACAAACAAAGGTTGGACAATGAAATTCGAGACAGGATCGTGGTTTACATACAAGCAGATAGGTACAAACAAAGGTCAGACGATGAAATTCGAGACAGGATCGTGGTTTACATACATAAGAAACGACCGTTGCTCAGCACAACTCCTTCACAGATTATATAGATGGCAGCTTGCCACTATTGCAGTCTTTTAAGCTCATGTCTTCAAAGAGACTGCAGCTTGTTGTGGTCGCGCTCGGAAAAACTGTTTTTGGTGCACTGTCCGCAACTTGGACCTGATTGAAAACGGTACTCACTCCAGAATGTAATGATCCTGATCGGAGGGCACAACCCGAAATCCCGCCATGAACATTCTATGGATAGTACCTGAGTTAAGAGAGATCACGATAAGCACATTACTCAGGACTGTACGAGGCACAACCATATGAAAACTTGCTTGCTGATCACATTCATCAAATTTTCTTTGTAAGATGGGTTCAGGTCCAGGGATACATACTTCAACACTCTCAACTAGCACAACATCTGTATAAACACCAACGGAAACTACGTGGGGAATAGTTGCCACAGCTTATACGGATCTATTCAGTTGCTTGAGACATTTCGTCTGTCCTTAGATCGACGGACTAACACCAGCGGAACCATGAAATGCATATCAATCATAAAGAAAAATCGAGTAGCGAGCGAACATGCCCACCTAAAACAGCCAAAGGAGAAAAATCCCCGAGACGTCTTGAGTTGATTCGTTTAAGAAATTTGGAGAGATTGCAGAGTCTTTAACTGTTACCTGATTGGAATATCACTGGCAGTAGCAGCAGGAGCTCTAGTAGCCGGAAGCAGAGCCTAATTCGAATCAACATATTGCTTTACCCGGAAGAACCCAAGCTCTGTATCTCCTCGGAATGTCCAAAGGGGGATGGGATTCGGGCATTCGATTTCAAGGCATGAACGGCCTCATACTTAGCGCCCCGTCAATTGCATCTGATGGAGACGTGTCATTCACAGTCGTCCAATGGTCCCGTCAGCCGGGTATTTACGCCATCGACTCGAATGGTTGGACCGGTTTTTCCTTTTCCGGCAAGGAAATGTGGGCGATGTGCCTATTGACGATGGTATCCTCTCCAACTCATTAAATTGTTTTGTTTTCTGCGTGTATGTGCTTGCCAATGAACGCTGGGCTGTGCAATTGGATCGGATAAGACAGCAATTTCTCGAATTTTCTATCTGTCTTTCCTAGAAAAGAATAACAACTCATCGTGAGATGATAACATAGAATACTCGGGGTTTTCTTGGCGTAGTTGTCAGATAGCCTCTCAATCTCAATTATCGTGGCCGTCTTCAACGCAGATATGCCCTGCCATGGCTTACGACGCAACCGGGGAGAGACTTATCTGAACTTCCGAGATTTCTAATGATTTTTTTCTTTTTTTAATGATAAGAGAAACCTATCCCCCTGAGGTAGATGAACCCGATTTTTAAGTCCCAATAGATCTATCTTTATAATTCAACTCCCCACATATATCTCACCGTAAAATATTTATCAAAATAGTCTTCTTAGTGCAATGTCATTTTTGGAGATTGACTAATCATCATCCTTTTTATCCTGGTTGATTTCACCTATTTATTAGCGAAACGATTTCTAACACTTTGCCCAATCATTTCTTTTCAAAAATTCAATACGGCATGCATAATTAACACCAGAGCGAAAATTGTGCACATTCAACCTTTTGGCTTTAAAAGTTAAAACTCAAAATGTGGATAAAAAGTTTACGATGCATTCAAGAACAATATATTTTGGGTTGTTATAATTATGGAATTAACACGGAGTAAGCTATTTTGATTCAACACTAAAGTAATTAAAGCATTCGAAAATGTAATAAAATGCGTTATTTACTAAAGAATAACATTTTACAAAATTTGAGTCGTACCTATTTTAAAAGAATTTATGTATAATTCCTTATTTAGAGAGGGAGACACAGGGAGAGAGAGAGAGAGAGAGAGACTTTTGGGAAGTTAAAAATGAAAATAGAATAGCCTATTGTGTATGTAGCTTATATGAGTTCTTAAAATTAATCCTGACAATTGTTAGGAAAAATCTTATGGTATTTTGAGGATGACAAGACATCCTCAGTATACTAACATATGTAATTGAGCATGCAGAAGATGCCACTTGACGTCTCAAATCGTTGAATGACCTGTTGATAAAGTAAACAAGCTTTTGGACGTGAACTATGTTGATGACTAGTTGAAGCTTGCAAAGGATGAACAAATTATTGAATGAGTAATATATCGATGTCTTGAAGGATGTTTCGAATGGCAAACAAACTAAAGGAGGCATGAACACCAAAATGGTTTAGATGGACCAATAAAGGGTGAACGGCCTAAAGAACATGAATACATCAATAAGCTTGGATGGACTTGGCAAATGGTGAACGAACTAGAGGACATGAGACAGTGTAGAGTTAAGGGTTTGATAAGGAGTGGTTATGCCTTTGCTTAGATGGGTCCATAGAAGGTGAACCATTTGTCGAACGTAAGGATGTCAATATGCTCGGAGCTACCTAAATGTAGGAGTTTGAGCTTGGGTATGGAAGGGCTTGGATGGACCTGACAGTGGAAGTTCTCTCTACAAACGTAGTGGTTGTACTGCGACTACGAGCCTCTCCAATCCTAGAGGGAAGACTCATACTCTTTATTTTATTTGAATTCAAACGGATGTTTTATAGCTAGTCCAAACAATTTACCATATGCGGGCTGGCAATAAAGGATCATAGACTGTCTTGGAAGCGCAAGTGGCTATATTGTGGAATTGTCTCCACAAAATTGAGTGACGCAGCGGTTATTTGAGGCCTCGTCACTATAACTTCAGCCAAGGGAAGTAATAGATGCTGGGAAAAACTCCTATGATATTTTGAAGTTGAAAAATCATCTACTTTTCATTATTATTCAACAAATCCATATGTTGCTTATTTCAGGTCACGTTGATATAAGGAAAACTTTTTATCCTAATCAACGGGCACCCGAAGTACGCAATAGGAAGATGCCTAAAAGCTGAAAGGATCTGGATAAAGGGTGATCAAGTCTAAGAAAACAAGAACTCAGCGAAGACATGGAGGAGAAAAAGAAGTTCATGAAAACTTGAAGGTATCATGATAAGATGAACAACTAAATGAAGTCTTGGTCATTAGTGTAATTGGAGGACCAATGGATAGCAATTTGTACAGTGATTTCCACTAGGTAGCTTGGATATTGTCAATAGATCACTAATAAAAGCTACTCCTTATTTTAATGGCGTAGCGCACATCTATTACGTGCCTAGGAAATCTGGAGGGGAAGACCCGAATATTTCTTTAACTAATTTTGTAGGCCAGGGTAAGCTCTAGCTTCAGGGTTGGAATTTCGAAAAGGAGAATTGGAACTAAATTAAATCTATCGTTGCCTATTTTAGTCACTCAATCAAAGGAATGAAGTGCTAACAAATAGCCAACTCTTTTTGTGAAACGTCACTATGATGAACTAGTCTATTAAGTGCTTATTTAATCTGGACAAGAAGACCCACCTACTCCCTTGATAATTTTGTTGGTCAAAAAGATTTAACAGTTATCTTCAGGTTTGGAATTCCGAAAGGAAAATGGGAACTAAATCAAATCAATTGTTACCTATTTAGTCACTCAATCAAAGGAATGAATTACTAACATATATAGCCGACTCTATTTGGGGAAACCTCACCATTGCCAAAAAGATTTGATTGCAACTAAATTTGCAAGTGATTGTGTCCATTTCAAAAGGCTAATTGACCCTCATGAAGATCCTCCGACAATTAATTTGGAGATTTAAAACTATATATGAGAATTGATACACGCTAAAGGAGATTCATAACATGGAGAAAGCTACAATCAGTGATATAGTCACATTCTCTTTGTTTATTACGAGCATGAATTTATTCACGTTTATTATGCTCTATTGAGAGTTCCTGTTACTCGTTATAGTCTATAGTTAGAGAAGTGTACAAATGCATAAGCACTGCTTGTTTACTGATGGTGGGATGTATCAGCTTCTAGTAGAAGCAGCACATGCTTCATTTTAACAACTTATGAGGATTCTAATCTATTAGCAGCTATTAGTTTAGGAGAGTGAACGTAGATTTAATATAAGCCAAACCACTATAAGATTTGCTTGCATCATTTTCAATCTCTTTACCCTTGATAGTAGAGTTGGGGGAAACGAACAAAAACTAGTTCATGCTCCAAGTCTCTGTCTTCTTCGTGTTCTTGTGTGTAGAAGCTATTTAAATTTTGATTATGTTCCCTTGAAAGTCTGACCATCTATGATGAGATAAGAGAGTGTCAAGTATAGCAAGGATTGCTTGCATCATAAAAGCAAAGTTACATGTTAGAATGAAGTATCTTCAGGCGCTATAACATCACAAGGGTTACGTGGTGAACTCCAGCATGAATTTGGAATATTAGAACTGAGATAGGTGAAATGGATAGGCCGAATGCTATAAATATGTTTAGCATTCCTTTGATCCCTTAAATTCTTTCGTTTTGTTGATAGAAGAATATTATACCTTCATACACACGATTGTTTTTCCGGCACTAGCGCACACATGATTTGAAACTACGATAAGTAATTTGTTTATGTGTGCAAATTGTGACAAGGTTTTAACTGTGTATGATAGATTGAATTTTGAAAGAAACTAAAGATCATGCATAATATTAAAAGTTTTTAATGACGAATGAAGAGAGAGATAAATGTGAATAGAAATAAGAGAAACATTCTCCAATAGTGATGTGACACTAAGAAGTCTATTTTGATAAATATTTAGGAAAAAGATCTAGATTGGGAGTAACTTTCTAAGATAGAGTCAAAGTGGGCTAACTCAGCTAGTAAAATTCGATCTCTCCTCACACCATGCCAGATTTGAATTCAATTTCCAGCAATCTCCTTTAGTATGCGCTCTATAATTTTACTATAAGATCTTCTAGGCCCGTGGTATGCTTTGGCCTTGACAAGGGGTAACCTCCCCTCCTCCTTGACTTTTTCATATAAAAAAAAAATTAAATCTGAGATGAATCTACTTTGAGGGAAATATATCCGTAAACATCTAGCTAATGAATTAACACTATAGAAAAGGAAAGACGCTTGGCCAAAATTCAGGTGGATAACTAAATATGAAATTATCTTCGCTTGATTATATAATGAAGTAATCAAATGTCGCCAATGCATCTAATCCACAGGCAACCATACTTGACCACTAAGCCAGCATCCTTGAGATTTTAATGAGATCTTTACTACTTTTCTTCTTCTTTTTGTTATGCTGGAACCCAACTTCTGTGGGTTGAATTAAAGACCGGAGGCAAAACCAGACCTACGTTAAGTTCAGCACAATGCCACAAAAAATCATTGTGTTAAGGCCTCTTAGATTAACTCAAAAGAACGCCACCGTCATAGAAAGAATGATATTGTATTCTCAAAGATGCAGGTATGAATTACGTAAAAACTATAGGATCTCACCTTCCTTAGTCTAAGATTGCAATATAAATCAGAATACTATATTATAATATCCATAATCCATCTTCGTAGCCTGGTTGCCAGGTTCTCCGATGTATTATTGGTCACATGTTTCTGGGGGCGACAGGGAGACTGTTATGTAAATATCATCGTGGCATTGTCCCCCAGGAATCATCATTGAACATGGATGAAATGAAACGTACCAACTGGAAGGAGAATGTCCTTATAAGCGACAGTCCAATGTCAAAGCATCAAATAATGCCATTCGCCCAACCCTTTCGTAAATGGAAAGATTGTCCAAAAAATCTTAAATCTATCACACTTTTATTAATTTAATTCTAAATCTTTTAATTATATAAATTAAATCTTAAACCTCTTCGAGCGTCGACCTTTGTCGCCATTGACAAAACCCAGCACTGGCCAACGAAGGGTAAAAGAAAAAAAGGAAAAGTAGAGAAAATGAAAAAAAAAAAAAAAAAGGGGGGGGGGGATGGGAAAGCAAAAGAAAGAAAATAAAATAAAATATAGGAAAATTATTAAAACACTATTACAAATTGTCCATGCCAATATCGACCGTATCACATAACACTGGTATCCACATCAGCGATTTTCAATCAAAATCGACGGAATGAACTTACTTGACAAAATTTAAAAAATTTTGAGACTCAATTGACACAATTAATAGGTTTAAAACTAAATTGATGAAAGTATAATAAGTTTGAAACTTTTTGGACAATTTTCACTTGCATAGGGTGGTAAACTCTGTTGTTCTGGTGAGTGAATCACATGTAAGCTAAAAGGTCAAAAAATTTGCTGGATATGGTAGTTATCTACACCCAGGGGCATCTAAAACAAATCAAGCAAATAATGCACGCCAATTCCAAAACAAACATGAAAGTTTCTGAATATATACACACACTTGAAGTTTTAGGACATTACATAGATAAAGTAATGAAATTTTTGGCGAGTATATGTTACATTTGGAGTTATTATCATATAATGAATAGAGAGAGGAGATGCAACATGAGAGCTAGCAGCATTATTATGGGTGATCACGGACCATCAAACAAGGTCAGATCTGTTCTTGGGTGCCAGATCTGCTGTATTTATCTAGACATGTGGCCATCAGTGGAAAAACGTAGTAAACGATCCTTTACAATAAGGAAGAATTAAACCAATAATAAGGAAAATGAGACAGATACAATCCTTTTTAGTAGTCACTCCCTGCCACTGATAACAGAACCCCTCTCAGGAGCATAGTTTTCCCATTCCTTTTCCTACCAACAAATGAAGACGCAGAAATTCACATATTTGACTGTATACAAGAGTCAGTAATTCCCACCTGAAGGCCATTATGCAAAACCGCCTATAACAAACAGTTTGCTTAAATTCTGATCAAGCGATTTGGAAAACAAAATTGGGAAAATTACCTCGCAGATCATAAACCATGTGTACGGGATGCAATTTAATCATAAACCTTTCGATCAAATCTAATTAAGCTGTAAACCTTTTTTTCCCCAAAAAGTGCAATTGAAACCTAAAGTATGTTTGAAAAGAGAAATTTACAGATGCACATAAGCTCTTTCTGAGTGACACGGAGGCAATTTTAGATATTCGTTCATCGAAAGGACTTACCTGCTCCTTTTAAAGATAATTTAGGACTTAATTGAGCCAAAAAGATTGAGAATTTGATTGTATTCTGTACACATAATTTAGGACTTCCTGTGCAATTTTTTCAATAACTTTCATAAACAACTATTCCTCGGCTCCACTAATTCGGTCTCCTTCTTCCTTTTAAAGAAATGCTGATCAACAGCTTATTATAACTAAGAAGATATCGAGCATCTAAGACTTACAGCCCAAGTGATGCATGAGCAGACTCCTCTACTGTCAAAATTGACGCTTGAGAGATAATTCAGCCAGAAAAGTGAGCCTTGATTTTGTGTTGACCTCCACGGGAATGGGCTTTTCTTTCATAGCTATGCGAACATTGCAAACACTTATAACCCCATTGGACAATGCAGACGTCACAATAAATTGATCATCTTCTCCATTTGTGTCATTGCTCCTACAGAGTACGTGACACGAGCAGAATGAGCATGTCCCATGGAAAAAGTACCCAAAAAAGTCCTAAATTTATTGAATTGATTCATTTCTAAGCCTTTCGATTGGGTCAATTTAGTTGTTAACATTTTCACATTTTGTCAATTGAGTCCATTAGACCAATTTGGGTTAGAAATTGCTAATGTGGATGTCGGCAATCCTACGTGACACAGATAGCACTAACGTGAACATTTTTTTAATAATTTTCTTTCTTTCTTCTTCTTTCATTGTGTGTGCTAGTGGCTTATGAGGCTTGGCTTGCTTGAGTGAGGGTTGCCCTCGCCAACACTCGCCTTTGCCAATCATCAAAGAAAAAACAATTATAAAAACTGTTCATGTCAGCATCGGTCATGTCAAGTAAAATATGCCAACATTCACGTCGGTAATTTTTAGCCTAAACTAGCCAAATGGACTTAATTGACAAAACGTGGAAAAAAAAAAATGAGACTAAGTATCAATGCACTAATTTTATGATTTTTTTTACTTTTCCCATTTACCACAACATTCCTCATATGTCTCAAGGGACTAAAAAAAGAGCAAATAATGCACAACATACGTGCTCAAGACAGATAATAGGGGCTCACATTAGTGCACAAGGATAAGGGCCTTTCATGATTGGAAAACCCACATCAGAACAAAGGAATGGGAGGAGAGAAAGAGAGATGTAAAAGCCTAACATGCCTTAACTCTTCTTCTCCATTAACTTAGAGGTGAGCATGGTCCGAGTTGGGTTAGTCGAGCACCTAACCCAAGGATCAACTCGCACAGTATTGGTCCTCAAATTTTGAGACAGAGGATTGACCCTATTGAGTCTAGGATTGAGGACTGGACCGACCCTATGGATCCAGTCTAATTCCAGGGTTATCCTAGGACTAGCCAATTAATTTTTTGTTCCATTTTTTGTATTCCCTAAAATGACAAACTTTCTATTTGAAATTACATATACATCAACAATGCAGCGTTGACCAGCCAAACTATAAACACCAGTACATATTCACCAATACCTTTTCATGAATTTCTATTTGAAAGGAATGAAAAAGTAAAGTAAACAACATAAAAGGCCAAAAGCAGCATGACCTTAAACCATGCACCTTCATCTAATACTCAGCACGACAATTCTATAGTTTAGAGAGAATTTCAAAGAAAAACTCTAAAAAAAATTTGTCGTAGTGGAGCAAGAAAATTTGAGGAATATAATTATCTACATACTAATTTTTTTTCTTTCAATTAGAGAAGTGAACCGTTACCCAATATCCTCTGAATCACTAAAAGAAATCTACCATTATTAAGGAGGTACCGCTTCTCAAATATAGAATTCTACACCAAATCCACACTACTAGCACTTCACAAAAAGATTTGTGGAAATCATACTTAAAACAAAAATAAGCATCCAAGTTCTAGCATTAATGAATAACACTAATGACTTGAAGCAATTGTTCATAAGGGTTATTTTTAGGCTGATGCAATGCTAATTAACCTTTTATAGCCTATGATTTTAAAACGAATAGGGTGAGCCAGGTGAGGGGCAAGCGGCGAGCAACGAGCAAGATATGGTAAGCATCGAATGTTGCTCACAAAGAGAGTTTCTAAATTTCTTGTTAGGGCTTTATTCTTTCGGATTTACTTGGCAAAGATAAAAAGAAAGAAGAGGATTAAGAGAGAGAGAGAGAGAGAGAGAGAGAGAGAGAGGACATAACAGAATGTTGGAGGAGAAGGACTCGTTAACGCCATTAACATTAAGTTAGGGTTATAAACTTTAAAATAAATAAAAGAATATTATACATAACATATTAAATATATCATATATCTAATATATATTAAATGTAATATACAATATCTACAGGGTTGGTCTAAGTTGAACTAACCCTAAACTCCCATAACTGAACCAACCTGCATAGTGCAGGGTTCAGGATGTTGAGAAAACCCCTATCAAGTTTTGAAGTTAACAAAACTTTCTTATTCTTATTTTTATTCTAAAGAATAGTAGACTTCTAAAGTTATATCAAAGACTCCTGCCAAAGTCTAGTCATTCCAAAAGTCTTTCCCACTCTAATGTAATCCAAACTGAAACCAAATTCAAAATGAAGATATGATCAGACTCAAATTTATTGATCTTGCAATGAGAATTCAGATTGAACATAATAAAATTTATTCTTAAATATCTAGCTCTCTGGCAAAAAATCTCACTTACCTTTTATAAATATATTGATGTAATTAATCACAAATTGATGAAATCAATCTTGGAGACAAGTCACTTTTTGGGAAGCATCTACTTATAGAAACATAAATTCTTATTGTATGGGTGACCAGAATTAACGGATTTTCATCTCAATCTTGAAACGGCTATAAGATTTCCTTAGTCGATTCTATCCAACTAATTGATTAAAATAAATTTCTCTAGAAAATGCCAATGGGTAGTGAGGCATGGAGGAGTATTTAAAGAGGTCATTTAGTCTATTTGAGATAATTTGTGAAAATTGAAATTCCAAAGTCTGAAACCTTTCCAACCACTTGTTCTTCATCGACAATTCTTACAAATTGTATTTAAAAGAGAAAATCACAAAAAGAGTGACTTAGTGAGGGAAAATGAAACTTCCACTAAGTGTTTGCACTCGAAATATTGTACTTCTCTATTGATATTCCAGCCAAAAGGCTATCAGTCTGGGAGAGTGAACGTAGGCTTAATCTAAGCCGAACCATTATAAATCTTGTATGCAATTTTCTCTTCTCTTAACTCTTTTCATTTAAATCTGTTGCATCAGAAAAGTTTGTTCAAAATTTATTTTACTTTTCAAAAATTCTTTCAAACACCTATTCACCCCCTAGGTGTTCATACTAGCATTATCAATTGGTATCAGAGCCCTACGCTCATCTATTGAAGTGTTTATAATTCTGAGCTAAAGATCTTCTATGGCTAG
Organism: Eucalyptus sideroxylon; assembly: GCA_014182405.2. NCBI lineage: Eukaryota > Viridiplantae > Streptophyta > Magnoliopsida > Myrtales > Myrtaceae > Eucalyptus > Eucalyptus sideroxylon. The sequence goes on along the minus strand of CM024552.2, from coordinate 11,801,763 downwards.
TTGTTTTACACCAGGACTCGTGGAGGGGCGGAGCAATACCAGGCCACTTTATTTTGATGGAAAAGAATACAATGTGGAAGAATAAAATAAAGATATTCCTAAGATCTAGAGATCCTCTGGAATTGGATGTTTTAGAAAGAGGAATCAACCCAAAGGCAACTTCAACATCCAACAAGGGAAAAGAAGTCTAAGATCAGGATGTTGAAGGAACCAACCAAGCAGAAATTACCAAGAGACAAGCTCTTGATGCAAAGGTCATCTATTCTTTATATTGTGTATTGTCTCCTGCTGAATATAACATAATTTCTTCATGTGAAATAGCTAAATAAGTGTAGGATAGACTTCATGTCACATATGAAGGAAAAAATCATGTAAAGGAGATAAAAATAAATATCTTACTTGGCCAAGATGAATCCTTCAGAATGAAGCTTAGATAGTCTATTGAAGATATGTTTAATCGATTTACAGATATTTTAAATGGGTTGGCATATCAAGGTCAACCAATTTCTACTCCAATGAAGGTCAACAAGCTTCTGCAACAACTTTCAAATGATTGGAACCATGTGAAAATATCAATCCGAGAGACATAAAGAATCATGCCTAAATCTGTTGATAAGCTTATGAGCACTCTTCAATCGTACGAAGTGGAACAGATCAATAATGGAGAAGATCCAAAAGGTAAGAAGTCAATTGCACTTAAGTCTAATACCGATTCTGATGACACAAACATAGAAGATGATATGGACGTTAAGGATCTAGCTCCCATAATAAAGAAATTTAGGAAAATGAATAGTAAATGAAGAAAATTTAATTGGAAAAAGCAAAGCAAAGAAAATATATAGAAAAGATTATTGGAAGATGTTGAATCTAGCAATGATGTGATATGCTTTGATTGCAAGAAAAATGAAGACATCAAGCTGTAAGTATGAAAAATACAAGAAAACTCTAAAAGCATAAACCTTGAGTGACACAGAATGTGAAGAAAGTGAAGAGGAGTTTGCAAATGTTTGTCTGATGGCTCACTCAGAATTAGACTCAAAATCAGAGTCGAATTCAAACACAAACTCATAATGTGACAAGAAAATCAAGGTAAGTCATTCAAAAATTCCTATTAAAGTTTCTAAGTATATAAATAAACTTTGCTTGAATCTCAAATCTTCTCTTAAAAGGATCTCTGAATTAAAGAAGGAAAATTCAAAAATAAGTAACAGGATAATTCTTGAAAAGAAAAGTTTGAGAATCTAAAAAATAATTTTGATGATTTGAAATAAAATACCGATTCTCTTTCAAAAGAAAATGAATGTTTGAAAAATGAGATTTCAAATATTTCTACAAAGTTCTCTAGAGGATCAAAAACTTTAGAGAAAATTCGTTCAACTCAAATACCCTATTATAACAAATTTGATTTGGGTTTGAGTAAAAAAAGTACTCTTTTGATCGATTTTCCTAAAGTCAATGAGAGACTTAGACAAAAACCTCTAAAATCTACTTACAAAAATAATTTCCAAAAAAAAATTGTAAAACCTATTGGTTGGAGTGCTCTTAAATGTTCTAAGTATGATAGCTCAAAACATTTTAAGAATGAATGTCCTAAAGTTCGGAGACCTGATAAGAAAGATTAAGCAAATGATGTTTGAGATTTATTTTTTACTATAGATTATTGTTAAGAAGAAAAGTAAATGGTACTTGAACAGTGGATGTTCTAAACATATGACTGGAGACTCAAGCAATTTCATAAAACTAAAAAAAAAAAAAGAGAAGCAAATATTTCGTTTGGTGGAAATGGCAAACAAAAAAAGTATTAGACATGGAACAATGAGGATTGAAAGTTTAATTGTCAACAATGTTTCTCTGGTGAAAGGTTTGAACTACAGCCTTCTGAGCATAAGCCAACTATGTGATACAAGATTCAGAATCAATTTCCAAGAAGATGTTTGTTCTAGAGTTAGTCGAGACTTCTCTCAAACCTTCACTGGATGAAGACGTGGTTATATTTATCTTCTGGACATAAGTCTAGAGAGCTCTCAATGTCTTATCTCAATTCAAGATGAAGCAAATCTCTAGCACCACAAGCTTGGATATGTTAATATGAAACAGATTGCTAAACAATCGTCTGAAAAGCTGGTCCATGATCTTCCTAGAATGATGTACCAGAAGTCTGAGTTGTGTACTCAATGTATCTTGGGAAAATAGATTAGAAGCTCATTTAAACATATAAATCAAGTTTCCACTAATCGCATCTTGCAGCTTCTTTATATGGATCTTTTTGGACCAACCAAAACTCAAAGCATCGGTGGTAATAAGTATTGTTTAGTAGTTGTGGATGATTATTCAAGATTTACATGAGTTTTCTTCTTGGCAAATAAAATAGAAACTTTCACATATTTCTCAAAGTTTGCTAAGAAGATTCAAAATGAGAGAAGTTATGTCATTTCAAGTATTAAGATTGATTATAGGGGAGAATTTGAAAATCAAGACTTTGCAAATTTTTGTGATGAGAATAGTCTACAACATGTTTTCTCCTCTCATTACACTCCAAAACAAAATGGAGTTGTAGAAATGAAAAATCGGTTTTTACAAGAGATGGCCAAAACTTTGCTAATTGAAAGTAGAGTCTCTTCTCGTTTTTGGATAGAAATAGTGTCCACTGCTTATTATATAATCAACAAAGTATTTTTAAGGCCCCTCCTAGAGAAAACTCCCTATGAAGTTTACAAAGGGAACAAGTCAAATATTTCTTATTTTCATGTATTTGGTTATAAGTACTTTATTTTGAAGAATGGAAATAACCGGCTAGGAAAATTTGAAGAAAGATCGAATGAATGAATATTTCTTGGCTATTCTACTTTAAGCAAATCTTACAGGATCTTCAACAAGAATACACAAACTGTCGAAAAATCAATGAATGTCAGATTTCAAGAAAATGTCCAGAATCAACAAGACCAAACTCAATTCGAAGAGTTTGAGCTAGTCTCAGACTTAATAAAGTCCGATTCCCCCGATGTGCTTTAGCTTTCTAGTGATCAAAGTCAGGTAGAAGAAAAGATTGAAGAATCAAAGGAAACAGATGTTCAGCAAATCTTTGCAAATAATGACAAATTCAACAATAACTGGAAGCACAAATCAAACCATCCTAAAGATCTTATTATTGGCAACATAGAAGAAGGGATTCATACTAGATTCAAAGTAAAAGAAGACTCAAATTCTCTAACTCTTATTTCTAAGATAGAACCAAAATGAGTAGAAGAAGCCTTATCTAATGAAAATTGGATAAAAGCAATGCAAGAAGAACTCAAACAATTCAAAATTAATGATGTTTGGGAATTAGTTCCAAAACCAAAAGGAAAATCAGTGATTAGAACAAAGTGGGTGTTCAGAAACAAGATGGATGAAAAGGGTAAAGTAATCAGAAACAAAGCAAGGCTTGCTGCAAAAGGTTATACGCAAGAGGAATGAATAGACTATGATGAGACATATGCATATTTCCATAATTTCAGGTTATTCCAAATGAATGTCAAGAGTATATTCATAAATGGTTTCATACAAGAACTCAATGTAGAATAACCACCAAGTTTTAAAGATCTTAGAAAACTAGACTTTGTCTACATACTAAAGAAGGTTTTGTGGGTTCTGAAACAAGCACCTCGAGCTTAGTATGAGAGATTGAGTAAGTTTCTGGTAAGCAATGGTTTCAAGAAAGAAATAGTTAACACAACTTTGTTTATTAAAAGGGAGGAAAAAAAACTTTCTACTTGTTCAAATATCTCTTTGGGTCTTCTAATGAAAGTCTGTGTGATGAGTGAGTTAATTTTCTTTCTAGGTCTATAAGTTAGACAATCAAAGAAAGGTACCTTCATTTATCAAGAAAAATATGCCAGAGATATTATCATGAAGCTTGGGATGGAAAACTGTAAGAAGATCAAACTCCCATGTCAAGTTCTTCCAAACTCAACAATGATGAAGATGGAAAGAAAGTAGATCAAAAGACATACAGAAGCATGAGTGGTTCTCTTCTCTACCTTACTGCTTTTCAACCTAATATTTTATTCACTATGCGTATGTGTGCTAGATTCCAAGTTGATCCTAGTTCTAATCTCATCTCAGTGCTGTCAAATGAATTATCAAATATATTGCAACAAATCCAAAGCTAGGTCTATGGTATCCAAAAGGAAGAGACTTTACATTATTTGGATACTCATATGCTAATTTAGCAAATTGTAAAGTTGATAGGAAAGGCACTTCAGGAACGTGTCAACTCTTGGGACAAATGTTAGTGTCTTGGTTTTCAAAGAAGCAAAACGTTGAAGCACTCTCAATGGTAGAAGCAGAATATATTGCTTTTGGAAGTTGCTGCTATCAAATTCTTTAGATCAGGCAACAACTAAAGGACTCTGGAATAAAAGAACCTTGCACTGAAATCAGATGTGACAACACAAGTACAATCAACCTCACAAAAAATCCTATTCTCTATTCAAGGGCATAGCACATTGAAATTGGCCATCATTTCATAAGATACCATGTACAAAATGGTGAAATTAATGTTCAATTCATTGAATCAAAGAATCAACTGACAGATATTTTCACCAAACCACTGGAGAAAGGATCATTCAAGTTCATTCGTGAAAAACTAAATATTACTCTTGTATCTTATTAAAGTCTATGGACAAGCAGACTCATCAGTTTAAACTATGGTAGGAACATCCTTCTGAAAGCTCTTCCAAACTCAAGTAGGTGCTTTTCAAATTTTCCTAATGATCTCTGTTTCTATATAGAAAGTCAGACTGAGAGTAAAAATGAAGATAATGATGAAAGGGTGTTCAAGAATTTCCACCCAAAATAGGTGTGGCAACCAAAATCGCTAGAACAAGAGGGAAGTTGTTTTAGTTGAAGGAACATAAGAAAGTCTATGCGCATATGCTAAACAGATGGGTCATCAACCTTCAAACAATAGATTTTGATTTCTTAGATTCCATCAAGGTGAATTTATGAGAGAAATTTGTCAAGTTTCAAATGGAAAGGTTTTGTGCAAAGTCATTTGATGCTTATCTTGAATTGACTATTTATTTCTATTCTAACATATCAGTTCTAGATCCCACTCGTATTCAATTCATTATGAGTGATAAAGCTTTTGATGTTGATGTTAATTTGTAGGCTGATATTTTTAGTGTAGAAAGAAGTGGATTTTTGCCCATAAATGTGTCCAACGAAGAGGTCACCAAGGGGGTGCATGACAACCCAAAATTTCTGTTCCGAAATAGTTTTTCCGTTCCGCACTGTTTCTAGAAGAGAAATCTGTTTGATAAAACTATTCAGTTTTTCTATTTCGTAATAGATTTCTATTCCGTAAATAGGTTTGGAAGAAAAATCAGAAGTTAAAATTTTCTACTTCTGATTTTTGGAAGAGAAATCAAAAATAATTTCTCTCACTAAACCCTAATTTCAATAAGTCCTCCCTCATCTCCTCTATGTCTCTGCCTCCTCCTCCTTCGCCTCTCCTCATTTTATTAAAAATAAAAACAAATATATTCATTTTATTCATTTAAAAATAAAAATAAATTTATTAAAATAAATAAATTATTTTTATTTATCATTTTATTTTTATTTACCTTGAGTGTTTTGCCAAATAAATTTTTTTATTCATTTCAAAATAAATTTATTCATAAAATAAAATAAAATAGAATAAATAAAATAAATGTACTTTTAAGGATATTTTATTTAAAAGTACATTTATTTTATTTTTTTATGATTTATTTTATTTTATTTTATTTTATTCATTATTTTTTTGTTACTAAATCATTTTTATTTTTTATATTAAAGGTCACCGGTTGTCGCCGCCGCCGTCCGAAAGGAAGAAATTTTGTATCGTTATCAAACGAATTTCTATATCTAGAGTAGAAATTTTGTGTCGTTATCAAACGGTTATTTTTGCTTAGAAACTCTTCTAGAAATATAAATATAAAAATCTATTTTTGTTCCAGAAACTATTTCTAGAACAGAATGGTTGTCATGCGCGCCCCAAGTTTCTAATAAAGGACAAGATTCCTAGATGAAGCATTACTTACTCCAAGATGTCTGCCTCTAACATTTTCCTCTAGAAGATTGTCATCAACCGCATCAAACCCAAGGCTGCTTCCAAAATTGATGTCTCGAGATTCGAGACAAAAATGATGTGGGCCATCTGCAATGGAGTTGCTTTCTCACTCCCTCACACAATTCTACTGCATACGTACAAAATTGTCATGAATGGAAAATGACAACTTCCTTATATAGCCATGGTAGCCAGACTTTTCCAACACTTACAGATTCAACCGCCATCCAATTTTTGCTCCAAAACCATTCTTCCCTTGCAAATTCGACTCAAAATGATCCCAAAAATGAGATTAAACGATCTCTCTAGAGCCTTGAAACTTTTGAAGAAGGAATCTGCTAGTAAAGCTAAGATATGATCTACGGCTGAGAAGAAGTGCAAAGGGAAGAGTGTTGTCTCGTGAACTCCAAAAAGAAAAAGACCTATTCTTATTCTACAATATGAAGAGAGGAAGATGATGAAGATGAGACTATCTCTGATATTGTGGCAAATATTGTCATATGATATCTTATTGGTGGCATAGCTGATTCTAAAGAAGAAGAAGAGGATGAGGGCGGGAAAGAACGTGAAGAAGAAACTGAATTAAAGGAAACTATAATGCAAAAGAGTGAGGAAGATGACTTAGATGAAGAAGCGGGAGATTCAAATATGAACAAGGGACAAAAGCATCCTAACAAGGAATGAGAAGATACAGGGGAAGTTGGTGAAGGAGATGCCGAAAAAAAGACCAAGGTTATTGGTCAACAATCCAATGTTGAAAGAGAAGAAGTGCAAGAAGAAGAAGAGTTCTTCCTCAAACTGAAGGCACTATGATAAAGAGAGTAGGTGAGAAAACTCCTAACCAAACTGTAGAACCAACTGCAAGTGATGGTATCAATCAATCTCCTCCAGAAGCTAAGGATATTTATGCATCTCAGTTCCTTGAAGAATTTCCCGGAGGTTAAGATAAAGAGACTAATGTTCAGGGGGGCAACAAATCTCATAAGTTCATGTTGATGTTCCTTCACCTCTAGATACTCCACCAGTACATTTTGCTGAAGTTAGTGCCCAAACTAAACTAGAATCAAACTATCATCAGATAATCCTTTTGAAGATTAAGACACAGCAATATAGGATGGAGGTTGAAATCTAGAAGTTGCATGTTGTTCTAGGTACTACCTCAGAAACTCTCACTAGTAAGGTGCAGTCTCTTGACAACAAAATTCAAACCATAAATCAACAAGCCACTCAGAATCTGGCAAAAGATTAAGATTGTCTTCAATCAGTGCTTGACTAAGCTTGAGGAGACCGTGTAGACTTTGGAAGATTTTCGACTTGTTCGTGTTCCTAGACAACCCTGATCATTTGCAAAACCAACTCTTTTTTCTTATTTTCTTTGTACTTGTTTGTTTTTCTCCTTTCTTGCTGTTGGCTAAAGAGGAAAGTTTTTGCATATTTGAAGTGAGTTTTCTATGCTGGTGTGTTTTATGTGCGCAAACTATGTGTGTTCTATGCAGATTTTATTGTGCAAACTAGACTTGAACAATTATTTACTACCTTTACTGTCTATTATCTCTATTTATTATCATGTGCTACTAAAGTGTCGTTTTGGAGGATAACTTTCACATTATGCTTAAATCTGTATCAAAATTTTGTCATCGTCAAAAAGGGGGAGATTGTTGAGAAAACTTTTATCAAGTTTTGAAGTTGACAAAACTTTATTGTTCTTATTTTTATTCTAAAGAATAGTAGACTTCTGAAGTAATATCACAAACTCTTGCCAAAGTCTAATCAATCCAGAAGTCTATCCACTCTGACGCAATCCAAACTAAAACCAAGTCCAGAATAAAGATATAATCAGACTTGATTTATTGATCTTGCGACAATGATTCAAATTGAACACAATAGAGATTTATTCTTAAATATCTTGCTCTTTGATGAAGAATCTCACTTACCTTTTATAAATATATTGATAGAATCAATCACGAATTGATGAAATCAATCTTAAAGACAAGTTCCTTGTTGGGAAGCATCTACTTATGGAAACCTAGATTCTAATTGTTTGGGCAACCAGAATCAACAGATTTTCATCTCAATCTTCAAACGGCTATAAGATTCCCTTAATTTGATTATGTCCAATGAATTGATTAAAAGAAATTTCTATGGAAAATGCTAATGGGTAGTGAGGAATGGAGGAGTATTTAAAGAGGACATACAGTCTATTTGAGATATTATGTGAAAGTTGAAATTTCAAAGTCGAAAGCCTTTCCAACCACTTGGTCTTCATTGATAGTTCTTACAAATTGTATTTAAGAGAGAAAATCACAAGAAGAGTGACTTCGTGAGGGAAAATGAATCTTCCACTGAACGTTTGCACTTGAAATATTGTACTTCACTGTTGATACTATAGTGAATTCTAGCCAGAAAGCTGTCAATGTGAAAGAAGTGACATAGGCTTAATCTAAGCCGAACTATTATAAATCTTATATGCAATTTTCTCTTCCCTTAACTTTTTTTATTTAAATATATTGCATCATTTTAAGTATTGCAAAAATATATTTCATTACCTATCTGATTCTGAATTTTCATCAAAAATTTGGTGACTTGCTTATTAGACTCTATTTAGTTCTCAGACTTTGTTTGAAATTTATTTTACTTTTCAAAAATTCTTTCAAACATTTATTCACTCCCCTCTAGGTATTCATACTAGCATTATCACAGGGGTCTCAGGATCAAGATCCGACCAAATCCCTAGGGAACTAAACCAGGACCAAGAGGGTTGGGCTGGTCTAAGGTCAATCTAGGGTTGATGCTCACACCTAATCAACCCCCTTCAAAATCAAATTGGAAGATGAGGAATCAATTGAAAGTGTCTTTCAGTGTAAAATAAACATATGATCTCATATTGGGAGGTAGCTTAATACTCTAAAAAAACCTGTAACCTTAGCTTTTGTTCCAATTTTATATTTTATCTCGTAAAAAATCTCTAATTCAAATCATGTTTCGATTCTACCCTAACTTTTTTTTTGTCTCATAAAAACTTTAACCTTAAATCCAGTCTCATTTCTATTCTAAACCTTTTTGGTCTCATAAAACACATCAACTTTAGGTCTAGTACCAAGTTTACCCTAAACTTTTTTTGCCTCATAAAAAGTTATCAACTTTAGATCCAATTTCAATTTCACTCTATTTTTTTTTTTGTCTCATAAAATATTGCCAACTTTTCTTGAGTCTCAAATTTGCTCTCCATTAAACCTTCAGTAAAAATCTCCTTTAGTGATGATTTTACACTTGATCATCAATTTTCTATGGTTGGAAATGTTCCATTGCTCGCCATCAGAGAGCTCGCATTCAAGACGTTGGAACAGCTTGTGCTTGGGAATTTTTCATATTTAAGTTGTTAATAATAAATTTTGGATGGAGGGTTAATGGGCCTATTTTATAACTCAAGTAAAAGTCCGTGGTTTTTCATAAGACTGTAAAAATATCAGGGTAAAATTGAGATAAAATATAAAGTTGGGGGTTTTTTATAGGACAAAAAAAATTTCAAGTTAAAATTGTCATAGAATCTAAAGTCGATAGTTTTTTATGAGACAAAAAAAAACAGTAAAATTGAGACAAAAATTAAAGTTGATAGGTTTTTAAGGTATTAAGCCTCCTAAAGTACATTATGATATCGTTTAATTTTATTTTCATATACAATAGTAAAATCATTTACTTTATTTCTATTTAAAGCCCAAAAAAAAAAAAGGCCACACATGAAACTCAGTGGCCTATCCCCACAAACCTTTTAAATTTAAGGTAAATACCCTGAAAAATCCCAAATTTGTATATTTGTAATAAGTTTATCTCAAATTAATTTTTTGACCATCAAAAATTACAAACCGGTACACTAATAATAAATTTATCTCAATTAAAAGTTTTTGACTGTCAAAAAATCTAATTGGTATTCCCGTAACAAATTTAGTTCAAACTAATTTTTTTATCACAAAAAACTCCAAACTAGTCTCTATTATAAATTTACCATCTATTAACTTTTGTCAAATTTTACTGCTAAATTTGCTAAGCTACATGTCATCCACATCTTGATCCTATTACTTCGCAACCTCCACCACAGATTGGTCCTGTCATTCCGACAAACCATGTTTTGTTTCCAACAAAATCAGCCTTTCCAAACATTTTTGATACTGAATCAAATTCAATATCTCTTTCATCTTCATCATCTTTTTCAATCCCTACTATTGATTCATTTCCTATAACACCAGTAACTTCATTAATATTCACGGCCGATCCTCCTGATCATGACATGGAATCAAACCCTTCTAAACTAAGGTTGTCTAGCCAAACAATCCCTCTCAAAATGTGTCCACTTCATCAAAATAGTTTTTCACTATTGATGACATTCCCTATCACAAATGGCTAGAAAGACTTGAAGAATTTCATACTTGGCTAAATACCCAAGCCATAACCAACTAGCACAAATGTGATGTTCTTTTCAACTTTGTCACAAGGTTCACAGGTAGTCTCAAACTTTGGTGGCAATCTGTGTCAAAACAAGATCAGCTTCACTTTTTGCTCTCACCAAACTTTGGTTATGCCATTACTCTTCTATATCATTTCTTTGTAGGAAAACCCGTTGATCTCATTGAGCTCAAGAGAAGAGAATTTTTTGAAAGAAGATGCTACTCTCTTCTATATATATATCTCAAACAGTAGAGGGAACCTTTCTGTCTAAAAAGAGGAGGATCCAGGATGTTTCATTGGGAGAAATCCAACAAGAAATTCATTGGTGCCTTGAAGAATTGTGTATCAAACGTTAAATGATCTAGACTTATGTCGACGACAATAGAGAACTTGATGTAGCATGTTCTCACCAGAGGCTAAAGATTAAATGCTCCAAGAAAAACTATGATAGTTCTTGTGGAAAATCTTCCAAAAAAAAGAAACACTTCAAAAAGCTCTAGATAAACAAATCCAGACATGGCTCGAAGCACTTCCGAAGAAAGAAGAAATGGCGATACCTACATAAAAGGAAAGATCACTCAGGCCATAAAAAGTCAAATCGATGCTTCATCTGCAACCAAAAAGGACATTTTGCCGAAAACTGCCCTCAGGCAAAAAAATGTCATAATCATTTGATACATCATATAGAGAATGAAACTTGTATTTCTCTTTAAAATGATGATATTGAATCTCTATTTTCTACGGATGAAGAACCATGTGAACAAACTCTTTGTATCATCCCTTGTTATCAAACTCCTAGTGAAACTGATTCAAATTTAGATCCTAAAGATATTTTCACATAACTCTGACTCCTTCAGAAGAAAACATTGACATATTCTCAAGTTAAACTCATTATCCCCATTTTCCTGTGAAAATATTCACTTCAAAGTTTGCCAAGCTAATCACTGTTATTGCTCTCATAGACACTAGAGCTGCTTCTTCAATCTTAGACACTAAAGTTTATCCTGAAATATATTGGACTTCTTGTGTCCGGTATTTCAACTCTATTTCGGGAGATACTTTCTCTACAAATGTGAGAACCATTCCGATAACTGTCCATTTTTTCCAAAATGTTCCATAACCACAAAAATCTTTGGCTCAAGTCTTCCCAATAAAGATTTGATCATTGGTTGGGACATTATGACTCAGATTTCTCAACTTTGCATCATTCCTGGAAAATGTCTTAAGTATAAAGACCAATTTTCTGAATTTGTCAATATTCAAAGACTTTTTTTCTACCCAAATGAGTTTATTAAACCCAATCATACAAAAGTTGTTTGAATCATGTTCAAAATCTCATTTTGAGTTCGCTCAAAAAGGTTCTCACCCTTTATGGAAAAACCTAGAGTTTTTTTTGTAAAAGAATGAAGATATCAATCCAACTAAGGTGAGTCATATGGGAATGAATCTAGAACACTTGATTTTGGCTCAAAGGAAATGCTCAGAACTACTGCAACAAGGCCTTATTGAGGTCTCACATTCTCAATGGGCTTGTAAAGCTTTTTACGTTAACAAGTGTGTTGAGCAAAACTAAGGAAATATGAGATTTGTAATTAATTACCAACCCCTTAACATTTTTCTCCAAGATGATAAATTCCATTTACCTTCCAGAAACTCTCTTTTTGCTAGATTATCCAAAGCCCAAATTGATTCCAAATTTGATCTCAAAGCTGGATTTTGGCAATTGGGCATTCATCCTAAAAACAAACCTAAGATAAGATTATGTATCACAAACCAACATTTTCAATGGAAAGCCCTTCCGTTTGGCCTAATGGTTGCACCATCCCTCTTTTAAAAGGCAATGTGCCAAATTTTTCAACCAATGCTGTTGAGTGCAACGGTATACATCGACGACATCCTGCTCTACAGTCCTGATGAACAGTCGCACTGCCAATTTCTTGAGCAATTCACTGAAATTGTGAAAAAGCATGGAATCATGCTTTCCCAAAGAAAGATAAATATTGCCCAAACCAAAATTGAATTTCTTGATATGCACCTTAACAAAGGGACATACTATCCAGGGTCACATATTGCTCAAAAATTGCTAAAATTTCCTAATGAAAACTTCACAACAAAACAAGTTCAACAATTTCTTGAGATAATCAACTATCTCAAAGATTTTGTTTCAAATCTTGCAAAGTTGATGATCCCATTGTAGACAATGCTCAAGAAAGATCCCCCACCTTAGGGAAAATCTCATACTCAAGCAATCGCTGAACTTAAGGAGATTATGTAGACTATTCCTCCACTGCAAATCCCATCAACAGAAAAAAGAATTTTTCAGACTAACGTCGGTGATGAATACTGGGCTGCCATCTTGTTTGAAGAAATTGATGGTAAGAGACATCTGTATGCCTATAAAAGTAGAAAATTTTCTCAAGCAGAAATGCATTATCATTCCACTTTTAAAGAAATCTTAGCAATAAGAAATGGGATAAAAAAGTTTGAATTCCATCTCATTGGCCATCACTTCCTAGTATAATTGGATATGACATATTTTCCTCAGATTATCAAGTTTAAACAAAAGCAAGTTCCAAATTCTCAATTGCTTCGATGGGCTAAATGGATTTCAAAATATTATTTTGAAACCAAACACTTTGCTAGGAAAAAGAATGTACTTGCTGATTTCTTGTCAAGACCAAAAGCACCGGCTGAAATTAACATGTATATCACGAGGCATGCTTTCCATACTTCGCATCACAATGAGAAGTATAAAATTGAGAAGATCAAAGACTGGTTAAGTCGACGATACCCCTAGGAGATTATTGAGCTAATCCAAAAAGACAACCTTACTGAAAATCTGGATAAACTCATGTGGCAATGCCACACAGATCCCTTCAAACTTAATGGAGGTTCGATTCTTATCCTTTTTTATTAAATGCAGATTATCCATTCATACATCCTCTAATTTGGAAGGAATATGATTTTCCTAACCAGCGTCAATAGTTATTATGGTACTTAACCAATAAATACTTAATAGCTATTGAAATTCCAACCAGAAGATTCATTGCCAACCTCACCAAGATATTTAGACTCGGCAAAGGTAACATGGAAAATGAAAATGACAAAAATCTTTTAGATCTTCTTAATTGGTTTTATCCTCTAACTCATTGGAAATGGCTCTTGCAAAAGGAACTGAGAACCACACAACCAAACCCTGAGGTCCATACTATTTTGTTTTTTAGACGACCATGGGCTTTTCTAATAAATAATGGCAACATCATCAATACCCCTTACGTATAGATACTTCATCCTATAAACCTATACCACATAATGTAGAAGCTCGAGTTCACAAGTCCTATCCAGGACCTTTTAGTTGCTGTGAGCACTAATATTGAAAACTCCAGAGAATCTTATGCCAGTAAAATAAAACAATTTCTGAAGATACATGGAATTATAATGTACCCACTGCATGGGATCATTATAACTTAGCATTAGAAGCCAAGGAAGCACTCAAAGAATTCAGACAAGCTGCATCATCACAGGAGCATGAAATGACAGATACAGATGACATTGCACAATCCTCCCAAGACCCCCATGCTAAATAGGGAGGTTCCTCTTTCCCAAGACCCCTATGACCAAGAACCTTTGTCCTTATCTCAAGGCATGGACACATCCTTCTATACACAGTCATCCAATTGGCCTCGGCCAAGCATTCCTGCTGACAATACAGACTAGGCACAAGAAGAAGCATCTACATCCACATCATACCAACTAAACTATATCCTCTCACCAGAAAACCTTGAAGCATTTGAACAAAAATATGATGAACATCTTCTAGCAATAGTGCATAGCTCAAATGATTCGGACTATGACTACAATACCCATGATGGACGAGACCGCTAAAAAAGACCATTGTCCGTACAAGTTCACCATATCAAGTTACTATTCACTTTTTACTGTAGCAGTAGGCTAGAGAAATCACTGTTCACTGTCATTGTTCATACCGTGCGAATAATTCCCTATCGAGATTTCCAGAAGCCTCTATTTGTTTCATGACTCATGAGCTTGGTCCTTATTTGTGTGTGACCTCTTATTGCCTATAAAAGACGAGGAAGATGTAATGTATTGGGCAAAGTCCCTTAAAGTAAAGTGAGTGTTTTGTGAAATCCTCTCCATGGCTTTCTAAACTTCTTCTTCTTCTCCAGTCTAGTAGGATCCTCTAAGAAATGCAGCTCAGATAGTTAGAAATATTACCACCCTGGTTCTATTTGGGTGTCTCTAAGCTCTGAACTAAAGGGCTAAGTAGTTTTATGCTAAAAGGCTGTCCCTGAAGGGCTTGAACTAAAGGTTCGCCTACTGTGGGAAGGCATACCTGCAGAAAAATGACTTAGTTCTCCTAGTTCTAAGTCTAGGTCTATTAAATGGTATCAGAGCCATGGTCTCGTTTGCAATAATATCAGTTCCATGCGCTTAGAATGTGAATCCAATGCTGAGAAGAACTCTTCACATTATGGGCAGATCATCTAGAAATACTAGAAGCACCCGTTTCCATTATTGCAACTTAATCTTCTTCGACCTCTTCAGATTTTCGTATTTCAAATACTTCTAAGATAGACTATCTCTATAAAGTCTCTCTTAGTGACGAAACTCAGATCTCTGAAACCCAACTTCCCCTGATGAACCCCTATTCTGCTTTTGCTAAACCCACTTCATCATTTTCCCCCATCCAATTCCATTTGCCAACTCATTCGCTAGACTCCGAAGGAAGTAAAAGAGTATGTTCAGTCCTCCAAGTTCAATCAACATCCTATTCCTGCCACTGAAAATGAGTACTTTGTTACCCTTCAAATTCTTCCAGAGTTTCCTAGACAGTGGATTTAGCAAGGATATTCTCATGTGCATTATGAAGCTGTTCGTCTTGCTCTTACTTTTCATGGTCATAAAAACTTGCTAGTTGTGGCAAGAATTGCTTTGTTGGATACTAGGTTATTAGAATACCAGCATGCTTACATCGGTACTGTTCAAACCACTTTGAATGCTGGAACAGTGTTTATGACTTTGTATCCAAATTTCAATATTGCTCTTTCAAACCCTTAGTTACTCTCTTTTCTAAAAGTCTAAGTTCAACTCACTAGAGCCCCTCAAACTACTAACTCTGTAGCAGAAACACTGCATTATCAAATGGTTTACTAAGTACAAAATCATGCTCTTGACCTAAATTTCCACAATGGAAATGAAGATGCTTTGTTCATTTCCATGCAAAATGACCAAACATCCTGCATTAATGTTCCTAGGCAGATCCCAAAGGAAAAGTTGGCTAAGCTCCTTCTAGAGACTTGGATTACCAATTATGAAAAGTTGCACCAAAACAACAAGTCTTTTCAGTCTTCAGACTCTAAATTCGTTAGAAAAAGAAAAGATGGAATTGTTCATAAATCCATAGGTCAATGCCATGAAAAATCTCAAATTTGTTATAGGTATACCTTAAATTTATCATAGGAGTGCTATATCAAATTTGTTAAAGTAATACTAGTTTGGAATTTTTTGTGATATTTTTTCTGTGGATTTCCCTGTGAACTTGCCATGTCACAATATTATGTCACCATGTGTAGCAAATTCAACATTTAAATTCAACAAAAATCAATAAATGATAAATTTGTCACAAGTATACTAATTTGGGGTTTTTTGTGATAAAAAATTAATTCATGATGAATCTGTCATAAATATATATATATATATATATATATATATGTATCAATTTATGATTTTTTATGGTATTAACCCTTAAATTTATTATGCTATGAAATATCTTTTAACTATTCTTCACATTTGCGTTAATAAAATGAAAGAAACACATCAATGACAAAACAACAAAATGGTAACCATAAGAATTTGTATATGACAATAATTTGTCACCTGTTTTAATGGACTATTTATCGCTATCTTTCCATCATATCAAATGTCTTCATCGTCTTCTTTTTGAATTTTTTAATCACTTCCTAATTATTGCTTGTATATATGAAATCATCTACACACAAGGAGACAATAAGAGTGTTAGACTTATCTTAAGTCTTAAAGCATAGCGTTGGCTCACTTATGCCTCTCTCGAATCCTTGTTTGGTGAGGTTTCCATCCATCTTCTAATACAACATCTGCGGTGCTTGTTTTACCTCGTATATGGCCTTCTTGAGCCTTAGTACCCTTTTTGCTTTGCCTTGTGGCAATGAAGCCTAGTGCTTGTTCCACGTAAATTTCTTATTGAATATCACCCATTTAGAAATATTGATTTTACATCAAGTTGATAGATCTTCCACTTTAGAAGAGTGGCATTGTGATTTATTGCCAGTTGTACATTTTTCTTTCGGAGAGTTTTCAGCTCCTCTTGTATTGTTCCACAGCCTCTTCCACCATTTTTAGATATATGAGATCATATGTTTATTTTAAACTAAAAGACACTTTCAATCGATTCTTCATCTTGCAAGGTTAGTTTCTTTTTTTTCTTTTTTTATGAATTCATGCATCTCTAGGGAGTCGGTTAATTCACTCACCGACATAATTTTTTAAATCCTTAGATTCTTTTATAGAGGAGACAATATCATTGTTTTTCGTTTTAAGTGTAACATATATTTTTTCTGCAAATATGATCAAATATAAAATTGTATGCGAAACGAAAGAAGAAACTAGTGTTTTTGTTTAAAAGACTCAGAAACCTAGCCCCATTCCTTCTTCCGTTACCTCTTTCAAGGGCTCAAACGCCCGCCTCCACTCCGCCCTACTCTCACGGACTCGCCCCGTCGCTCGCCGACGCTGAGACTCGCCCCGTCGCTTGCAGCGGCTTAGCCCCGCCGCTCGTCCGCCGCACCACACCACACGCCGACCCCGTGCAAACCCCTGCCGCCGTCGTCGGACCTCAGGTACCCTCACCGCCGCCCCGCCGCGCCCGCCGCCCTCGCCGCCCTCGCCGCCGCCGTCTCTCTGTTTCTCTTTTTCGCGCCCTAACTCAGCCGATTAATATACCTGCACTTTGTGACCGAGAATAATGGTGTTTCGCAGGGTCAGCAATGGAGGAGGCTCGGACCATGCAGGTTGACCTCGGGAATCTCATGGCCTTCGATTCTGGTCACCACTTTCCTTCCCTACCTTCTTCGAGGTTCACACTTGTCTACTTCACGTCTTAGTCTGCGGTTTTTGGGTTTTTTTTCCGGTGCATAGAATTTCGTGGGAGGTGTCCTTGTTGCGTAATTTGATCGTGATATTGTGTTTTCTGTTCTAATGCAATCGCGAAATTGAATTTTCTTTTATGTAATCGTGGACGTGTGGTTTCCATCCATTCGAAAGGTGGAGAAAGAGATATGAGTACTCTTCTGCGTGTTTTGTTTGATGTAGAAACGGGGAAGAATGAAGTATATGTCTCACCAGAGAAAAAAAATTTGAGCCTTTTGTATGGGACAGGAGTTAGTTCATGGAAGATCTTATACGAAGTTTGGCAGTATCGTGCATTTGTGACCATGTGCATCATAATTTACTGGTTATGGTATCAGTTATTTGTGGGTAGTGAATACTGAGAAATATTGAATCGTGATGCATATTATGGTTCCACTTTTTTTTTCAAAATTAGGAATGTCGATCTTTTTTTAGAGTTCTCATTTGGATGCTTATGAAATATGAAGGGAGGAGTTGATAGAGAAGTGTCTGGAGAAGGGGACTGAGCTTGTTCAAGCAGTCGCAGATGCCCTTTTCAACCTACCTTCCACTGAAGATGTGGATGGCCCTATTGTCAAGTTGCCGCCACCAACAACAAAATTGCCCAGAGAAAAGCATGTAAGAACTTGAGCTCAGTCCTCGTTTGAATCTTTTTCTTCATTAGTAAAGAACTTTGGTAGATCACTCTTACCTAAGTAGAGAGGCTGCTATGATAGATGATCAGAGTAATTCTTCTTTACACATGTTTTTCCATTAATAACGAATTTAAGAGCGATGTCTTCATTGTACTTTGAATTTTACATATTATCTCTTGATACCTATACATATTATCTGTGAGAATTTATTAATTTTCTTAATACATACTGTGGAAGAAGTGTGTGAGTATAGCATAGACAAAGATACTGGAGGGAGGGGGTATCTGAGGAGAAGCACAACAATTCGGGATAGGAATCCATTCTAATACACACATATAATGTACATAAACACATTCTTTGGCATGTTATGCCTCCAGCCTCTAGATCATCTATGTTTGGCAAATGACTCTTCTTCTGGATATCAGTGAGTTGTTTATCTATTATTGTGACTTGGCGGAGGAATTTTTGGAGTACATGTTTGATCTGATAACATTAGAATATGGCAATTACAGGCATTGTATCCCTTATGATATGAATGTTGCTGTTAAGAAATTTGCCTATTTTGTTTCGCTGATGCTACTTTATGTTAATCTTTTGCTTACAAAAATAAAAGGTTTGTCATTGCCTGCATTACGTAATAAGAGTTGATTTTTCTGTTTATTTGCTTATGGTGAGATATTTATTGTCTTTTCAGTTGCCAAAGCCCAAACCTCCTACAAAATGGGAATTGTTTGCCAAAGCAAAAGGTGAGCCATAATATCATAGGCTATATCTGTCTTTTAAATCTGTTTTTGCTGTCCAGAGAAGAAAATTTTTCTGAAGATGCGATGCTAATTGTTGATTCTAAACAATTGTAGGATATGTAGGCCTTTGATCAACAAATTTCTTGTTTAATCATGAACTTTTTGTATTAGGTCTCAATTATCCCCATTTTGATTAATTTATGTATGTTAACATTATTCTGATGGTAAATTTCAGGTATAAAGAACCGTAAAAAGGACAAGGTTGTTTATGATGAGCAGACTGGAACTTGGAAACGCCGCTATGGATATGATCGTGTTAATGATGATCGAGATGTACCCATACTCGAGGCCAAGGCCACTGATGGTATGCAGACAAATCTTTTATTAATTGCATATTCCTTCTTTCTTCTTTCTTCATTATAAAGGACAAGGCTTTTTCGTATAAGTTGTCGTCCTTAATCACCATATATTTGCTTTAAGATGTAAATATGCTTGATTTTCATGGACGAGCATAGCAGATATTGATTAAGCAATGGTTTGAAAGCACCAGAACACTAGCCGGTTTAACTGTTTGCACCAGTGCTGTTCCATGGTCTATTTCCATTTTCTTCGTAAAACCGTTCAGGTCAAAAATCAGATTTGACCCAATTCATCCAGTCAAAACTGATTTGCCCTAATTTTGACATTTTGCCAAACTTATGGGACAGGGACTTCACCTCAATTATTTAGATAAGATTGTACCTACTGCCAAATCACTTTTCCCAGATGTCAATTATGCTTATTATGTGAGAAGCAATTATGTTTATGAAAAACTACAATTCTCATCTCCACCCAAGGAGCGTTGCTACGGGATTATGTTTAAATGCATAGCCCTAGAGACCAGGAGAGGCCTTCCGTGCCATCTCAGCTGGGCATGACTGCTATGAGTTTATACTTGAAGGTGTACTGTAGTATATCGTATATATATATTGCTATCTTATTGGGGGCATCAACTTGTTTCTAATCCTCCCATTCAGCCCACTCAACAGCAGCTTGACTGGTTTTTGCATTGGTATATGGTTTTAATATTTTTTTTTGGTCAAATTATATGTAACCAGTGTAACTTAGTCTACAACACTGTAACTTTTTGTTATTTATTCACATGTTTGTTGCTTGCAGAGGTTGGAAGTGACCCTTTTGCTGAGAGACGGGCTGAAAAGAAGAAGCGTGTCGAAAAGCAGAACAAAAACCGACTGCAGAACCTAAAACAAGTTGTAAAAGCTCATGCTTTGCCAAGGTTTTTCACCTTAACATCTTATATAATGATAGTGACAATTTTATCTTTACATAGTGCCTAAGCAACTATTCTTAGAATCAATCCTGATCCTCACTCTTCAATATATATTTTTGAGATCAAAACCAAAATGCTTCTTCATTTTTGGTTAATTTCCTTTGAAAATAAATATTTCCTTTGCATCTGATAGACAATATGTTGTCTATGTCTTGTAGTGATTGCCTCCAACACTTGTCCAATGCCTGAACCCTCTAGTGTTTTGATATTGCATTATCCAATCCCACCCACGCATGCAAATATTGAGACTCGGTTATATTTATGCAGCCATATTCAGCTAGCAGCCACAGCATTGCCCATAACAGGAACCCAGGCTGCACCAAAGAAAGTGAGTAAAGATGAACTGGGGAATGTCGCCGGATTAGCAGCTACTGCCACAGCCAGTGGTGGGAAGTTTGACAAGAAGCTTCCAGGAGAAAAGAAGCCAAAGCATGAGCAAAAACATCGCAAGGTTTCTGGAGCTATATAATTTCCATGATTTCTCTTATACTTGAAGATTCACTGGCTCAAATTTCTTCTCTCTTCTGTTCAGTTCCTTCCAGTAGCAGAAGGAAAAGGCCAGGGTTCCAAAGAGAAGGAGCAAACGGACAGAGTTCTAAACAAGCTCCTTGCCAAGAATTCACATGAAATACTCAATGTTGATAAGGTACAGTCTATCTCTTCTTTTCAGGAGAAGGATATGTCAATGCTTGAACAATTGGTTGAGCTTACACTGGTCTTATTTGATTGATATTTGGTTTTGCAGGCTGTTACAATGTACAATGTGAAGAAAGAGAAGAAACGAAGTAAACAAAAGCGAGACGACTCTTCAAACTCGAGTAAGTTGAAACCACAGAAGAAGGTACAAAAAAAGCCCATTAAGAAGGGATCTGCTAAGAAAGGATCTGAGAAGAAAGGGAAATCTAAATGAAACCATAACTATTTATAGTTGTTGTATGCTTGTAGAGTTTTTTATTAGGTGCTACAAGTATGTTAGGATGGATATAATTTTGCTTTGCAAAATAGCTATTTTCTTGTCATAGAAAACTCGCCTGTCTTCTTTTATCTTCTGCATATTAGTGCTTCTTCTGGCACTTGTTTTCTTTTACTATTCACGAGCTGATTTGGTATGCAAAACAAATTCAGATGGTTTTTTCCTGCTGACATAATATTGTCTATCATGAGATCATGAGTGTACGCCACTAGGAACAGGGGAACGTTCCGTGCTATGTGGTCGTGAAAATAACATCAAAGGCGGATTTGCTAAGTTTGCCCAAACAAAAGGAAAAAGAGGCAACAATGTGGCAGTGGAAAGAACTTTGTTCGAGGGAATTTCTACGTCAAGATGCATGGGCGAGTCGTTTTAAAAATTTAAAAAAAAAAATTCTCTTATTGGAAAAATGATATGATGTAGTGCAGTTACCATATCTCGGTGTTAATTCATAATTCATTAATTTAAATTTGAGACAATGTGCGTTTACTTAAATATATTGACGGACTTAGATTTAGGCAATCTTGGTGATTTTCTCATGCGAATGTATGAGCTTCTGTTACATGCTCACATCCAACAAGTGGCAATAGACTTAATTTTACATTTGACTTATTGATTTAAGATTTTGATAAAGGTAGATCCAAGTGAATATATTGAAAATTTTGGATTTAGGCTTCGCACGTGGAGGTATGGAAATTTTATCGCATGCTTCCGACATTCTATTGCTCTTATATGCTCTCCTCTGCCAAAAGAACAGAAATGAAATTTTATGGCAAATCTAGATACTACTCAAACTCAATGAAGCGCATCTACTTAGGCTTGATACTCTAGATCTTAGGCTTGATACTCTAGATTTTCGAAGGTTCAATTGGCTCATAGTTAAATTGAATCTAGACAAGATCTAATGCTTTGCTAATTGTCTCATATGTACCTATTAAAAATTTAATCGCGTACGTAAAATTTGAATATGCACCAAAGATTTTGAACACATTAATAAAGCTCCATCCATACTTCCCCAGTTGTTTCAGGCAGAAGAGAAAAAAATTGTCACCTCATTCTCAGCTTTCATTTTCGCACTGTTCTAAACAATTTCTGGAGATGCGCTTGAAAGATAGCATGGTACCTTGATTTCGTCCCCAAAAAGAAGCGAGTTTAGTTCAAACCTTTGTTCGTACATCAAAAAAACTTCCCAATAAACTTAATCTATTTATGTGAGTGGTTCATGCCTTCTATAAGAAGATAAAGAGCAATTTTTTTTTTTCCTGGGAAACCGGCTTGTTCAACTGGGGAAATGCCATAGGAAGAGGAAGTTTGCTTTTTGTTACCAGAGAAGTATTTTTTTTTTTACCTAAAATTTCTTTTGAACTCCTGGAAGAAAAAGCTTTGTAAAAACAAAACGATGACATCTCTATCAACTTCTAGAATTTCTCAAGAAAAATGTTCGTCGGCGCTAGGGTTATCGTCCTGGGAAGTGTCTTGGCCGGAGGAGGTTCCCACGTTCATACAATTACTCCCAATCATTGGGTTGTTGCATCTCATCATCGTTAAATTCAGCTTCTTGTAGGGCAAAGCTAGCATGTATATGTTATTATCACAGAACTCACTAAACAAGTCCCTCGTCAATTGCATGTCAAAGTCTGAATTGAAAAATAATGATTGGACTCTGTTGTCGTCGTCGTCGTCATGATTCTCTATTACGCTATTTAGAATGCAATTAAATCGTGGCAAGGAGAAAAAAAAAATAGATGAAATGGACAAACGCTAAGGAGTGGTGGAAATAAGAGGAATGAGGCCAATTTATAAAGGAAAAAAAAAAAACATTATTTTTGCCGTGACGTTGGACATATAAATTAGGGTTTGAACCGAATTAGGTTACCGATCCAGTTATAAGTTTTCTGGGGTCGAGACCCAAAAATTCTTGAAGGCTGGTCACATGGGTTCAACCGTTGAATCCATAAAAACGATTGTATGGGCCTGATCCGACCTTGTTTAGGATCTTCTCATTGGCCCTGATGGTCGCCGACCAATTCATGGACAGCGATGGCCTCGAAACGGTTTCCTGGGGATAGTTTTCTCCGGAACGTTTTATGGGAACAAAATTGGTCTATCTAGGATGCAGAGCGATTCTAAAATTGACCATGAGAATTCAAATAGATGCCGGTAAGAAACAAATGGTTGTCAAAAGTGAAAGAAAAGCCCATGTCTCTTGAAGGTGGTCCTAGTTTATTCAAATTTTTTTATATATAGTAATATTTAGAACCACGTATATGTTTAAAATGAAAAATGCCATCATAAACTTGATTAATATATTTTTCAAGAAAAGTGGAAAAGACTTTCGTGTCATGTATAGAAACTATTGCTATTAATCCAACTTGATGGCACGAATTGTCAATGCCCATTTGAAATGGATGCCCTAAGAATTGTCCATCTGCGTCCAAGAAACCTCACCCAGACAATCAAGAAAACCAGATTTTTGACCCTCTTGCTGTGGTCTCAAGAAGACTATGACTTCTTAGCATTTCATATTTAAGTTCTCCGCTGTCCTAGAGCCATTGTGCTGGTGCAAAAGAACACGATATTCTACCGGACTTGTGTCCTCCACTTTGCCCTTTTCTGCGCAATCGCAGCCGCAAACTATTTTCCCGAGAAGAGGTGCCGAAGTATCCCCCACACCCCTGATCCGTCGATGCCATCGGATCAAAACACTTGCAAAGTCCAGACAACGAGTTCCACAACAGAGACCCCCCCCTCCACTATTTTCCAGGAAAAGAAAATGGCGAAATCCTGGTCCGACGACAAAGAGAAAGAAAGAGAAGCGAAGAACGCCGAGTCTGGTGTCCGATCTTTGCTTGTTCGCCTTTTTCACAGCCATCGACACAGCCACTCTCGAAGTCTTTTATGAAGACACAGGCCCATTATGTAATCTCGCACGATAATCTGATGCAAAAGAATGTTCCAAGCTGCTGATCCTAGCGCACGTCTTAGGATGTTGGGGTTTGTGTGACTTAAGGGAGTGGGGTCAAACGCTGCGTGTGGGGATGGAGGGAGGTAAGCGGTGTGTGGTTGTTGTAGGATGGAATTATGTGACCTTGATTAAATGCGTTTCTAGACTCTTGTTTTACCTTATACTAAAAACTTTTGGGGGTTGAATTATTTATAATTGAAACATTTTTTGTTCATATAATATATATGTATATATAAAGTGGTCAGAAATTACCATCACGAAGTAAAAGAATCAATGACAACAATCATTACTGCATCATTATAACAAGACCATCTGGTGCTATGGCAAAAAAATTTGTGGAGAGGGCAAATCTGGGCCCCCATTAGCCGTCTCTCACCGGGCATTGGATAAGACTTGAGGGCATATTTGATTAATGGAAATTAAGCCATTGGAATGAAAAAAATGGAAGTCTCATTCACTTTCTCGATACTATTCAGCAAATTCGAATGAGGCGAAATATAAATGAAATGTCAAAATGAAAGTTGCTGCATTATTACATTTTTATTTCCATGGGGAGGTGAAAATGAGTGAGAATCAGGGGGAATGGATTAAATAGAAAAGGGCAGGCAGACACGTGAATCTTTTAGACTACGTATGGTAACATTCCCCGGCCCAAGAATTTCTATTATTTTCTTCCCCAGAACAAAATAAAATAAAATAAAATAGAAACCTCTTTGATAACAACAAGTTTTTTTGTTCCCTAGGAATGGTTTTGGAATAGAAATGAAAAGTAAAAAAAAAATTGCTTCTTGTTCCTGAAAATAAGTTTCAGAAATAAGTAAATTTTTTTTTTCTTTTATTCATCTCTTGCTACTGCCACCAACTCTTGCCCCCGGCCGCCGCCTCCGCCGTTGTTGCCACCGTAGGTCGCCGTCGCCTCCGTTCGCCGCCGCCGCCACTACAAGTCTGCCGGCCACCACCACCTTCGCCGACCACTACCACCCAAAGCACATCGGCCGCCGAGGCGAACGGACGGCCGCAGAGGTGGCAACCGATGGGCCGGGCGACGGTGGTCGGCAAAGGCGGCGGTGGGCAACGAACTGCGCAGCGGCGCGCGGTGAACTAAGGTGACAACAACCGGCGACGGCGGCACACAGAGGCGACGGCGGCCGGCGGCAATGGTGGCGAACGGAGGTGATGACGACCTGCGGCGACAACAAACGATCCATGGGCAAGAATAAAAACAAATAAATACAAAAGAGAAATTGTTGCATTACCAAATACATTTCTATTCTTTTTTTATTCCAAGAGTTGAAATTTTGTATAATTACCAAACTAGTTCTTTTACTCAGAAATTGTTCTCCAAAATAGAAATAAAAAAAATAAAAATAAAACTCTTCTCCAACTAAGAAGCGTTACCGTTCACACCCTAAGCCTCGATTTGGTAACTTTTCGAAAAAATTTGGTATGGCAGATAGATTTTCCAAATTTGCTATTATTTATAGCAAATTGACAAAAAAAAAAGTTTGAACCATAAAAAGATACATTCAAAAACCTATTATTAAGTTCGCCCCAGTGGCCACCCTTCCAACATGGAAGGGAGAGGTGAGGGGTTCAAATCCCCACCTTCTCAGGAGGGGATGGGGATAAGAACGCGTAAGTTTGAGAGTGGGTTGCGACTCCCACGCCCTGCAAGAGGCAGGGCACAAGTCTGCGAGTAAGTGTAGAATAGGCGTAGAGTAGGAGACTGACTAAAAAAAAAAAAAAAAAACTATTATTTTTTGAAAAAATAATTATTATTTATTTGCAAGATTTTGACAAGCGTATAAAAGTTCACACTTCACCGTTGGATCCATTGTGTGGTCGAGATTTGTCTCCCATTTTTCTGTTCCCTTTCATTTTCTACTCTTCCCTTTTTTTCTCCTTCCCTAATTTTCAATTTTGCTAGTCGAATCTTCTCTCTCACAGCCTTACCCGCAAGCACTGATCTCACGCAGAAGTGATGATGGGCCACGTCCCAAAGGACTGACCGTCGCAGAGGCATGTCCACCTGTTGCCGCCCAACGACCGTCGTAAGGCCACGCCCGATTCGATTCTTGATTCCGCGAGCTTGAAATCGCCTATGACCGGTTCAATTCTTGGCTCTAAGGCCGAAACTGTTATTTCCATCGAGAAACCAGTTCAACTGATCTGGCTTCCGAGTTGAAATGATTTTAAATCAGTTTTGAAGTCTCCATTAGGAAAAAGGAAAAAATATACTATTGACCCATGATCTTCGACATAAACAAAAAATAAAGTAATCACTTGACCAACAAATATTTTATAGTGAAATAATGCAAATTTTGTATTCTATTATAAAAATCTAGTTTGTTTCCAGAATATAAAATGGTCATTTAGATTCCACCGGGTCTATTTCCATTTTCAACCTCTTCGAACTTATATTCAATTCCCAATTTTAGGTCACGAACCAACACTCGTAGAAACAATTGCCTATACCGGTGAATGTGAGCCCAATAAATCTAAGTTTTATTTTTTATATTGGTGAGTCCTGCATAGAACTCACGCGATTTAGGTATTTAGATGCATTTGGCTGATTGAACCTGATACACCTAAGAATGTCTCAACACTGACACACTCACACCCCCCAAAATCCACTCCTCATATATGGAAACCGACCACCACCACGACACGAAGGCCATGGCCGCAATGTCTCAAGTGACGTCGGCCACTATGCGGTGGCCGTAGTCGCCTGGCAAGCCTTGGGCAACAGCGACCACAGGGTGTCTTGATGGT
The DNA here is from genome assembly GCA_014182405.2 of Eucalyptus sideroxylon. Classification (NCBI taxonomy): domain Eukaryota; kingdom Viridiplantae; phylum Streptophyta; class Magnoliopsida; order Myrtales; family Myrtaceae; genus Eucalyptus; species Eucalyptus sideroxylon. Next base: position 11,774,632 of record CM024552.2, on the reverse strand, counting down.
AACCTACAGCGCTAGAGGTTCGTTCATCAAAGACCTTGCTCTCAGCTTTCCTCAAATCTATGTACATTTCCTTCGGTGCTCTTCCCAGTGGCGAGCTCGCTTTTGCAGTCCATTTTGGTTTGAGGAACAAGTAAACTGTCAAACCTTCTTTGTGATGCTGATGTGGTGCCTCCTCAATAATATTTCAAAAATTCGATATAATCACCGGTGCACCTTTTACACACTATTCATCCCTCTTGATTATCATTTGTACCATTTCAAACATTTTATTCTTGATCATATCAAGGGAAAAAAGAAGAAGAAGAAGAAGAAGATGTTAATTCTCTTTTTATTTAAATCTGAAATCGGGCAATAATCTTACGCAAAGTGTGTTGTAAAATTTTGGGAAATTTCAAAAGAAGACCCAAAATGATTTTGTTTTCTTGAATAAGAGCCCAAAGTGGATTTTATTTCAAATAATAATCTAAAGTGGCCTTGATTTTTTTCAAATAAAAGCCTGAAATAGTTTTGATTGTTTCAAATAAGGACCCGACCTCGCCGGTCGCTAGCTGGCTAAATTTTCTGACCAATCAAGGATATTTTCGTTATTTGGCATTTCCTCTTATTTCTTCCTTTTTTTTTTCTTTTTTTTTTTTTCTAGTTCTTCTTCTTCCTCTTCATCGGTGGCCGGTTGACACTAGTCGCGGCCGATGAGGGCCGACCTCGCGGATGGCCCTTGGGCAAGGGTTGCCATGCCCAGGCGAGGCTATCCCTCACCTATGGCAGACGTGGGTGGCCTTCATTGGCGAGGGCAACCCTCGCCTAGCCCTTTGTGGGCATTGTCGATGGCCGGAGGAAGAAGAAGAACAAGAGAAAAAAATAAAAATAAAAAATAAAAAGGAATGAAAAAAGGGAAAAATGACAAATGATGTGTCGGATCCCTTTTTGGGATTTGCCCTAAAATTTTCTCAAGTAATATACAAGTAGAGATCAATAGATTATTGATTAAACAATAATCTTCCATCATAGTCAAGAGATGTTAGTTTAAGATATGTTAGTTTCTTTTAACAAGAATAGTGTTCAGTTTTAATATTTCACATATAATCGCAGAAATACCTAACTTGCCTGCTGGGTGGAAGGCTAACCTACCACATCACCAAGGACTCACAGTTTAATCACCACCGTTCAGTACATATGTCGTGGATTTACTGTAACTCTCCTTTAACTTTGGTAATATATTTTCCCTTTTCTTTTTTGATTCTTCTTTCTTCCTCCTTCCTGCTCAACGAGAGAGAGAGAGAGAGAGAGAGAGAGATCCACCACAGGCATGACTCAATGCAGGAAGCAAATCGCTGAGGGAACATTTCCAATTCCAATCCGTCCCGGTGTAACACGAGTACTCAAACTCGATGGCCATAAAAGGAAGCGCCGTTTTGATCAGAGGACGGAAAGACAGAAGTGGCGGCTTAGGAGGTGGACGGCGGCAGCCCCTAGGCATTGACGGAATCTACAGTTGAGTAAACCGCAGAGGCGGGAAGGAAAGAACGAACAAGAAAGAAGAGAACCCTCGCGAGACCATGGTTTCATTTCGCTTTTCCACCTCCAACAAAATGAACACGCAGAAATCACATGTATATCGGCACAATAAGCACATACATATATAACAAAGTTTTCACTCGGTTCGTATGCAACAGTCAGTTGTCTCATCCACAGACCATACTCAATAAATTTTGTCTCCTTCATTCTTCCTAAAGCAACGCTGCTACAAAGCTACATATAATTAAAGCAGATATTGAGTCTCTACAACTTACGCCCGAATGTTTATATCAACAGATAGGTCAAAATTGTGTGGTCATATCAAGCAATTGGAAATGTCCTAGCGAAAATGGCTCAGCTCCCAATACTCTTTCCCGGCCTATTTTCCCCTCGCCATTTTTCCTTTGAGCCTTCAAATGTTGAACAAGTGATCCAATCCACCTCACTAAACATAAATACTCAGCCTCGCTGAACCTAAGAGGGAAAATCTTCGAGTTGCCACCTAGCTCAAGCCATAGACAGCATTATGATGCTCCATCTGCAATTGTGTCCTCCTTAGAAACCTTTTCTCCTAACTGTGGCCTCCTTAGAGCTGAGAAGAATAGAAAAAACAACTGTTAGAACTAACATGATGAATTAGAGAACTCAAAAAAATAGAAACCTCTAAGGAATCTCCTCTTTATAACGAACAAAATTATGTTTTGATACCAATTTCATGCACGATCTTATATATCAGATCTTCACGGAGATCAATGCAAATTGTCCCACACATTCTGCTGGGAGATCAGGAAGCATGCATCCAAGAACTTGATCTTTATCATTATACTATATGCATAGTCTAATCACCAACAAATTTCTTCATTTAAGATCAAAGGACTAGGAGGAAGAAACAACAGAAAAAGACAGCACCAAGAAAAAGTCAAACAGCCAGTACTCACACTTCAGAGATGTTCCGGCCAGACAAGTGAGCCTTGATTTTGTGTTAACCTCAGCCAGGGGAAGAGGCCTTTCTTTCATAGCCATGCGAACATCCCAAACTCGTATAACCCCATCAGATGATGCAGATGTCACTAAATATGGATCATCTTCTCCACTTGTGTCATTGCTCTTACTGAGTACAACAATACCTTTGACACGGGTGGAATGAGCATCCTCAATTTGGTAAGCCATCTTCCCAGTCTTTGTGTCCCATGCTGTAACACTCCGGTCTTCACCACCAGTGTATAGAAGTCCACTCTGTCAAAATCAATAAACATTTACCACAACAATCCTCCAATCTCTAATGCAGTATGAAAAAAATAATGCAGATAATGCACAACATATGTGTTCAAGGGAATAATGGGGGGCTCAATCAGTGCGCAAGGATAAGGGCCTTTCATGCTGGGAAAACTGAAACTAGAACTTAAAAGAGGGTAGCAGAGAGAGAGAGAGAGAGAGATGCAAAAGCCTAGCATACCCTAATTTTTCTCCTCCAACAATTCCCTCAAAAACATATTGCTAGATTTCTGACTTTTTATTAGTCAAAAACCAACTCAGGCCCTCTCTTATTAAAAAACTAGAAGATATTCACTTAAAGAAAAGAAAACTAACATTGAGAAAAAATAAGGACACGCAAAAACATTATACTTGCATCAAAGATCCATGATTACAATTGGCTTTCAGCAATAACATTAGGTCATCCAAAGAATGAAGAAACCACAGGGCAAGTGAGTGCCTTGTTCGTCACTAATGTGTATTGGATGGTGAAGTAAGACCAAGCTCATGAGCATTTATTAGTTTTACCTATTGAACAATAAATGTTATAGGTCAACTACCTCAATCCAATGACCAACTTAGACCAGGTGAACTAAAGGAAATATGCACACATTTAAAGCATAATTGGATATTGAAATTCAACTGTGAGCCTCTGTTTGTGCATGGTGAGATATGGACATAAATAATAAATGCTGTTTCGACCTACAAGGAGTACCAATATTAGTTAACCACTGACTGAAACTCTTTAAATAATCAACTCATTCCATGGAGCAAAGGATGGGTAGGATCATGCTGTTTGAGCCCAGAAAGTTTTTATGAAGCAGTCAGGTGGAGGATTTTCTTACTTTTGGAGCAGGGGATTTCTTTTGGAGCAGAAGATAGTCTACATAACATCTAAAAAATGAACAAAATTCTCTGACATATAAGATAGCAATAGCTGGTGTGTTCACATGATTTCTTAGGCTTCTAAGATTTCCAGTAGCTGATGCTCCAAACAGAGGCTTATGATTAGTTTTTAACCACAGTAATTATTGCTTGAGTTGAGAAGTATTACTTTTCATCATTTTCTAACATTTATAGATTCAAAAGGTCTAGCGACTTCAGCTAAGCAATAGGGGTGAGTTTGAGATGATTATAGAAAGGATGGGAATATCACACACTAAGGTTTCCAGGAAAATACTACAAACACAAATCACCATTGTTGAAAATTGAGCAATAATACATTCAAAAAACTCACCTACTTCAATTTGAAATGTTCAGGTTTCCAAAGAACAATTAATGACCTAAGGGCATTCTCTAACATCTTCCATGACAAATATGAATGTAACTGAAAGTCATAACCTGATTTCTTTGCACAGATTAAATGCACAGTGGTTTACTAATGTAGAAACAAAGTGAACTTCAAGATTAAATCTTTCATAGATTATATTTTTGAAAGCTCTGGATCCATGATGAGAAAGAGAGCAACAAGTATCAACCATCATGATTTTCATCTTCAGAACCTAACATCTCCTGGAACAGTCCCAACATCAACTCTCAAGGTAATAACTTCGGAAGCTATAGAAAACAATGCTCGGCCAAATGAAGAAACACCAGAGGACTCCAGAGTTGTACCAACAAACATGCCTGATCTCACACTTAAGATGCTTCCATAAAATTTTCAACTTGCACACTAGGCCAGACCAAAGACCACATACAAAGTTGTAGTTAAAGAGATCCAATTTCTCAAAACATTTATGGTATATTCTTATGAATGATCACACCAACATACTGTCTAACCAATATAAAACTAAAAGCCCCCACCTAGATTACATTCATATTAGTTCAAAAAGAAAATCCCAATATTTGAAACAGCTGTTCACTGTTAGATATGTTCATGGTAGTAGGTCTATAAGTTCACACATGGAACTTCAAACTCAGCATATTCATAAACACTCCCCATTATGAGCAGTTCGGTATGAGGATAAGATAAAACAACCCATGCATATCGATAGATGGCAAATTCCTGTGCATCTCCTTCTCCAACCAAGCAAAAAGCCAAATCTCACGGCAAATCCGCAACAAAGGCATGCGAACATAACAACAGACTAATGACCATTCAAACAAACGATGAAACAACACCAACCAACTTGAAACAGAAGCAAACGATCAAAGAGAAACAAAACCAACCTCACTGGGAGCAGCGCAGAGAACCCTCTTCCCACTCTCCATTTCCCAGACCAACCTAGCGTCCTCGGCTTCATGAATCCCAACTCCATCCCCCATAACCATGAAGAACCTCTCTCCACTCAAATCAAACCCCACCAAGCTCGCCTCCTTCGCCAGCCGGCAACAGAAGCTCCTCCTCCCCCTCACCAAGTTGACCATCGCCAAGCACTCGTCCCTCCCCACCGTCAGCGCCAGCTTCCCCGACGGATGCACCGAGAGGCTATTGACCCCGCCCTTCTTGTGAACCTTAACCGTCGTCAGGTGCACGAAGGGATCGGCGTCGAAGATGCACACCGAGCCGTCCGCCGAGGCGGAGAGGAGGTTGCGCGGGAACGAGAGGTTGGAAGGGGTGTAGAAGCAGAGGGCGGTGACCGTAGCGGAATGGTGGTGGAGGGAGCCGAGGGAGGAGGCCGCCGCCAGGTCGTAGAGGTGGATGGTGTCGTCGCCGGCGCCGGAGGCCGCGACGGGGCCGGCGGCGGCGACGGACGAGATCGGGGAGAGGTGGGAAGGGTAGCAGAAGAGCTTGGTTAGGGTTAGGGCACCGCCATCGGAGAAGTGCTTCAGGGGCTTGAGCTTGAAGCCCCAGATGAACTTCTCGTACGAGCCCGCGATTAAGCTCATGATAGCAGCACGATTCGCGACCTTCAGAGACTGGGAATATTGGAGAGATATCTGCAGAGACGGTCAATTTCTAATCCTCCTTGACGGCGAAGTTAGGGTTTTAGGCCGCCGACCGCGGCGGTGCTATCAGGGTTTAGGATGGGTACAGGAGCGACTCCCGGCGGAAGAAAATTTGCGCATACAAGAGAGGTAGGCAGACTTGGAAATTTAAAAAGAAATCTAGTCACGAATTTGGAAATTGAGTGATACTCGAACAAGTAAGAAAGAGCGCAACGATAAAGAGAAATCATAAAAGTAATCACAAAAGTAATTGCAAAAGTTAAGAAAGAAAAATGAACAATTATACGAATATTTGATGAAGCTTAGCTCTATAATGTAATTCGTGAACTTTAAATTCGTTGAATATGGATCATGAAGTTTGTTCTAATTTATAATATTATTGTAAATTTTTTAATTTGTTTGGTGTAATATCTCAACTTTTAATACATAATCATGAAAATATTTAATATCATCTTTATAAAATAATCAAAATTCTAGAGAATCACACTAAACATTACTCATTATATTAGAGTTCAAGAATCATATTTAATAAATATAAAATTTAAGGACCACACCAAAATTTGCAAACAATATGTATTGCTTACCTAAAGAAAAACGACTATTCATCAAATCCTAATGTGATTTTTCAATTTTCTGTGGATATTATGCAGAAAAGGTCTCACGTCGTGGACATGGTGCAATGCAAAGTGAAACAAATAATATATGTTAGGTACCGTAAAACTCATTGATTTAAGTTTTTACGTGAATGCGACTCTAATTAAATATTTTTGCAAGCTTGAATTTGATTTTAAAAAAATCTATAAATAAAGATATCATGCACCTTCCAAAAGCCACCGTAGATTGTCTTATCTATCATCATCTTATCATCATTATCAGAAAATTTACATTGACGCATGTCATATGATTAGAATAAAATTTAGGAGTTTACTATTTAATTGTCAAGGTACCAATAACAAAAATTATGATATTCTTTTTCTTTCCCTTCCATAACTCCGTTCTCTCACTTAAGTACAACTCTACTAAATCATAATATTCACTATCTAGTATCAAAATGAAAAAAAAAAAAAAAAAAAAATGAAATAGAAATCATCAATAGTGTGATTACCCTATCCAAGCACCCGTGCTTCGCATTTCCTTATAATACCAATTAATATATAAACAGATTTATTAACTTTTTGCAGTACTACAAATAATAATTTTTAATTTGATAAAAAGTAACAACAAAGTAAATGTAAGCAATGAGTGAAATATACAACATAAACATTAGAAAATACACGATAAAACACAAAACTTCTCTCTCATTAAAATTCAATTTCTGTAGGAAAATAAAATGGCGAAAGTTCTTAGCAATGCAAGAAACGGCCCATTATCCACTGCTCATTTTTCTTAGTAAATCGTACTTGTTGTGTTGATTTTTAATTTCTTACACCAGCTAATAACAGATAAAATATTCAGCAGTGACCTACATAAAATTTTCTGAACAATAATTTTGATTAACTCCATTTATTTCACAAAAACTGAATAATTTAAAAATACTTTTCAAAAAATTATTGCTTGTATTAATTGAAATAATTAGCTAATGAATAATATTCCTATTATTGATAACATTTTATGTTCAGATAATTTCATGAACAATGAAAACATTTTTCTTTCATTCATCATTATAAGTGAATTAAGCAATCATTTTTTGGAAATTATTTTTTAAATCATTCATTTTTCTTGAAAAACAAATCTCAATATAACGTACAAGCCTAAGTTACTGAAAAAAATCACAAAAATCAAAATCCTGAGATGGTTGTCTATGTAATGCTAACATTTTTCTGGTTTAATTAGGTCACGTGCAAGAATCATCATTCTTTTTCCCTTTTTCTGTGCAAGAATTCAAAGCTACAGTAGTCTATGTCAATTATGTTGTAAATACCAGGTGATTTATTTTTAGACATATGTGATGGGAGTGTGATCTATATTTTTACTTTTGGGGCTGTTAAATGAATTTTGGATCTACTATGCCATCTAATAAGAGTGACTTAGCTTGATCATGTGCAAGACTCGTGTTCCTTGTTTGATGCAAAACAAGTGTCATGGACAAAAATCTCCTAAGGATCTATAATGTCAATTTTCAAGTATCTCAGGATATTTACAAAATTAACTAAAACTTAATATGGTGCAACTGTGGATGTAATTTTGTTGAGAAAATTACTTAAATGTTATACACTTATTGTATTTGTGTCAATTTAGCTTTAAATATTCCACTTGTACCAATTGAGTCATCAACATGGGCAAATGAGGTCATCAATAGACCCTCACTTAGTTTAGGCAAGGGCCTTGTGACCCTTGTTGGCCACCATCGAGGATGGCAAGGATGTGGTTCACAGGGTCACAAGTCTAATTAAAAGGGAAAGAAATGAAGAAAAATAGATTTTGAGTTGTTTTATTAGATCATTTACATCCATAAAGCTATATGCTTTGGAAAAAGCTTGTATAGTTTGGGAAAGGGTTTTGATTGATCAAAAAATTGAATTTATAATTGAATAAGTTCTTAGGGCTTTATTATACATAATTTGAATGCTATCATTTTTAGAGACAATAGTAGGTCATGACAGCTTGATAACTTTGCTATGAGAAGAGGCTTTCTTCCCTTAAGATTCTATCAAAGACATCATTTTGTATTAGTTGCAATTCTATTTTAATAGAAAATTAGATGACTATGACCAAGTCTTTTGCATTACTAATTGGCTTTTGTTCATACTAATTGAATAAGCATGTGCTCCAAGTGCTTCTGATGTCATTTGTTTGGAAGTTTGATGATTTTTGCTCAAATAAGCATCCCAACTTTAGGATTGCCTTCATGCTCAATTGTCTCGTCTTTGCCCATTCCACCAAGCAATATTTGCTCTTTTTCTTTCAACTAAAAAGGCTCAGATTTCCTATGCACTTGTTTAGGATAAATGCTCGAAGATTTACTGTAAATATCCTGATATCGTGAGTTACAAATTAGTGGGATTCTCTATTGTTATTTCTAGCCATTCATCTTTGACTAACTATTATCACGTTAGATTTTTTGAGGCCATCTTAAAATATCTTGATCAATTATTCTTACAAAAGTCTAGCTTTATCTAAAACATAAATTGTTTAGGATGCATTTGATAAGCATTTTATTTTCGGGAATAATTTCTGTTAAGGAATATTCTTTTTTCTAATTATGTTCTCTAAACAAGTTTCTAAGCATTTATAAGTGTTTAGTAACTATATAAAATTTATATTCCCTGAATAGAAATGCGTTTAATAAAATCCTCAATTTTTTTTTTGGTGACTTAGAATTTCATTTGATTTTTTAATAATTTTACTATATTTTTTCTTTTTTTCCTTTTCTTCTTCTTCTTCTTCTTCTTTTTCTTTCTTTAGCCGGTCACCAACCTTAACCATGGCCAATGACCTTGCCGAAGTGTTAACCTTTGATGAGACCAAGCTTGCCTAGTCACAATGAGGCTCTACCTTGCTAATCCACCATGAGGTGAGTTTGCCAGTGAGGTTACTGGCCCTTGTCTTATCGTTGAGGCCAATGGCCAACTAAAGAAAGAATAAGAAGAAGATGAAAATAAGAAAAGAAAAGACTTGATTTTAAAATTGTTCCTGAGAATAAAGAAACAACTTTGTTTTACTTATTGATTTTGTTCTAAATCTATTCTAAAGAACAAAGGAACAAAAAAGTTACCAAATGACTTATTTTGGGGAATAAAATAATAGAATCAGGTATTATTTGGCATGTTACTAAACATGTGCTAAGTCTACACTAATATTTTTATAATTAAATGAAAAAAAGGGAATCAAAAATTTTTAGGTTGTACTAAACACGTTTTTATTCTTTTTTTATTCTATAAAAAAAATTTGTGTAGTTATAAAATGTGCTCTTTTGTTTAGAAACTCATTACCAAACGCACCCTTAACCTTTGAAATCGCTTAGGACAGCCTCATACAAATTAACAAAGCGTAAAAACCATACCAAAAAAAAATAATCATAAATTATGTCCACTAAGACACATATTTACCTATAACTTTTTTCATTATATAAGAAGTCTCGAACTTGTGTGTATGTGTGATATATTAACCCAAAATATGTGCTCATATGATATATTTACCTTAATTTTTTCATGACACAAAAATGTTACACTTATATTCATGTGACATATTTACTCAAACTTTTTTTTTTTTTGAAACCCAAAACTTAGACTTACGCCACACATTTATCCTTCGTTGAGATCTTTTTTCCCTTTTTCTTTTTTTCCTTCCTCCTTCATCTTCACCATCACCCTTGCCGTTGCCATCGTCCCTCATTGTCGCTAATAAAGAAAGAAAACCAAGGAGGAAGTTTAAAAAGGAAAAAGAAAACGAGAAAAGAAAAACATTCAACGAGTTGGCGTAATTTTGTCATGTAAGTGCCATGTCAACATTAACTTTCTATCATTCAAGTAGGTAGCCACATAAGATTTTTAGTAGCATTTTGTTGATGGAATTTTGACAAAACATAAATGTGTCACACTATACAAGTTTGGAATTATTTTTATTTCTTTTTGGATAAATGTGTCATGTCGAGTATAGTTTGAAGTTTTTTGTGATTTTTTCTTATTAACGAATCGTGAATTATGGACTTGCACAAAAGAGTTCACCCAAAGGGCTCATTCAAGGCTATACTCATTACACGGAGAATGTCTCCAATGTGCAGTACCTACAAAATAGCAATGAGAAAGACAATTCACGAGATTAGTTGTTAACACCCGAATTTTGTCGATTGTTAAGTGTCCATTTTTTCCAAAAATATAAAAATGCAAAAAAAGATATATAAAGAAAAGAAGAAAAAAAAAGGGAGAGATAGCAAAATTTGAATTTGAATTTGAATTTATTTTTTTAATAAAAATAAGAAGAAAAAGAGAAAAAGAAAAAGGGGATACCAGAATAAAATCGGGTGGGCTGGCCTTGCTCAGCTCACTTGGCAAATTCGGCCCCCTAAGCCCATTCGCCCGACCTAGCTTTGTTTCTTTGTTTTTAGACCCACCTTTACTTCCTTTCAATGCCCATCAGAGACTAAAAAGAGACGAAAGCCCAGCCCAGCCATTCCTCTAATCCTGCTTCAGTAAGAACCAACGTGCTTGAGGAGAAGAAGGGGAGACGTGGCTGTGACGCGAGGAAAAGGACTGAACGTAGGGCAGAATGCTGAGGGATGGACTAAGGGAGTGCCCGTGACGCAAAGGAAAGTAACAGCGCGTGATGTACAAAAACTTAGGTGTTCTAGAAGATGAGCTAGTGCATGATAGGTGTTGGAAATTGGTGATCCATTTTCAATAAAATCTAGAAACTACTAACATACACGTGGGAATGCAAGCAAGCAGAAGCCAAGTTGGAGAGTGGGAAACCTTGGATAAAAGTCAAGAATAGCGGCTGAAGGAGAACAAACTAGAGCGATCTCGTGTATGGGAAATTTGTGCACGGGAAATCTTGAAAGAAAATTCAACAAAAGCTGCTAAGGTTAGAAAAATGAAGAAAAATGGAGAAGCCACCAAAAGATCCGAAGAAGCCGCACGAGTAGGAGATAAAGAAGCAAGTTTGTAATTTTATATTAATTTTTTGAACAAAGTCAGTTGTATATGACGGTGAATTCACACCTATAAATAAGCTTGTACCTCTCACGATGTGGAGAGTTCACCCCACACACAAGGTGGAGGTATTACCTCTCACACACACCAAATGATCAAGTACAAGCTTATTTATAGGCGTGAATCACTGTCTTCTCTACCAACTTAAGAGTACATAAAATAATATAAAATTACAGCTTGCTTCCTATCTTATGCTTGTTGCGACTTCTTCCACATCCTCCTCTTTGAAAATTCTAAAATGAAAAATTATGAGACCATACAAGAATATTGTGAAAAATTAAAAGAACTCGTTAATCAAATGAGAGCGAGAAGATCAAGAAAAAGTACCTTGCCAGACATACCTACTCGAGAGGAGTCAACGTCACAAGAAGAAGGAAAAGTACCGAATTCCACCACTCACGATGTAACTTCCATCAAACTAGTTTGTTCAACTAATAAAACTATTTTCCTCAATATCTCATGTATATCCTTCAATTATCATATCATGTCCCTTGTTCATCCTCCACAAATTATATCATACACTTGCACATATCACAAACCAAAAACTATAACTTGATGGATTTATGAGTTGGGCCTAAGGCCCATCCGCTCAAGTTGGGCCCAAAAGGCCCGGCCCACGGGAATAGGGCCCGTGGAGGGGAAAGGTATAAAAGGGAGGAGAGAGAGAGAGAGAACATACCTTTTTGAAAATTAGAACGTATGTACGTTCCTCTCCCTCTCTCCCTCCAAGAAAAAGAAAAGAAAAACGCTCTCTTTTCTTCCAAACGCTCAAGGCGACGCCGTTTCCCTTTTCAAGGCAAAATTGACATCATCGGACCAGAATTTCTTCCCCTTCTTCAGCGTTGGTGTTTAATCTGTGACTAATAAGGTACGCTCGAATCCATGGTGTGCTTTACGATCGGTGATGCGTGTTTTCCCGGGCTTCGTCTTCCACATTGATTTAGGAGTTCGATTCAGTGTCGAATCCGGTTTTCGGGGATCAGTCATTCCCAACATTGGTATCAGAGTCCTAGTTCACGTTTTCCCGATTTGATGTTTTTTGATTGATTTTTCGCAAAAACCATTTGGCCGTACGGATCGGGGCGAGAAATCCCGACACCCGAGCGTTGTTCGGCCATTTTTTTGAGTTTTCGTAAGTCGAAATCAAATTCTGAAGGCACTGGGTGAAAGGCGACGTTGAGACGAGGCCGGCGACATGTCGCACGCCGCCGTACGACACCGCACGCGCCCACACACGCGGCCAGAAGCCGCTGCACGTGGGCGCGACGCGCCTGGAAGCGCTGGCTTCGCCAGCGCGTGCGTCACACGCGCCGGTGACGAACCGGCACGTGCGCACCGGCGACCGATGAAACGGCACGCGCCAGTCCGCGACCGACGCATGCGACGTCACGCGATGACGCCATCGTGACGTCATCCAATGGTCGGTAACCGTTCGGATGACGTCACCGATGACGTCATCACCGACGACGTTTCGCCAGACGGTCATCGGCCGGCGACCCGACTCGCGGACGAGGCACGCGCCCGGCACGTGCCGGATGACGTCTGCGTGACGTCATCCCCCACACGCGCGAGGCACGTGCGGTTGGTCCGCGCAAGCGGTCCGACCGGCCCGTCCGGTCCGACCGGTTCGACCGTCGCGACCGGTCCGACCCGCGCGCCCGTTGACCCAACCCGTTGACCGTTGACCGAAAGTTGACCGTTGACTTTGACCGTTGACGTTGACCCGAAAAAAAGAAAAAAAGAAAAAAAAGAATTTGTTTCTTTTTTAGTCATGCCTATGTGGATTATAAGTAATCTATTTTTAATTCTGCATTTGTTGCATGAATTTTGGAAAATTATGTATTTTCCCTTATATTAATTATGGATTATAAGTGATCCATTTTTTTTAATTCTGCATTTGTTGCAGGAACCATGATGCGTTATGCAAGGATACCTGCAATCCCGAGAACGGACGAGAGAAATGCAAGACTTAAGAGGCTGATGACAGAGTTGGCTGATTATCGGTGGCATGACGGTGATTTAGTATCACATGTGATCAAAGTCAATCAGATGATACATGAAATCATCTGGAATGGTTAACTTATGCCGGATTTTCAGAAGGTGCCGGCTTTGATGAACACTCTTCCACCTGAATGGCAAGTAGTGTTGGATCGGCTATGGGAGGTCAACGTGGTCCCGGGTTATAGGAGGCTGGTAGAAGCTTTTGTGAGAGAGCACTATAGGATTGAGTTGGCCAAAACTTCAACCCTTAGATTGAGCGCCACATGGCGCCGAGTGAATGCGTCTTGGAGGCGACATGAAAGCTCTCCAAAAGTTTTTCCATGGTTGGCAAATGTGCCTTCAAATTTCTCGAATATTATGGCTGATAGATTAGAAGGGACATTCCCTATTTATTTCTTTGATTAATTATGTAATGAATACTACTTAATTGTGTTAATTGAAAGCATTATTGTTTTTTAATTGTATGTCAATTATCTGTTGCTTTCTGTTATTGCTGGTTCTGTGGGTAATTAGTGTGGGTAGTATTAGAAGTTTTTGTAGCTTCATATAATTGATTTTGCATATGACAATCATTTTAATGGTAGTTTTGAGTTAGGATTTTTGGAGGATGATTGGAAATATAGTGACCTTTTTGATTCTGAAGCCTTACTTGAAATTATTCATTAATATGATGGGTCTATGCAAATAGGGGTGCATAAATGATAGGCATTAATTATTCGTGCATGTATGTCGATGTGTTCGAACGATGGTTCAAAGAACTAAGAATATAATTGCTGATATGAACGGCAACAATCGTGAAATATTGAATATGAAGATTCAATATGTGCTGGAAAAAGCAAGTAGCACTAGAAGCTCTTGACCATGTTATGGAAGATCTTGAGGATGCCGTGCGCCACCTTGAGCTGGTAGAAGACCGCTTGACGGCATGTGAGCCGAAAATAGATATTTTCAATGCTGTTTCTAGCTTATAAAGGGCTTTGAGCTCTAAGCGCAAGCGTATTGATTCGTTCAATATGTGGGAATGCAAATGATCAAGTCCTTATTGCAAGAAATCAAGAATTAACCAACAAGAGAGAGGAAAATGTCATCAAGTGAAGAAAATGTCAAGGGTGAAATGTTACAATTGTGACAAGAGAGGTCACTATGCTTGCAATTGTTGTGAGTCGAAAAAGGTCAACACCTCTTGTACATTTGAGAACTTTGCTTATGTGTCAAGTTCAATATTATTGGCTGAATCCAATCCTTTGTGGACTGTAGATTCAGGAGCGACAGACCATGTAGCAAATGATAGAGGATCCTTTGTGGAATTTCGACGATACCAACTGGAACTAAGTGGATTTATATTGGAAATAACTCCAGAGCTGAAGTTAAAGGGGTTGGCACCTACCAATTGAACATGCATGGTGGACGCATCTTGATGTTCTATATGTTCTGGAGATTCATCGAAATTTAGTGTCTGTCTTAGTGTTGGTTAAGCTTGGTTTTGGTATGAACTTCCATAATAAATGTGTAGATTTGTGTTTAGATACAAAATACTATGGTTGTGGTCACTTTCTAGATGGTTTTATTGTACTAAATGTTGACTGTGGTGATGTCAATATGTTATTCCCTTATTTCACGTCTTCTACCTTATATGATAATAATGTGAACATGGTGGCATGCTAGACTTGGTCATATGGGCCAACAACATATGAATAGACTAGCCAAAGAGGGCTTGTTGGGCAATATTGAAAAAGTCGATTTGTCCATAAGTAAGCATTGCCTAGTAGGGAAAATGACAAGGAAACCATTTGGAAAAGGTAAAAGAGTTGAATTTCCTCTGCATATAATCCATTTAGACGTCTGTGATTCAATGAATGTGAGAGGAAGGCAATGGGCTGTTTGTTTCATCACTTTTATAGATGATTCTACTTGATTCGGATATGTCTATTTGATTTCTCATAAATCTGAAGCATAAGTTGTTTCAAAATGTTTATGAACCTGGCAGAAAATCAATTAGACAAGAAAATAAAGGTGTTTAGATCCGATCGAGGTTGAGAATATTTATCTGATAAGTTCAGAAAATTATGTGATGAAAAATGAATAGAAAGATAGTTATCTATTCCATATACTCCTCAACAAAATGGTGTTGCGAGAGAATAAAACAAACCCTACTTTTGGAATGGTTAGGTCCAAGATGGCGCATGTTAACTTACCTATCACTTTTTGGAGTGATGTGTTGTTAACTGCTGCCTATATACTTAACCGGGTGCCTTCCAAATCGGTTATTTCCACTTCATATGAGTTATGGACAATTAGAACACCGAACTTAAGTTTTCTTAAGCCATGGGGTTGTGCTGCTTATATTCATGAGTCCTCTCACAAGTTTTGGGAAATTGGGTCCCAAAGAGAATAAGAGTATTTTCATGAGATACTACGAACACTCAAAAATGTATGTGTTCATAGGTGAGCAGGAAAGTGGGAGTATAACTGAATTTGAATCACGGGATGTCACATCCTTAGTGGATGAATTTTCTAAGAGGGGCGAAATAAGGGAAAATAACTTCCTATTTGAAACCTTGGATCAAGATAATGATGTCAGTGGAGTTCGTTCAAGTGGGAGTAATATGATATGTAATGAATTGAATTCAACTCATTCTCAATTGCAACCACCTGATGTGACGACATCATCATTACCTAATCCAAGTGGGAGCATGATGGGGAATGATGTGTTAAGTATACAATCTCCCATACGGTGAACAAGTTGCCAAAGTATTCCCCGTCGATGTTTTGACATTGAAAGGGAAACTTTTATGGTTGCTCCACAAGATGAGGATGAGCCAAGAAATATTAATGAGGCTCTGAATTTCCCTAATAAGGAAAAATGGATTCATGTAATGAAAGAGGAAATTGAGTCAATGAAATCAAACCAAGTCTAGGAACTGGTTGATCTTCCAAAAAGACGCAGAGCTATTGGAACAAGTAGGTTCTCTAAATAAAGCGAAAGACTGATGGCTCAATAGAAAGGCATAAGGCTCGCCTTGTGCCGAAGGGGGTATAATCAACATGAAGGAATTGATGCTGAAAATACATTTTCTCCTGTAGTGAGATTTACCTTGATTCGCATTATTCTGGCAATAGTGACTAGTATGGATCTTAAGTTACATCAAATGGATGTAAAGACTGCTTTCCTCAATGGAGAATTAGAGGAAGGAACATATATGGAACAACCTACTAGTTTCATAATGAAAGGCCAAGAAGAAAATGTATGTCGACTTTGGGGGTCGATATATGGCCTTAAGCAGTCATCGAGACAAAGGTATATACATTTTCATAATGCCATAGTGGCATATGATTTTACAATGATTGACGAGGATTATTGTGTATATATCAATAGATCCAATGATCAACTTGTGATCATATCATTATATGTTGATGATATACTAATTACCGGAAGCAATATGGAGTTGGTTAATACTGTCAAGAGATAGTTGTCTTCTAACTTTGAGATGAAGGATATGGGTGAGACCGCATACATTCTCGGAGTTAAGATTTCAAGAGATCGTTGTCTCTTTCGCAAGAAACCTAAATAAATAAGGTTCTTGAACGATTTCGTATGCAAGACTGTAAACCCATAGACACTCCTATTGCAAAAAGGTGAAGGATTGAGCCATAGTCTGTGTCCAAGGACTCCACAAGAGAAGGAACAAATGAAACATGTTCCTTATGCTAGTGCTATTGAGAGCTTGATGTATGTTATGATGTGCACAACACCCGACATATGCTTTGCTGTCGGAATGGTGAGCAGATACCAATCCAATCCAGGTTAAGCACATTGGAAAGCCGTTAAGAGAATACCGAGGTATCTGAAGGGAACTGCTGATTATACGCTGAGTCATTAAGGAAAGGATCTGCAACTCAAAGGCTATTGTGATACTGATTGGAGAGGAGATTTAAATAAAAGAAAATCTACCTCTGGGTTTGTTTTCTTACCGAATAATGGCACCATATGTTGGAGCAAGAAGAAACAAAAGTGTATAGCCTTGTCCACGATAGAAGTTGAGTTCGTGGTATTATCAGCAGCAGTATAAGAAGATGTTTGGCTTAAGAGATTTTTTGGATCATTTAGGTGTTATTGGAAGTGTTGCAGATTCATTGTTGGTTAACTGTTATAGCCAAGCAGCAAAAGTGTACACCAAAGATCCAAAATATCATGGCAAAACCGAACATATAGATACCAAGTAGAATCTTGTCAAGGATATGGTTGCACGAAAAGATGTGAACTTAGAGTACATACTACGCATAGAATGGTAGCAGATCCTATGATAAAGCCAATACCTAGAGATGTGTTTTGTGGCCATATGAAATCTCTAGGATTGCGTAGAGACTGATGTACTGAATATTATATTTTCCCTAAGTGTTCACAATTTGATGAATTTGTGTTTTCATCATTAATGCCTATGAATTTTTGTTTGATATTTATGCATCTTAATGCTTAGTGCATTACTTTAAGTTGAGAAGTATGTCGGACAGATATGAGATTAGCCCACTCACACGGGTAATCGCCTCTATTTACTTGTGTGATAAATGGAGATGAGACTGTTTTAAAGCTTATTATCTAGGTGATAATCGAGCTCAAGCTTAAAACACGTATGTCGCCTTAACTTGGTGTTAAGATGAGGATATAATACTTACTATGTCCGAAAGTAAAAATACCCCACATGTTTTACTTTATCTGTCTAAGATGCCGATGTGAGTTCGATGAATTTTGTGAATGAGTAGATACGTGAACTCAAGTTAGACATTGGGTATGTCTGAACTATCATCTGTACGGTATTGAAAGGTGTAGACATACGCTCCATGGGAAATGAGTTAATACCGTAATACTTATTTCATAATACGTATGCATAAGACAACCAATAAGAGTGGCAAAAGTTTGATCTCAACTTTTATGACGTGTGAGACTCTTGAGGAAAAGAGTTCCTCAATTTCTTAGTCCCCTTATGACTCTTACTTATTCTCAAGATTTCTATTTAGTGTTTGCTATCTTAGGATGTTGCCAATGGTCATGAGTGATTCGATCTAATGGGGCATTTCTAGAAAAGCAAGCTGGACTGAAATTGAGAGTTTGAAGGAAAGAGGAAGATCGATTTTGGAGAATCACATTGTAGTTTTGTATTCACCGGTTAACCAATTATGACTGTCTTTGTGATAATCATAATTGTATATATATATATATATATATATATATATCATTGTTTAAAAGAGATCAAGAGAGATATAAATGTGATCGATCGATTTAGGGTACTATATACTAAATCTACTCGGAGTGTGATGCCCATTATGAGTTGCTATATATTCCTAACAGATGTATAGCAACGAGCTCTCAAAGTATGCTGGTCGCACGGATTATTCACCTGTATGAATGTTGAAGAGAGGAAAAGAGGATTCTATTCGGCCACCATGTTAAGTGAGAGTCTATGCTGGATTTTTCTTTGATGGGGATGAGTATGGCCTGTCCGCCCATGTTGGTTTTGGACCACCATGTGCGAGTGGGAGATGATGGATTTATGAGTTGGGCCTAAGGCCCATCCGCTCAAGTTGGGCCCAAAAGGCCCGGCCTATGGGAATAGGGCCCGTGGAGGGGAAAGGTATAAAAGGGAGGAGAGAGAGAGAGAGAACATACCATTTTGAAAATTAGAACGTACGTACGTTCCTCTCCCTCTCTCCCTCCAAGAAAAAGAAAAGAAAAACGCTCTCTTTTCTTCCAAACGCTCAAGGCGACGCCGTTTCCCTTTTCAAGGCAAAATTGACATCATCGGACCAGAATTTCTTCCTCTTCTTCAGCGCTGGTGTTTAATCTGTGGCTAACAAGGTACGCTCGAATCCGTGGTGTGCTTTACGATCGGTGATGTGTGTTTTCCCGGGCTTCGTCTTCCGCATTGATTTAGGGGTTCAATTCAGTGTTGAATCCGGTTTTCGGGGATCAGTCATTCCCAACATAACTAATATAAAAATCATGCTTCCATATGCACGCACATCCAAAAACATTTTTAACAAGAGGTCGAAGGCTAGCTCGAGGGAAAGCGCTCCGGAGACAAAGCACGATCTCACCTTCTCCCTTCATCTCTTTTCACCTCACGGTCCTCCCGATGGTCTTCTGCCCATTCACCTACGATCTCTCTTTTGAAATTCAGCCACCTCCCAAATGCCATCTGCGCATAACCATTCCTCGCCGTCACTAGCCTCATCCTCGAAGAATATTAGACACGCTCTGTTCGTAGGGCTTTGCAGCGATCTCCTTTGAGTGGGGAGAGCTTCAACGAGAGGAGGAAGCTTCGGCCATTGGAGAACCTCTTGCGTGACAAGACAACCGATCATCACTCTGTACATGATTGAGTGGAAGTCGTACACCCCATCCCTGGACGTGAAGGAAAGCTGTTCATTGTCTGTCAAGCTTTGCTAGTGGCTGCACGGTGACTAAGATCCCATCCCCAAACTAAGTGACTTTCTCGGAAACAATCGGTCGTTCCAAGTCTACACCGTCGCCGGATGTCCATTCCCTCTGTTAGAAACCTCTCCCTAGCGAAGCCAGTGGTTCGAGACCACCCCAATCAGGCCATTCTTTCCCCATATTAACATTTTGCTGTTTGTTTGATGGAAGGTTGGTTTTAGAAATCTAGTTTGTTTGATGGAAGGTTGGTTTTAGAAATTTAGGCGGCGCGTGGGAATGTTTTTTTTATTTCTTTTATCTATTTTTTTCTTATTTTTCTTTTTTTCTTTTTTTTCTTTTTCATTCTTTTTTTCTTTTGCACTTCGGCCGAGGCGCGGGATGGGGCGAGATCAAGTAAAAAAAAAAAGAAAAGAAAAAAATAAAAAAAGAAAAAAAGTTTGGTAATATCAACTAATTTTTCTATTCCCAAAAAACAGAAAAATGTTTAAAAAAAAAAAAAGAATAGAAAAATAGTTGGGAAATAAATTTAGAATATGAAATAGAAAAAAAAAAAGTAACTTCTTGTTCCGTGAATAATTTCTAAAAATAAGTCTTTTTTTTTTTCTCATTTTCTTTTCTTCTTCCTTGTCGCTCCCTGCGGGCTGCTTGCCGTCGGCCAACCGCTCGCCATCGGCCTATCGTCGCCACTGGCCTCGTGTCGTCGCCCACTATCGATCGCCACCCACCGCCACCACAATCGCCGACTGCTGCTGACCACTGCCACCACTGTCGATCGATTGTTGTTGCCTGGCGGTAATCAATGGTGGTAGTGGTCAAACGCCTTCCTATTCTTTTTGTGAATCGTATCAAATTTATTTCTATCATTTTTCTATTATGAAAATATAATTTTTATATAATTACAAAACACGTTATCTTATTTAGAAATTATTTCGAGGAATAGAAATAGAAAAGAACTATTTTTGAAAAAAAAATTATTCTTCAAAACAGAAATATTATCGTTTGCACCCTTAGGATCCATAGGATTTTACTTTGTTAAATTTTGATGCTGCCAGAACGAGTGGCCGTAGTTGGTGGACATCGGTCGGGGTAGGTGACCGGTGGTTGGCGGTTGTCCAACGGTGATGTGTATGCCAAAGACCACGTGTGTATGTTGGTGTGTCGTAGGTAGCTCTAGTTTGGTTAAGTTGTAGGTTGAAGACCCCTTCAGGGAGGAGATGGGCTGAGGTTAAAACGATTGAAGAAAAGCACAAAATAGGAAAATAAAGAAAATACAAAAAAGAGAAAAAGGAATAAAAGAAAGGGAAAAGAGAGTGAAAAAAAAAACCGGAGAAAAATGAAATGCTAAAAAAATTGAAGAGTGGGCTAGGGGGCTCTTTTGTTGTGGACTTGGTTCTTTTACAATTTGGGCTAAAGAAAAAATTAGAAAGACAAAAAGTGTTCATAGGCTTATTTAATTAATTTCGAACAGATTTTGGGGTCAACTAGGCCTTTTAGCCCAACCTGATCCAATAGGGTTCGAGTCGTTTTAGTTCAGTTGGGTCTCTTGACCCGGTTCAAATATAATAATAATAGAAATAATAATAATAATAATAATAATAATAATAATAATAATAATAATAATAAATTCAAAAATTCAAAATTAAAAAAATGATAATTTTTTTTGAAATGTTTAGGAAATAATAAACATTTTATAAAATTTGAAAATCAATAAAAAAAATTAGATTTTTTTAGAAAAATAGTTAAAAATTAGAAAATCTAAAAATTATTTTTTAAAATTTTTTTGATGAAGAAAATCCTTATAAATTAAAATCTAAAATTGGTTTCTTGTTTTGCATTTTTTTTTTCTCATTTGTAGGGACGGTATTAGGATATTTGTGTGCTTTCTTTTGAGTATAATTAATTGCGTCTTTCAATATATGGATGTTACTTTCTTGTTTTAGAATGGTTAGGATGAGCCATAGATTTTTTTTTTTTTGATAGGATGTCATGGCATTAGTTAGCACATGATTAGATTACATAATGTAATCAAGTTTTTGAATTTAAAATTGCTAGTTGTGCAAATAGTAAAACATCTTCTTGTATCTTACTTGATTTCTAACCCTAAAAAAACTAGTGGCAACTCCTTAGTAAAAATTTGCATAAGTTTAAATCAATTAAAATTTTGAACGTTTGATATCGCGTGAGGTATGAACTTAGGAAAGTCTGAATTAATAAAAGGCCGTCGCTCCAAAGTTAACAATTTCCGTAAACCTAGCAAATTCCCTCTTCAGCCGGGGGTTAGGTCGAGAAGGAAAAATAGGACACGTAGTAATGCTGATAGACTATGACCCTATAATATTAGTTTTTCAAAGGAATCATCTAGAATTTTGGAGAGCATGAAATTCCTTTTTTTATAATATGGTTAGCTTGATGCAAAAAGGATCACGCCATATGCATCGAGTCAACCTCCAATCACGTAGCAACAAATGTAGATCGTAACTTTTCGTAAAAGTATGACCTTTTTTAACATAGAATATATCGTACGTTTAAATTGAGGGATGGACCACTTGAATCACGTGGGTGGTAAGGAATATTTTCGAAGGTAGTGGTTGTAGGTGCTGTGAAACTTAGATACGAAAACTTAGGATCATTGACCTTACTTTCTACATTACGTGGTAAATGCAAACATGAACTTTCCATGGTAGGCATTTCCCATTCGACTATCTTAATGTGGAAATCGAGCATTTTTTTTTATTAAAACGAAATTGTAGATAAATCCTCGTGATTTGTTGTCATTTGATTGGAGGTCACGAAGTACCTTTCTTAGGTGCATTGGATTTGGACAAAATTTTTGCAAAAAAAGTAGAAAGGATGAGGAATATTTATGTTGTGAAATTGAACGCAAATTAATGGATTTTGCAATTTAAATTTTAATATGAAAAAAAAATTATATGAGAAATCAACAAAGAACGATAATGATACTAGAGATTTACATAATTCGATCGGTTCATTTTGCACTACATAAGTAAAATTTTGAGTGGACTGCTCAAAGCTTAGAAAATATTAATTTTATTAGGTTGATGTGAAATAAGTTATTTCATTACTCTTCATATGAAAAAGGGGGGAGGCTACACCTGTTCAAAGCCCATGATGAACCGAGATAATGAGTTGTAGTTCCATAGAATACTCCACTTAGACGACAGGACAACCTAATTTCCTCTGAACTTCATTACAATATTAATAATCAGTCAGAAAACAACCCAAGCATCTGTTCATCCTTATACCTGCACATGCAAATATGATAAATTGCACCAAACTACTGAAGCTTTCGCAAAATACCATGATAATTATCAGTAATTTTACTTGGTTTACATAGACGCCTGCTACTTAGGTCGATGTTTTTGGGATGCAATTAGCATTTTTAATAATCCTAGAGCGTGGAATAAAGTGATGAGTAACCTAAGTTATACTCTCTCATCTCCTAATCGACTAACATGATCCAGTTAGGTTTTGTGATGTTACCCCCTGCTTTCCAACACCATTTGTAGGAAAACTTTTTATGTATTTTGAAGATGACAAAATATTATTCGCAAAAATTTGTATATTTGAGTCTGCAAATGACATGTTCTTTACACATTTAAGTTCATACATGATAATGTTAACAATAAGACGTTTGTGCTAGTGGAGAGTTTCTTTATCTGCAAATGAAGAATAAGATACTAGAGGAAGAGTTAGAAGGACCTTTGGATTTTGGAGAACGAGCGAGGATGTGAGATGGTGAATGAGCTTGGATGGACAAAATCGAAGGAGCACAACTTAAATACAACAAGTGAACATATTTAAACTTAAAAAATGATCAATTTTGGAAGGATCGCAATATAAAATATATTCACGCTACAGACGGAGTGCACGATCACCGACAAACCTGAAAACGAAGCCAATTTACATTTGGGCTTGGAGTCAATTTCCTGCTTTAGAATCTACGGAGAAACATTTCAGGAGAAGCTCAAAGGGGTTGTCATTTTTTGCCGAGTAGAGAAAGTATCAGACAAGTTGTTATGGTTCATTTTGGGCAATAATTAATTAATGAGCTCCATGCGAACGTTTTGAGTTAAGAATGGTCTTTACAATAGCTACTTTGACCTATGAAGACTCCAACGTGCACCCAAATTTAAAGGGCTATATATATACATCGAAATGGGGTTGAAGTGTGGCTGGAATGATTACAAATGCTTTCTAGCTTGTTCTTACTCCTCTTCCTTATTCTATGAGAGAAACCAAGTGATTCTGATTGTAATTTTTTTAGTGCGTTCGTGTGGTCATTGGAAAAGAGTGCCCTGACCGTGGAGTGAGGTGTATGTCCTTATAGTGCAAGCTGAAGTGCTTCGTGGGGAGGTAGCTTCATCCGTAACCTGTCATAGGCTTCGATGGTTACACTAGTAGATCCATTCTTGATTTTGGGTTGTTAGAGCTGGAGAGTGGAGTAGGCCGATTGATAGAAGATATTTGTGTTACATTGCCTACTCCGTCACAAACCCTGTTGGATTCTCTACCTGTAAAGTCCTTTTCGTCCCTAATAATGATGATCTTCCTTTTATCTAAAGGACCAGATGTGTCTTTCACATGGAAAAAAGTAACACACTTTGCTGCTTTATTCCCCGTTATAGGCTTGATTTCTCGCTTTATGTGGAAAATCAGTAACCTCTGGACTCGTCTAGTAGTTTTTTGATAACTTCATAAGGACAGGTGTGGCCAAGAGAATGACATGCTTCTTTTAGATCCTTATCTATTTAGATTTGTGAATATTATAGGATCTTCAAAAGAGGAGAGAAAATCATTAAAAACTACATCTTTACTCAATTGGCTTGACTTTAGGAGGGTATTTATACCGAACAATATAGGAAAGGAAATTAGCTATCTTAGAGAATCACAAAATGTTAAATAATAAAGAAAAGACCATCAAAAACCCCAAATTTTGCCCAAAGTGACAAATTTACCAATTTTTTTTTTTTGACTTGAGAAACCCTAAACTTTGCCAAATATGATACATTTACCCCATTTTTTTTTTTTTGTGATATAAAAAACCCTGAACTTTTATTCATATGACACATTTATCTTAAACTATAGGGCATTTTGGTTTTTCTACTTTTTTTCTTCTTCTTCTTCTTCTTCTTTTCTCTTCCCTCCATTGGCCATGGCGGATGGAAGCTGGAGTTAGTCGAGGGCTGCCCTCATCAGCATCGGGCGAGGGTCGCCCTCCCTTGGGCTGGCTAGGGCCGCCCTCACTTGGGCTGGGTGAGGGTAGCCCTCGGTTGGGTCAGGCGAGGGCTTGGCGAGGGCAGCCCTCGTCTAACTTTGGCTTCGCTTTACCATGGCTAATAGAGGGAAGAGAGAAGGAGAAGAAAAATAGAAAAATAGAAAAATTAAGACGAAAATGCCATTGGTGGGGTAAATGTGTTACAGTTTGTAAAGTTTGGGGTTTTTCATATTACAAAAAAAAGTTTGGGGTAAATTTATCACTTTGAGCAAAGTTTGAGATTTTTGGTGGTCTTTTCCCTAAGTAATATCCCTAAAATCTAATAATATCTCTAATTATATTCTCTAACAAGAAAATCTCTAATCTCCATAAATATACTTAATCACTCCCCCTTAGGCTAGAGCATCCAGCTTGCATATGATTGATGCAAATTTCTTCGAAGGTCTGTGATCAAGCACCCAATAAGCTCCAGCTTACATTAAACAAACCAGATTTGACAAGTGCTAAAGCAACCATGCTTCAAAAGTTGACATATCTTTCTCATATAATCTTAATAGAATCGCGTGGAAACCCAATTTAAATTATGGCAAACTAAACCACATCATCCCATAGGGCTCATCTTGGGCTAGTTGATGAAGTGTGCTTGACTCCGACGCTCACAACTACCTAGATACTTTATGACATCACCTTATAGTGCTCATCTTTAGTTGTCTATGAAGGTGTGCTTGACTCCAATGCTTAGAGCTACCTGGATATTTGACGATGACTTTGCTCGTTGATATTGCTTATGGTTAGAAAAGAGTACCACAATGAATAAGTTGTTGAAGATGAGATGACTAAAGACAACATGAAGGAAGGAAAAGCTAAGGTTTGATTTAATTTATTCTCTCTCAGTGTCTCTGATACTATGTAAATATTATAGGACCTTCAAGAGAAAGAAGAGAGAAATCTTTACTCAATTGGTTTGACTTTACAAATTATTAGTGGGTATTTATACCAAACAATATGCATAGGAAAGGAAATTAGCTATCTTAGAGAATCATGAAATATTGAATAATATGTTTAATATCTAATAATATCTATAACAATATTTTCTAACAAGGAAATCTCTAATCTCCATAAATATACTTTATCAGGATTAATTGATCTTGTTTAAAACTTTATGCCAAGTCTTTTTGATAGCCAAGTTTTCGTCCATCCTTTATTGAAAAAAATTCCTCCAACCATACTTCCGATTGGTGATTTATAATGCCATTATGGACATTATATTCTTTTAGTTTTAGTTAAGCTTATAAATGGTTCAAAATCTTAACTTGTTGGAGAATCGTTTTTCTCGAAAAGGGATGCAAAAAGAACAAAAAAACACAGACAAAGAAAGAGCAAAAGGGATTTCATAGTAGTATCAATTGTGTTGGCCTTGTTTAATAATTCAAGTTTCTTTATGTTTTATTTTCTGCTTTCCTTTAGATGACTTTGGTGTTCATGTCCGAATTAACTATTAAGTATGCAAACTAAGTTAATAAACGACATTTTGCACATCAATTATGCACCGTTCACGCAGAGAAACAAGTCCTTCAGACATGGGACATTTAGTGAAATTTCAAAGCAAAATTGTTGGCTTCATGTGACAAGGGCAATGTTACATCATTGGCAAAATAAACGATGCTTTTTCTCAATCGCAATGGGTCTTTGAGCCACATTGATTGATTTCAAAATGAGTAGACCCCTTCCTATAAGTCCTCCTCATGTCTTCTCATCTCTTGAGTTACCCACGATCTATCGTATCCCCATCCCGCCGGCCATCTCTAGTCCTTGTTCTCCTTTCATGTTGCGCTAGTAGCGACCTTGCGACTACCATTAGGGGTAAGCGGTTTCAGGTCCTTAAAGGTTTCACCTGGAACTTGGAACCTAATCTCAGGTATAAGTTCATCATATTTTGGAATGTGGAACCTACTTGTCTAGGCTAAGAACTTGGAACCTATCTTGTCACAGGTTCTAGGGTCGGTTCCAAGTTTCAACAGTTTTTTTTTTCTTTTCGACTTCATTTTTAGTTAAAAAAAAAGGGAAATGAATGCAATAATAATAAACAAGTTTGTCATACATCAAAGAGAATATAAAATGAACAAAACTATCAACATAGGAAAAGGATTCTTGGCAAGGAATGCGCTCATGGTAAGGGATGGCTCTTTTTCATTTTATTCACTAGACAATTCCAATTCTGTGATCGGAATCATCTCCTTACATTCCTCCACCTCCATTGACATGTTATCTTGATATATTAATTTCACACTACAAAACAATAATAGAATATAGTTATAAATTTCAAAATAAATATCAAACATTTATAAAATAGCAAACCAACTATTACTTGTGCATTTGAATTTGGAATGATATGTCAAATTTCAATTTGGAATGATATGTCAAACATTAACAAAAGGTACAGTGGTTTAAAGCCTTGAACTAAGCAAGATGCAAGAGCAATCTGTGTGCCATTAAGGGTGGACTTTTCTTCTACTTTTTTCTATGTACTTGTTCATCTAAATTAACATAAAAAGAAAGGCACAAAAGGCACCATCTGGCACTGTTAGATCTGAAAACATTTGTGCCCAAACCGAGGACCCTAGTGAAAAGCAAGTGAGTGAGATCGTGGGACAGTAATAGTCAAGTGCAAAACCATCAAACTCTCACCTTGGGGCTATCTCTCCTGCTGCTTTAAAACCTCATTTTTCCACTATGAATAGCACCCGCCCATTGTCACTTCCAATTCATGCAAAGCCTTCAACATCCACAAGCAAACTTCTCCCAAGAAAAATATCTTCACCTTTCCTCTAAACCTAGTTCTTTTTCAATTGATTTTGTGATAATGGCGAAAAATGTAGCTTAGTCTCCCTTGAGATATCATTTGGGCACTTTAAACTTCTCAACATTTTAGCCCAAAAAGCATGCCCAATTGCTTGGGCCATCACCATGAATTGAACAAATTAGTCAAGAAAGAACAGTCATGATCAAATCAAATATGAACTTTCTCTACATCTTCCCCCCTAAATGAGCAAGTAAACGATTCCATTGCTAATCCTATTAGCATAAGCTCTGGATCCATAACTAGAAAAATATGGAAAATCAAGAAATGCATATCCGACATTGAACGGGCATCATCTATCATATGGATGTAGACATCCCCCTAGTATTGCCCCGTTCCTTCTCTGCTTGCCCAACCTTCATAATATTCTCTAGAGCTTCTAAGTAAATAGTTACAATCATTGGATTAGGGCAGACAAGCATGACACTCTCACGTCTCATAAATCGACCAGATAAAGCAGCTAAAATGTAAATCTAATAGTGAAGAGCATAAATGACAAGATAGCATAGAGATCGGACCTATGATCGAGGCGATGGTCGAGGAGACAAGTTTCTTCGAGGTTGAGGGTTGCAGTGATGTTTTGGGGGGGGGGCGAGTGGTGTCGATGTTGAGAGGAGAGAGCTGAGTCGTCGTTAGAGATTTCAGAGTGATAGAAAGGGGAGTCGAGGAAGGGAGAAGAGGGTGAAAGAAAAACTTTGAAATAGAGAGGGGAGTCAGGGATAGGGAGAAGAGGAAGAACAAGAAACAAATTAAAAATTAGCATTTTCACTTTTTAGGGGAAGGTTTCGGTTCCGGTTCTGGTTCCGGTTTAGGTTCTTATAGGAATTGGGAACTAAACCAAGCACCGCTGGTTTTGAAAAAAAAAAAAAAAGAATCAACAATCGAAACCTCTCTCTTTGGAACTGAGAATCGAACCGGACCCACCAGTCCAGTTCTCTAGTTCCCAATTTACCCAAGAACTGCGCTCACCCCTAACTGTCATGGCTGGTGACGCTACCGCTAGTTGGAATTTCATTATTGTGCAATAATTTCCTTACAAATAAAATAAACGTACATATCTAATATTGCTATCTTTTTTTCTTTTTTTTTTCTTCCAAAATCGAGTGTGGTTTATTGCTCCTATAAGTTTTGAGGAGAGAGACGTCTTTAATGCGTCATTTTTTGGCTTATTTTTTATTTTTTTCATGGTGAAATAAAAGGATACAACCCATGCGCTTTGACAATCCAAATCCGCGTGTTTGAAAAATGGTGACGCACACGGACACATATCTCAAATGTCCGGTCAATACACTAGCAACATCTTAGTGAAACTACAGTGACAATTCAATCACTTGAATTTTCGAATCATGAATGATGTAGAGCAATTACAACATGATAGGAAAATTCATTATCTGGTGTGTAACCCTTCTAATAACGTTCAGAAATGATCGTTAACGTCAATCGTGCTTCTCGATTATGAAGTATCACTGTATATGGAATGTTAAATAGATTTAAGTATTCACGTTCGTGTATCGCAGGGTTTGTGAAAAATAAATGGCTACTTCCCTTCCGATCTAATGAGAATTGGGAAACTCCACATTCTTTATGTCTGCATCAAAGCAAGGTTAATGAAGAGTCTTTGCACTGCACATCCCTAGGATAAGTCTAAGTAGATGAATCGAATAATTTGTTGCCTTAAATTATGGTCAATGGTGGAGACTTACTTTTGTCGCCTTTGGCGTACATAATGGTGACGGAAAAAAATAATCGTTGTTTTTCTGATGGAAATCAAAGGCGACAAATTAGTAGGTTTCTCGCCGCAGGATCGATTGTATCTAACCATCATTATCAATGTGCCTCGGGTCAGAGGTGCACTCTAATGACTCGTTCATTAAATCCATTTATTCCACCAAGGGAAGAAACAAGTAATTACTTCAGCTCACCAAGTTAGACTATTGATATAAACACATCTGGAAATCAAAAAAGGAAGCGAAAGACAACTTTCTAAGCACTTACACTGATGAAAAAAGGGGCCCTTGCTTAGATTTTACCAGACAAAGCCTAAAGGTACCCCAATATTTGCGGAGGGCCCGTCGTCCACAAACTTTAGTGGAATGTGGAACATCACATGTGAGTCTCCTTGTCGAAATGCTCCCCTCCTACAAGTTGGCCATGACTACTTTTGCTATTTTCTACAACAAAAAAAGAGTTAATGTCATGGAAAAACCCAAATTGGTACATCTATAATACATTTACCCGAAACTAATATTTTGATAATAAAAAACCTCAAATTAGTATACTCATAATAAATTTAAATTAAATTAATTTTTTGACCACTAAAAATCACAAATTGATATATTTATGACAAATTTGCACTCTCTATTAATTTCCATTAAACTTGATCAATATCACGAAAAATTACAAATCGATACACCTGTGACAAACGGATGGTGAAATCTCAAACTAGTACACCCGTCAACTATCACGTATTATCTAAATTAGCCATTTGACTATAAAATTTATTGGAAACTAGTAAATGTTAAATTTATTCTAAGTGTACCAGTTTGGGCATTTTGTGATTAAAAAAATAATTTGAGATAAATTTGTCATGAGTATACCAATTTAAGATTTTTCATAATATTAAACAAAAAAATTATCTATTAATATGGAGTTAATCCCACTTCAAAAATCATGGGTAGGCCTAGTCTCGTTGCGACGTGCTATCTCTACATGGTCTGATGTGTAATTGATCATGTGAAAATGGTTGGTCCAAGAAAAGAAAAAAGTTGCGGTTCGGTTTTTGCTTCTCGACCGTTCCATGTTAAAGCAAAGACATCCTCAAGCATAAGATGTCCCTCATTAGGATTCTCGCACATGGTTTGTTTGGTCATGACTTGTCAACAATTAGGTTTTAATCAAGCTCTAATTTAACTGTAATCAACGATATATAGCTCTCAAAGATGAGGGATAGAGATGATAACTATAATCATTTATTTTATTTACTATTAATCGTCAATTGGTTATGACAAGATTCATAATGTACCCAAATCTTTTCCATATAGGACTTCTTTGATTCTTTTCAAACGAAGTAATTATTAATTTGAAGAAAAAAAGGACCTAAAATCAAAAGCCATCTCTATGAAGAAAAATAAAACAGGATCCCTATTTTTCTTTGATTTTTTTTTTCAAATAATGCATCGAACCTGCTTAGATCTTCGGTCATGTGGAAGA
This sequence comes from Eucalyptus sideroxylon, assembly GCA_014182405.2. Classification (NCBI taxonomy): domain Eukaryota; kingdom Viridiplantae; phylum Streptophyta; class Magnoliopsida; order Myrtales; family Myrtaceae; genus Eucalyptus; species Eucalyptus sideroxylon. Next base: position 11,743,583 of record CM024552.2, on the reverse strand, counting down.
TGCATTCTTCATCCGGCCATTACTTCAGAAAGAATTGCAAGAGTTGCCCTTACTTTCATTGACTTTGTTGAGGATAAGTTATATTGCATATCCTTGACATAGTTTTCATTTAGTGATAATTCACGATGTCCTTGTTCTTAACAATAATCTAATTTTTTTTTTTTGGGTAATAATTTTTATTTTTAAAAAAACTAATTTTTTATTAATTTTATTATCTTTTTTTGACCTTTTTTAAATGATGTTTTATTTTTAAAAATATTTTATTAATTTTTTGATCATTTTTTCCTTTTTTTTTTTCACTCTCCCTCCTTCCTTCTCCTCTCCTCCTTCTTCCCTTGGCTCCGGCGACCGCCCAGAGGGGAGGGCTGGCCGGTCGCCGGACTGAGGCGGCCGGCGGCGAGTCCTCGCCGTCGCCAGGTCTGGCGAGGCGTCCGGCGAGGGGGCTCGCCGTCGCGTCGCGTCTGGCCGGATCCGGCCTCGCCTCGCCCGGCGACCGAGAGGCGAGCCCTCGCCAGATCCGGCGAGGAGGGCCTTGCCAGACGCGATCCGCGACTACTGCGCCAAGATCGAGGCCGAGCTCTCCAAGATCTGCGACGGCATCCTCGGCCTCCTCGACTCCCGCCTCATCCCCGCCGCCTCCGTCGGCGACTCCAAGGTCTTCTTCCTCTAGATCAGTTCCTGGACCGTTGGCGAGCCCCCCTCACCGGATCTGGCGAGGGCTCGCCTCGCCCGGCGACCGCGAGGCGAGCCCTCGCCAGATCCGGCGGGGGCTCGCCCCGCCGTCGCTGGGCGCGCGCCGACTGGCGAGGCGAGCCCTCGCCAGATCAGGCGGGGCTCGCCTCGCCAAACCCGGCGACGGCGAGGCCCCCCTCGCCGGATCTGGCAAGGGCTCGCCCCGCCGGCCGCCTCAGTCCGGCGACCGGCCAGCCCTCCCCTCTGGCCGGTCGCTGGAGCCCAGGAAGGGAGGAGCGGAGCCCAGGAAAGAGGAAGGAGGAAGGAGGGAGAAAAAAAAAAGGAAAAAAAAAAAGATAAAAATAATTAATAAAATATTTCAAAAAAAAAAACATTATTAAAAACAGTCGCCGATGCCGGCTGGCTGCTGCATCAGTGACAGCCGGCTATTTTTGATTAGATGAACTGGTTGAAAATAATTGTAAAAATTTTAAAATTCAATTGGTCAAAAAATAAATTTAAGATTAAATTTACATAATTATAATAAATTTAAGACTTTTTTAGTAATTTTTCGTATTGTATTCTTAAATGACCTACTAAAGTATAATGACGGTTGATGACTTTAAAGGTGAAAACAAGAGAGGTCAAATTGTTCACTAACTAATTGAAGAATACAAGTTAAACACGCCCAGAATCACCTATCTATTTATCATAATCACCACATATCACAATCATCCTGTCATATCATCGGTAAGTTTGAAGTTGTGTTGGGGGACACGTGGACATATTTTCAGACATACAAAAAAGGTCTTCGTTTTTATACCTCCCAGATGATAAAAATTCTGACCGACTTCGTGAATATATAGAGCGTGCGTTCTCTGTCTCTCGTCCATCTCAAAATCATTACCTTCGTCACTCGCCCTGAAATGCTCATTCCAGCACTTGGAAATCCACATCACAAAGACAGTCGAAGAAGCCGCCTGCGAGAGAGAGTATGGAAGGAGGGATTAACCCAGAAGGAGCAGACGCGACGGCTTTCAGAGAGTGCTTCTCTCTCGCATGGACGAATCCTTATATTCTCCGCCTCGCTTTCTCTGCCGGAATCGGCGGCCTCCTTTTCGGCTATGACACTGGTCTGATCTCTCTCCCTCTTTCATCTTCAATTAACCTTGTGAAGAAAAAAAGGCACTGATCTCTCTCTCTCTCTCCACGCTATTTATTTCAAAGAAATGAGGAGTTTCAGATGATTTTATTAAGTGACAAAAGGCGTAAAATAAGGATAATAAGCCAGACCCAACAACACCCTTTTTGAGGTTCAAACTCTATAAAGTGGGCCAAATGAGGATTAAAATTAGATTAATCACTGTTTTCTATGTTCAAAATTGCACAGGAGTCATATCTGGGGCGCTTTTGTACATAAGAGATGATTTCAAGTCTGTGGACAGAGAGACCGTGCTTCAGGTAAAGGACAATGTCATACGTACTAATTATCTTTTTTTTTTCTTTTAAATAATATCTGGTATATTCAACTGGGGATCATGATTCTTCTTCCCTCGTAATCTGTTCATCTTTGTCAATACGATTTGAATCGGAACTCAAATCTCCAAAACTCTCAACTTTTAAATTCAATACAATTTTTCTTCGAACTATTCTTTATTTTAAAAAGATATACAACTTTTATTCTAGTTCTAAATCCATCCATGCTTCCAAAAATTTCTGATATTATTCCATATAGGTTTTGATAATAAATTACTAAACTGGCTCTAGATTTTTGGATATATAGGTAGATTGATTTGAGTGAAAGTTAAGAATTATTTTGGATAAAAGAGAGGGTACATGATATAATTGAAATGGATTATAAAGTTGGAGGTTTTACTAGGAAATCAAGCCGTAAGAATCGTGATATACATGATCTTGCTGTTTACATGTTGTTTTCAAGGCGCCATGTCCAAATACTGTCTTCTAGAAGGAAAGGTGTTAAATTAATTATGTACGTTAAAGCCATCTTTGTGTGTCCAGCGTTGACCACTCAAATTTGCCTTATCTTATCCTCTAGCATTTGTGGTAGCAAGTCAGACCAAATATAGCCGTCACATGTAAAGATGATTTTGTCCGCGTACCAAAATCTTTTTAATGGTTTTTGTGGGGATAAGAACATATATGCAAATCATTTTTTAGCAAATTAAAGCATCGCACTATGTAAAATATTGATCTTTCGGCAAGGGTTGATATAATGAAAAATCTCAAATTTGTACATTTTGATAAATTTATCTTTAATTAATTTTTTGACCATTAATAGATCTAAACCAATGCACTCATGATAAATTTATCCCAACTTTATCTTTTTACTACCAAAAACCTCATACTTGTTATTTGTGACAAATTTAAGCTCAATTATTTATTGTTAATTTGGATTAATATCATTAAAAATCACAAATTAGTATAATTGTAACAAATAGAGGGTAAAATCCTAAATTGGTATATGCATCAATCGTTACATGTCATCCAACTCAAATTTGATAATAAAATTTAATGAAAACTAATGAAAGGTAAATTGGTCAAATGTTTATCAATTTGAGGTTGTTTATGCTAAAATAAAAAAATTAGTCCGGGGTCCAAGTTTGATAGTTTATCTTGGCTTGAGTTTGCTGCATCTATTCTCATGCATGATCAAAATTTGAAATGTAAAGCCGAAATTGGTTTCCATGTATATATAATTACATTAAGTGTTCATGGATTAAATCCAGTGTTGTTTTGAGAATTGCACTTTTATAGCTGTCTTTTTCATTTTTTTTTTAAATTTTCTTCTAATTTTTTTCTTTGAATTTTTCAATAGTAATACTGCAAAGTTTGGTTTATTTACCTTGTGGCATGACCCTGTTAAGGCAGGGAAAATCTCAACCAAATTTGCCTCCTTATGATATTAATTCATTGGTCATGGCACTAGCATTGAACTGACAACTGCACAAACTCAGAGAATAGAAATGATGATACCTCCAAAAGCAGAAATAAAGTTTCATACTAACAAATATGCTATTTTTCACTACCTCGGCGGTGTTACGAATAACAGGAAAGCATAGTGAGCATGGCGTTAGCCGGTGCGATCGTCGGGGCTGCGATGGGCGGATGGATGAATGATCGGTTCGGACGGAGAAGCACGATCCTGGTCGCGGATGTCCTCTTCTTCATTGGAGCGGTTATCATGGCTTCTGCTCCAAATCCGGCTCTCTTGATCATCGGGCGAGTCTTCGTCGGGTCCGGGGTTGGCATGGCGTCGATGACTTCCCCACTCTATATCTCGGAAGTGTCTCCAGCAAAGATCCGCGGGGCCCTTGTTAGCACCAACGTGTTCCTCATCACTGGTGGCCAATTCCTGTCTTACCTGATCAACTTGGCTTTTACCAAGGTGAGAAATGCATAAGAGGGACTTCTTCGATGAATTTCAGCTTCAGGAAAGAATGAGGAAGATAGGAAAACTTAGGCCTAAGTTAAGCCTTGGTTTTAAACCAACTTTCTGTTGAATTTTGACGATCCAGGTTCCAGGAACATGGCGGTGGATGCTCGGAGTTGCCGGAATTCCGGCCCTATTGCAGTTCATCCTCATGCTTCTACTCCCTGAATCCCCCCGTTGGCTTTTCCGCAAGGTTATTTGATAATCACCTTTTTTTTTTTTACCCTGTTCACAATGTAATCTAATCTTCAGTTATGTCTGATCAACTCTCTCTACTTTTCGATTAAGGGAAGAGAAGAAGAAGCCAAAGCCATACTAAGGAAAATCTACCCCACAAATGAAGTGGACAGAGAGATACAAGATCTCAAAGAATCCATTGAATCCGAGATCCAGGAAACCGGATCTTCCGAGAAGATAAACATCATGAAGTTACTGAAAACGAAAGCAGTGAGGAGGGGGCTAATCGCCGGGGTTGGACTTCAGGTCTTCCAGCAATTCGTGGGAATAAACACCGTCATGTATTACAGCCCCACGATTGTTCAGTTGGCCGGATTCGCCTCTAACCAGACCGCATTGCTACTTTCACTCGTCGTAGCCGGGCTCAATGCATTTGGTACCACCGTGAGCATATACTTCATTGATAGAACCGGGAGAAAGAAACTTCTCGTGATCACTCTGTTCGGGGTGATAATATCTCTGGGATTTTTGTCCGCAATTTTTCATGAGACGAGTTCTCACTCGCCGCCGGTTAGCCAGGCCGCAACTTCTCAATTTGCAAACTATACATGCCCGGACTATGGTTCGGTGAAGAATGCGGCTTCTTGGGACTGCATGAAATGCTTGAAAGCCTCTACTCCTGATTGTGGGTTTTGCGCTTCAACTGCTAATAAGGTAAAACACCTATTGCTCGGTTTTGTGCATGCACATTGGCTAGGGTAGTTTTTTTTCAATCAGAGGTGCATAATGTAGTTAAAATTGAAAGGAAGTTCCGGTCTGCGAGGTCTTATGCATTGAAGCACCTAACCAGAACCACCTACATCACATTACTGCAGATGTCTCCGGGGGCATGTCTAATCTCGAATGACACCGTGAAGGATAGGTGCCACGCAGAGGACCGGCAGTGGTACACGAGGGGCTGCCCGAGCAAGTATGGGTGGCTTGCACTTATCGGCCTAGCCTTGTACATCATATTCTTCTCTCCCGGCATGGGCCCCGTGCCTTGGCTCGTCAACTCCGAGATCTACCCTCTCAGGTTCCGTGGGGTTTGTGGAGGGATAGCGGCCACGGCGAACTGGATGTCGAACCTCATTGTGGCCCAGTCCTTCCTGTCTCTGACACAGGCAATCGGGACCTCAGGGACGTTCCTAATATTCGGCGTGATCTCTGTTGTGGCGTTGATCTTTGTCCTGATTTACGTGCCGGAAACAAAGGGGCTCCCGATTGAGGAGGTGGAGAAGATGTTGGAGAACAGGGCATTGCAGTTCAAGTTCTGGAAGACAAGCTCTAGCATATCAGGAAAAAACCAAGCTGTGTAAAGACACTACCAGAAGCCTAGGAGTACATGGTTTGTCAACAGCAAGGATTAGTAGATTTCAAATAAGCTCGGGTTTAGGGTCTTGAGAAACCACCGCGGACGTTGTATTCATCGTTTCTATCTTACTTTTTGGGTATACTGAGGAAATAAAATACCAAAATTAAGTAAAAACTCTATGAACTCAAGGAAAACTACACTCATCTTGTCTTCCGAAGGCAAAAGTCGGACTTCAGGAGGAAATTGAACGAATTGCAAAATGCACAGTTATGGGAACAAGGCCGGCGTCCCATTTCCTTCCCTGAATCTATATGTTGGATTTTGTCGCCGCTGTAAGAGTAGGGCAATCTTTTGAGTCAGTAAATCTGCATCTCTGAGATGATTTCCATCCTTCAAGATTATGTCCATCAAAGTATCCATTTCTAAAATGACATTGCGATATCTCAACTTCCTCTCTGACCAGTAGAAATTGCCCATAGGCTTGGCCTAGAACGAAAAGCATATATACAACAGGTCAATGTAACTACCAATCCAGTCACCATCCTCCGTAGTGTCACGCGAGAGGTTTAGTAAATTTAGGGACCTGCTTGACCGATTTGAAATGCCGACCGATTTGAAATGCCGAATCAATTTATCAAACATGCTATGCTTTCTATAACTAAAAAGGTGAAAAGGGGCGATTAACATTAGACCCCCACACTTGTTATGAAATATTCGATTTTAGTCATAATTACTTTATATCACCTCGTAACCCAAGCATCCAAGTTAACGATGCTTTTTCTCAATCGCAATGGGTGTTTGAGCCACATTGATTGATTTCAAAATGAGTAACTTTAGAACTAGAACCTGGAGCTGATCCTATAAGTCCCGATTCAATTGTCATGTCTTCTCATGTCCCCTTCTGTCCTATCCTTGAGTTACCCACAGATCAATCTTATCCCCATCCTGCCGGCCATCTCTAGTCCTTGTTCTCCTTTCATGTTGCGCTAGTAGCGACCTTGCAACTACCATTAGGAGTAAGTGGTTTCAGGTTCCTTAAAGGTTTCACCTGGAATCTAGAACCTACCTTCGGGTATAAGTTCATCATATTTTGGAACCTAGAACCTACTTGTCTAGGGTAAGAACCTGGAACCTATCTTGTCACAGGTTTCGAGGTTGGTTCCAAGTTCCAATAGTTTTTTTTTTTCTTTCGATTGCATTTTTAGTTAAAAAAAAAAGGGAAATGAACGCAATAATAATAAACAAGTTTGTCGTACATCAAAGAGAATATAAAATGAACAAAACTATCAACATAGGAAAATGAATTCTTGGCAAGGAACGCACTCATGGTAAGGGATGGCTCTTTTTCGTTTCCATCACTAGACAATTCCAATTTTGTGATTAAAGTCATCTCCTCACATTCCTCCACCTCCATTAACATGTTATCTTGACACAATAACTTCACACTACAAAACGATAATAGAATATAGTTAGAAATTTCAAAATAAAGATCAAACATTTATAAAATAACAAAACCAACTATTACTCGTGCATTTGAATTTGGAATGATATGTCAAACATTAACCAAAAGGTACAGTGGTATAAAGCCTTGAACTAAGCAAGATGCAAGAGCAATCTGTGTGCCATTAAGGGTGGATTTTTCTTCTACTTTTTTCTATTTACTCGTTCATCTAAATTAACATAAAAAGAAAGGCACAAAAGGCACCATCTGGCACTGTTAGATCCGAAAACATTTGTGCCCAAACCGAGGACCCTAGCAAAAAACAAGTGAGTGCGATCGTGGGACAGTAATAGTCAAGTGCAAAACAATCAACTCTCACCTGGGGCTATCTCTCCTGCTCCTTTAAAGCAGAATTGTGGAAAAGTACCTGAGGGCGATTTTTGTTGTAACCGAGTGTATGTTTGGACTAACGAAATGGGCCTTGTCAGTAAGGCCCCGTTTGTTTGTATTTCTTTTTTTTTTTTTTTTAAACAGTTTTTCTGTTTTTTTCCTTTAACAAAAAAAATGAACAAAAACGCGTTTGGGTGCGTTTACATTCGCTTTTTTTTTCTTTTGTTCCTGAACAAAAAAAGGAACGCAAACAAGAAACACAAATTTTGTGTTTCTTGTTTCAAACACTTTTGAGAAACACTTTTTTTCTTTTTCTCTTATTTTCTTGTTCTTTTTCTTTTGGCCGGTCGGCGGCCTCGGCCATGGCCGGCGACCGGCCGACGAGGGCGGCGGCCTCGGCCATGGCCGGCCCGGCCATGGTGAGGCTCGGCCATGGCCCCGGTGAGCCGAGGCTCGCCCGTGGCGAGGCTCGGGCCCCGGGTCGGGCTCACCGCCATGGGGCCGAGGCTCGAGCTCGAGGCGAGGCCCGCCATGGCCGGGCGAGCCGAGCTCGCCCGGATCCGCGGCGAGGTCGACCTTGCGCCGGCTGGCGAGCTCGATCTCGCCCGGATCCGGCGAGGCCGAGCTCGCCCGGCGGCCGGCGAGCCTCGGCCTCGCCCGGTAGTGGCTCGGCGAGGCCGCGCCACCCCCCGCCGGGGTGAGCTCGACCTCGCCGGATCAAGGCGAGGCCGACCTCGCGCCGGCCCGGGCAAGTCGGCGTCGCCAGCGGTGGCCCGGCGAGGCCGCACCTCGCCCGCCACCGGGCGAGCTCGGCCTCGCCGGCCAAGGCTCGCCGCCAAGGCTTGGCCGGTGACCGGTCAAAAGAAGAAAAAAAATGAAAAAGAAAAAAAGAAAAAATAGAAAAAAATAGAAAAAAATAGAAAAAATAAAAGAAATAAAAAAAAATTATCCAAATTTACCAAACATGTTTCTGTTTATTTTTTATTCCCGGAACAAGTTTACCAAACGCGTTTTTTTGTTAAAAAATTGTTCCCCTAAACAAAAACACTTTTTTCTATTTCTTTTCCTGGAACAATTTTTAAACGAAACGCAAACAAACGCACCCTAAGGTACCGGAGGTTGGATGAGGGGGAAAAATGTGAATCTGAGTAAAATAGCTCATGAAGCTATTTGATATAATAAAATAAAACAAATAATCATTTGATGTGGCTTTGTTCATTTTTTAAAGATTGTGAGAGATTTTAAGAATTGTTTGTTAACTTTCGAATTACGATTCCAATCTATGATTTAGAAATGATAACAAAAAAAAGAAGTTCGCCTTTAATAACTTGACTGGGTTTTTATTGAATTTTATGTGGAAATTTTGAGGTTGAGCTCCTCTTTCAAATTTGCTTTAGAAATGATGATGCAAACGTATCAAGAGTGAAAAAAATGAGATTTGAGAACGAGAATCCCATTAAAATGAATCCTTATCAAGGGTGTGTTTATATCCCGGAAAATGGATGTTTGGAAAATATTTTCCCAAAAATGATTGCTTATGCTATTAACGAAAATGAAAAAACGAAAAGTATTTTCATTATTCGTGAAATTAACATAAATTGTAGATAAAAATTATTTTTATTGACTAATTAATTTAGACAATATAAGTGATTATTTATTTGAAATTTTTTTTCCAAAAATCATCTATTTGCTGCAAAACAGATAGAGTCTAAATTTGATTGAATGGGGGAAGAAGTGATATAAATTGTTTAGCTCTTTTACATATCAACATATTGTCCTCTAGAATATACTTATTTTTGGCGGGCATGGGAGTGGTGTGCATTCTTCCAAAGCACAATGCAGGTTGGCGCTATTGCTAGTACAGCAAGAGTGCTATCTTCCGCGTGTTATTCTACCTTAGAGATCAGGCAGGTGAAAAAAACAGACAGCAAAATCAAGAAGCAAATAATCGAGGCATCGCCCTTCTGTACGAACGACGTTTCTCTATTCATCTTGTCAAGGCAAGTCAGATTCGGAGCTGGCTCTCAATCGGCCAATGCAACCATACTGTCTTACCCAGTAAGTTTTGTTTGCAGATTGCCCTCGGAAGAAGAGGCGATCAAAGAACAGGACTCAGCCTGTACAAGTCAAATAGCTCGTGCAATTCTCTCTTCCATATTGAGTTACTCCCATAATATGTGATAGTTCTGGACCAAAACATCTCCCCGTTCGAGGATTGATATACCTGAGGATATAGACTAGAATAATTGAAGTACAGTATTCGAAACGAGTGTTCGACAGTGTAGCTGAAAGCACACAAGAGGGTGCATGAACAAGAAATCTCTTTGGCTGATGATTGTCTCTGCTTCCTCCTCTTATATCCAGGCAAAAATCTCAGAATCGAGAGCTGATATTAAACCTACGATACCATATGTTGCAGGCAATGGATAGTTCTCCGCCAGAGTTGTCCACACTTGGCGTTTGTTTCTGGAAGTTGCAGTAGCTATTGAGGATGCAAGGCGGAATTCACCTGCTGCTCGATTAGATGATGTGGTATTGATCAATCAGCATTATGCGGAGTCGTTTCTCCGAATGCAGGCACGCAGGTAATAAGGTGATATGTGAGGCAACTCCTTCCAAGCAATTTTCTCAATCAACAGTGCATGGGAGTTGTTTCAGAGTCAGAGCAAGCAGGGTATTTTGGAGTTACATTATTTTTTGTGGGCTTGCTATCTGAATAAGCTCTCAACTATGCTGTTGCTGTAAATGTTATGTGCTGTGTGGAGCTGCTGTTGAATCAAGGGATCACTTGTTTATGAAGTGCAGCTGCTAAAGAGGTCCGGAGCAAAATATATCAGAGATTCTGTAATGGGCATGGATTTCTCTGAAAAGGCCAATCTATTCGCTGTCTCATCTTCAAAGTTGCCTGGTTGCAGCAATTCATGAAGACAATTTCGTAGTTTCGTGCAATGCTATATTTTTTCAGATTCATTTAGAAGTTTGGTACAAGATTGAATGATGAGGGGAAAAGAAAAGGATAGGCTCTTACTCTCAACCTATAGCCATTTGCAGGAGGTGGAGGTAGATGCCATAAGGGGATATGCTGCGTTTTGAACATTTTACTGCAGCAGAGAACCCCTCCTTTGGTTTATGAAGTCAATAAAACTCACTGCTTATCCAGCCAAAAGTTAAAAATGGAACAACAAATCTTTGATACTTTTATTTGCAGGTCAAGGTTCAACCCAAAATCAAAAAGCATTAGCTATGCCTCATCTTTTTGACGAAAATTCACTCCCTATAGATATTGAAAGGTTACAATATGGGAACAGGAAACTAAACAAAATCCTAAATGTCTAGCAAAAATCCCTCGCTGCAGCCGAATATTCTATTTCTCACACCATCAGTCCGCCAGCTAAAACAACAATTATGGGAGGCTAAGAAAGATAAAAGAAGATACTCCTGAAAGGAATTTTGCTCAACTGCATGACTACAGAACAGAATCAGCTAATGATCGTCTTATTAAGGAATTCGGCTTGCTCCGGAAAATACTCCAGCAATTCGTCCTTGGTGACCCAGACAAAATCCTTGCACTTCCGAATGTTAAACTCGTTCGTCGCAATAACTTGAGACTTAAAGAAGAATCGCTGAAAAAGAAGGAAGAAATCAGCAAAGTTAAGGCTAAATAATCTCTCATATGTCCTTCCAGAATGAGGACAATATTTCATTTCTAAAGCAGAAATGGACCACATATATAGACATGAGTGTGCATGTACGACTGATGAACGCGTCATACCTTCAAAGATGGCACTTTTGCTGAGTCTTCTGTTTGTTGTATGACTGTATGACCCATAGGAGCATTTCCAACGAAATAAGTATGTGACAGATCTCCTAACACGGATTCCAGTGCTGACTCTGCACACTGGAGAAACGAGCCATTATGAGAGCAAGGAAGATGAGTGCAACGAAGAAATGTAGATGATGCAAATTTCACCACCTTTCGCAATGTCTCCTCAGATTCATAAACCTTTTCGGGAAAATGCCAGACAGGATTAGCAGCAGGAGAACCGTATGCGTTACCATAAAGAAGAAGATACAATCTCCGGTCTAACGCTCTTTGTAGAGACCTATTATACATTCAAAAAGACACGTGCCATAAGAGGGTATGTAAAATAAGTAGATCCCAGAACACCTATTGAATCATCATACAACTGACTCTAACAGTAAACATTCTTCAATACAAAAAAATAAGGTCCAAACATTAATGACCCCTTAAACAGGAAATAAAAGGAAGACCCATCACATTTTTTATTGTATTCAATTTATTATCAATGACAACCTCTCATCACAGAACATTGAGTATGGCCAAATTGGACCACATTTGATTACAACAGAACAAATATGCTTGGCTTTCATCACCAATGAGTTTGCAATGTCTGAAGAAAACCAGCAAACCAAGAATTCGTGCAGACAATTACTGTGTTGTTCACAAGATACAAAATTCATTACTTATGAAAGAACCAATCGCCGGTATAAGAGTATTTCCTTTTTATTTTACACATCTGTATTGCAGGACAGGAATCCTAGTACAACGTGTAGGCTATCCCAAACAGGATATAAATTTAGAGGTCTATCATGATTCACAAAAGCAAAGAAGGCCCAAAAGAATTGGAGACACATACTGAGGAACACCACTCAAAGAAACAAAATAAAAGATATCCAAGAAAAACAACTTGGACTTTTTTACTCCAACAAATACCAGTAACAGCATCAAACATGCACCGCATAGGAATGTCCATACTTTCTATCATTTGTTTTGTCAGCTTCAGTGATCCGAGGAGCCGGTACATAGTCAATCTGGTAATCACCTTAAACCCTAGTTCAAAGAAGAGGACAAAGTTTGTGAATTGAAAATGTGATTGATTGTTCAATAAGATACATGAGGAAAGGGGGGGGAGAGAGAGAGAGATGATAAACAAAAGAAAATATATATGCAATCTTCCATGCAACTAATGCACAATCATGATCAAACCAAATGACCCAGAGAGAGAATGGGCCACTTCTGTGATCATGTGGTAGAACATCGAACAATTTGTGAACCCACAGATCCATGAAAAAAAGGAAAATACATAACTTAGATTCAGGCCTTGCAGTAAAGACCGAAAAAGAAAAATTATAGATCAAGAGAGCTTGCCACTCACCGCATTCGAAATAAAATTATGCCAATTAGCTTCAAGCCTCACATGAGGGATCAAAAAATAGGTCAAGAGAGACTGGGGCTCACAGAATTCAAGATAATCACAATTTGTGTCAATGACTAGTCTCTCAAGTCTTCTAAGGGCAGAATGAATAAAAGGGGGATGCGGAAGTCCTCTAAACAATTCTTACTGGACCGCAGTTTTAGCTCCATGTATTCATCATAGTTTTGTTTTACAACATCTCCTCATTAGGGGGAAGTGGACAATCCTATACTTATGGATTGAGCTTGCTCAAACAATTACTTGCTTCTTTATTTATTTTGCAAGCCTCTGCAGTAACTTCCTTTTGAAAAAAATAATCAAATGAAGTAAAAAGATCACTAAAGAATTAGAAATATCAAATCAATTATCACCAAGACTAAATACCTCGAACTAATTGATTCAAAGATTTATGCATGTTGAGAAGGCAATGTTTTACACAATTGCCAATATCAGCATATGAATCTGAAGTTTGAACCCTCCTACACTGAACAAGAAGTCAGTTCACCAGACAACTAACATGATTCAAGCTAAGCCACAAAGACATTATACAGACAACATAGACAGAGACTCATTTCACAAACTCATTTAAGACTTTCAATACCCAAAAAAAGGGGCATATGTCAAAGGAATTTGCTTGCACATGTGCACGTCAGATCAAAGTAAATGAAAGTAATGAGAAACAATTGGCAATGTGCCATTATAGCTGGAACTAGCAAGCCAGAACTAAGTACTAAGAAGACAACACGAGGTCGAAAAGGTTCGATTGACACGCAAACATATGTACCTGGCATTGGACTTGTCTAGAAACTCATCTGGATATCTCCTCCGATACTGCTGACACCAACGGAATCTAAGCGCACATGAAAAACAAGCAAAACCAACGTAAATCATTAGCACACAGTTTTCGTTCCCGTCACCAGCCCATCTTACTGATTCAGACAGGTCACCAAACTCAGTCTCCTGACGAACCCATTTTTTTCTCGGCTTAAAGTAAGAATGAATAACAAAATGACGAATCTTCAGTTTCTAAAAACCTACATATCAAGAGAAATCGGAGTGTAGCTTCCAAGTGCTAAGGTAAAATTCAGTATGCTAGCCTTGAAATAAAAACCCGCCAATCTTTGAGCTGACTGAGATGACCATCAGTTCATTTTCGAGTAAAGAAGCAAGGAACATTTAGCTGAACCACAGCCCGACTCAAAGCACTTCACTTTCCAGAAGAAAAGCGAATTCCAAAGACTACCCAATTGACAAATGACTCTCCTACCGCGACCATCATCCTCAGCTCCGAAACAGAGCAAAGAAGTGCAGTAACTCACGAGAACTCCTGAAACGCGTAGACCACGGGGTCGATCTTAGGGACGACGACGGGCAGCCTCTCGAACAGCACGGACGCGACGACCTTCTCGGGCTTGGTGCAGAACCCCCGCGGCGGCCGGACCAGCGACGACAGCGACCGCCGCATCTCCGCCTTCCCTCCCTGGATCCAACACGACGCGAAGCGGCATCAGAACGAACGAGAAGAAGAAAGAAGAAGAACCCAATAGAACAAAACGCATACAGACACGTCAGAGAGAGAGAGAGAGAGAGAGAGAGAGTGCCTCGCGACCTTCACGGCGGACGCTGGAACCCTTCGGGACGAGACGGCGGCGGCGGCGGCGGCGAGCTTGCTTCGGTTCAGAGGAGGGGATGCTGCCTGCGGCTGCGGAGCGTTCTACCGGGTGCCGGCAAATGCAGGAAAGCGCAAGCTGCGTTGCTCTGATGCTCTACAGAGAGTCTCGTGCTTTTTTGGGTCGAATTGGGCCGGGCCGATTTTCGGGCCTGATTCGACATTTTAGCTCGGGCCGTATCTAGATCTGCTCGGCCCGAAATGACTTTGGAAAATGAGAATACGTGCTTATAAAAAAAAAAACTGTGGAATGGTTTTTTTCTTTTTTTAATACACCGACGACATTTTAATTAATGACAAGCACCCAACGGTCGAAAGGAACAAAAAAAAAAAAAAAAAAAAAGCGATGTCAGGAGTCAGAAATGGAAAGAAAAAAAAAATCCTCAAAATGGATCTTTGAGATTGACGATTGCCTTTCGACCAATCGAAAAAACCAAAAATTGCCTCAAATGACATTTGGGCTCTCAATAAGTTCTTTTAAATCGTACTTTTGAACATGAAAGGGAATCCCAATGGCCACCATTCCAACATGAAATGAGGAGGTAAGGACGATTTAATTTTAAGAGTGGGTTTCAACTCTTATGCCTTACAATGAGACAGGGCAAAAGTAGAGTGGACATTAGAGTAAAACCAAAAAAAAAAAAAAATCATACTTTCGAGTCTCTCAAGTCCATCCAAGTTAAAAGTTATGCTTTGCAAGATTCATGTGCGTGATTTCTTCTTCTTCTTCTTTTTTTAAATGAAAATTTGTAAAATTCGCTTAATTCCACTTTAATTATTCAAACGCAGGTCAAGGTTTTGGACTTTTGATTGTGAGTTTAATAAGTTTATTTTACTCCCCGTTTTCATGAATTCTAATAAAAATGTGAATGTCTAAGTTCATAATTCAACTCTATTTCTTTCGCGAAAAATAAATTATATGGACATCATCTTCCTAGAAATGATCACTTATATCATTGGAAATAATGAGTTAACAAAGATTCTTTCACTATCAATAACAATTTACATCTAAATATCTTTGTAGATGATCAAATTTTTTTATTCACTCATTTTCCTAAGTAATTTCTGCAATTATTTCAAAAAAATATTTTTCAGATCATTTATTTTTTGCAAAACATACGGAGCGTTACCTTTAAATTTTAGTTACACCTCAAGCAATAAACCGCGGGAAAACCCCGAATCACAGTAGATGATGAATAAATCCATGGAGGAGCAGAATACAAGGCACACTCTACAACATAGCTGCAATGTCATATCCCGTTGATAAGAAAATATCCCTCATCGTTCGTAGAAAGGGCCAGTTCCATTGTTATGTGGGGCAACTCATCTAGATCACAATGTGCACTCGGCAAATATACGGCCGAATGGTCTGCACGCTCCATCAACATGAAGCTCGCTAAACCCCGAGTTGGATAATCCTTGCACGTTCACATTTCATTCATAGAACGGGAATCATTAAACGGGATGCACATTGCATTAGAAAGAGGTAAAACAAGACGCCGCTATGGGAAAAATGACATGGATCTACAGGGTGCCAATGGAAAGCCTTTAACTTTATGCAAATTAGAGGAAAGATTATGAGAAAATCTACAGTACGGCGCCAGGGAGGCTCATCTTAGGACCACATTTAACTTGCTCTCCACTTGTTTTCTCACCTTCCACTGCAAAACATAGCATTGCTCTGCTATGTTAGCGACTCGTCCTCATGAGTGAGAACAGCAAAGCGAAAATTGAAATGCCGACCAGAAGCTAAAAACTTGTAGTTCTCTTACCTGCAACTCATTGATTTCTTCACCTGTCAGTGAACGCTCCATGGAGCGATACGCAACCCTGTGGCAATGGCTGGTCATCCCCTTCTTGTTTGTGAAATTATCAATCAAGCATACCTGAGAGAAACCGTTCAAATCAGATCAAAGTATGCTTCAATGTCAGAGGAAAAAAACCAGCAAAAACAATAGGCAAGCCTTTTCCCAAATTAGTTGACGTTGTCATGGGCACATTCAACAAGACGAGACCTCCTTACGGAGATTTTGTCATCTTTTTTCTCATATCAGTTAACAGAGACTGTCGCCTAACGTAGTGGCTTATCATTCCCATTTTGGTAATGTCTAAGCCAACAACATACTTTCATCTCGACCATAATTCCTCTATGCACATTTTCACACTCAAATGAGAATCGGTGTTTGTATGCTTACGAGTGGCTACCAAGCAACAAGTCAAGAAGGCTTGGCAGAAAGCACGAGACAATTGGACAATAAAGAAATCACTGTGGGTTAAATACTGTTCTCTGCATGGTGAGTCCCTTTTCTTTTGGTGATTAATGTGTTGAACCTGAAAATTAAAGGAAGACAAAAGGATCTAGCAACAAGGTAAGTTTTTCTCTCCACAGAAACTAGCAACAAATTGACCCAGGCAAACTAACAGCACCTTTTTGCTCAAAAAAAAAAAAAAAAAAAACTAACAGCACCTTTATCATATATCTACCAGAATATCATTAATCTTTCTTCATTCTAGCCCTATAATAGTGGCTTTTTATAGATCCCAGGTTACTGAAAGTACTTGACCCACCGGCAGCGAAGTAAATGCAAGCCAGAAGCTTCAGCAGTCTAAGTTCAAGCTCCAAAGTCCGTTTTTCATGAAAATCCATCTAAGTGGAGTCTCAGAATTTATTCAGAGACTTGCAATGATATCTATACGAAGCAACTCTTAAAGAAGACATGTAGAAAAGAACAATGCTAGAATGCAAACCTCCTCAACGAGATCGCCGGCAATGCCTCTGATCACTTCACACAGATTGTTTTCAGTAAAAGACTCATTGATCCAGAAGCTCATGTCCTTGTAACAAGGAGGAAACTGCCACAGGAAAATCATTTCCATTGATTAAATTGTGGGAGGATTTCCATAGTAGGTTACTAACTAAAGTAAACGATAAGTCTTCCAACTTAACCGTGCAAAACCCTGTATTTCTTAGGTACTGGCAGTGAAAGTTTTCTTGATGACCACTCATGCATCAAATTCTCATATGGATATTCAAAATTGAAGGGATACAAACAAACCAAAGCCAATCTCACCTTTGAAAATGGCTTGAATTTGACACCAAGCTGGCCTTCAGAGAACTGAGAATCGAAGCACAATACAATACTGATATAATCAGGTCCACAAGGATCTCCCACAAAACTTGCGCAGCATAAATAGTCAAAGTAATAAATGACATGCAAAATCTAAACCAGAAATTACCTGAGAGGTAAATCGCTCATCAGTCGTCCAGAAAAGCCGAATATCTTTCTGTCAAATAACACCATAGCAAGTCGCTCTGATCCAAGTCCATATGCCCAAGCAACATTATTTGAGTTACCACTTCTCTTCAGAATTTCTTGTTCAGTAACACCACAGCCCAAAACTTCGAGCCACTTTTCCTGACACAACAAATGATAGCAAATAAGATGCAATTCCCTGTTATTAAAATCTGTCGACTGTCACCAAGCAGTCCAATCAGTACATTAGCAACATATTAAAAAAAAGAAAAGAAAATCTTAAAAGAGTCTTCAGTCCTAGTTCAATCAACCCTACAGAAAAGCAGTACCGTTATCATAGATAGTCACTATGCATACCCTGCTGGGAATGATAATGCAATATCAACTAGAGGAAAAGGAGTAATTATGTTGAAGTAACAGGCTTCTTCTAGAAGGTTGTCAATTGTTTATGTCGTCTCTGAACTCCACAACATAAAGAGCAACAACATTTGTGTTGGAAAATATGACTTCGAAATGGGTTGAACAACGAAATCGGATCGAGTAAAATAACTCGGACTTTGAGGCGTCATATCACTTTCTTTAATGATTTATTTGCCCCACAATGTTACTAATGATCACCGGCAAAAATCCTCCAAGATACAACAAAGTCTCGGATGAGAATACTAGATAGCAATTCTAGTATTTCTCCAGAGTCTCTCTAGAAAAACAATCGAAAAGTTGGCTGCAGTTTTTCAGAAAGAAGACTCGAAAAATGACCACCACTCTTCTTCCGAAAATTGACAAGTATATATATATGAAACAGTCTTGCAACTATTCGTGAAAAACTGCCAAATAATGAACAAACACGACCTTTAGAAAATTGTTTGTATAAACAACCGCGACTTTTCGGAAGAAGTCGAAAACCGAACAATTGCAACCTTTGGGAAAATATTGCAAAACTGAATAAGTAATTTTTTTTTCAAAGGTTGTCTTGAAAAGATACAAATAAAATTCGGAATATATATATATATATATATATATATATATATATATATAGAATTTTTTTCATTTTATATTTCATTTCCGAAAATTCTCAAATTAAAAGATAACCTTTGAATTAAAATAAAAAATAAATAAATAACAAAAGGGATTGATACTAATTAAACCACAGGCGTGCAAAGTGCTAATTGCGCCAAATAATCGTGCACCCGCACATGGGTATGGTGGGATCTAGCCCCACCCAATCATTCCTTTAACTACAAAAGGAAAAACCCACATTTTTAAACTGACCCACTTGCTCCCACCTTTTCTATGTGGGACAAAGTAAAAAGCACTCATTTTGTTTTAACAAATAAAATTCCAACAATTTGTTTTAGCTCTCAATTTCCTTGGAGAATAAGAATAGACACTGCAAGCACACATTTTTGTCCTTTTGGATGTAAACTTCAACTGCATACTTTTAACTTGTTTTAGAAATAAAAGCCTACACTCACCACATAATGAGTGCAAATTATTGTAGCTGCACATATTATTCAGCACCAGTTAAAGTAGCTCGGACCTCAGTTTTGATACATATTTACAGCATATAGGACTAATCACACTACTGTAGGAACATAGATTATTTGTACTCTCCACTTAGAGATATATCATGCAAAAATTGTCAAAACACTGGAAGACGATATGCTGCAAGAGAAAAGTAGTAGACAGAAATAACAGCTAACTTCCACCTAAAAAGGGGAAAAAGGATCTTTTGAAGTTGTCTTCTTCGTTCTTATAGTTGTTCTCTCTATTACTTTCAAAACTTATGGTCATTGCATTACAGAAAAGTTGTTTGCCTTTATTAGTAAATGGTAATTTTCCCATAATCAAGCTCATGAGAAGGCAAGACCCATACCTGAAAATATATCTCAAGCTCAATTGATGGATCAGTAAATGGGAAATATGTATCAATCCAGCGCATTTCAACAGCACCTAAGAGTTCCGATGTACTGGAATGGTGAGAATATAATTCTAAACATAGCAGACAAGTGTGGTAATCAGAAACAACTTTGGACTGCTTCATTGAAAAAATCATCTCAAATTGTTTTCAATGAAAGGACAATAGAAGTCAATCACTGTAGCACACTATTATATTCTAAAAAATTACACGAGCTTATGGCATCATTCTGCAACCTGAACATATTATTGGAATCATTCCAAACTCCATTAAAATTACAAAAAAGTACACCACTTCCTCTGTACCATAAGAAGTTCCTAGTCAGGGCATAATCTTCCATTTCTGCCGGTTTCTATTGCATATGAGACATCATATCTACCTTAATGGCAAACTCTACACTACCCATTTCTAGTTTCATGGAAGCACAACACTTTATATAATAGGCTTTCAAGCTTCCCATGTGAACTTACCAAATAAGTGGCGTGCCCATCCTTCCAAACATTTCTTTAAATCCTCTGCTGCATAAGCAGTGCCGTCCTGGCCAGATGACTCCCAATCATTCGGAGAAAAAACACGAACACCTTCCATCTGTATAATTCATCGCAAATTTCAAGCAGAATTGTTGGCTTCATGTGACAAGGGCAATGTTACATCATTGGCAAAATAAACGATGCTTTTTCTCAATCGCAATGGGTGTTTGAGCCACATTGATTGATTTCAAAATGAGTAACTTTAGAATTAGAACTTGAAGCCGATCCTATAAGTCCCGATTCGGTCGTCATGTCTTCTCACGTCCCATTCTGTCCTATCCTTGAGTTACCCACGATCAATCGTATCCCCATCCTGCCGGCCATCTCTAGTCCTTGTTCTCCTTTCATGTTGCGCTACTAGCAACTTTGCGACTACCATTAGGAGTAAGTGGTTTCAGGTTCCTTAAAGGTTTCACCTGGAATCTGGAACCTACCCTCAGGTATAAGTTCATCATATTTTGGAACCTAGAACCTACTTGTCTAGGCTAAGAACCTGGAACCTATCCTGTCACAGGTTTCGAGGTCGGTTCCAAGTTCCAACAGTTTTCTTTTTTTTTTTTTCCTTTCGATTGCATTTTTAGTTAAAAAAAAAAGGGAAATGAACGCAATAATAATAAACAAGTTTGTCGTACATCAAAGAGAATATAAAATGAACAAAACTATCAACATAGGAAAATGAATTCTTGGCAAGGAACGCACTCATGGTAAGGGATGGCTCTTTTTCGTTTCCATCACTAGACAATTCCAATTTTGTGATTAGAGTCACCTCCTCACATTCCTCCACCTCCATTAACATGTTATCTTGACACAATAACTTCACACTACAAAACGATAATAGAATATAGTTAGAAATTTCAAAATAAAGATCAAACATTTATAAAATAACAAAACCAACTATTACTCGTGCATTTGAATTTGGAATGATATGTCAAATTTCAATTTGGAATGATATGTCAAACATTAACCAAAAGGTACAGTGGTATAAAGCCTCGAACTAAGCAAGATGCAAGAGCAATCTGTGTGCCATTAAGGGTGGATTTTTCTTCTACTTTTTTCTATTTACTCGTTCATCTAAATTAACATAAAAAGAAAGGCACAAAAGGCACCATCTGGCACTGTTAGATCTGAAAACATTTGTGCCCAAACCGAGGACCCTAGCGAAAAACAAGTGACTGCGATCGTGGGACGGTAATAGTCAAGTGCAAAACAATCAACTCTCACCTGGGGCTATCTTCGAGGTCGAGGGGGGCGAGTGGGGTCGAGTTGTCGAGAGCCGAGTCGTCGTAAGAGATTTTAGAGTGATAGAAAGGGAAGTCAAGGAAGGGAGGAGGGTGAAAGAAAATCTTTGAAATAGAGAGGGGAGTCAAGGATAGGGAGAAGAGGGAGAACAAGAAACAAATTGAAAATTAGCATTTTCACTTTTTAGGGGAAGGTTCCTGTTTCAATTCTGATTTAGGTTCTTATAGGAACCAAGAACTGAACCGAACACCGCTGGTTCCGAAAAAAAATAGAATCAGGAATCAGAACCTCCCTCTTTGAAACCGAGAACTGAACTAGATCCGCCAGTCTAGTTCTCTAGTTCCTGGTTCTACCCGAGAACTACGCTCACCCCTAACTGTCATGGTTGGTGACGCTACCGCTAGTTGGAGTTTCATTATTGTGCAATAATTTCCTTACAAATAAAATAAGCATACATATCTAATATCTCTATCTTTTTTTTTTTTTTTCCAAAAATTGAGTGTGGTTTATTGCTCATATAAGTTTTGAGGAGAGAGAAATCTTTAATGCATCTTTTTTGGCTTTTTATTTTTTTTATTTTTTTCATGGTGAAATAAAAGGATACAACCCATGTGCTTTGACCTAAGAGAGAAGTTTTGACAATCCAATTCCGCGTGTTTGAAAAATGGTGGCATACACAGACACATATCCTCTTTCTATTACATTGACTTCCAGTTGGAGGAATATTTCCCAAATGTCTAGCCAATACACTACTAACATCTTAGGGCACGTTTGGTAACATTTTTATTTAAAAATTGTTCTAGGAAACAGAAATAGAAAAAAATATTTTTATTCCGAGGAACAATTTTTTAATAAAAAAAATGCGTATGGTAAACTTGTTTGGGGAATAAAAAATAAACAAAAACACGTTTGGTAAATTTGTGTTCTTTTAATTTTTTTAATATTTTTATTTTTATTTTCTTTATTTTTTTATTTTTTTCTTCTTTTGGCCGATTGCGGCCTCGGCCACGGCCGGCAACCGGCCAACGAGGGCTGGCGAGGTTGAGCCTCGCGCCGTGGTTGGGCGAGGCCGGGCCTCGCCTTGGCTGGGCGAGCTCGGGCTTGCCTAGATTCGGCAAGCCCGAGCTCGCCCAGTCTTGCCCCGCACTGGCGAGGCTCAGTCTCGCCGGGCCACCGCCAGGCTGGCGAGCCTCGTCGGTGGCTAGGCAAGCTCGGCCTCGCCCAGTCAAGGCGAGGCCGAGCCTCGCCAGGGGCCGGCAACGCTCCGCCTCGTCGGGGGCTGGCGACGCTCTGGCGAGGTCGCCGGCCATGGCTGAGGTCGGCGACCAGTCAAAGAAAAAAGAAAAAGAAAAGAAGAAAAAAAAAGAGAAGAAAAAGAGAGGAGAGAGAAAATTTGTGCTTAAAAATTGTTTAAGAAACAATAAACGCGTTTTTCTTGTTTCTTCGTTCCAAATGTGTTCCTGGGAACAAAAATACAAACAAATGCATTTTTGTTCTTTTTTTCTTCCCTTGAACAAAAAAAAAAAAAAGAAATTTTGTTCATAAACAAAAACAAAGAACATTAACAAATAGGCCCTTAGTGGTGAAACTACAATGACAACTCAATCACTTGAATTTTCGAACCATGAATGATGTAGAGCAATTACAACTCGATAGGAAAATTCGTTATCTGGTGTGTAACCCTTCTAATAATGTTCGGAAATGATCATTAACATCAATCATGCTTCTCGATTATGGAGTATCACTGCATATGGAATGTTAAATAGTTTTAAGTATTTATGTTCGTGTATCTCAAGGTTTGTGAAAAATAAATGGCTACTTCCCTCTCGATCTAATGAGAATTGGGAAACTCCACATTCTTTATGTCTGCATCAAAGCAAGGTTAATGAAGAGTCTTTGCACTGCACATCCCTAGGATGAATCTAAGTAGATGAATCGAATAATCTGTTGCCTTAAATCATGGCCAATGGCGGAGACTTACTTTTGTCGCCTTTTGGCGTACATAATGGTGACGGAAAAAAAAAATCATTGTTATTCTGATGTAAATCAAAGGCGACAAATTAGTAGGTTTCTCGCCGCAGGATCGATTGTATCTAACCATCATTATCAATGTGCCTCGGATCAGAGGTGGTAGCACTCTAATGACTAGTTCATTAAATTCATTTATTCCACCAAAGGAAGAAACAAGTAATTATTTCAACTCACCAATTTGGACTATTGATATAAACACATTTGGAAATTAAAAAATGAAGCGAAAGACAACTTTCTAAGCACTTACACTGATGAAAAAAAGGGCCCTTGCTTAGATTTTACCAGACAAAGGTACCCCAATATTTGTGGAGGGCCCGTCGTCCCCAAACTTTAGTTGAATGCGGAACATTACATGTGAGTCTCCTTGTCGAAATGCTCCTCTCCTTACAAATTGGCCATGACCACTTTTGCTATTTTCTACAACAAAAAAAGAGTTAATGTCATGGAAAAACTCAAATTGGTACATTTATAATACATTTACCCGAAACTAATATTTTGACAATAAAAACCCCAAATTAGTATACTCGTAATAAATTTAAACCAAATTAATTTTTTTATCATTAAAAATCACAAACTGATATATTTGTGACAAATTTGCACTCTATTAATTTCCATTAAACTTAATCAATATCACGAAAAACTACAAATTGATACACCTATAACAAATGGAGGGTGAAATCTCAAATCGATACACTCGTCAACTATCACGTATTATCTAAATTAGCCATTTGACTGTAAAATTTAACGGAAACTAGTAAATGTTAAATTTATTCTAAGTGTACCAATTTGGGTATTTTGTGATTAAAAAAATAGTTTGAGATAATATGTCACGAGTATACAAGTCTAAGATTTTTCATAATATTAACCAAAAAAAAATAATTTCTATGAATATGGAGTTAATCCCACTTCAGAAATCATGGGTAGGCAGACGTGCTATCTCCACATGGTCCGATGGGTAATTGACCATGTGAAAATGGTTCGTCCAAGAAAAGAAAAAGGTTGCGGTCCGGTTTTTGCTTCTCGACTTTTCCATGTTAAAGCAAAGACATCCTCAAGCATAAGACGTCCCTCATTAGGATTCTCGCACATGGTCTGTTTGGTCATGACTTGTCAACAATTAGGTTTTAATCAAGTTCTAATTTAACTGTAATCAACGATATAAAGCTCTCAAAGATGAGGGATAGAGATGATAACTATAATCATTTATTTTATTTACTATTAATCGTCAATTGGTTATGACACGATTCATAATGTACCCAAATCTTTTCCATATAGGACTTCTTTGATTCTTTTCAAACGAAGTAATTATTAATTTGAAGAGAAAAAAGGACCTAAAATCAAAAGCCATCTCCATGAAGAAAAAATAAAACAGGATAACTATTTTTCTTTGATTTTTTTTTTTTCAAATAATGCATTGATCCTGCTTAGATCTTCGGTCATGTGGAAGATGCATTATTCATCCGGCCATTACTTCAGAAAGAATTGCAAGAGTTGTCCTTACTTTCATTGACTTTGTTGAGGATAAGTTATATCGCATATCCTTGACATAGTTTTCATTTAGTGACAATTCACGGTGTCCTATCAGTACCACAATGACAAAGAATTTCTTGGAGTTAACTGGTTTGAAGTATCCCGCAAATCTTGTTCTATGAACAATTATCTAATTTTGTACTTTAGTATTCTTAAATGACCTACCAAAAGTATAATGATGATTGATGACTTTAAAGGTGAGAACAAGAGAGGTCAAATGACCTTAATGCATTGTCAGGTTGACTAACTAATTGAAGAATAGAAGTTAAACATGCCCAGAATCATCTATTTATTTATCATAATCACCACATATCACAATCATCTTGTCATATCGTCGACAAGAAGAATTGTGACTTTAAAGTAGTGTTGGTGGGACATGTGGACATATTTTCAGACACACCAAAAAGGGTCTTTTTTTTTAGTGGTTATTTTTATCTGTATTTTATTTATTTATTTATTTATTTATATTGTTGAGGGTCGAAGCACCTAAATTGACTAGTCGGCTTGATCTAGTCCATGACCTACTAAAGTATAATGATGATTGATGACTTTAAAGGTGAGAACAAGAGAGGTCAAATGACCTTAATGCATTGTCAGGTTGACTAACTAATTGAAGAATAGAAGTTAAACACGCCCGAAATCATCTATTTATTTATCATAATCACCACATATCACAATCATCCTGTCATATCGTCGACAAGAAGAATTGTGACTTTAAAGTAGTGTTGGCGGGACATGTGGAAATATTTTCAGACATACGAAAAAGGGTCTTTTTTTTTATTGGTTATTTTTATCTGTATTTTATTTATTTATTTATATTGTTGAGGGTCGAAGCACCTAATTGACTAGTCGGCTTGAGCTAGTCCATGGTGAGTAGGCATACGACAAAGATGATAAAACTTCTGGCCGACTTCATGAATATGTAGAGCGTGCGTTCTCTCTCTCTCGTCCATCTCAAAATCATTACCTCCGTCACTTGCCTTGATAAGCTCATTCCAGCACTTGGAATCCACATCACGAAGACAGTCGAAGAAGCCACCTGCGAGAGAGAGTATGGAAGGAGGGATTAACCCAGAAGGAGCAGACGCGACGGCTTTCAGAGAGTGCTTCTCTCTCGCATGGACGAATCCTTATATTCTCCGCCTCGCTTTCTCTGCCGGAATCGGGGGCCTCCTTTTCGGCTATGACACTGGTCTGATCTCTCTCCCTCTTTCATCTTCACTTAACCTTATGAAGAAAAAAGGCGCTGATCTCTCTCTCTCTCTCTCTCTCTCTCTCTCCACGCTACTTATTTCAAAGAAATGAGGAGTTTCAGATGATTTTATTAAGTGACAAAAGGCGTAAAATAAGGATAATAAGCCAGACCCAACAACACCCTTTTTGAGGTTCAAACTCGATAGGGTGGGCCAAATGAGGATTGAAATTAGATTAATCACTGTTTTCTCTGTTAAAAATTGCACAGGAGTCATATCTGGGGCGCTTCTGTACATAAGAGATGATTTCAAGTCTGTGGACAGAGAGACCGTGCTTCAAGTAAATGCCAATATCATACGTACTAATTATCTTTTTTTCTTTTAAATAATATCTGATATATTCAATTGGGGATCATGATTCTTCTTCTCTTGTAATTTGTTCATCTTTGTCAATACGATATGAATCGGAACTCAAATCTCCAAAACTCTCAACTTTTAAGTTCAATACCAATTTTACTTCGAACTATTCTTTAATTTACAAAGATATACAACTTTTATTCTAGTTCTAAATCCATCCATGCTTCCAAAAATTTCTGATATTATTCCATACAGGTTTTGATAATAAATTACTAACTGGCTCTAGATTTTTGGATATATAGGCAAATTGATTCAAGTGAAAGTTAAGAATTATTTTGGATAAAAGAGAGAGTTCATGATATACTTGAAATTGATTATAAAGTTGGGGGGGGTTTACTAGGAAATCGGGCCATAAGAATTGTGATATACATGATCTTGCTGTTTACATGTCGTTTTCTAGGCTCCATGTCCAAATACTGTCTTCTAGTAGGAAAGGTGTTAAATTAATTATGTACGTTAAAGCCATCTTTGTGTGGCTAGCGTTGACTGCTCAAATTTGCTTTGTCCTTTATCTTATCCTCTGGCATTTGTGGTAGCAAGTCGGACCAAATATAGCCGTCACATGTTAGATGATTTTGTCCGCGCACCAAAATCTTTTTAATGGTTTTTGTGGGGATAAGAACATATATGCAGATCCTTTTCTGGCAAAATAAAGCATCGCACTATGTAAAATTTTGATCTTTCGACAAGGGTTGATATAATGAAAAATCTCAAATTTGTACATCTTTGATAAATTTATATTTAATTAATTATTTGACCATTAATAAATCCAAACCAGTGCACTCATGATAAATTTATCCCAACTTTATCTTTTTACTACCTAAAACCTCATACTTGTTATTTGTGACAAATTTACGCTCAATTATTTATTGTTAATTTGGATTAATATCATTAAAAATCACAAATTAGTATAATTGTAACAAATAGAGGTAAAACCCTAAATTCGTATATCCATCAATCGCTAGATGTCATCCAACTCAAATTTGCTAATAAAATTTAATGGAAATTAACGAAAGGTGAATTGATCAAATGTTTATCAATTTGAGGTTCTTTAGGGTAAAAAAAAAAAAAAAAAATTAGTCTGGGGTCCAAGTTTGATAGTTTATCTTGGCTTGAGTTTGCTGCATCTATTCTCATGCATGATCAAAATTTGAAATGTAAAGCCGAAATGGGTTTCCATGTATATGATTACATTAAGTGTTCATGGATTAAATCCGGTGTTGTTTTGAGAATTGCACTTTTATAGCTGTCTTTTTTATTTTTTATTTTAAAATTTTCTTCTAATTTTTTTCTTTGAATTTTTCAATAGTAATACTGCAAAGTTTGGTTTATTTACCTTGTGGCATGACCCTCTTAAGGCAGGGAAAATCTCAACCAAATTTGCCTCCTTATGATATTAATTTATTGGTCATGGCGCTAGCATTGAACTGACAACTGCAGAAACTCAGAGAAGAGAAATGATGATACCTCCAAAAGCAGAAATTAAGTTTCATACTAACAAATATGCTATTTTTCACTACCTCGGCGGTGTTACGAATAACAGGAAAGCATAGTGAGCATGGCGTTAGCCGGTGCGATCGTCGGGGCTGCGATGGGCGGATGGATGAATGATCGGTTCGGACGGAGAAGCACGATCCTGGTCGCGGATGTCCTCTTCTTCATTGGAGCGGTTATCATGGCTTCTGCTCCAAATCCGGCTCTCTTGATCATCGGGCGAGTCTTCGTCGGGTCCGGGGTTGGCATGGCGTCGATGACTGCGCCACTCTATATCTCGGAAGTGTCTCCAGCAAAGATCCGCGGGGCCCTTGTTAGCACCAACGTGTTCCTCATCACTGGTGGCCAATTCCTGTCTTACCTGATCAACTTGGCTTTTACCAAGGTGAGAAATGCATAAGAGGGACTTCCTCGATGAATTTCAACTTCAGGAAAGAATGAGGAAGATAGGAAAACTTAGGCCTAAATTAAGCCTTGGTTTTAAACCAACTTTCTGTTGAATTTTGACGATCCAGGTTCCAGGAACATGGCGGTGGATGCTCGGAGTTGCCGGAATTCCGGCCCTATTGCAGTTCATCCTCATGCTTCTCCTCCCTGAATCCCCCCGTTGGCTTTTCCGCGAGGTTATTTGATAATCACCGTTTTTTTTGTTACCCTGTTCACAATGTAATCTAATCTTCAGTTATGTCTGATCAACTCTCTCTACTTTTCGATTAAGGGAAGAGAAGAAGAAGCCAAAGCCATACTAAGGAAAATCTACCCCACAAATGAAGTGGACAGAGAGATACAAGATCTCAAAGAATCCATTGAATCCGAGATCCAGGAAACCGGATCTTCCGAGAAGATAAACATCATGAAGTTACTGAAAACGAAAGCAGTGAGGAGGGGGCTAATCGCCGGGGTTGGACTTCAGGTCTTCCAGCAATTCTTGGGAATAAACACCGTCATGTATTACAGCCCCTCGATTGTTCAGTTGGCCGGATTCGCCTCTAACCAGACCGCATTGCTACTTTCACTCGTCACAGCCGGGGTCAATGCATTTGGTACCATCGTGAGCATATACTTCATTGATAGAACCGGGAGAAAGAAACTTCTCGTGATCACTCTGTTTGGGGTGATAATATCTCTGGGATTTTTGTCCGCAATTTTTCATGAGACGAGTTCTCACTCGCCGCCGGTTAGCCAGGCTGCAATTTCTCAATTTGCAAACTATACATGCCCGGACTATGGTTCGGCGAAGAATGTGGCTTCTTGGGACTGCATGAAATGCTTGAAAGCCTCTACTCCTGATTGTGGGTTTTGCGCTTCACCTGCTAATAAGGTAAAACACCTATTGCTCGGTTTTGTGCATGCACATTGCCTAGGGTAGTTTTTTTCAATCAGAGGTGCATAATGTAGTTAAAATTGAAAGGAAGTTCCGGTCTGCGAGGTCTTATGCATTGAAGCACCTAACCAGAACCACCTACATCACATTACTGCAGATGTCTCCGGGGGCATGTCTAATCTCGAATGACACCGTGAAGGATAGGTGCCTCGCAGAGGACCGGCAGTGGTACACGAGGGGCTGCCCGAGCAAGTATGGGTGGCTTGCACTTATCGGCCTAGCCTTGTACATCCTATTCTTCTCTCCCGGGATGGGCCCCGTGCCTTGGCTCGTCAACTCCGAGATCTACCCTCTCAGGTTCCGTGGGGTTTGTGGAGGGATAGCGGCCACGGCGAACTGGATCTCGAACCTCATTGTGGCCCAGTCCTTCCTGTCTCTGACACAGGCAATAGGGACCTCAGGGACGTTCCTAATATTCGGCGTGATCTCTGTTGCGGCGTTGATCTTTGTCCTGATTTACGTGCCGGAAACAAAGGGGCTCCCGATTGAGGAGGTGGAGAAGATGTTGGAGAACAGGGCATTGCAGTTCAAGTTCTGGAAGACAAGCTCTAGCATATCAGGAAAAAACCAAGCTGTGTAAAGACACTACCAGAAGCCTAGGAGTACATGGTTTGTCAACAGCAAGGATTAGTAGATTTCAAATAAGCTCGGGTTTAGGGTCTTGAGAAACCACTGCGGACGTTGTATTAATAGTTTCTGTCTTACTTTTTTGGTATACTCAGGAAATAAAATACCAAAATTAAGTAAAAACTCTATGAACTCAAGGAAAACTACACTCATCTTGTCTTCCGAAGGCAAAAGTCGGACTTCAGGAGGAAATTGAACGAATTGCAAAATGCACAGTTATGGGAACAAGGCCGGCGTCCCATTTCCTTCCGTGAATCTATATGTTGGATTTTGTTGCCGCTGTAAGAGTAGATGTGCAATCTTTTGAGTCAGTAAATCTGCATCTCTGAGATGATTTCCATCCTTCAAGATTATGTCCATCACACTCCAAGAATCCATTTCTAAAATGACATTGCGATATCTCAACTTCCTCTCTGACCAGTAGAAATTGCCCATAGGCTTGGCCTAGAACGAAAAGCATATATACAACAGGTCAATGTAACTACCACTCCAGTCACCATCCTCCGTAGTGTCACGCGAGAGGTTTAGTAAATTTAGGCACCTGCTTGACCGATTTGAAATGCTGAATCAATTTATCAAACATGCTATGCTTTCTATAACCAAAAAGGTGAAAAGGGGCGATGTTAACATTAGACTCCCACACTTGTTATGAAATATTGATTTTGAGTCATAATTACTTTATATCACCTCATAACCCAAGCATCCAAGTTAACGATGCTTTTTCTCAATCGCAATGGGTGTTTGAGCCACATTGATTGATTTCAAAATGAGTAACTTTAGAACTAGAACCTGGAGCCGATCCTATAAGTCCCGATTCGGTCGGCATGTCTTCTCACATCCCCTTCTGTCCTATCCTTGAGTTACTCACGATCAATCGTATCCCCATCTTGCCGGCCATCTCTAGTCCTTGTTCTCCTTTCATGTTGAGCTAGTAGCGACCTTGCGACTACCATTAGGAGTAAGTGGTTTCAGGTTCCTTAAAGGTTTCACCTGGAATCTGAAACCTACCCTCGGGTATAAGTTCATCATATTTTGGAACCTAGAATCTACTCGTCTAGGCTAAGAACCTGGAACCTATCTTGTCACAGGTTTCGAGGTCGGTTCCAAGTTCCAATAGCTTTTTTTTTTTTTTTTTTTTTCTTTCGATTGCATTTTTAGTTGAAAAAAGGGAAA
The DNA here is from genome assembly GCA_014182405.2 of Eucalyptus sideroxylon. Classification (NCBI taxonomy): domain Eukaryota; kingdom Viridiplantae; phylum Streptophyta; class Magnoliopsida; order Myrtales; family Myrtaceae; genus Eucalyptus; species Eucalyptus sideroxylon. The sequence goes on along the minus strand of CM024552.2, from coordinate 11,712,426 downwards.
TGAACGCAATAATAATAAACAAGTTTGTCGTACATCAAAGAGAATATAAAATGAACAAAACTATCAACATAGGAAAATGAATTCTTGGCAAGGAATGCACTCATGGTAAGGGATGGCTCTTTTTCGTTTCCATCACTAGACAATTCCATTTTTGTTATTAGAGTCATCTTCTCACATTCCTCCACCTCCATTAACATGTTATCTTGACACAATAACTTCACACTACAAAACGATAATAGAATATAGTTAGAAATTTCAAAATAAAGATCAAACATTTATAAAATAACAAAACCAACTATTACTCGTGCATTTGAATTTGGAATGATATGTCAAACATTAACCAAAAGGTACAGTGGTATAAAGCCTCGAACTAAGCAAGATGCAAGAGCAATCTGTGTGCCATTAAGGGTGGTTTTTTCTTCTACTTTTTTTCTATTTACTCCTTCATCTAAATTAACATAAAAAGAAAGGCACAAAAGGCACCATCTAGCACTGTTAGATCTGAAAACATTTGTGCCCAAACCGAGGACCCTAGCGAAAAACAAGTGACTGCGATCGTGGGACGGTAATAGTCAAGTGCAAAACAATCAACTCTCACCCGGGGCTCTCTCTCCTGCTCCTTTAAAGCCTCTTTTTTTCACTATGAATAGCACCCGCCCATTGTCACTTCCGATTCACGCAAAGCCTTCAACATCCACAAGCAAACTTCTCCCAAGAAAAATATCTTCACCTTTCCTCTAAACCTAGTTCTTTTTCAATTGATTTTGTGACAATGGCGAAAAATGTAGCTTAGTTTGCCCTTGAGATATCATTCGGGCACTTTAAACTTCTCAACATTTTAGCCCAAAAAGCATGCTCGATTGCTTGGGTCATCACCATGAATTGAACAAATTAGTCATGAAAGAACGGTCATGCTCAAATCAAATATGAACTTTCTCTACATTTTCCCCCTAAATGAGCAAGTAAACGATTCCATTGCTAATCCTATCAACACAAGCTCTGGATCCACAACTAGAAAATATGGAAAATCAAGAAATGCATATCTGACAATGAACGAGCATCATCTATCATCCGGACTTAGACATTATCCCTAGTATTACCCTGTTTCTTCTCTGCTTGCCCAACCTTCAGAATATTCTCTAGAGCTTCTAAGTAAATAGTTACAATCCTTGGATTATGGCACACAAGCATGACACTCCCACGTCTCAAAAATCGACTAGATAAAGCAGCTAAAATGTAAATCTAATAGTGAAGAGGAGAAATGACAAGATGGCGTAGAGATCAGACTTGTGATCGAGGCGGTGGTCGAGGAGGCAAGTTTCTTTGAGGTTGAGGGTGGCAAGTGATGTCGGGGGACTTGTGATCGAGGCAGTGGTCGAGGAGGCAAGTTTCTTCGAGGTCGAGAGGGGCGAGTGGTGTCGAGTTGTTGAGAGCCGAGTCGTCGTAAGAGATTTTAGAGTGATAGAAAGTAGGGGTGAGCAGCGGTCTAGGGTCGACCCTGGACCGACCCTGGACCGGCCCAACCCTGCCGGTCCTGGTCCGGTTCCTAAGGGGACTAGGTCGGTCATTGGTCCTGAAATTCCAGGACCAACACTATGCGGGTTGGTTCTTGGTCCTAAAAGTTTTGGGTTAGTCCAACCCTGGACCAACCCTGTATAATATATTATATTATATTATATTATTTATAATTCTTTTATATATTAAAACCTAAGTAAAATGTCTGTTATATTATATTATATTGACATGTTCTATCAATAGCACTAATAGTAATTTCAATTTAAAACTTTTGTTGAGTATTAATTATGTGTCGTTTGTTTTGTTTTCAGGTGTTTAGAAGTTCATATGAATTAACAAGATGTGAAGTTATATATTCATGGTTTATATTAAGTATTTTGAACTTTTTATGGTTTAATTGTATTTTACTAATGAATTTCACCTGCACTTTGCTTTTCAATTTGTGTCAAATGGTAGAAATTTTTGAAGACTAGAGTAGTACTGCAGTTGTTATGGTGATTTGTTAGTCAAGTGGTGTGAAGCTCATTTGTTGGTTGAGTGGACTCTACATAATCAAATGTAGGAAAACGCTTTTGCATATAGTGTTATGAATATTAAAGATAGATGATTACAAAAAATTTCCATCTTGTCCCATATCTCAATAAGCGGTTAGTAAGTATGAATTTTCTATTATTGTGTCATCTTAAATTTGCTAAATATGTATTGGTATTTATAATTTAGTTGCATAATGTTGCATTGTCGATGGATGTATAATTTGAATTTGTAGGTTTGCTTTTTTAGGGAGTATAAAAATTAAGACGAAAAAAATTATCGATTGGTCCCGGGTTGAACCTGGAGCCGAACCGAACTCATTGGGTCGGTCCAATCCTTGGTCCCAAGCTCAATAGGGTCAGTCCTCGGTCCTAAAAATTGAGGATCGACACTGTACGGGTTGATGCTAGGGTTAGAGGGTGGCCTGGACCAACCCGGACCATGCTCACCCCTAATAGAAAAGGAGTCAAGGAAGGGAGAAGAGGGTGAAAGAAAAACTTTGAAATAGAGAGGGGAGTCAGGGATAGGGAGAAGAGGGAGAACAAGAAACAAATTGAAAATTAGCATTTTCACTTTTTAGGGGAAGGTTCTGGTTTCGGTTCCGATTTAGGTTCTTATAGGAACCAGGAACTGAACCGAGCACCACTGGTTTCGAAAAAAAAAATAGAATCGGGAATCAGAACCTCCCTCTTCGAAATCAAGAAGTGAACCAGACCCATAAGTCTAGTTCTCTAGTTCCTGGTTCTACCCAAAAACTACGCTCACCCCTAATTGTCATAGCTGGTGATGCTACTAGTAGTTGGAGTTTTATTATTGTGCAATAATTTCCTTACAAATAAAATAAACATACATATCTAATATCTCTATCTTTTTTTTTTCCAAAAATCGAGTGTGGTTTATTGCTCGTATAAGTTTTGAGGAGAGAGAAGTCTTTAACGCGTCTTTTTTTCGCTTTTTATTTTTTTATTTTTTTCATGGTGAAATAAAAGGATACAACCCATGTGCTTTGACCTAAGAGAGAAGTTTTGACAATCCAATTCCGCGTGTTTGAAATATGGTGACGTACACAAACACATATCCTCTTCATGTTACATTGACTTCCAGTTGGAGGAATATTTCCCAAATGTCCGGCCAATACACTAACACCATTTTAGGGCGCGTTTGGTAATATTTTTATTTAAAAATTGTTTCAGAGAATAGAAATAGAAAAAAATGTTTCTATTTCGAAGAACAATTTTTGAATAAAAAAACGTGTTTGGTAAACTTGTTCGGAGAATAAAAAAATGAACAGAAATAAGTTTGGTAAATTTGTGTTCTTTTTTTGTTTCTTTTAATTTTTTAATATTTTAATTTTAATTTTCTTTATTTTTAATTTTTTTAACTTTTTTTCTTCTTTTGGCCGATTCTTGGCCTTGGCCAAGGCCGGCAACCCGCCAATGAGGGCTAGCAAGGCTCGGCCTCGCCTTGGCTGGGCGAGCTCGGGCTTGCCTAGACTGGGCGAGCCTGAGCTCGCCCGGTCTAACCACATGCCGACGAGGCTCGGCCTCGTCGGGCCACCACCAAGCTGGCCAGCCTCGTCGGTGGGTGGGTGAGCTCGGCTCGCCGAATTTGGGTGAGCCCGAGCTCACCTAGTTAAGGCGAGGCTGAGCCTCGCTAGGGGCCGGCAATGCTCAGCCTCGCCAGGGGCCGGCGACGCTCTGGCGAGGTCGCCGACCATGGCCGAGGTCGACGACCGGCCAAAGAAAATTGAAAAAGAAAAGAAGAAAAAAAAAAGAGAAGAAAAAGAGAGAAGAGAGAAAATTTGTTCTTAAAAATTGTTCCAGAAACAATAAACACGTTTTTCTTGTTTCTTGTTTTTGTTCCAAATGTGTTCTTAGGAACAAAAAAAAATAAATTTGGAACAAAAACACAAACAAACGCATTTATGTTTTTTTTTTGTTCCCTGGAACAAAAAAAACAGAAATTTTGTTCATAAACAAAAACAAAGAATATTAACAAATAGGCCCTTAGTGGTGAAACTACAGTGACATCTCAAACACTTGAATTTTCGAACCATGAATGATGTAGAGCAATTACAACTCGATAGGAAAATTCCTTATCTGGTGTGTAACCCTTCTAATAACGTTCGGAAATGATCATTAACATCAATCATGCTTCTCGATTATGAAGTATCACTGCATATGGAATGTTAAATAGATTTAAGTATTCATGTTCGTGTATCTTAGGGTTTGTGAAAAATAAATGGCTACTTCCCTTTCGATCTAATGAGAATTGGGAAACTCCACATTCTTTATGTCTGCATCAAAGCAAGGTTAATGAAGTCTTTGCACTGCACATCCCTAGGATGAATCTAAGTAGATGAATCGAATAATGTGTTGCCTTAAATTATCGTCAATGGCGGAGACTTACTTTTTTCGCCTTTGGCGTACATAATGGTGACGGAAAAACAAATAATCATTCTTATTCTGATGTAAATCAAAGGCGACAAATTAGTAGGTTTCTCGCCGCAGGATCGATTGTATCTAACCATCATTATTAATGTGCCTCGGATCAGAGGTGGTAGCACTCTAATGACTAGTTCATTAAATTCATTTATTCCACCAAAAGGAAGAAACAAGTAATTACTTCAACTCACCAATTTGGACTATTGATATAAAAACATTTGGAAAATAAAAAAGGAAGCGAAAGACAACTTTCTAAGCACTTACACTGATGAAAAAAAGGGCCCTTGCTTAGATTTTACCAGACAAAGGTACCCCATTATTTGCGGAGGGCCCGTCGTCCCCAAACTTTAGTTGAATGCGGAACATTACATGTGAGTCTACTTGTCGAAATGCTCCCCTCCTTACAAGTTGGCCACGACCACTTTTGCTATTTTCTACAACAAAAAAAGAGTTAATGTCATGGAAAAACTCAAATTGGTACATTTGTAATATATTTATCCGAAACTAATATTTTGACAATAAAAATCCCAAATTAGTATATTCGTAATAAATTTAAACCAAATTAATTTTTTGATCATTAAAAATCACAAATTGATATATTTGTGACAAATTTGCACTCTATTAATTTCAATTAAACTTAATCAATATCACGAAAAACTACAAATTGATATATCTGTGACAAATGGAAGGTGAAATCTCAAATCGATACATTCGTCAACTATCACGTATTATCTAAATTAGCCATTTGACTGTAAAATTTAACGGAAACTAGTAAATGCTAAATTTATTCTAAGTGTACCAATTTGGGTATTTTGTGATTAAAAAAATAGTTTGAGATAATATGTCACGAGTATACAAGTTTAACATTTTTCATAATATTAACCAAAAAAAAAAATATCTATTAATATGGAGTTAATCCCACTTCAAAAATCAGGGGTAGGCAGACGTGCTATCTCTACATGGTCCGATGTGTAATTGACCATGTGAAAATGGTTGGTCCAAGAAAAGAAAAAAGTTGCGGTTCGGTTTTTGCTTCTCGACCGTTCCATGTTAAAGCAAAGACATCCTCAAGCATAAGACGTCCCTCATTAGGATTCTCGCACATGGTCTGTTTGGTCATGACTTGTCAACAATTAGGTTTTAATCAAGCTCTAATTTAACTGTAATCAACGATATATAGCTATCAAAGATGAGGGATAGAGATGATAACTATAATCATTTATTTTATTTACTATTAATCGTCAATTGGTTATGACACGATTCATAATGTACCCAAATCTTTTCCATATAGGACTTCTTTGATTCTTTTCAAACGAAGTAATTATTAATTTGAAGAGAAAAAAGGACCTAAAATCAAAAGCCATCTCCATGAAGAAAAAATAAAACAGGATAACTATTTTTCTTTGATTTTTTTTTTCAAATAATGCATTGATCCTGCTTAGATCTTCGGTCATGTGGAAGATGCATTATTCATCCGGCCATTACTTCAGAAAGAATTGCAAGAGTTGTCCTTACTTTCATTGACTTTGTTGAGGATAAGTTATATTGCATATCCTTGACATAGTTTTCATTTAGTGACACTTCATGGTGCCCTATCAGTACCACAATGACAAAGAATTTCTTGGAGTTAACTGGTTTGAAGTATCCCGCAAATCTTGTTCTATGAACAATTATCTAATTTTGTACTTTAGTATTCTTAAATGACCTACCAAAAGTATAATGATGATTGATGACTTTAAAGGTGAGAACAAGAGAGGTCAAATGACCTTAATGCATTGTCATGTTGACTAATTGAAGAATAGAAGTTAAACACGCCCAGAATCATCTATTTATTTATCATAATCACCACATATCATAATTGGGTCATATCATCGACAAGAAGAATTGTGACTTTAAGGTAGTGTTGACCGGACATGTGGACATATTTTCAGACATACAAAAAAGGGTCTTTTTTTTTAGTGGTTATTTTTATCTGTATTTTATTTATTTATTTATTTATTTATTTATATTGTTGAGGGTCGAAGTACCTAAATTGACTAGTCGGCTTGAGCTAGTCCATGATGAGTAGGCATACGACAAAGATGATATAACTTCTGGCCGACTTCATGAATATGTAGAGCGTGCGTTCTCTGTCTCTCGTCCATCTCAAAATCATTACCTCCGTCACTAGCCCTGATATGCTCATTCCAGCACTTGGAAATCCACATCACAAAGGCAGTCGAAGAGGCCACCTTCGAGAGAGAGTATGGAAGGAGGGATTAACCCAGAAGGAGCAGACGCGACGGCTTTCAGAGAGTGCTTCTCTCTCGCATGGACGAATCCTTATATTCTCCGCCTCGCTTTCTCTGCCGGAATCGGGGGCCTCCTTTTCGGCTATGACACTGGTCTGATCTCTCTCCCTCTTTCATCTTCACTTAACCTTATGAAGAAAAAAAGGCACTGATCTCTCTCTCTCTCTCTCTCTCTCTCTCCACGCTACTTATTTCAAAGAAATGAGGAGTTTCGGATGATTTTATTAAGTGACAAAAGGCGTAAAATAAGGATAATAAGCCAGACCCAACAACACCCTTTTTGAGGTTCAAACTCTATAGGGTGGGCCAAATGAGGATTAAAATTAGATTAATCACTGTTTTCTCTGTTAAAAATTGCACAGGAGTCATATCTGGGGCGCTTTTGTACATAAGAGATGATTTCAAGTCTGTGGACAGAGAGACCGTGCTTCAGGTAAATGCTAATATCATACGTACTAATTATCTTTTTTTTTTCTTTTAAATAGTATCTGGTATATTCAACTAGGGATCATGATTCTTCTTCTCTCGTAATCTGTCATCTTTGTCAATACGATATGAATCGGAACTCAAATCTCCAAAACTCTCAACTTTTAAGTTCAATACCAATTTTACTTCGAACTATTCTTTATTTTAAAAAGATATACAACTTTTATTCTAGTTCTAAATCCATCCATGCTTCCAAAAATTTCTGATATTATTCCATACAAGTTTTGATAATAAATTACTAACTGGCTCTAGATTTTTGGATATATAGGCAGATTGATTTGAGTGAAAGTTAAGAATTATTTTGGATAAAAGAGAGGGTACATGATATAATTGAAATGGATTATAAAGTTGGAGGTTTTACTAGGAAATCATGCCGTAAGAATCGTGATATACATGATCTTGCTGTTTACATGTCGTTTTCAAGGCTCCATGTCCAAATACTGTCTTCTAGTAGGAAAGGTGTTAAATTAATTATGTACGTTAAAGCCATCTTTGTGTGGCTACTGGCTAGCGTTGACCGTTCAAATTTGCCTGGTTCTTTATCTTATTCTCTGGCATTTGTGGTAGCAAGCCGGACCAAATATAGCCGTCACATGAAAAGATGATTTTGTCCGCGTACCAAAATCTTTTTAATGGTTTTTGTGGGGATAAGAACATATATGCAAATCCTTTTCTGGCAAAATAAATCATCGCACTATGTAAAATGAAAAGTCTCAAATTTGTACATCTTTGATACATTTATCTTTAATTAATTTTTTGACCATTAATAAATCCAAACCAGTGCACTCATGACATATTTATCCCAACTTTATCTTTTTACTACCAAAAACCTCATACTTGTTATTTGTGACAAATTTACACTCAATTATTTATTGTTAATTTGGATTAATATCATTAAAAATCACAAATTTAGTATAATTGTAACAAATAGAGGGTAAAAACCCTAAATTGGTATATCCATCAATCGTTACATGTCATCAAACTCAAATTTGATAATAAAATTTAATGGAAACTAACGAAAGGTAAATTGGTCAAATGTTTATCAATTTGAGGTTTTTTATGGTAAAAAAAAAAAAAACAGTCCGGGGTCCAAGTTTGATAGTTTATCTTGGCTTGAGTTTGCTGCATCTATTCTCATGCATGATCAAAATTTGAAATTTAAAGCCGAATGGGTTTCCATGTATATAATTACATTAAATGTTCATGGATTAAATCGTGTTGTTTTGAGAATTGCACTTTTATAGCTGTCTTTTTCATTTTTTTAAAATTTTCTTGTAATTTTTTTCTTGGAATTTTTCAATAGTAATACTGCAAAGTTTGGTTTATTTACCTTGTGGCATGACCCTCTTAAGGCAGGGAAAATCTCAACCAAATTTGCCTCCTTATGATATTAATTCATTGGTCATGGCACTAGCATTGAACTGACAACTGCAGAAACTCAGAGAAGAGAAATGATGATACCTCCAAAAGCAGAAATAAACTTTCATCCTAACAAATATGCTATTTTTCACTACCTCGGCGGTGTTACGAATAACAGGAAGGCATAGTGAGCATGGCGTTAGCCGGTGCGATCATCGGGGCTGCGATGGGCGGATGGCTGAATGATCGGTTCGGACGGAGAAGCACGATCCTGGTCGCGGATGTCCTCTTCTTCATTGGGGCGGTTATCATGGCTTCTGCTCCAAATCCGGCTCTCTTGATCATCGGGCGAGTCTTCGTCGGGCTCGGGGTTGGCATGGCGTCGATGACTGCTCCACTCTATATCTCGGAAGCGTCTCCAGCAAAGATCCGCGGGGCCCTTGTTAGCACCAACGGGTTCCTCATCACTGGTGGCCAATTCCTGTCTTACCTGATCAACTTGGCTTTTACCAAGGTGAGAAATGCATAAGAGGGACTTCTTCGATGAATTCCAACTTCAGGAAAGAATGAGGAAGATAGGAAAACTTAGGCCTAAGGTAAGCCTTGGTTTTAAACCAACTTTCTGTTGAATTTTGACGATCCAGGCTCCAGGAACGTGGCGGTGGATGCTCGGAGTTGCCGGAATTCCGGCCCTATTGCAGTTCATCCTCATGCTTCTGCTCCCTGAATCCCCCCGTTGGCTTTTCCGCAAGGTTATTTGATAATCACCTCTTTTTTTGTTACCCTGTGCACAATGTAATCTAATGTTCAGTTATGTCTGATCAACTCTCTCTACTTTTCGATTAAGGGAAGAGAAGAAGAAGCCAAAGCCATACTAAGGAAAATCTACCCCACAAATGAAGTGGACAGAGAGATACAAGATCTCAAAGAATCCATTGAATCCGAGATCCAGGAAACCGGATCTTCCGAGAAGATACGCATCATGAAGTTACTGAAGACGAAAACAGTGAGGAGGGGGCTAATCGCCGGGGTTGGACTTCAGGTCTTCCAGCAATTCGTGGGAATAAACACCGTCATGTATTACAGCCCCACGATTGTTCAGTTGGCTGGATTCGCCTCTAACCAGACCGCATTGCTACTTTCACTTGTCACAGCCGGGCTCAATGCATTTGGTTCCATCGTGAGCATATACTTCATTGATAGAACCGGGAGAAAGAAACTTCTCGTGATCAGTCTGTTCGGGGTGATAATATCTCTGGGACTTTTGTCCGCAGTTTTTCATGAGACGAGTTCTCACTCCCCGCTGGTTAACCAGGCTGCAACTTCTCAATTTGCGAACTATACATGCCCGGACTATGGTTCGGCGAAGAATGCGGCTTCTTGGGACTGCAAGAAATGCTTGAAAGCCTCTTCTCCTGATTGTGGGTTTTGCGCTTCACCTGCTGATAAGGTAAAACACCTATTGCTCACTCGGTTTTGTGCATGCACATTGCCTAGGGTAGTTTTTTTGAATCAGACGTGCATAATGTAGTTAAAATTGAAAGGAAGTTCCGGTCTGCGAGGTCTTATGCATTGAAGCACCTAACCAGAACCACCTACATCACATTACTGCAGATGTCTCCGGGGGCATGTCTAATCTCGAATGACACCGTGAAGGATACGTGCCACGCAGAGGACCGGCTGTGGTACACGAGGGGCTGCCCAAGCAAGTATGGGTGGCTTGCACTTATCGGCCTAGCCTTGTACATCATATTCTTCTCTCCCGGCATGGGCACCGTGCCTTGGCTCGTCAACTCCGAGATCTACCCTCTCAGGTTCCGTGGGGTTTGTGGAGGGATAGCAGCCACGGCGAACTGGATCTCGAACCTCATCGTGGCCCAGTCCTTCCTGTCTCTGACACAGGCAATCGGGACCTCATGGACGTTCCTAATATTCGGCGTGATCTCTGTTGTGGCGTTGATCTTTGTCCTGATTTACGTGCCGGAAACAAAGGGGCTCCCGATTGAGGAGGTGGAGAAGATGTTGGAGCACAGGGCATTGCAGTTCAAGTTCTGGAGGAAAAGCTCTAGCATATCAGGAAAAAACCAAGCTGTGTAAAGACACTACCAGAAGCCTAGGAGTACATGGTTTGTCAACAGCAAGGATTAGTAGATTTCAAATAAGCTCGGGTTTAGGGTCTTGAGAAACCACCGCGGACGCTGTATTCATCGTTTCTGTCTTACTTTTTTGGTATACTCTAAGGAAATAAAATACCAAAATTAAGTAAAAACTCTATGAACTCAAGGAAAACTACACTCATCTTGTCTTCCGAAGGCAAAAGTCGGACTTCAGGAGGAAATTGAACGAATTGCAAAATGCACAGTTATGGGAACAAGGCCGGCGTCCCATTTCCTTCCCTGAATCTATATGTTGGATTTTGTTGCCGCTGTAAGAGTAGATGTGCAATCTTTTGAGTCAGTAAATCTGCATCTCTGAGATGATTTCCATCCTTCAAGATTATGTCCATCCCACTCCAAGAATCCATTTCTAAAATGACATTGCGGTATCTCAACTTCCTCTCTGACCAGTAGAAATTGCCCATAGGCTTGGCCTTGAGCGAAAAGCATATATACAACAGGTCAATGTAACTACCAATCCAGTCACCATCCTCTGTAGTGTCATGCGAGAGGTTTAGTAAATTTAGGGACCTGCTTGACCGATTTGAAATGCCGAATCAATTTATCAAACATGCTATGCTTTCTATAAATAAAAAGGTGAAAAGGGGCGATGTTAACATTAGACTCCCACACTTGTTATGGAATATTCGATTTGACTAATAATTACTTTATATCACCTCGAAACCCAAGCATCCAAGTTAACGAGCCAATCACTGCAGCCCCACTAAAATGTTACCGGCTGTGGAATCTTTCCATTAAAGGTAGGCCAAGCTAAAAACACAACACGAGCTATTTAGAGGTTCATTCACGATACAAATCGAATTCGTGACCTCATGAAAGACAAGTGACTTCTTTACCACCAGTCAACAACTTTGATGGTTATGAATTGTTCCATTAAGCTTTTTTGTATTTGTTTTTTGAAACATCCTTTCATTAGATAATTATTCATGGAAGTCTTCAACCTATATTCTTTGTAGTACTTGTCTTCAACATGTGTATGTTAAAATGTGTAGGCATCCAATGACAGAGGAAAAGCTCTTGAAGGAAACAGCAGTAGAGGTAAGTTTTAGCATTCTAGATGCATGGACGATTACTGCAGACGCTACAGAATTCTCTCTTTCTTATGAACATGTGCACCATTCACTTTTGCTTCATTGTGCCTATAACTTAAGTTCAGCGTATGGGAGAGAAAAAGAAGTTCAATGCAACAAAAGACAGCCATTTACTCAAGACAGAATGCGGCCCAATGTTCTTACGTCATCAGTAACTTACCCATCTATTTGTATACCATGTTCACCAAACCACAGGGAGCATGAGAGAAATCATTCACTGTGACCAGGAACTAAATGCTGACCAACCCAGATGATTCGATTACCTGATGCTAGAAAAAGGATTCCAAAATAAGGATAGTCCAATGAGAAAGAACCACCGACAACCCAGAGTTCACAGAAATGACTACCAGTACTAAAAGCTTTGGACGGACAAAATCACTTCTCTGTGCAGTATTCAGAAACCGTTCTGGCAAAAGCCTAAAACATCTTAGGCACCATTTGTTCAGGCGATATGTGATGTCATAAAATTTTTTATTGGCCATAAAAATGAAAATGCAGGACCACCCCACTGATAATTTTGACAAATTGGTTGACTATCAAACGATAAAAATCAACATGCCATGCCGAGCCTGAGAGGTAAAGCAAATGAATTCATCAAAAGAAATGAAAGCAAAAAGAAATCCCCTTTCTCAACAAAATCAGTAGGAAACCATGACATTTTTCCCCTAATTTGAGAGGTAAAGCAAATGAATTCATCAAAGTCAAACCAAACGGACAGTTTCCCCCTAATTTCGACAATAGAATGTCGAGGCCATTTTTCACCAAGTCCATTCACCTACACCTACCCTATAAGGAAAAGGGAGCGGGAGCAGCAGAGCAACTGTGAAACCTCTGCCTTCAATAGAGTTCCACCACCATGCCTTCTTCAAAAAACGGTTACATCTACGCTTGTCTTTGCTAAAGCACCTCTACAGTGAGCAACAACTCCTGTTCTCCCCTATCTACAAGCACAAGCACCTCTGTTTCCATATAATCTGGTCTCTATTGATTTAGTGAAAGCAGCGACAATTGTTCTTCTATAAAGCAATCCACGTGGCAAGAGGTACGACAAGATGAAGGTATGAGAATTAAACCCAGGCAACGCTGTTCCATTGGAGAAGGAGAAGAGCGTCGGGTGCTGCGATACTCAACTGCATCTTGAAGAATAATGTTCCCTTGCTTGTCAATGCAGTGGAATGCACCCAAGAAAAACCGGCCGTCTTTTATCCCCACCAGTATTCGACGAAATAACAAATTCCTCACCCGGAACACATAATCTGAGCCAGAGGAGTTAATATCAGATCCATCTAGGCTTCCTTCTGATACCGGTGCTTCAACCCTCTGCTCTTCCATGTTAATGTGCTTTTTCTTAGCAATTACCTAGAGAATAATAACAGAGAACAACATAAGCACTTATGCGCAGTACTCAGGAGTCGGGCCTAAAAAGTCGGATCATCATGCTTACTGCTTAAACTGCTCTTTCATCTGATATCTAAAATACTCCTGAACCAATCATTGAAGTGTTTCAATAATAAATACATAACCTACAAGGAAAACAAGAACAGGCAATTCCTTATCTGAAGTAACTGGCACTAAAAGGCACTAAATTGCACAATGATCTTTGCAGTAAGGCACCAGAGGAACTCAGTAACATCAATTCATCAAAAGAAAAGAAACAGAGGATGGTGACAATGAACCCCACAAAGCAAATAAACTATTCCTCTCAATATTTCCACTAAGTGATACGGTTTTGCCACAACCATAAATTATATGCTTTGCAAGAGTTCAGGCTGTCAGCAACTGAGTCCAGTCAAGTCGAGCTAATATGGTTGAAATCTCAACAGGATAAGACTCATGAACTCGAGACTTGGGAGTTTGACAAGACCTCTAACCCTGAGCCAAACTCTGCGCTTGGGCTCGGCTGGAATCAACATACCCAAGGTTGACTCAACCCATATAGTTTCTTAACGGGACGAGTTCAAAGCACTTTGAAGCTTGACCAATCATAGAAATCAGACAAGGATAAAAACCACTAAACCCATAGTTTCTCACTGTCCACCTCGTGTAGCCCCCTTTCCTAAACCAACATTCAGAACCCAGATCATAGATTGCACTAATTGTATGAATGATAATGCTATAATATCAATTACAAATCAGTAAATCGCCCAAAAAATAGAAGAACTCTGTAAAGGGGAGAAACACATTCGAACGCTACAGAAACAAAAGAACGAAATTCGAAACTATCCCCTCACGCGTTAGCAGCAAAAGCAGGCCAATCAACCACAGAAGTTTTGATTCCCGTGAAGTATTCTTTGCTTTGCATCGAGAGAGAGAGAAAGAGAGAGATTCAGACTCCAAATGCAACCCCGAAACTGAAACACAAGCGCAAAAGACGAGTACCCACCTCGGAATCAATACTTCGGATTCGAAAGGCAGCTCAGATTTACGGCGACGGTCGCGATGGTAGAGAGAGAGTTTCGATGCAGCAATCGACAGAAAAGACAGGGTTTATATTCGCGTCGAGTCCATGGGGAGGGTGGGGGACTAGGGGAAAAGAAACGAGCGGCTTCAACGTTACAACGAAAGAAAGAAAAATATTTTTATAATTTACGAAACTATTTAGATATAAAGTTTTATTCATAATGAAAACATTCTTTCTAGATTAATTACTTAGCTAGCAATTATTTTTTCGAAAAATATTTTTTAAAATAATTCAACTTTCACCAAAAATATAGAATCTAAATAATATAACAAAATGCAAAAAAAGTTGTGAAAATGAAATGTTACATTACTTCAATATGTCCTAAAACCCTCCATATGATTTTGATATATATCTTATAGAGATAACGGTCGCACTTATTTTTCTAAACAATTTCAACCAATGAAAATTCAAAAGATTCACGCTCTATGGGTGAGATTCGCTCGATTATTAACCCAAAGAGTCTCATCCTCGAACGTATATAACCCCTAACCAATTGACTCTGCCACCTTTGGTTTTTGAGTTTCGGAGCTGAGAATTTATGTTGAACCGTTTGTTATGCATGGTAAAAGAACGTAAATATTTTGAAGGACCCTTCAACAACGTATCATGTTCAATACGCGGATCACACAGGACACTAGAAAAAGCAATGAATTATATAAACTGCAACATTTCTTTAACTAATTATTATATAAACATCTTGAGACACTAAATAATTAAATCTTAAATTGAACTTATGTCAACTTGTGTAGCATTCGAATTTGTAAATTTCTTTAGCAAAACATATCTATAGAAGACATGACCGAATTGAACGAGTTCCATTTTCTCGAACTACAGTGTCTTGTCGGAACGAGTAGACCACCATATGCTTAAACGTTGTCTTGTCGTAATATCAATACAACGCTTTTCAAGAGAATGAATATATAGACCACGGCAAGGTGGAATTTGCCACCAAGCCCTTCTCCTATTGCTATGTCATGTTCCCAATCATTCTCCTACACCCCGGCAGACGACGGCCCTGGCACTGGCACTGGCACCCACTTTAAACGAAAATGAAAACAGTTTCGGCAGATCATCCCTTGGGATGCCTACACCCACATCTCAGAAATGGTTCACGAGGCACGTCTTCCTGTCATTCCATTAAGTTTCCGAAAACTTTCAGCAAACCATGAAGTTCGATGGGTTGAATCATTCACAAAATCAAAATGGGACCAGGAGAATTAAGCATAAAAATCCCAAGTTTAGGTTCAAGAAAGGTATATTCCCTTTTTCCTATATAGGGTTGTCCATGGCAAAACACCACCACATGAGAATGCAAACTTGTATCACTGATGTTCTCAAGCAGAGAGCCCCCCTGCCGGTATAATAAACATGAAAAGCCACGCTACAACAAACTTCCCAATTATATCCATATAAGCACACAACCAAGTCTAGAATGAAAAAATCATCAAGGACAAATGTCTAGAGAGAGATATTTGGTGTGAGTACTGTGTGCATAATATTCTTAACTTGAATGAAACCAGCAACAAGCAACTACACTGACAATACATAAGAGTGTTCTTCCTTCAACAACTAGGCCTCTTATCTCTCTCGCAGACATAAAACGGCACAGTTTCAAGTTTCAACTGACCACCCTCTCCTAAGGACGCTTCTAATGAGACAGAAAAGGTATAAGATAGAAGAACACCACCAGCTAAGCAAAAAATGAGCATCTGTTTATAACATTAAAAATAAGATCACCACTTGTAGAAACCCAACCAACCCTATTTTGTCACTGCTTTAAGAAAAGAATCATACAAAGGCTAGTTCCACATGCCAGATGCATAACACTTACATCTCAGATCTGACAGCAACAAGCAAGGACCGAGAATTATGCAGAACATATTCCACACCTCATATTTCTCGAGGAAATATTGCAAATAATAATCTAGAATATCTTCTTAAAAACCATCACCAAGTCCATCAACTGCTATTGCTGCTCCACATCTTCCAGCAGGCTGTCCTCCTCCACCCCATGCTCACCACCCTCCACAAACAATTCCAGAATAGGGGCAAGAAGACACGAATGAACCCAGACACAGAGGAAGAGAGAGAGAGAGAGAGAGAGAGAGAGAGAGATTCACCGAATCCAACGGAACACTTAGATGCACATGAGAAGATTAACCATGGAACAAATGCTAGAAGAGAATAAAGACAACTAGCCACGTTAGAAAGGAAAACCAAAGAGTTTGCAATTCGAACAGAGTTTTATGTAGAGATACACATTAGTCCGGAGCATGACCAGAAGAACCCTAAATATGCCAGGCCATCAGATTATACTTGAATATGATAATAAATGCAAAACCAGACGGTGAGCAATGCTCAGATGAGGCATATCTGGCACAAACTCAAAATAGAAAGTTGCTGAGTTAACAATGTAACTAGGAAACAATACTCTTGAAAGGGAAAAGGTAAGGCATTTCTCCAAATTCGACAGCCTAGGTTTGCTAAACTATAGTACATGTAGACAAATGAATGTGATATTTTTTACTAAAAGGAATCCTTCAATGTCTGAATCCACAATCAGACTTGACAAAAGATGTGCGATAGATGACCAGAAAACTCCAGCACATGTAATGAACAAAAAGAATGTGAAAACTTGTTATAAACCCCAAAGGACAAGCATGCTCATCTATTCCCTTGTTGAAAGAGCATGTTTAAGCAGTAGAATAAACGTCTTCTTATATTGCCTTTCAATTCAACTCCTCTGTCCAGAATATTAACTAACATTATTGATTTATAAAACTATTCACAAATTCAACCTAAGCGAGTGGGCAGGCGAACAGGAAGGAAAATAAAGGAAATAGAAAGAAGAGAAGATAGAAATTTTCCTCATTTGTTTGGATATGCATTGAAAGGAAGACATGGAGGGAAACAAAATTAATCGAATCTTTAAAGTAACCTCTCTCCTACTTGTGTTGAGAACAAAGTAAAGGACAACATTCAACCGGGAAAAACATTTTTTATAGTTAATTTGCCTCCAAGTCTTCTGGTGTTGGAAGGAAATTAATGGTAGCCAAAGAGAAATAATTCTCCCCATTTCCTTCTCTTTCCTCTTTCCTCTTTCGTTAAATCATCCAAACAAGTGAAATCTTTTCTTCTTTTTTTCAAGGTAACCATTTCTTCAATGTCCAAATCTGGGAAGGAAAGTAAAATGGAAAGAAGAGCAGAAAAAAAAAATTGTAATTTCCCTCATGTGTTTAGATATGAATTGAAACATAGATGTGGAGGGAAACAAATTTAATTGAATCTATGAAGTAACCTCCTCTCTCTTATTTGTTTTGAAAACAAAGTAAAGGACAACTTATGGCAGAAAAAAAAATGAAAAAAAAAAAAAATCTCTGAAAGTTAATTTGCCTCCTAAGCCTTCCACTGTTGGAAGGAAATTACTAGTGCCCAAACAAAAATAACTCTCCCTATTTCTTTCTACTTACTCTTTGTTAAATCATCCAAAAGGGGGAAATATTTTTCTTGGTAATGATTTTCCCTTCTCTCCAACTCCTTCAGTACAAACATTTAAGCATTTGAAAAATGATTAGATTTTGATTGAAAGCGAATACTTTGAAATCCAATTGCTCTTGTTTTAATTAACCTAAAAACAAAGTACATGGAATCCAAATTCAGTCAAACAAGAGATTTATACTACCCAATAAAACAATGAGACCTAGTGGTACCAAAGAAATTCTGACAGTTAAAATTCATTTTTAAAAGGCTAGAAAAATGGGTGGAGATATCGCTAAAAGAACAGAAGCTGAAAGGACAAACATATCTAATGGTAATTGGAAAAATGCCATTCATTTACAATGGAACTTCCGTAGGACAAAAATGAGACCAGGATGCTTTACGACATGAAATGTCACATGAGTATAATAAGTGTAATGAAGATTAGCGTACTCAGGTAGAAGAGCAAGCACTCAAGACAAGATCAAATTAGGAAAGTATTATTCAAGGAAAAGTTGGAGGTTTGGACACGTGAGAGGAATTAGTATTAGGTGTTTTGAACTAAATAAATGATGACCTTCAGCTGATTGGGCCACATGGGCAGAATTTTGCGAAGAAAGACGCTGAGTTTAGATATACAACAAACTTAGGACTAAGCAAGAAATACAGGATAAAAGACTTTCCATAGCTGACCCCACTCACAGTAAGAAGAGCATGACAGTATAAGACTACGTATAGCTGATTGTACTCAGTGAAAGAAAAGATAGGAATAGTTTTCTTGTGGAGAAGTGAGTACAAGCAATCAATAAAACAGAAATTGGGTAGAATGAGTCCATGGAAGAAAATTGACCAAGCTGAAAGACAGACCAATGAAACAAACCAAAGCACCACTCCTTGTGTGCTTCAAAGAATTAACTAGGTACTAAAGTTGAAATTGTAAGGAGATTGGTTTAACTCATGTTTGATGGATGTTATAACTTCAAGTGGTCCCATATATCTCTGTGATCATATGGGAACCAAGAGTCTCCTCAAAACTGATGTTGTGACTGAGCCGGCATCAGCTTAGCATGTTCTTGCACTGGTGCCTCAAGCACTCTGGCACAAGATAAAATGGTTTACCATCACGAAGCTTGGTGAAGCCACCAACTTCAAAAGATGCCTAATTTTTTTTGGGTTAACTAAATCCAAACATGGAGACAAAAAACCTAGCGATTCATGGAACAATTCTTATTCGAGGTATGCTAAAAAATTTCTTAAAAAATAAGTCACAAAATCAGCAAACTGCAGGTAATTGGGAAAGTTCATAATCCTCCAGAGAAAGGAAGACTTATTGAAGAAAGATCTAAAGCTGCAAGGTCAATACTAGACTGTGACAAGGTAGTCATCAAAAACGCAATACAAGTCATACACCATAAACTTCATCAGTGGAGAGGATTTTTTTATTCCTAAGAAGATTACAAAGGATGAAAAATGTCTCAAGAAAATGCATAAAAGAATTCGTTATAAAAGAAAGATGTCTTGAAAAAGAAAAATATTTTTCCTTAATCCATTTATCCCTTCTGTGGAACTCATCATGATGAACCTCAAGCTGCATTCGCTATAACTCGATCACTGAAATAGTTTTCTGCTTACTAAAGGGTAGGATGTAAACTGATACGCATAGACCATGAAAATACTTGTTGAAGAGCACATCCTTCAAGAGTTGTAACCATTAATCAGTTTTGTTTGAAGAAATAAAGGACAATATATACAACATAGCTTTCCAAAAGAAAGCAGGCAGGAGGGATACAATGTGATGATGATTATTAAGCATAAAGGTGCTATGGTTGATAAGCTTTTGGATGGACAGACAACCACATCTAGCAAAGACAATGACAAAAGGACAAGGATGAACATGGTCCAGGAAATACAATCTAGAGACTTTCGCAGCCTAAAAAGTGTCTAGAAGGGAATATCGCATGAAGAATTTTGTTTAATGAATCATGAAACGTGGATTTGACAACCAAATATCATTTTCTAGATGGACAGAATAAGGATATGAACTAAATTTTTTAAGACACCAGTCCAGAAGCAAGAAGTGAGAGAATGTTAATGCTTTTAGAGATTTTTGCAGCTGAGATGATTCCTCTCCTCTGAGAACTCTTCATACAGCGGCACCTCTCCTCATCATGTCAATAGAGAATATCCTTCCATCAAGGAGCTATGGATAGAATTATAACAAACGTCTCTATGAATATCAACAGCACCATGGATCACAGATGGAGAAGAAAATATCCTTCCTTGAAAGCAGCTAAGAGTAAGAAGATGGTTACCAGAACAGTGATGAATATATCTATAAATGACCCTTGGATTGGAAATCAGTTAGCAGAGTACTAAACACTGGAAAAAGATGCGAAGTCAACAAGTTACTGACAAGACCAGACAAACTCAAAAGAAATGGAAAGGAAGATCCTGATAAGTAGCCCCAAACCATGGCTGCCAAGTAGATTAAAACAGCACAGAAGAACCTATATCCTCTAAATATAGAGCAAGCTACATTTTCTTCCCACAGGATATTGGGCAGAGCTAGGAAGTAACAGGAGAAGAGCATTGAGGAGATAGACTAATCCTCTGCATGAACCACCTAAGGGAACTAACAAAGAAAACATTCACAGAAGGTAACTCCCATCACTAAAAGATACCAAGAAGAGCTTCCACATCAAGTGGCCATTATAAATGCTTGAATCAGGTTTTCAGCAGTGCGCCTCTGGTCTGGTGTTCCAGATATATGAGCAATGCGATCACCACGAGATGATTTGGGCTCAGAAATTTCTACCATTGCTCCGGATATCTAGAACAAAAAGAGAGATTTCATTAGGAAGATCTTACATTGTACCCTAATACTAATTTCACGCTGTAGGTCCAGCCTTCAACAGAAAGGCCATGCAGAAGAAGCACGCCATCCATATAAGAATAAGAATGACACGTATACATCTTGCATGACATTTTCAGACATACTGAGCAAAGGACAGAACTAAATCTAATGAAGATGAAGTGGATATAACTCATTTTTACAAGGGTAGTGCCATGTACATAGGCTTTTCTCTAAGCAGCATCAAACAGTCCCCTTTAACAAAGTAAAATCATATAGTCACCAACCAAAAAAAAAAAAAAGAGAGAGAGAATAAAATCAAACATAAGCATGGCAACAACACAAACTTAATCACTTACCTTACGAATATTGGCTATATTTGCTCCTCCTTTTCCCATCACCTTACCCACTGCATTTGCAGGGACAATTATTTCAAGAGTTGATGGAGGAGGTAATCTACAAGGCACACACAAAGAAATGTAAAAGCTGATAAAATGTAATTCTCAAATGAAAGGACAGAATTCTTACCCGCCATACAGCTTTGATGAATAGGAGGATAAGGATCCATAGCCACTTTCATTCATCTATAAACAGAAACGATTAAGAAGCTCATTAAGACTGGAAACGTAGAGATCCATCAGCTTTTAGAGAATAAACTAGCTGCTCTCACAGCTAGAAGTTAATATTGGAAAGAAATGTATCATATCCAACATAACCACTCCTACTATTAGAAGTTCCAAATTTCTCTAGCAGAGAACAGCAAACTTTTTTACCATCACAAGGAAACAATCCAAGGAACAAAAACAGTATCCTCTATCTCATTAGTAGGATAGTTTCCATCCCAATTAAACACTATAACGAGGACTTTATATTATTCAAGAGAAGCAAAAGAAATTCTGTTGTTCTCTAAGAACATCCTAACACCTCAAACAGACTATCATACACAGAGTAAAGAATTGTACCCATGAAACCTGCTAAGAGGCCGTGCAAATCTATTCTCAAGCTTGAAGAAATGTGATGCAGTGCATATAATGACTTGCATCACTCAACTAATTCTTACTACCCTAGTAAGTTCCTCAAAAAAAAAAAAAAAACAAAAACAAAAACAAAAACACTAATAGTTTGAGAAGTGGAAAATTGAGCATAATAATTAGCAATAATTATTCCATATGTACCAACACATACCGACAAGGATCCATATCCATAAAGGCTACTTGAAGAGAGCATGCCCAAGCCACTTCCCATATCAGCCTTTTGATCATAACTCAATGAAGGAACAGGACGAACTGAAGGCAAGGCAGAAGGCACTGAGTGACCACTACCAAGAGAGTCAGCAGCCACAGAATGGTTATGACCTCCATCTTTTTCTTTGAGAACATCATCCCGCAACCTTAACACAATTTGGACAAGTGCATCTCTCACCTTAACTACTTCTCCCGATACCTATGAAGTCAAAAAGGATGAATACGGAACATTTACTAAATAGAAATTGATTAAAAAGAGTACGCACAGACTAGATGCAAACCTCAACAAGTTCCTCACTTGAATCAGCACTTTTTGGTTTCTGGCCTTTCGAGATTCGGATTTCTGCTTTAGTTCTCTTCCGAATTTCATTTATAATTGATCCACTTTTTCCTATTATACATCCAATCACTTTTGATGAAACAAGGAGTCGCATGGTAATAGTATCATCATCTTCATCATTGATCTTCCCTTGAAGCAATAGAGTAGCTTCAACGGCCATGGATTTCAGATCATCAGGTGACTACAAGAAAATATACAATGGTTATAACAGGGGGAAGTTAAAACCTTGCAAAGCATAGGAACTAGCAAGCATTCTGAAATCAAGAAAATATGAATCACCAAAATGAAAATCGCAGAAAACTGATGAAAAAAATTCAGATTTCAGACCATGTCAAGAAACATTTATCATGAGTATTGAGGACATAAGCATTCATTATTCATCCAGCAAGGCAGAAACACACCAATTTATTCAAGTAGCTCTAAAAAGAGCATCATTTAACAACTTTGTAGTGAAATCAAGAGAAAATAGTTTGTTCCCAAGCATCCTAACCATCTGAGCACTTTTACAGATTATGACATTTATTGATATTTGATGGAAAGCTTTCTAGATTTCCTGTACATGGAACAAAAAGCATGAGAAACTAGGCATCATAAATCTGCGAAAAAATATCAGGCAATTCCATAAGTAAAAGAAGGAAGGAGGTACCTCAGTTGCTATAACAGTGATTATGCACTCATCACGGTCACCCTTAGAATCATCAACCTCAATACGAGCACCACTTGCCTGTCTTATGCTTTTAATTGTGCCTCCTCCCTTGCCGATAACACGTCCTATTTTGTCAAAGGGGCATAAAACTCTGATAATCAGTTCCTCAGACAGGGAGCCACCACCAAAAGAAACCATTGGGAGAGAAGATGAATAGGCCGGCCATGTGCTTCCTGGATCCCCATAACCTTGAAGTTCCGACAAATGTGCAGCACCCAAGATTGGAGGAACTGATCCTGGAATAATAGGATCAGTGCTCCCATATCCACCGGGAGGAAAGATGGGAATATCTGAAGGGATAATTATGCTTGGAGGGGCTTCAGGCACAGATGTATCAAGAGGAATCTCCTCCTTAGGAGTGAACTTGTACATGATTGCAGATATTGCATATAATGCTTTCTTCACTGAGTCTGATTCCCCAGTTATCTATTGAAAATAAAAAATGTCTTACCCATTAAAGGTGCCAGAAATAATGTCTAAATTAAAAGTACCAGAAGACAAATCAGAAACTAGATATAATTGGATTGTAATCAAGCAAGCTTCAAGATATAATGAAACATGCCAAAAGGTTCTAACAAAAGATATAAACCTCAAAACAAAAGGTCTGACCTTGTAATGATAACTATGCAGAGAAAGAAGAAAGCTTCTTCTGAAAAGCTTCTTCCGAGTCAAAGCAACTTAAAGTTAGAACTAAATAACAATCAAGTAGAAAGAACTTAAGCGGCTCTCCTCATAGTATGACTTCTCAACAACAGAAGACAAACTGCCAATTGGAACTACAATGAAAAGATTTTACATGGTTCCAAATATATCCATGACTAAGCTTTAAATTAGTTCTCATTTGACTCTGAAGTTGCAAACCAATAATCCCCAGATACATCTTGAGCAGTTCCCAGAAAGTAATTATGTAGAGGAACTCCTACTAATGAAATATTTGCAATAAATATATTCACGTCCACCAGGATGCTTTGCTGGTTTTCAACTTTTCATGTTCAGCCATTATTGAGTCTACGCTGCAGCAGCATATGTATTTTCCATTGCCAACCCTGTAGAATATTCTAGACCATAACATATGGATATTTCCTTGAGATAAAAAAATAAAATTTAAATGCATGGATATTTCCAGAATTTTATGCGATACTATAACAGATTATTTCATCTGTCTATACTCAATAGGTGCTGCCCCGTCACCTCTGTGATTCAGGCATTGCAGCTCTCCATTAATTGCTTAGTGCGTGTTAAAATGCATGTTGAGGACAAGTTTCATAAGTTTCAAGTGACAGCAACCTAAAAACATGCCATCTGTCAATAATCCAGAGCCAGAAGGATCAAAGGAGGTCTTCATGATAATTCTGGGATTTAGAACTGCTGAACCTCACCAGTTTACCACCGCTAAAAACAGAAAGGAGCAATGCACAATGCTTAATCTTTAGAATATAGCACTGAGCATCCACAATACAGATACTTTATTCTCCAGGACATTCACTATGTGCAGTAGAGAAAGGAAAGATTATGTTCATGGCACGTCATCTGCCATGAACACCAGAGGCAGAACATGCTTAAAAGATTGATATGCCAGATACATATAAATTGATCCTGTTCAAATCATAGGCAGAAAAGCAATCAAAATCTTAGCTTAAGTGGGCATAAATGTAGTATCCATATTAACCACTACAAACTTGAATTCTTTTAGTCATTATGAATTCTTGTCATTGAATGAGGTTCTTCAACACATATCAATCTAACTATGGACCTGTTATTGATTTAGGAAATTTGACGAGAGCCTACATCATATATTTAAGCCCCAGTATTAAAGATGTTTATCAATCATATAAGTCAGTTCGAAATCAATTATTGAAAATAAAATAGACATCTAATAAAGACTGCAA
This sequence comes from Eucalyptus sideroxylon, assembly GCA_014182405.2. Classification (NCBI taxonomy): domain Eukaryota; kingdom Viridiplantae; phylum Streptophyta; class Magnoliopsida; order Myrtales; family Myrtaceae; genus Eucalyptus; species Eucalyptus sideroxylon. Next base: position 11,687,564 of record CM024552.2, on the reverse strand, counting down.
TATTGGATTCCACAAGAGCCCAGTACCTAAATCAAGGCATTAATGCTATATAAGAGCAAGTTCAGCTGGATCTTGCTCCAACGGCCAATCCTTTTCTAAACATTTCTTACATTTCTCATTGATGATAACTATGTAACTAAGAATTTTTGGAAAATTTCAATCATATTTTTTCTGTTCCTGCAGGAACATAACGATTCTAGACGTAAAAAAACTACCTAACAACTAATGCACGTAAATTTATGTGTCATATCCCAGAGTATTATCCTTAGGAGTTCAGTCATTTACCATGCAGCAGGGCTTCAAAGAGATGTATATGCATGCGTGTATGTACATGCATTGTAGTACGTAGTTCAGTTTATCTTCTTCTTCTTTTCAAAAGATAGGTGATTTCCTTTTCAGCCAGAATCAAGCCACAAGCCCCCGGATTATTATAATTGACAAAAAGTTGTGGCAACCATTCAACAGCCAGCCGGGCATGCACTCATCGAAAAAGGGATAAACTCCTGCTGACTCGGCATGAAAATAAGGTTTCGAATTAACTAATGTCCATTTTACACATATCGATTAACGCTAGCATCTGTAGTATATGGAATCATAGCAAAATGAATACAAGAGAAACAAGCATCAACTTGGTTCAGAAGTGAGCTAACCGTAACGAAGTTGTCGAACTCCAAGGCACACGAGTGAGTCGGATCAGATGCATCCTTCGCGGTAACCTTGACATTCGCCCTGGTCTTGCTCCTCAGCCTCTTAATAGTAGCTCCGGCCTTACCGATGATGTTCGCCGACTGACTCGAAGGGACCAGAATCCGGCATTCGTCCCTGTCGGGTCGCTTCTTCTCGGACTCCGAGAAAGCCGCAAGAGACCTGACAATGGCAGTGTGGACTCTAACGAGCGCGTCTTGCGCAGCGCACAGAGGCTTGTCATCATCGAAATCGTCGTCTACGTCCACGTCCTTCTTGTCCTTGACATAGCAATAGACGAGGATGACCCGATCCTTAGCACCGGGAAATGGGTCGACCACCTTAACCTTTGCCCTGCTCTCCTGCCTTATGGTGTTGATCACCTTCCCACTCTTGCCGATCACACTCCCAATGACCCCATCGGGGCAGAGTATTCTGTAGACAACCACTTCATCCCCGCCCTTCTCGTCTCTGTCCATAGCCCGTCTCTTCTGGTTCTTGTTCTCGCCCTCGTAGTCTCTTTGGAAGCGGGATCGCTTGCCGGTCTCGCCCATTATTAGCGACGAAAAACCGCAGCCCAATTCGAACAAGGGTCTCCCCCGAATCGCTCGTTGTCCTGCGATTTGCGATTTGGAGCGCACTTCGGATTCTGGGCCGCCGGGATGTGGCGATCTTGAAGTCGAAGAAGAAGAAGAGGTGCCAAGGAAGAGATGGAAGAGACTGATTGAAAAACCCTAGCTGAAGAAACCGGAAGACCACCGTACGGGCAGGCTATCCTTTGTTTCGAGATTTTAACGAGAGGCTTATGCCCGCGCTCCGCTGCGGATAATGTAGTCTTTTCTTGATTCTTGCTTTTAGACTATTTTCCATGATCTACGGTGTACTATTTTATTTTATTTTTGTCGCAACCATTTACTCTATTTAACTTGCGAAAAATAGGGAATGAATTCAATAGTACATTTCGACCAAAAAAAATTCAATAGTACATGGATTAATTTAGGAAGAAAATCACCAAGGTGATTATAAGCCCAAAATCAAGAAACTTTATAATAGTGTCAAATTTAATTTCCTCACTCTGTTTATTTTAATTGATTTCCACAACAATTTTTGCTTCCTAGATTATATCTATTAGTATTGAAAATTCCAAATGTGACAATGGCCACAAGATCTTTTTGAGCAAGGAAGCTTGAGGCCAATATGACCGCTACAACCACTATGGCTGCTATGGTGTTCATGGCCACAATGGCCGTCAAAGCCTAATGCTATCATGATCGCTTTGTCGTCTTAGCTAAAATGACTCGTGCTTCTTATGTATGCTTATATATATATATATATATATAGTGGATACTATAGAGGTAAGCACAGTTCCGGGGTAAAATCGGGAACTAGGGTTTTGGTTCCATTCCCGGTTCCAAAGGGATCGGTTCTGGTTCCCAGTTCCTTTTTTCTAGGAATCGAAATCGGCACTGGGAACCGGAACCGGAATCGGTCCGGTTAGGGCTAAAAAAAGCCCCTATTTGATTTTTACAACACTTTCAGTCTCGGTCTTAGATACCTGTGTTCTCTCTTCGCCATATGCTACCTGTGTTCTCTCTTCCCCATTTGCTTTGCACTTCTACCGGCCGTCGTGTCTCCAAGTGACCCCTGCTCACTCACGCCGACATTAGAAGCCCTTTGTAGCAGATCCCAAGCCCCACGGCGCCTTGCCTACAGCCTGCACCGACCCGCGACGACCCGATGTCGCTCTTGCTCTACCCGCTACTATTGCCCGACGCCATTGCTCACTCCCGCCACTATGATCCCATGATGCCGCTACTCTGCCTTTGCCATGCCTCGAAGCCCGCAACGTAACTACTTTGCCTTCACCGTGCCCCGAAGCCTGCAACGTAGCTACTCTGCCTTCGCTGTGCCCCGAAGCTCGTGAGGCAACTACTCTGCCTTTGTCATGCCCTGAAGCCCGCGACTCGCAGCGCCCTCGCCCAGCTCCAAGCTTTCCCAAAGCGACGCTGCTACAACTCGCCGCTCGCCCTCGACGCCACTGTCGCTTGCCCTCAACACCACCGGTAACCTCTGCTCAACGAGTGACGCCACCGCTGACCTCTTCTTGTGAGTGTTCTCTCTCCGTCTTTCCTTCCGATTCAGCTAGTTGATTAAAATGTCAACTAATTAGATGTATAGGTGATGTATGTCGAATGCTATTCATGATTGTTTGCGTGGATCGAATCATGTTCGTATGTGATTTTGTATATCAAATGGTGCTCCTACATGTTAATTTGAGATGGTGAGGCGCTAAAGGAAAGAGGAGAATGTTAGGAGTACTATTTTCTATTTCGACATGAAGTTACTTATGATCGTATGCATGAGTGGTCTATGCTTGTTGCAAATATCAAAAGAGTTTATGTCTGAAGCATGCGAGCTGCAAGTATGCGTGATTTGAGAATAAACAAAAGTTGTAAATGAGTTGAAAATAAATAATGAAATGAAAGCCAAATGAAATTTGAAGATTTGATTGGATGAGAATCAAACAAAAAGAAATTAGAATTGTTGTTGCATAAACTCAAGTGAATGCTCGATGTCATACTATTGAGAATTGAGAAGACGTAGTCAATAGTGTTTGCTCTTTCTTCTACCACTACAACCTCATCCTAGAAGAAATTAGATTGGCTTGCAGATAATCTTCTAATTAGTTTTTTCTACAATCAGTTTTGCCTACTTCACACATTGGCATAGAAAGACTACTAGTTTCTCCTATTAGGTCTAGTCATCCACGATAGCATAATTCTAGGGCTAAGGATTGCACATGTTAGTAATCTTGACAAATTTTGGGGGCATCCATGCAATATTTGATCTTAATGATCACCATTTGGGACATCCCAGAATTGCCTACTTTAGCTTGTTTATCTTCATTTCCCCTCTTGCTTTTTTTTTTTTTTTTTTTTTTTGGCTTTGTTTTTCCCTTTTGCTTTTTTTTTTTTTTTTGTTTTTTTTCCATTTTCATATAGATTTTAGTGAACAAAGTATGACTTCGATGTCTTATGATAGATGATCATGCCATTCCCTTCTATCTCACTGTTTTTTAATTCCTCCTATTATATTTGCTGCTATCTATAATAGTAATGCATTTAGCTATGAATAGTTAGTCTGAATTTCTGAACCATTTGGATTGGATAGATATAAATCGTATTATTACATCAATCCATGTAACCGGGTTGGTTGAAATGGTCATTGCGACTATGAAGATGTTGATATTGTGTCATAATACCCTACTATTTTGCTGCATTTCCAACGTGGTAATGTGCATTTTTGAATTTTCATAAATTCCTATGTAGCTCATGTTGGAAAACTTTTGTTATGAAAGTTGTTCCCCATGATATTATTGATGTTGTGTAATTCGCTTGGAACAAATTGTTCATAGATTCTCTTCCAATTACATTGATTTTTTTTACCTCTTCGAACTCCCACCCAAAGAGGGGCAACTATTGACATCCGAAATTTTGAGTCGACATTAGTTGATTAACTTATCACTCATTTCTATGCTAGACATTCTTGTTCTAGTGGTGTTTCATTTATAGTTTGCTCTTTATTTTGAAATTTCTAATTATATTTTGTTATTGTTGTGTAGTGTGAAGTTAATGTATTAAGATAATACATCAATGGAGGTGGAGAGACATGAAGAGATGACTCTGATCACGAAATTTGAGTTTTCTAGCAATGAAAATGAAGAAGAGGCACCCCCTATCATGAGTGCCACGAGTAAGGTACCTAGTTCTCATCTTACTCATTATAAGAAATATACATCCGAATCTGGAATCATTATACGAGAATCAATGATAAGTATGGAAAACCAAATCAAGTGAAGTGCATTTATTGTAAGACCATGCTTAAGTATTGTATTGCTAACGGCACTTCTGTAATGAGGAAGCACTTGATCACATGTAGAAGGTTTCTTATAACGTAGCTAAGAGACAGAAATTCTTTGCATTACGTAATATAAATATGGCTGGCAAGGTAAGAGGAGATTCTAGTACTGGTAGTGTCTTAACGACATTATCGTTTAATTAAGAACGTTGTAGGCAAATGCTTGCTCAATTCATCATCCTTGATGAGTAACTTTTTTCCTTGATTGAGCGTGTTGGATTTTGTGAATTTGTCAGTGAGTTACAACCTCTCTTCAAACATATATCACGTTTCACAATGGTAAAAAATTGCATGAAGTTGTATTTAGATGAAAGAACTTCTTTGAAGAATTATTTTCGAAAGATTAATTCTAGAATCGCATCCATGACCGATACATAGAGTTCTATTCAAAATCTGAATTATTTGTGTATCACTGCACATTTTATTGATGAAAATTGGAAGTTGCATAAAAAATCATCAACTTTGTGGTATGCATAGTCATAGGGGTAGAGAGATTGAGAGAATGATGGAGAAATGTATTCAGAAGTGGAGAATAGAAAAAAAAAAATGTGTTCACAATTACTGTGGATAATGCTAGCTCGAATGATGTTGCAATTGGCTATTTGATTGATAAATTTTCGAAAGAAAAAGTCATTGATATTGGATGGTAGTGTTTTTGCACATGAGGTGCATAGCTCATATATTAAATTTGATTGTGAGAGATAGCTTGACTATGGTACATGACTCCATTGCACATATTCAAAATGTGATTAGGTATATAAGGAGTTCTTCCATGAGAAATAAAGCATTTCAGTCTTGCATTGAGAGTGAAGAGATCACTTATAAGAGTTCGGTAGTTCTTGACGTTGCCACTAGATAGAACTCCACTTATCTCATGTTAATTACCGCCCGCCATAAAGTTTAGAAAAACTTTCCAAAGAATGAAAGACGACGATTTATCTTTTGCAAGTAAGCTTAATCATGAAACTCCTAGTGATGATGATTCGGAAAATGCTATTATTTTTTCAGAATTTCTAAAAATATTCTATGATACCATCAATTAGATGTCGAGAAGTTCATATGTTACTTCAAATGATTATTTTGAAGGATAGCTCTTTTGTATAGATATTTGAAAGATGTGGTCGATATTTTGAATCCTAAGCTTCAAGCTATGGGTTTGAAAATGAAAGAAAAATTTGATAAATATTATGGAAGCTTGAATAAAATGAATGTGATGGTGTTGATTGCAGTTGTGCTAGATCCTAGAGCCAAGTTGAATTATGTGACTTTCTTATATGGACAAATTTATGATGATGAATTGAAAGTTAAAGAAATGCATTACAAGGTGAATGATATATTGGAGCGTTTGTATGAACTTTATGAGCAATTTTCTCTTATTTCAAGTGATCAAAATTTCGGTGGCCATAGTTTGGGTGCAAGTAGTAGTGCTTCTAATGCCGATGCGGGTGGTAGTGAAGGAATAAAGAAGTATGATGTCCAAGCTTGGAAGAAAATGTTTTTATACTTAAATGAATAGGGGTGCGATAACAACAAGTTCGAGCTTGATAAGTATCTTCAAGAAAAAAATGAAACTGATCTTGATCTTAATCTTTTGATGTGATGGAAGATGGCACAATATATAAGATCATTTCTTTGATGGCTCGAGATATTTTGTCCATTCTCGTAACTATGTTGCTTCCGAGTCAACTTTTAGTACATCGGGTCGTGTGCTTGATAGCTTTCGAAGTTCTTTAACTCCCAAAGTAGTGGAAGCTTTGATTTGCACTCAAGATTGATTGAGAGTTGTTTGTGTACTGATTGATGTTGAGGAGTGCATCAAGAATGCCGAAAAATTTGAGTTGGGTAAGTGACATTGTTTTTATCTTTATATATTGTAATTCTTTTTGTATATCTATAAGTGAATATTTTATTTAATCTCTTATTCTTTTTTTTTTTTATAGATATGGATGGTCTTAATGCGAAGATTATCGCCGGTAAATAGAGTTTATCATTGCGAGGATGCCTTGCATTGAAAAGTAAAGCATAACTTTTATTTTAGCTTTCAAGAGATAGTATGAACCAAATATAATTGTGTTGTATATCTTTTTTATGTTTCAAGAGCAGTAGGTCTTATGCGGGCCAATTGAAGGTGCTGGTGTGGAATCATAATTCTTGTCTTATTTACAGTATTACTTTTTTTATCTGATGAAATCACCTTGGGATTGTATTATTATGAAGGCAAATATGTTTACTTTCTTGCAACTTACAGTGTTGTGTCTCTGAATGATTTGTCAATAATCTATCCACATCCATTATATTACAATGTACCTAAAAGACGTGATTTTTCTAGATGTAGAGCAAGGATTTGTAAGGAATGGACATGCTGATAAATGGGAAAGGGTTCACCAAATTTGAGATAAGTTTGAATATGATAGAGAGAGAAGAATGAGGGAGAAAGGTAATTTCATGTTTGACTTTCTGAATGATTCATCTTTGTCCATTGGTTTCACTAATCTATGGTTTGCTTGCCAGTGATATTTTACTCACATCACCCAAGGCATCTGCACCTGGAATTGAAGGCTAGTGGGTTATGGAAACTCATCTGGGTATCACCTGGTATCCCATTAATTATAAAATGTGGATCATGGTTTAGCTAGACAAAGGATAAGGCAGAGCATGATTTCTTATTTTGAGAAATGAGCTGGTTGCATTGAACCAACATTATACCACAGCACCCTAGGTAGCTGTTCTTTGAATTAAATAACGAATGGTTTTATGCAAAATATTCTAGGTATCTACTTGTTATTTCATCCTTACAAAATGCAGTTGATAATGCAAAGCACTTTAAGTCACTATTTGGATTTAAACGAAATGATAAATTGCAAAACTAAGTTGAATAGCCAGTTTTACATTTTTATATTTTTTTCAACATCAAATGGTTGAATGACCTCTTTGAATGGATCTGTAATTGTGGGATGGACGGATCTGGTTGATTTTTATTGAAAGATTGAGTACTTGATCGAGGCCGCAAGATAAAAAGAGTGTTCTATTTTATTTCTCAATGAGGATGAGCAAGTCATTTAGTAATTTTGTCTTTTATTTTAAGCCCCACCAGGTTATTCTCTCACATCTCTCCTTCGTTAAAGCAATATATATGTGCCAAGTATTCTCCTGATTTGTAGCTTCCATTACCCATTATTTATATTTTATTACATGCATGTAAATCTCCATCACTCTCCCGTCCCCAAAAAGCCAATCCAATTACTTGGTTTGATTATGAACTTTGTTTTTTCTTTCATATATCTTTATCAATTATGGAACCATGACCTTGACTAATTGTTTCCTTTTTGGAATGCGCATGCAGATAATTTGATTAATAAGATTAGACGGGATCTGCCACAAGAGATTGATTCAGCTCATGGTCAAGTATGGGATAATGTGCTTGTCAACAAATATCTTGGTGAGCTCCGAGTGGCAAAGAAGCTGGGTAGGAAGGAGCATAAGCACAAAGAAGCCTAGGTTGTTCTTGCTACTGCTACTACTGCTACATCAGCTTCATCTAGAATTTCTTCACTCGGGAAAGATTTGCTTGATGGATTAGCAAATCAGGAGGTTATTGGCATTGTCTTAGAAATTACTTTAATGGTCAACAGAGGGGAAAATGATGGTTATTTTGGTTATAATCTTCATTATAATTTCTGGTCTCTGTAGAATTTGGGGAAACTCAACACTACTAGTGGAAGGCTTGGTTGAGCCATATGTTGATAGTCAAGTTAGTACAATGCATCGGGAAAAGATCTTAGGATGTGATATATGATGAAATCTCTCCTTTTCGTCTTCAAAAACCTGAGAAGCCAACCAGTACCGAGGCTAGATTTGTGTGTGTGTGTGTGTGTGTGTGTGTGTGTGTGTGTGTGTGGTGAAAGTGATATATATGTTCGGTTTGTTAAATGCACATTCGTGTTGACCGGTCTACTTTGTCAATCTTGGATGTTCAACATTTAAGCATCTTATTAAACCTACATTTTTCCATTAAATGATTTGCGTATGTAGACCCTTAAAACTAAGACTTTGAAATTATGTATTGCCTTCTTATTCAGAAACGGAGCAAGGGATATTTGAGCAGGTTTTAAAAGGAGAACTTGACTTTATATTTGAACCATGGCCCAACATATGTGAGAGCGCCAAGGATTTGGTTCAGCAAATGCTCATAAGGGACCCAAAAAAGAGGCTTACAGCCCATGAAGTTCTTTTTAAGTGACAATTCTTATTACTTTTGATATTTTGGAAATTACACTTACGTATTTCGCCTCTCTTAGTTCTTTCAAAGCCACAATTTGTTGCACCCTTGCTATTGTCACATGTTGCTATTTGTTGTAAAGAAGTATCATGATGCATGTCCATAACATTGGTAAGAGTGTAAAAGCACAATGTGGCAGCATAGGAAATTCTCAGAAGGTGCAAAGCACTTGCCTCACCCTTCCTATTTGAAATTTGCTAAGTTACTTCTAGCTTGTTTACATTTGGGACTTTGTGGGACTGCTTCCTATTTGCCAATTCTCTTGGTCTTTATCATTGGAAATACTAGAGCTTCACTGTCTTGACTTCAGACAGACTCAATTGAGAGCCTTGCTGTGTCCTTCCATGATTCTCACAACAAATACATAAACAAACATGCTTTTGCCCTGTGCAAGTCATCCTTGGGTTTAGGTTGATGGCGGTGCTCTTGACAAACTCCTCGATTCTGCAGTTTTGACTCGTTTGAAACAGTTCTCTGCCATGGACAAGCTCAAGAAGATAATAATCGGAGTACGCAATTTTAGTCCAATTCTAACAAAAATAAGGCTTTATGTTAGAAATTGATCGTTAGTCTATAGTTTTATGTATCATACGCAATGTCTCTCTATACTGTCACCACTTGAAATTATTAAAAATTAGACTTCTCTTTACACCGAAAAAACTTGCATCTGCAATGCATTTCTCTTTGGCTTTTCACATTTTCCAAAGTGTTCCACTAATGAATGCATCTTATACAGGTCATGGCTAAGATCCTTTTAGAAGAAGAAATTGCCAGTTTGAAAGAAATGTTCAAGATGATTGACACAAATAATAATAGTGGGAACATAACCGTGGAGGAATTGAAGGTTGGTTTGGAAAAAGTTGGCGCAAATTTGAAGGATTCAGAACTTCATGGTCTAATGCAAGCAGTAAGTTCTAGTCCAGACTCAACATGGAGGCTATGTTTCATATTTTTAATCTATTTTATCATGTAGAGAAACATTAGTTCAAAATCTACAATCTCTATCATGAAACTAATCCTCTTTTGGTACTGGTTTATTATTCCTTCTAAAATGTTGTTTGTGTTATATTCTCTTTGATAAATGACAAGTTTGTTTATTATTGTTGCATTCATTTCCATTTTTTTACTAAAAATGAAAAAAAAAAAAAAACCCCGTTGGAACCTGGAACCGACTTTGGAACCTATGACAGGGTAGGTTCTAGGTTCTTGGTGTTGATGGGTAGGTTCTAGGTTCCAAGCGGAACTTGTAAAAAACCGAGAACCGCTCACCCCTAATGGATAGTCAGTATGTCAGCCATTTGTTATAGCGCTTCTACGCCCTTACTACAGTTTTTGTATATGATGTCTTGTCCTATTCTTTTGTGAGATTAATTCCATTGCAATCATCTTCATTGGTATCTCCACCATTGTGCGGCTGAGAAGATCCTTCTTGGCCATTGTATGATTCGGAAGATTTATACTATGATTCTTCAATTTCCGAAAGTATTTATCTCACGACTTTTAATATATATATATATATATATATTGCTATAATATTGTTCATTTTGTTGGTTAGCTAGAGTTATTGAAAGTCCTAGAATCTTATTGTTTCCATCAAACTTTTACTAATTTTGTGGCGAAGTTATGAAAAATTTAAATTCAAGATTTAAGCTTTGGTTAAAATTGTAGTAAACGGAAACTAAAGATGATATTATTAAATGGAATCTAAGATATTGAAGAAAAAATGATTTTTGTTGACCATGCATTGCGATGACAAGAACTAATATTAGAATATTACATAAAAATGACAATATGAAGTGCATCCAAAGAAAGATATACTTCAACAACTAATATATGAAATTTAAAGATTAATAAAGGCTGGAAAAAGAAGAAGAAGAAGCCATCTTTATATTTTATTTTTAATAAGGGTTAGGTTGGACTCACGAGATTTGATGGAACTTAGAACACTCGAGGAGTCCATTATTTTCTACAGAAAAAAGAATTTCATTTCCCCCTATTTACATCATGCGGTTGTATCAGTCGGTGGGTAATCGAGATTATTGGCATGTTCTTGCTCAATGTCCAACTATAATCACGGAGGAAATGAATGGAAAATTAACAAAGGAACTCACTCCAGAGGAAGTTCAACTTGCTGTCTTTCAAATGGGACCTTCGAAGGCTCCTGGACCCGACGGTTTAAATGGTCAATTTTTTCATTCCCATTGGGAGATCTTAAAGGATGATATCTTCCTTTCGGTTCAAGAATTTTTTACTACTGGAGTTTTGATGCTTGAATTTAACCGAACCCTCCTATCTTTAATTCCCAAAGTTCCAAATCCAGAAAGGCTAGAACAGTATAGACCTATTAGCCTTTGTAACTTCATATATAAAATCATTTCAAAGGTTTTAGCCAATAGATTAAAGCCCTGTCTCCCTACTTTGATTGCACAAGAACAATGTGCCTTTATTAGTGGACGTCAAATCCAGGATAATGTGCTGATTGTTTAGGAAATTCTGCATCAACTTAAGATTCGCAGGAGGAAGAAACGGTTTCAAGCTATCTTAAAATTGGATATGCTTAAGGCATATGATAGGGTTGAATGGGACTTCCTACAAGACTACCTTATTCATATTGGTTTTCATGCAAAATGGGTTCGCTGGGTAATGCAATGTGTTACTACAGTCTCTCTCAGTGTGAAATTTAATGGTGATCCTCTTCCCTATTTCTACCCATCTAGAGGCTTGAGACAAGGTGATCCCCTCTCGCCATATCTCTTTATCCTGGTTGCCAATGTCTTATCTACTCTCATTTCAAATGCAATGGAGATGGGTTCTCTTCGAGGGATAATGCTAAACAGGTGGTGTCCTAAATTGTCTCATCTTTTCTTTGCTGATGATGCTATTTTTTTCCTCGATGGTACATTAATGGAATGTTAGAATTTAGCCAATATTATTCACCAATATTGTAGAGCCACAGTCGTCGGAAGTTAACGAAACAAATCAGGAATTTTCTTTAACAAATCTTGTCCATACAGTCTTCAGGTAAATCTGGCTAGTGAACTCCGTGTGCCAATTGGACAAATCTGGTAAATACCTTGGTCTTCCATCTGATTGGGGTAAATCTAAGAGGGAAATGTTCTCATGGCTACTGGGAAAAGTTGAATCAAAGCTGCAGAGCTGGACAGAAAAACTACTCTCAAAGGGAGGAAAGGAAATCTTGCTTAAATCGGTTGTCCAAGCAATACCACAATATGCCATGTCCATATTTAAGATTCCACTATCTATCTGCAAGACCATTGAGCAGCAAGTTGCAAGATTTTGGTGGAAACAGAGTGGTCGAACATCTGGGGTTCATTGGAAAAATTGGGATATTCTTAAAACTAGAAAAGACAATGGTGGTATGGGTTTCCGAGATCTTGTGGCGTTTAATCACGCTCTCTTAGGAAAACAGGCTTGGAGACTAATACATGAACCGCTTACTTTATGGGGTCGCGACCCGATCTCGCCACCCCCTCGAAATGTATCCAAGGATGGGAAATGTCGGGTTTAGGGGTACTTGATCTCAAGATCGCAAGCTCTCCCAAGCTCGTACCCCGCGTGACAGCGGATTTATTTATACGATCTAGGTATTTAACAACCTAAAAATATACGGGAGTCGCCACAAGCCTCATTTTTGGGGGTCGGCTAGAAACCCAATCGAAGGTCGGGAGTGTTCACTCGATTCCTACGCAACCAGATATCTAGGTTCGGAGACTTGGGTTACGCTAATATTGATATTAGCGCCATTTCGGCACCTAAACAGTATGTTGTGTTTTCCCTAATATGTCCATGCATTTCTTTTTACATTTTCGGGATCATCAATTCCTAGACTAAGTAATCGTGCGTGGTTGATCATTTTCATGCTATTCTATTTCTAAAAAAAGAAAGAAAGGAAAATAACCAATGAAATTGAAATTGCAAAACATTAAGTAAGCAATCAAGGAAAAACAGTAAATCTATCAGGCAATCCTAAAAAATATAAAAGAGAAAACAATTAAAAAGAAAGAAAGAAAACCCGCAACTCGTTGGGTTTTATACAATGCATGGAACCCGAGACATATGTCGGGAAAATGGGTATTGCATCAAAATGGTCGGAATGGACATCAACCTCCACCATCTTCACGCCTTCTCCATCTTCAAGGTCCTAATCTAAACCTAATCTAAGAAATTTATGACTAGGTGCATACATATGAAAGAAACAATCATCACTACTAAGATCAAAGCAATTGGTAGAACCCATGTATGATTGGCTCTAAGAAAAAGGTACATAAATCAAGCACTTTATAAAGAGCAATTTTCATGAATGAAATTTCTTGAGGCGTATCAAATTCAAGTAAAGTCAAATTCATGGCCGAAAAGCAACAATCGCTAAAGCATGCAAATCAATCATAAGCAAATCAGAGACTGATGCATGATAACTGATTTGTTAAGCTATCTAATCAATGCATGAAAATCATGAAATTTGAACATGACGCAGGGTTAAATGTGAATAAAAAGTTTGATTTAGACATTTAACCCTAAATCTATGTGCAAAAGGCCACACAAATCCATTAACATTGACACGTGACTTGTCATTAGGAGCAAAATGCATAACAATTTAAATTGCTACATGTCAACTTGAATTCTAAGGTTACTTGACCTTAAAAATTCTCAAATTTGAGCATGGGATGGATATGGATATTATGGACAGCTTTCATTGAGAATTTATCCTCAAGATCATTATGTATAAGATCACACAAAATTGGTAGACAGTCAGGTTCATAGAGACAAGACAGCACTGCAGGTCAAGACAAATTCAGACTTCAAAACTTGATTTAAAAAGAAGAAAAGCAGGGCAAATGATGGGCAAATTGGACAAACTAGGCATCGTTAGAAAGCTCAAGGTGTCCTTTACGAATTCCTATTAGGTGACAATTGCAAATTAGGTCTTTTTCTAGCTCAAACAAAGCCATTTGTATAAGTGGTCAGATCAGATCATAACAAGCAGAACACATTAGCAGAGCTCTTTGCAAGAAGCATCAGGCAGGGCAAATGATGGCCAAATCCCACATATAATATGTCTATGGAAAGTTTGAGAAGTCTATTACAAATCTCTAGAAGATATTAAGTCCTAATAACATCATCTACCAGCTCATTTCAAGTGATTTACACGGAAGGTCATCCGAAACAGGGAGCAAGTCAGAACACCAAAATTTTCCAGAAAACTGGTACTAAATGCCGAGCTATTTTCAGATAGTAAACGACATCGGATCTGAACGTTCTATGGGTCGATGGAAAGATAATCAAACCATCTTCAACCTCCATGAAGATTCCGAACACAGAAAACCACAAAAAAACAGCTCATATTAAGTCATTTGCACATAAGGTCATTCAGAACACAGAGACAAATATTTGGCAGATTCTGGACCAGACTTCGGACAGACAAAAACCATATTAAATGAAGTCCGATTAGGGCATTCTATAGCTCATTGGAAAGATAATCGAACCATCTTCAACCTATATGAAGACTTCGAACACAGACAACCACAGCAACCCGCTCATCTCACGTCATTTTGCACAGAAGGTCAGATCAGAACACAGAACACAATAAACAACACAGGTTCAGTAACAATGGCATAATGAGTGGTATCAGATTTATATACTCGGTAAATCAACTTCTAAGAAATGTTTCATATCAACACGTTTCCAGATCTGACATTATCTTGATCTATTTCTCCCTCATGCTTTTGAGGTATTTCATCAAACACTTCACGTACAACAAAACGATTAACTCAAGCTATGGAACGGGACTGAAGCTATGTTCTCATCTAACATTCTAAAATCAATATTAAAATCACAGAGCCATCACAAGTCATCTAGTTACAGCTCAGATCTTAAGTGAATCACACCTGAACTACGTGAACGTGATTCTTCTACAAATCTTTTTGCAACAGAGCGGGAGAGAGAGGGAATGAGTTTACCTGGTTTATCGGTGATACGGATACGATCGAGCCGAGACAGAGAGCCGAGCCGAGGCTTCCAACTCGGCGTGAACCCGAACCACTGTATCTCGAGCTCCGGAAGGGCACGATTCGCAACGAGGGCGTTAGATCCAACCGAGAGAGCGATTACCAGAGAAACGAACGAGAGAGGGAAGGTCGAATCCAAGACCCGAGCGGATTGAGAGAGAGAACAGAAATCCAAACCCTAACAGATCGAGAGGGATAGAAAGAAAGCTCACCAATCGAGCGAGCTCGATCTAGAGAGAAAATCAGTCAACCGTCGTCGTCGTCGCAGCTTCGGATCTCTATCCTCGGAGATTGGAGCACGGAGTCAGCGCCGAGGCGAGCAGGTGGTTGATAACGAACAGAAGATGTCGAATCAAGCTCCGCCGCTTCTGCCGTTGTTGCTACCGACGCCGATCAGTTTCAGAAATCGGATCCTCGAGCAAACTCCTCGCCGAATGGAGGACACACCTCCAATCGCACCCCGACGGAGGAAAAACCCTAGCCTTCGACGAGAACCGCAGAGAGAGAGTCCCCGAAAGAGAAAATCTCCTCCGGAGAGCTAGAGTTCGTGATCCAGAGCCCTCAAGAGGCCAGAGAGAACGAGCGGGAACAGAGAGAAAAGAGCCCCCCTTGATCGTGAATGGCCTCCCCCTTTTTATATTTTTTTTTCTTCTTTCTTTGTTTTCTCTATTTTGTTTTCTTTTCATTTCTTTTCATTTCATTTCATTTTTTTTTGTTTTGTTTTGTTTTCTCTCTCTTTTTTTTCATTCATTCATTCATCATTTTTTTAAATCTTTTTGGCTCTTTATTCTTTTTCTCTTTTTTCTCCCTTTTCTTCTTTTTTTTTCTTTTCATTTCAAAATTTTTTATTTTTGCAAATTATTTATTTAAATTGTCGATGAAAATTTCGGGTGTCAACAGTCGTCTTTTTAAAGGCTTAAAAAGGAGTAAGACCTTCTTGGGGATGGAGGAGTCTTTTAATTGGGAGAGATTCTATCTCAGATAATGTTCAATGGTCTGTTGGTAATGGTCAGAAGATTAATATTAGAGAGGACAAATGGCTATCTAGTGGTGTTATAGGAGGCCCTGCACCTAGAGGAGAAGCGACAAAGGTAGCTGATTTTATTCTACCAACTCAGGCTGCATGGAATGAATCCCTCCTTCGACAAAGTTTTGATCCTCAGCTAGTAAGTGAAATTCTGTCTTTGCCAATTAGACCTTCCTATCTTTCTGATTTGCTTATATGGAAAGGCCAGCTAAATGGTAAGTATACGGTTAAGAGTGCCTACAATTACATCAAAGATCATACATCCAGTGCTATCTCTGAGTTGCCTTCCTCTTCCTACCAACCACCTAGGAAGTTATGGTCATCTATTTGGCATTTACAAAGCCCCCCGAAAGTTCGCATTTTCATGTGGTCTCTATGTCAAAATGCCCTGCCTACAAAAGAAAATTTTTTCCACCGGCATATCATCCCTGACCCCATTTGTACTATGTGCACAACTTAACTACCCGAAACAGCAGAACACATTTTCCTTTCATGTCCTACCACCAAGTCTATTTGGTCTCATCCACAGGTAAACCTTGCAACAATAATGGCTACAGCTACTCGAATTGACAAATGTCTTGTAGACCTACTGGAGAATAGCTATGACGTACCTGGTTTGGAGATGGTGGCTTCTATTCTCTGGCATCTATGGAAGAATAGGAATGACTTTATCTTCCGTCAAAGAAGTTTATCAGTTGAACAGGTGGTGCAGGTAGCTCTGGCCGACGCTCGCTCATCTCCTATCTGTCAGCAATCGACTACGTCTCGCAGACGGGTCCTTCCCGATTCTGATCACCAGTGGCATCCCCCAGATCCAGGTGCTCTTAAGATCAACCTTGATGGCGCCTACCCTACCTCCCCACAGGAAGGTGCGATCGCATGTGTTTGCCGAGACTCTGCCGGACGCCTTATTACTGGTTTTACAGCAATGCTTACCACCTCCTCTACTCTTCAAACAGAGATTCAGGCGCTAGTGCATACCTTAAATTTTTTGCTGCAAAAAGAACTGGATAAACATCAGTTGCTGCTGGAATCGGACTGCTCGGTGTTGGTGGATGTTGTGCTCAACCCCCTTTTGTGTCCATGGCAACATCGTTCTTTGATCGCTGAAGCTAGGGCACTTTTGCCCTCTTTTCCTTTTCTTCACATTCGGCACTGTCGACGGGCTGCAAACTTCATAGCTGATTGGGTTGCTAAGTCCCATGGGCTTTCTTTGCTTCCCAACAATTGGCCCGCTTTTCCCCCTTCCCAGCTTTTACATCTTTTGTATGCTGAAGCTGTAACTAGCGGTTGTATCTTTACCTCTTAATCTATAATACCGCTGTTTCTGACCCAAAAAAAAAAAAAAAAAAAAAAAACCGCAGGCTCGGCAAAGTCGCGGCCGTGAGGGGCTTCGACCGCGATGGTTCTCTCCTTTTTTTCTCTTTCAATGTGGCTGTGCATCTCTCGATCGTCAGGCCCCACTACTCGTGAGTGTGAAAACCACCTTTTATAGTGCCTTCTTAGTACTGCAAAAGAGGATATCTGACTAAAAAAATCAATAAATTCCCATAATTCCTCCATTATCTTTTTTACTCTCCTGCTTATGGGTGTATGTGTATCACGCATTATGCTTCACATTTTCCTTGCGTAACAGAATTGGAAATACAAATAAGAGTGCGCTAATAATCTCGTAATTCTTCCCTCGCCTTGCTCTTCCTTCATATTTACGAATCCATGCCTATTGCTTTCTTTGCTATGTGACAAAAAAATCTTGATAATATAAAACTTAAATTTCGGCCACCGCGGGTTTAATGCGTTTAGTTCAATTAATCTCAAAACCATCTATTTAAGTCTATCTATCATTGGTTCAATGCAAGTACAATTGTATAAGCCTAATACTGTCAATGCTCCTAAAATCGACATACAATTTTAATTACTATTTTGTCTCGGGTTGGATTCGATCATTTACTATATATCTAAATGGGTCGCCAAAATTTAGGAGTTAACACAATTCATGAGTAAAAGAAGACAAAAAGCTAGCCAAAGGCTGTGGTTGTTTTTTTTTTTGGTAAAGAATAAGGCCATGGTTGTTGTTCTTCTTGCAAACCAAAAACCTTAAAGAATTTTTTAGGCACTGCTTAGTGAGAACTAGCTTCACCCTTAGGGTGGAACTCGTTCTATTGAATCAACTAGTGTTTGGAATTAAGCATTCTTTGATTGTGTATTGTGTCTTTCTCCACAATTGCTAGTGGCATACTTCCAATATGCATCTTTAGTCACATGAATATCTCAAAGAAGGAAAATCTTGAATCTGACTCCTTAGAAGGTGGCAGATGGTGTCCTCATCTTTCTGCCAAGCTTAACTGGGCCAAGTCGATAAGGGGGAGAGTACAAAGGGTAGATGTTGGTCCTGCCAAACTTTGGCTTGGCTAAAAGTGGAGATTCTTGAGTTGAGATAATATTGGTGAGTAGGCATAACGCAAATGGCTTACAAATGAGGGAAGATTTATTAGGTACACGTGAAAGGGTGTTAGGCTAGAAAAGTCCCACGTCGGGATGTGCTGTGTGAAATAGATAATACATCCAAATTGCTTCATAATTTATTGACTTAAACTTTTGAATAAAAATATGTTCAAGTTGATATTGCTCACAAGCTTGGAGTTAGGTTCCCTCTTAGTGATTTTCCTTATGAAGGTGTCTTGCCTTCTATGTGAGCCAATAGTTGTTAAGCACCATGGCTCGGTAAAGAAAAGCATAGCAATATAACTGTTATTTTAAGAAAATGGTGAAAGTATTGCCGTGGAAGATTGAGCGTTCGGCCCACTTTTCTTGGTTTGGTGCTTGTGAATGGACGGAGTGAAATGTATCTATGGATTCCTTTGGAGTTAACTAATGGGATGGAAGGATCTGTCGTAGCATCAGAATGGAATCTTGAGGACGGGATCTTACTTATCTTAGTCATCTCATGATCCTCTTTTGCTTTTGCAATCCCCTGAACCCTTGCTCAAGAGCCATGTCCATTTAGTTTGACAATCACCGTTTTTCTTCCTATTTTTGTTCAGAAAAGAAATTTTCTGATGAATTGGTTTTCTTTTTGAGGCAGGCTATGTCAGTTTTTCATTCGATAGTTGACCAATCATCAGTGGGGTGAAGTGTGGTTTCATTTTCTATTCTAAGGTCATGCGTGTATTTTGTAGAAAACAAATAATTTAAAAAATAGTTTCTAAAAAATCCATAACTTGTATTATTTATGAAATATCAATAAACAAAAAATATTTTTTTATCGTCTAAGAAAATATTTAGACATAAAATATTTTTAATCTTTGAATAATTTTTTCAAGTAATATAAATGATCATTTTACAAAAAAAATATATATATTTTTCCAAATTATTTATATTCCGCTGAACAAATGAGCCTAAGAAAAATATTTTGTAAGACTTCTTATGTAGATCTAATCTATTTGTGGGAACATTTGCTAAGTGTATTAGGAAACGGCCATCAAAGTTCTCTTCCTTAAATATACTTGCTGTGTCTCATCGAACAACTGCATGTTTATGTTTAATCAGTAGACAGTGGAGATATATGAGAGCTGTTTTGCCAAAGTTCTTTGTCATTGAACTAAACGGTTAGAAGTAGATACAGCTAGGATTAGATAGCCAATCAATGAGAATGCGACAAAGGTAGTGAACATAGTGCTCCGAGCGATCCTGTTTTATCGGTGATTGCTAGATTTAAAAGCGCATTCAACTGAATTTTTCTGGAGGATCAAATTGGTTAACAATATCACGGTCACTTTATATGGGTACGTCTCCATCCTATAAGAGTACCACCATAAAGAATTTGATCTTTGACCATAAGAAACATGTGCCCTCAATATGCTAAATAGGACAGGTCTCAAGCCGGGCAAAGAAGGTTGCACTTTGTCCTGCATCCATTAGATTAACAGCGCTGCAGTTCAGCATCTTTTACTTAAGAAATGACAATTTTTTAATGAGTTGCCATAACTCTGAGAACAGCTACAGTGAACACTTTGAACTGAGAAATGACCAGTAGATACAATTACAACAGACTAGAGATCAGAATCTGTTACTATATGGTGTTCCATAAACTATCAAGTAAGGAACTGTTCGGACCACGGTATCAACTGGAATTGCAAAGTTAACGCCGGAGGACAACCCCGTCCCTGCATAAAAGAGGGAGAAAAAACACTTTTTAGAATGTTAAGACTGTTTGTCCCTGTATTATGTGTCTGTTTATCTTAAATTTATTCAGGCAATGGGAAAAGACAGATCTCTGGGCAACAGAACTTCACCTATGCGAGTAAAAGTTGCTGTGTTGACTCCTACCACATGGCCATACGAATCTATCAATGGCCCTCCTGAATTCCCTGCACAATCAAGACAGATTGGAGCTGAGGAAAAATGGCCATCTAGTTTGTATCACAGGTTTTTGGTATTATCACAGATCAAGTTTCCCCAAAGAAGACCACAAGGAAAACATAAACGTACGCATGATGAAAAAAAATCATTATCATGTGTAACCAAATAGCTTTTGCTATTTCTTGACAAAAGAAATTAATAAAAACGGGATTAAAACTTCACCAGAATTAATCGCTGCATCAGTCTGTATAGCTCCTCGAATAGCCCTTCCATTTGGTGAGGGGATCTCCCTCCCCAATCCACTAACCACCTGCTTCAATTAAAGCATCAGGCAGATGCACAACTTTTTTTATATGATTGCATCAAATCTTGAAATGTAAAAAGCACCAGCAAGGGTGTCAATGATCAAAGGGACTATCAGGAGAAGAGAATCATCAACCCAACTTGACAGCAGGTTAATACTTCACACAGTGCTGTCTGTCGGGCTAAACTTAATTTTCTGTTAAGAATTACCCCAGTTGTGAGCGTGTTTTCATATCCATATGGATTTCCAATTGCAAAGCAGCTCTGACCTACACGAAGATCACGGGAAGTCCCAAGAACAACAGGTTTTACTTGATGTCCATCAATGTCGACCTGGATAAAAGGGAAAGGTCAAGCGGATTGCGACAATCTTTTTGCCACAAATTAAATTATCTCTAAGGGGCTCAGCTTAGTCAGTTGATTATAACTGATTCCCAGATAATTCAAGGAATTGCAGGAGATTTTTCCTGCACAGTTTGTAGGTTTTGTGATAAAAACCTTCACTTCCACCCAATCCTTGCAGAAGCCAAAACTATCAGAGAAAGCAAAATACAAAACAATTCCTAAGAATGAAGAACTTATAGTTCCTGATGAAGAATTCATTGAGATTATAAGTTGTGAATGAAATAAAGAGAGCAAATCAAAGGTATGGTTTATCCTTTTCCTACTTCCTTTATTTTCTCTTCTCCAATAAGGTTATCTTCAAGCTCACTTGACAGATAGAGATCCTTCACACTGGTGTAATGTTCAGAACTGGCAAACAGTTCCCCCTATGTCGAATGTCAATAAGCATATTATATTATCTATCAAATAAATAATTTGGCCTCCACAGACCATATAGCTTTTCTACTTTGTCTGATAAGGATAAAGACGTAATGTACAGTCCAAAAGGCACCTATTTCCTTCAACTAACCTTCAAGACAGCCAGATCATTTGCGAGATCAAAGCCAACAATTTTGCCTTCTCGGACAAAGCTATTGCCTGTTGCATCTACTAGGAACACCTACACTAGGAAAGCATCCAGATGTTATCTATTTAAAGAAAAGCTTAATTTAACAGCTCAAGAAAAAAACTCAAAGACGAGAGTATGATGAAACCTTACAACGCTGTAACCCACTTTGATCTGTGGCCAACTTGGCAATGACATGGTAATTAGTAACCTGCCATGAATGAAACAATAGCTCACTTCAGAAAGTCACAGATTGAACTTTTATAAGCATTTTGTAACAGTTGCTGCCGGGAACTTCTCAAATAACAGTGCTGTAGCTCGCATTGACATGAGGTCTTGGTTGTCAATTGTGCATAAATCATCTTATATATTCTTTAGGAGCCTTACAATCTATGAGGAGAACAATTCATCCCTCTCTGAAGTTATTCATCATTCACTATGGTTTATCTATTATTACTCAAACAAAAGTAATGAATTTCTGCTGTACAGTGACAATTGTTCTTTTCAGATTTGTCAGTCCATATCTAGCACGTTTGGGTACGCACAAAAAGAGAATGCAATCAAGTTTTTCAATGTCAAGAAGACTGCCTTCAATCATTTTCTTATTTCTCCATTCCCATGTATGGTGTATGATGCACTCGAGCTAGCTTTCCATGTTGTTACAGGAATTGATCTACACTTCAAACGCAGCTTTGCCCAATCAAACTAAAGAGTCCCCTGACCAGGCTGTCAACAAATTCTGCACTAACTCAATAAAAGAGAAAACTGCAATTCCAATATTTGGCAACAGTGAGGACAATTTTCCTAGAGCTGTTTTTCTCAACAAGCACGATCTCTGTTGGACAAGATATCAAGGGACTGAGCAGTACAGAGATGCAAATTCCCATCACAATGTGTTCCCAAATGCCCATTTTCATATTGCCATGTGTGTGGTATATCTTGGGTATGAGTAACATGCATTGATATCAGCATTCTAGCTAGCCAAGATGATCATTCTGATTTACGTAGTTAAGATATATCTATACTTAAAAGAAATGAGATTCGCAACATTATATCAAGAGAAGCCAAACAGAGGAAGTTAAGAAAGAAGAAAAGAGTACCTACAATGTGACCAAACTTATCCCAAATGAAGCCAGAACCTGTGCCCTCAACTTTAGCATCTTTATCCTCAATAGGCATGGCTTCGCCTGAAGAGCCCTTGGAGCTTTTAGCTATCTCCAAGTCCTTAATGAAAACGACGGAGGGCGAAGTCTCCTACAAGACCAAATACACAGAGATTAGTTTCAGAAAGAGACTTACTCAAGGCATTTGGAGATTCAAATACATGATGTTTTGGGTCCGATACCGTGCTAACTTTACACGAGACCCAAAATTAGCTCTTCCCAGAAGACAAGTCCCTAGAACGCAGGTGACCATTAATTTTATAATCAATAATCAACCTATCAACGTAGCTGACTTCACCAGGTAGTTAACAAAAATCTTTCCTTCCGATATCACACTTCACAGTCAAGCCTAGAAAGAACAGAGAAGCGACGGTGACAGAGCATTGCAATTTCAGGAATTCGTAATTGAAATCGACGAATTGAACGAGCCTAAACCTGAAAGATGCTGACGACGCGATCCTCTTCTTGCTGAAGGTCGTCCTTCGGCTTCTGCTCGGCCAGTGCGGACGGCACGAAGGATACTGGAGATCGGAACTGCAGAGACTTAGCAAAGAGGACACTCCAACTCCAACTAGGGGACGGATAATGGTCGCTCTCCGGCTCGTCAGACATGGAATCGCTGTCGAAGAAGAAGAAGAGGCGGAGGAGGAGGAGGAGGAGGAGGAGGTGATGATAGCAGAAATATCCGAGAGAAATGGAACAGTCTGAGCCTGAGAGCCCAACACCATCCTCATCACCCTACCTTCCTCCGCTTCGACTGAAAATTTCTTTTAACCGGCATGGGATAAGGTAGTCCGTCCACGTGGCTCCTTTTATTCTATTCAAGGCTCCCCGGGAAAAAGCTGAACATTGGGAGAAAGGTAAAAATCTCAAAAAATTTTAACTGGCTCGTTTAAATGTAAATTTTTTTTAAAAAAAAAAAAAAAATTCATTTAAGTATCCCAAGTAATAAATTTCAATCAAATTGATTACATAATTTTTATAATTATTTTTTTTATCGAACTTAGCATACTTCTTAAAAATTCAGTCCACGTCGACATCTAAAGTCATGTCACATAAACCTACATGACTCAATTAAGCAAAACAACATCGCACGGGAAGGTTCAAAATAGTGCTGGTGCCAACGTTGTTTGGGCCTACAAACTCCTTCTCGTCTTTCACTCATCGTCGCTTGCTCAGTCATTGTCAATCGCTTGCCATTGCTTGCGTGTTGTCTCTACAACCTTCAGTCATTTTGGTTTGTCATCTTCTCCCACTAGCTTATTTGACAGAAAGGGTTCGAAAGGCAAAATTGGGGTTCTTGGTGTAGCCGTGCGGACGGCAATACCAGAAGAAGGATTTGTGAAAAAGTGAAATTGTGATTATGGAGGCCTCAATTTGTTTAATCAATTTGGTGCTAGCTTGGTTCCTTTCTTTCCACTAAAATGACAACCGCTAAGTATTCTTTAATTAATTAGTTGCGATTATTGGTACCTCCATGTGAACTTGTTGTCTTTTCTATGTTGTAGTCCCAAGAGGAAATTATTATTATTTTTTCCTTGAGTGCAATGTCGGCATAAGGGACAATCTTAGCTATCATTGTTTGCTACGGTGGAGAATTTGTCATTAGCAAGGAGTAGTAGGAATATGTTGGTGGAAATGAAGGTACTATCGTTTTCGATGTAAGAATGCCATCGTATATTGAATTCGTGAGGTATATAGCAAATTATTTAAGATGCAAAGTATATAAATTGCACTATTGTGTTCCTAGGAAGAGCTTGAAGGACGATTTGGGATACTTCAATGATGACAATAACATTAAGCATATTATTTACCATTATATTTATGGTGACAAGGTTAAAGTATATGTTGAGTATGATAGTGGCGATAAAGATGATGAGAGCACTCAAACAAAAGAAGTAGAAGATGGTATTGAACCTAATACTCAGGTTGGGAATGAATTTATTTTAGATGAAAGACAATAGGAAGGGGAGGAGAAGAAGGCAAGTCAATAGAGAGAGTTCAACAAATGGGTAGATGTACTAAAGTGTTTGGTGAAGACATAGATGATGAATAATTGATTGGATTAGATGGGAAAGTTACTCTATCAAGTGAATTGGATGATGAAACTTTAGCAAATGTTAATTTCCCAAGTGATGTGATAATTGTCACGCCCCAATCCTCTGAGCACGTGCCCATCCATCTGTGGTTAATTAAATAGCGACGTCCCTTGACGCATCACTGACCCTTTCATTTTAAATACACATGCAGAAGCAAATACATAATTTCCCCAGACAACAACAAGATGTGATAGAAAAGCAGGGTCATAAATTTTTCGAACCACAACATGCTTATATATACATATACCATGCCATATCATATACAACATCAGTTTATAAAAATAAGGTCTACAAAACATGAGGGTTTCATAAAACTACAGATCATTTTCCTCCTCCTCATCCACATTGGAGCCTTCAACTAAGTACATCAAAGTTCCTGGATCCGAAAGATCCGGGTCTACCATTGAACCACTAGAAAGATCTACCGTGCCTTTATCAAAAGCAACCTTTAGCACATACACAGATATCTCAGATTCCAGTGTGGGACATTCTCTCTATCCATCCCATGCATGCCAGTATCATGATCTGTATTGATGTGGTACCTTGTGGGGCAAAACCTCATCAGCCCATACCACGGACCTCCCATCCTCTAGGGCTCCCATGAAGCAGGATGTAAAATACCTCCTCCGTGACCTTCTTCGGCTATCCAAAATGTTTGAGAAGAGCTGCCATTTAGGAACCTGAAAATGTTATCCCATAATGAGGTGAGACGACATCTTAGCAAGTTTACCCCCTAAGACCGACTAAAAATAAAATACATCCCAAGGGTTGCCTAAGCACAAACACAAGTCAAAGGACTTACCTTAACCTCGGTACCTTCCTACAAGTCAATACGATTCATATAATCATCGATTCTCAACAATTCAAATCATCACAACAGATCGAGCCATCGATCAATCGACTCAGTTAATTCCATGTCATCAATACCATCACTCGATCAATCCATTTGATAATATCTATAAAGTCCGATTATATCAAGGACTGCTTACTCTAAGTTAAAAATAGATAATATAGCTCGCACTAAGCTGATAAATAGTATATTGTTCTTGCTAAGCTGACATATCAAACCATCGGGTTGATATAGTATACTAATAATGCTCACTAGAGCTAATAAGGTATACTGTTTGTACACTAAACTGACATATCAAACCATTGGGCTGATATAATATACCGGTATACTGCTTTCACTAAGTTGACATATCAAACCATCGGGTTGATCATATACCCATGATGCTCACTCTAAGCTGATAAAATATATTATTCACGCTAAGTTGACATATTAGAGCCCGTAGGCTGATATAATATACTGTTCTCACCATCTAAGAATGTCACCATTTTTATCATTACTAACCAAAATAATCGTGTTTGAGCACATGGTTGGCCTTAGTCAATACAATATTTCACTTTTTTAAAATCTCACTAATTTCAATAGTCCATAACACATTTTTGGCGTTGTAAACTGACGCTCGGTGATCTTTTAATTAATTACTGAAATTAATAAATTTTGGGATAAATATCCCAAAATTACAAATCACACTCAATTTGCACAAAATAGCAGTCAAATGAATAAATCAATCACATCATTGCAATTAGCACGAAATTCCGATCATTGGCTATCTCGATCTAATTTCCGAAAAATAATAATTAATTAAATAATTATGGAAAATAATTAATAAATACCAATAATTATCAAAAATAACAACTTAAGCTGGAAAAGCCTAATTAAAAGCCGAGATGGGCCCGAAAAATTTCAAAACCTACCTAAATAAATACTAAGACTTATTTACTTACTAATTGCACTACTCTAACCACATAATATGCATAAACGATTAACTAAATTGCTAATATGTTCTAACTAACCGCCTAAACTAAACAACCCTTAAACATCATTAACTTAATAAGCATGGATTAGTGAGTTAAACTCACTTGATTAATGAACCGGTTGCACCACAATGACAGCGAGGCGGAGAGGATCAATAAACTCCAAAGCAAGTGCACCTTTCAAGATCCGGAAGGGCACCAAAGTGGGCCAAACAGTGCTTGGGAGACCCACGGCTTCGATTTTTGTTCGATGGTCAAGAGAGCTGGACGGTTGGCTTGAAGCGGCGAGGATGGACAGTGGGGACTACAACGGCTTGATTCTAGAGTTGTTACTATGAACAAAGAAGAAATCTTTCTTTTTTCTTTTTTTTTTCTTTTTTTACTTCTTGATTTTATTTCAAATCTATTCTCGGGAACAAAAATGTTACCAAACGGATTTTTGTTCTTTTTTTTTTGTTCTGAGGAAAAAAAGAGGAAGAAGAGGAAAATAAAAATGAAAAATGAAAGCTTGATTCTAGAGTTGTTTCTAGGAACAAAGAAGCAATATTTTTTTACTTCTTGATATTCTTGAAAACAAAAATGTTACCAAATGGATTTTTGTTCTTTTTTTGTTCCGAGGAACAAAAAAGTAGAATCAGGTATTGTTTGGCACATTAGCAAATAGGCCCTTAATTGTATAGGAACCTAACTTGTTACCCGACCACACTAGCTTAGCTGTTGTTTACTAACAATCGGGATGGATAGGATTTCTTGCATAACACATTCCTAGAATAGCTCATTCGGCAAGTGTTCTTTCCATTCATTTCTTTCTTGATCAGTAAGTCCCTCGACTATTAGTGGTTCATTTCATTTTGCTAGGCCACCAATTGTTCCTATCATTAGCAACTTATCCTTCAGGATCTACTCCCCTTTCTAGCCGCCCAATGAGTGTTCACACCAATCACCTCTCTTCCCATCAATATACTTTGCCAACCCCAGGATGGACGCAAACCTTTCCTAGCATTCCCAAAATCATCATTCGCAAGGTATATCCCTTTCAAAAGTTAACTCCATAAAGTCATTGGGGATTGTGCCAATCTCCATGTTGTTTGCCTAACATGGCTTTGTTGAATGTAACAAGGTCCTTGAAGCCCAATCCGCCATTGCCTTTCCATGTTTTAAGAACTTCTCATTTTTTCAATGAATTCAAGATTTAGATGAGTTTTATTTCAACCAGAAGGAAGCTACTCTTTACTCAATATCTATGCAAACTGAACTAGGGATCTTGGAAATAGACATTGTGTATTGAGGCAAGGATTGCATGATAGTTTTTAATAAGGTCTTCTTCCCTAATTTGGACAATAATTTATCTTTCCATCACTCCATCTTCATGTTTACCCTAGCAAGGATCCATGCAAACATATGTTTCTTCATTTGTCCTCAATTTGATGGAATGCCCGAATTTTTGTCGGTTTTCTCTATAATAGGAACCCTCAACTCATTAGCCATATTTCTCTTAAGCATTGGCGGGCAACCCCTACTAAAGTGCTAAAAATTAAGGAATCATGAATGTTAGAGATTCAATTTATGTTTAAATTACAGTTTTGTCCCTCTATTAATATTATTTCATTATAATGTCACCATAGGTTTTTGATGGAACTTAATGAGAAAAGTTCTTTGAGTTTGTTTTATTATATATTAGCAAATGGGAATACACATTGCGTGTGCATCTGCAAAAAATGGAAATTTGAAAGATGGTAAAGATAAATGCTTTTATTCCTAACATTGCAAAAGATTTGAGAGACTACAAATTCCCATAATAACAATAATGTTCAGCTTCTTCTTCACTTCGTTAGAACGAATTTGAGTCACTCATGAAGCCCTTGCTCTCTATTTGCATGATTCGGCTATTAATTTTGAGGGCAACTTGGATTAGAGTTTTGATTATTGGTAAAATGGTGGTGAGGGTTTCAATTTGAGAATTTGATTCGATTTCGCAAAATAAGTTTCTTATTTTGGGGTAAACCTTCTACATAGGGATTATATATTGACTAGGCCAACAGTGAGCTATGTAAGACTAAGAAATTAATAAAATATAGTCATGTTGGATTTCCGATGACATAGATCGGAGTTGGTGCTAGTGTCCTCATCCCACTGAGTTTATATCAAACACATTTTGATAACTTATGAACACTTTGAGAGAGAGTGCTTCAAGGCATGCAAATGAAAATGGCAAGTAATGTTTCCGGCCATTATAATCATTCCCTCTCCATATATAACCTCAGTATTTGCCCGATACATTTATTTGGAGATTCACCATCCAAAATATCATAGTTGTTTGATTACATTTGGATGACCAACATCTCATCTTCTTCAATTTGTTCTATTTTGTCATCATGCTCCTTAGATTTGGACTCTATATGGTATGGATATTGTTGAGTCTCTTGAAGTTTCAAGTCACTCTTTCCAATTCTTTGAAGAGTCATGGACCTCCGATTAGGGCAATCGGCTTTGAAGTGACCATAGCCATGGCACTTGAAGCACTTTCGAGCACTACCACCATTGATCTTGTTGAAGAGTTATTTTACAGATTATATGGCTTTCTCTTCGCCTTTGTCCTTCAATGAAGTATTGGCCTTGTTAAAAGAAACACCCTTGAAGAAGGTTATTCCCCTTGCCGATGATTTGGTCAACAAACACTTGCCATGCTTTAGTTGCTTCTCTATCTTCATGCCAAGTTGGCAAACATTTTTGAAAGATCAATAGGTTGAAGCTTAAAAAAATTGGTAATCTCCTTGATCACGCCGCCAAGAAAACGTGTGAGGTCTACTCTAGCAATTCAGGGATATCACACCTCATAAGGAGTTGTCAAAATTCCTAATGTATTGTTTAATGCTCATTCCACGTTGATGGAGGGAATTCATTTCAAGAAACAAGTCTTGCTTGTAGTTGTCAGGCAAGTACCTCTTCTTCATTAGCTTCTTGAGTTTTTCCCTTGAATTTACTTTTTCCTTCCTTGATACATTGACGCTTTAGGTTCTCTCACCAAAGAGAGACATATGTCTTATACTTTAGGATAGAAACCTTACATCTCTTCTCATTATAGTATGAGTAGAAGTCAAACACTTGCTCAATATCATATAACCATTCGATAAAGTCATCTAGATTGAGGTTACCCTCAAATTTTGGTGCTCCTTTTTTACTTCAAGGTCATCCTAATCACTCCTTTTTCTCCTAACTCGATGACCTAAATAACTAAAGTCACCTCCAAGTGGATTAGCAATCAAAATTTGTATGAAGTTCTAGATCAATATGGTGGGGCTGAGGAACTCAAGCTCTTTATGGTTGCTATTGTTGTGCTTAATTCTCTAGGAGGGTGGGGGAATATTTTCATTTGTTGTTAGAGATTCTTTATAGCACAACCATATCTTTCATTGTGTACTTGCTCCAATGTCAAAGCTTCTTGAAACTTTATCAACCATTTCCTTTTTTTATAACAAAAGTATGAGATGAAATGGAAGATAGGTAACAAAAGGAATCACTCAAAATGTGTTTGACCTAACTCTAATAGCAATATGATGCATCTACAGGATGGGCGAATGTGTTTTAAGTAATAATGGATGATTTGTGGTAGATGAAGAATAGATTACAATCACCACCAAGGTCTAAAGACCATGTCATTAGCTAAGGATAAGATCAGGATTGACAAAGTTCACCATCAAGCTCAAAGGACTCACCCACTTGCCTTAGATAAATGATTTCGAGATAGGAGAATCTTACCACCAAGGCCTAAAGGAAAATTTACTAGCCAAGGATAAAGGGTTTCTTGGCTCACCATCAAGGAATAATCCACCTTTCGAGGATAAGGAACCAAGGAGATATTTGCTCACCTAGAAAAAAATTCCATTTATTCTTAATATTCATGTTTTATTCCTTACATTTGAGAATTAAACTCTCTTTTTTTTTTTTTTAAGAGGAACTAATAAATAGGGAATAAACTAAGCAATGAAGACATGGGAAACGCCCAACTAATGAAGACATATGAACTAGAAAACACAATAAAGTCTTAGGAACTAGAAAGTACAGTAAGAGACACCTAGAAACTTGAATCTTGACTCTTGAAAACTACAACACACTTAAGACTCAAAAAACTAAACTAAATACATTTGACTAGATACAAAGTAATTAAACTTAGACTCTAAATTCATTTACCAGCCTAGGTAGCCCAATAGACACCTTGGAAGATTGACAAACAACAAAGGAAATTGTCCAAAACAGCCTTTAATTGCTAGATAGTCAATTAGTAGTCTTGGAGTCAATAATGAATTTGTAAATTGACATCTAGGTAGTCAATCGACACTAATGAAATCGACAACTTATTCACTAGTGAATTGTTGAATCACCACCAAGTCCTAAAAGAATTGACAACTCTCTTGTAGAATTGACAACTAGTATAGAGAATTGACATCTTCAAACTTGGATCCAATGAATTTGGTTGTAGCCAAAATTGGCCTTGTGCTCCCAAAAGTAA
This sequence comes from Eucalyptus sideroxylon, assembly GCA_014182405.2. NCBI lineage: Eukaryota > Viridiplantae > Streptophyta > Magnoliopsida > Myrtales > Myrtaceae > Eucalyptus > Eucalyptus sideroxylon. The sequence goes on along the minus strand of CM024552.2, from coordinate 11,656,423 downwards.
TGGTTGAGTTGGAGTAATTGATGAGGTCTAAGTTGAGCTTGTGAGTTGATTAATAGAGGTTGGTGCTCTTGCATCATATAGGGTGAGGTGAAAATGATAAAATGGCCAGCATCCACTTTGCACTTTTGAACCCGATTATCTCATGACTACTTGTTTAGGTTTAGCTTTGAGATTAAGTTTATTTAGATTTCAAGAATGGCATGACTTACTTCTTGCTAAATTGAGCTATTGTAATCTCTTAACTTAATTTGAAAACTTTTCAACATGCCTAAAATGTCTTTGAATGATTACCAAAAGGGTTTTGTTGCAACCACACCTAAGAATAACATTTTATTGATTTTTGACATGTCTAGATATAATTTTGTAAAATTTGAAGAAGTGAAAGTGCTCTTTTACAATGTTATTTTGTGGTTTAAAGTCTTAAATGGTGGCTTATTAAGTTAGATCAATTAAAAGAATTCAAACAAACTAAAATAGGGATAAGAACATCACGAGTGCCATAACTTTCGTATGGAACTCACTTGAGGACCATAATTTGTTTTCAATCACTAATGTTGCCATAACTTCAAAGAAAACGTTCACTCACAACTTTTAATCAATCACTTGAGGGCCATAAATTTTAGATAACACTCATCTAAGTGTTGGAAAATCTTATATATTATAACACTTGTAATGAACATTTTTGAAAAGTTATGGCATTCAAGTGATTGATCGTGTGATAGCTTGAATTTTCAGATTTCATTTTCTATTAAATAAATCGGGTTTTTCATCATAGAGCCGATAGTACTATTCTTTGAGCTGATCACTCACGAGATAACTAGATTATCTAGGAAAGCAATTAAGGAATCTAAATGCAATGGACTTGAGAATTCAACCAGGAATCGCCTGCTCGACCGTGTTGATTTGCAAAGGTCATTATGGCACCGGCAAAAATCGATCAGTGACCGGAGATAGGTCGATTCAATGGAAATATGCGATTAGTGCATGAGTGATTCCACCTAATTGCAAAATTCTCGTCGATCGGCACTAGACCGATTTTTCTGTCATTTATGTACCCGATGTATGTATTTGAAACCTCGAGATTTTCACGACAATCGAGAGTCGCCAATGTGTCGAAGATGCACTATATGACTCGAGATAAATCAATCACGGGTCAATTACACCAAAAATTCTTAAAAGCTACCCGATAGAATAGGTTACGCTAAAATTGCTTCAAAGTAAAATTAACCATGAATTTGATCCCCGATTTGAGAAATCAAAAGTTTTGTTATGTCACAATCTATTTTAGGAATGCAACTCATCCTCCGAAATTTTTTGAGAGATTCTAAGATTTTTACGAAAAATCGATTCGGACGTCGTGGAAAATTAACGAAAATTCAGATGGGTCAAATTAAAGGAGATTTGGACTTCCAAGCTGAGCCTTTGAGTGTCGGGGACTTATAAAAAATTGTTCAGGATTTTTCTTCATTGAAATTGGACTTCGATTTGAAGAATTTGAAGATGATATTGAAACTCATTATTAGTGAAATTCGGACCTAGGCTTGGGGGTTGCATTTTTTACATTTAATTTGGATTAGTGTGGGACTATTAGGTTAGAAAGTTTTAGGGGAGACATGTAATTAATGGAAGGGGTAAGCCTCATGGACTTTTCTTCCCCTTTGGCCTCTCTTACACGTCTCTCTCTCTCCCTTGTCCAACTTCTTAAGCAAGCTACCTTGACCGACTTCATCTCCTTCGATCTCTGCCCACTTGTTTCTGTTTTCATTTTCCCACGTCTGAAGCTCACCTCCCATCAAAAACACATGCCCATCATCTCCACTAGGGGTGTGCATGGTTCGGGCGGGCGGGCGGTTCCCGACCTATAACCAAGAACCGCCCGTTAAGAACTGGTTCCGAAAAATAAGAGCCGGAATCCACCCGAGAACCGGACCACCAGTCCGGTCTGGTTCCCGGATGGATCCATGGAACCGATCTTGACGCGAAAGTTTTTAGTTTTCAACATAAAACCGTTGCGAAACAATTTTGGTTTCCCGGACCACTAGTCTGGTCCAGTCCAGTTCCCAAGTTTTGAGCTCTAAAATTCCAAGTTCCAATCTCCAAAAACTAAAACAATAATTAATAGACGAATTATCAACATTAAATAACAGTCAACTACACGTGAATGATAAAAAAAAAAAAAACTAAGTGTGGTGGGGGAAAATACCCTTAAGATGACTTATGAATCTACCTTGTAATCTTCACCAACATTTGCCATTGTCGACTCAATTTCCATGACTTCCAGAGGTGCAACAACAGAAGTTGCAACATCTTTGGGGGCCACATTTTCTACCAGAGAATTTGTCCATTGAAAGAAATCACAAGCTCCATGTCCCTGTGTTCAAGCCAACACAAGTTAAATAAACAACAACCAAAAGTGCAATCTTGTGAGTACCATATGATTAGAACCAATGAGCACAAGGGAAGAAACAAGATTGGCACCTCGCAAACTTGCAAAATATGGAAGGGGACAATTTCCATGTAATCTACAGAGATTAGGAAGATTTGCTACACTTCTAGTAATTCATAGATCTCAATAGGTAAGAGTAAGGAAAAATTTATAAAACAGGATTTCCCATTGCCACCCTCCTTAACTACATTTCGCTAAGCCTACTAGAGGATGTGATGGAAGTTTTGAATAAGATGCAACAATGAATTCTTTTATGTCAAAATTATTCCCAAATCATCTTAGAAATTCGATGACAATGTTAAGGACAACAAAGCTTCTATATTTTACACACAATCTATGAAAAAGTCACAATGGACCAAAGAACCACCAAAATTGCAGCTTTGGATTGGGCTTCATATACATAATTGCTGCCTCAAACAACAAGCAGAAAAAACTTCAGCTACAAGATCCATCAACTCCAACAAGAAGCCCCCAACTACAATCCCCAACTTTTGGTTAAAAACTTGTCGGTACTAGCTAATGAGAAATTGGTACAATCTGAAAATAATTGTTCATCGAAGTACAACAAGATTCAGCATACTTCACACTTATTCATTTAGCCACTTTTTGATGTGAATGAGAGAATTGAAAAAACTACAAGTCCTAAAAAGTACTTATGCGAGAGCAACACCAAAGGCCGCATGCGTGAGCTACTAAAAATTGAACTCAAACAATTATTGAAAATCTCACCACATATATTCCTTCCACTTCAACTTGTAAACTCTATGGACCGCTAATATCCTTGTTAATCTCCTTGCTAACATCATCCATATCTAACAAAAAGAAAATATTAAATAAAGTATTCAATTATTAGATAATAGATATACAAAAGAATTACATGATGAAATGATATGGACTTACCCAATTCAAACTTTTCTGCATTTTCAATACATTCTTCAACATTAATCGGCTCATGAATTGCTCTCAACCGATCTTGAGTGCAAATCAAAGCTTCCACAACTCTAGGAGTCAAAGAACTCCGAAAACCATCAAGCACACGATCAGAAGTACTGAAAGTTGATTCTGAAGCAACGGTAGTAACAGAAATAGACAAAATATCCCGAGCCATCAAAGATAAGATTTTAAACTTTTTGCCAGCAACACTCCACCATTTCAAAATGTCAAGAGTACGACTATCTTCAAGTTTAGCTTTAAGATATCGATCGAGCTCAGATAAGTTGCCATTGGACTTTTTTTCTCCTCATTAAGAAAGTCATCATACAAAGGCTCTTGCACATAGAAATTTAAGCTACAATCGTTCTCTTCATTTCCCCATTGAAATAAGAATCGCAGCTACTACCAATATTAGTAGAACTTACCAATTCACCATCCAAATTTTTGTCTCTAAAAGTGACATGATTTCTCATAAAATTTAAACACACGTTCCAAGGCAAACTTCACCTTATCAAACATCTCATCAACTTCTGCAACATCATCATAAATGAGTCTGCAACAATACCTCATATAATTCAGCTTTTTTCTAGGATCCAATGTTATCGCAATCAATACCATCATATTGACTTTTTCAAAACTTTCATAATATTTGTCAAACTTCTCTTTCATTTTCAAGCCCATAACTCTCACCCTATGATCAAAAGCCTTCATTGCTTCTCGCAAATATTTGTACAAAAAAGCTATCCACACAAAATAATCATTTAAAGTGATATACAAAATTCCGGACATCTTCTTGGTGGTATCATAAAACTTTTTCAAAAAATTAGAAAGAACAATAGCATTTTCCCAATCAACGCTACTTGAGGTATTAGAATTAAGCTCAGTTAGGAAAGAAACATCTTCTTCCTCCATCCTTTCAAAAGCTTTTGTTAGCTTTATGGCACTATCTAACATTAGGTAAGTGGAATTCCACCTAATTGAGACATCAAGATAAACTGAACCCTTATAAGCAATTCTTGTAATTTTAATGTAATCTCGAAATGTCTTAGCTCTCATAGGAGAACTTCTCACATACCTAACCACGTTTCGAATATGTGTAATGGAATCACGTATCTCGGCCTAGCCATCCTTCATAATCAATTTTAATATATGAGCCGTGCATTTCATGTGTAAAGATTCACCATCTAAGATCAATAGTCTCTCTCTTGAAAATTTTTCTTTCAAATAATTAATAGCCACATCATTTGAACTAGCATTATCCACTGTGATTGTGGACACTTTTTTCTCTATTCCCCACTCATATATACATTTATCAACTACTCTCCCAATATCCATGCCCTTGTGACTAACTATCACCACAAAATTGATGATCCTTTTGTGCAATTTCCAATTTTTATCAATAAAATGTGCAGTAAGGCATAAATAGTTCAAATTTTGAATGGAACTCCATGTATCGGTCATAAGGGCGATCCTAGAATTAAGCTTACAAAAGGAAGCCTTCAATTTTCTTTTTTCACAAAAATACAACTTCATGCAATCCCTAACCACAATAAATTGTGACATATGCTTGAAGAGATGTTGTAATTGACTCACATAATCACGAAATCCAATACATTCAGCAATCAAAAATGGTCGTTCATCAATTATAATCATCCGAATAAGCATTTGCCTACAAATCTCCTTATCAAACTTCCATGTCGTTAAAATTTCACCACTCCCAGTACTACTAGTAGTATCTCCTCCTATCATTTGAGTTTTATCTACTCTTTGTGATGCAAACAATTTTTACCTTTTATCCACATTGCGAGGATACTTATTGCACTTTCTCAAGTGCTTCAACATATTTGAAGTCCCATTATCAACGTGGTATGAATACTTGGATCCGCATTAATTGCAAAATATATCAACTTTCCCATTTGTGTGAGTTGTTCCTTTTCGAAAATGAAGCCAAGCTGTTGATTTTCACTTACTAGGAGGACATGGACAAGAACCGGATACCTGATTCGTTTTGAATGTTTCTTCAAAGTTTTCACCTCCTTCATGTTCTTGTGATGTTGATTCTACTATTGGCGTTATTGCATCATAGGATTCCTCTACTTCCATTGACTGTTAATGAATCACATGAATCAAGCAACGCACTATGTTTAGCCATCAAATGAAGATAAGACATTTTTAGGATGCTTATTATCTTTAAATATTATAAAATCCAATGTCAAATAGAGGAAGGAACTCAAAGAGTTGATCCTTAACATAACAAATGAAGAAGAAAGGTAACTAATTGAGACAATCAGAGAACCTAAAAATGGAAAGGAAGTGGAGTTCAAATTCATCAAAGAGAGACTCGCACAATCTACCTCATAGTCAGAACTTCTGATTTGTTGAGATGATTGTTATGGCAAGTTAGACTTGTACTACAAGTGCAATAACATTTTCTACAGAAACTACATCGATGTAGTAGTATATAGCTCATAAAAAACACACACAACTATCAATTGTTAACCCGCTAGCCATGTATCGATATCATGCATAGAAAACGACTTATAACAACAACTCAAGTGAATCCAAATTCGAAGAGGGTCATTAGAAATGAAAAAAAAAAAAAAAAAAGAAGAGCATCTTCCAGAAAATAGTTGAATGTAGCTAAATATTTCCCACGACCATTTCTTTGTCTTCTGAGGTGAAATGGTGACTTCCCATTTCTCTGCCAACAGCCAAAAATATTTCCAACAACCTTGAGCATAGAATTTACTAACAATCAAACATACAAAAAAATCAAAAAACACAGCAAAAGGGAAAAGCAACCTAGGATTCTGCAAATTCAAGCATGAGCACCATGGAAGACAAAGCACCAAGATGAACAATGATCGATTCCCAAAACAAAGACTTGAACACTTCGCCTATTGGGTAATCGAACCAAAGTACAAGTTCGAAAGCGGAAGATGAATCAAGAGGCAAGCTGGAAGCCGATAATCGTACCTTGTTGAGTGACGGAAAAGGGACTCGATTGAGATGGACAGCGAGAGGTGGAGGAGCAGCGGGCGTGTGGCGGGTGGCGACTAGTGCGAGGGGGCGGACAGCAGCGGTGGCATCGATGCTTGGGGAGAAATCAAAGATGAAGGGATTGAGTGTCGGTGAGAGGGTGGACAACAGCAAGGGGCGGACAGCGAGGCGGAGGAGCAGCGATTGTGGCGAGCGGCGACCAAAGTGAGGGGACGGACAGCGGTGGAGGAGGAGCAGCGGCGGCAGCATGGATGCTCGGGGAGGAATTGAAGACAGAGAAGAGACTGAGGAAGAAACAGAGAGAGAATCAAAGATTGAGGAAGAAACCGGAAGAGATGAGATGCGAATTAGAGCTTTGCAAATTAGGGCTTCATACCTTGTTGAGTAACGGAAAAAGGGGCTCGGTCGAGATGGACAATAGAGGTGGAGGAGCAACGCCTGTGGCGGGTGGCGACCGGCGCGAGGGGGTGGACAATAGCGGCAGAAGAGCAACAGTGGCGGCGTCGACGCTTAGGGAGGAATCAAAGATGAAGGGACTGGGCGTCGGAGAGGGAGCGGAAAACAGTAAGGGGGCGGACAGCAGAGGCGGAGGAGCAGCCGAGTGGCGACCGGCATGAGGCGGCGGACAGCGGCGGAGGAGGAGCAGCGGTAGCAACGTGGATGCTTGGAAAGGAATCGAAGATGAAGAGAAGAGATTAAGGAAGAAACAGAGAGAGAATCAAAGACTAAGGAAGAAACCGGAAGAGATGAGATGCGAATTAGAGCTTCGCGAATTATGGCTTTGTACCTTGTTGAGTGACGGAAAAGGGGCTCGGTTGAGATGGACAGCAGAGGTGGAGGAGTAGCGGCTGTGGCGGGTGGCGACCGGCGCAAGGAAGCGGACAGCAACAACGGAGGAGCAACAGGGGCGGCATCGACGCTCGGGGAGGAATCAAAGACGAAGGGACTGAGCGTCAGCGAGGGGGCGAACAGCAGCAAGGGGGTGGACAATAGAGGCGGAGGAGCAGCGGTTGTGGCAAGTGGCGACCGGCGCGAGGGGGCGGACAGTGGCGGAGGAGGAGCAGCGACGGTGGTGTGGATGCTCGGCGAGGAATTGAAGACGAAGAGAAGAGACTGAGGAAGAAACAAAGAGCGAATCAAAGATTGAGGAAGAAACCGGAAGAGATGAGATGCGAATTAGGGCTTTGTAACTTTCATTTAGTATTTTTTTTTATTATAAATAGGTACCGGTCCGGTCCGGTGGGTGGGTGGGCGGGTGGTTCCGCCCACGGAACCGGGAACCAGACCGGTTCCCACCAGTTCTTAACAATTGGAATCGAGAATCGGACTGGTTCCCTCAAAAACCGCCGGTTCCAGGCGGTTCCGGTCTGGTTCCGGGCGGTCCGGGCGATTCCCAGGTATATGTTGCACACCCATAATCTCCACGTTCTTGCTTCATCTGTGCCATCCACGCTTTTGTGCCTTCCCCAACAGCGACTAGTGCAGCCCGTGATCTCTACCTCACTGCCGTGCGCTGTCTCCACGTGTCCATTCAACCCAGCAGCAAAACGAAGCCCACCATTGATGCCGGCTTCATCGATCCATCTGCTGCTTTTGTTTCCATTTCAACCTCTCTCTCTCCGCCGCTGACTTTGCGAGCCTCACGCCTTCCCACCATCTTTTGTCTCTACTGCATGTTTCCCTCTTCCGTCGAAGACCCTCTGCCAGCGGACGCTAGTTGCTCCCTCATTCGGTTTGTTAACCGAAGCAACTGCTGCTTCCTTCGCGGGCCGCGCCAGCCCACATTGCTGCTACTAGGCGTCCCTAGCGTGGTCTTCTCCAGCAACGTATCCTCAACCTAGCAGCAGTCCACGTGAGTTCAGCCGCAAGCCCATTAGAAGCCCGCTCAATTCAACCCATCTGCAGAGGCATTCCAGCCCAACTCAGCCCTAGTTTGCAATTGTTTTCAACAGCCCATCTTCAGCAGTCCAGCCTAGCAAATTTAGCGGGCCTAGTCCAACTTGGGTCAAGCCCAAAATCAAGAATAAACCTCAGCTTGGGCTGAGATTTATTGGGCCGGTTCTAGGCTCGGTCCGAGCTTCATCGACACTGTCGCAATTCAAGTTTTGGCTACCATCGTGCCGTTGTCGCGGTGAACCGGTTTCCACAATTAACCGGTGAGTTTATGCACTAAACTCTTCTTAGTAGACTAATGACGTCTAAGGGGTGTTTAGATTTATTTAAGTGCAATTAGTTTAATTATTAATTTAGTTAGTTAAATTAGGTTAGTAAGATTATTTAATTAGGTGGTTAGGAATTATAAGTTAATTAAGTTAGTGTGTTGTTATATAGCTTGGGTGTTAGAATAATATATTTGGCTCAATAGGTGGTTAGATTAGAATTATTTATTTAGTCTAAGTTAGCCTTTTTAGTATTTAATGCATTTATTTAATTAATTTAATTTAATTATTTAATTATTAAATATTTTCCGAAATTATGCTGGGATAGTCGGTGACCGGAATTTCGTGCTGATTGCAATGATGTGGTTAAATTTTGCGATTGAGTGTTAATTTGTACAAATTGAGTGCTGATTGAAAATTTGGTCAATTACTTCAAAATTTGTGAATTTTGATATTTATTCAGAAAATCCCGGGTGTCGGGTTTTAACACTAAAAATGGATTTTAAGTACTATATTAAATAGTGGGGTTTGAAAAAGAAAGGTATCAGTTTTCTAGTTCGAATTGACCGTGTATCCACACACGACTATTTTCAGAATGTTTTTAATATGAAGAAAACAGGTCAGGACCACTATCTTAATTGAGGCCTTTGAGTGCAATGCATGGTGTCCTAAACCGAGATTGAATTGTCGTATGTTGATTAAAGAGAACTCGTCCTAGCATTTAAGCCGGATGTTACCAAATCCCACCTTCAAATTACCCATACATTAGGGTAATGGGTCGCAGTAGATTCTATACTTAAGCTCATTCAGGATAGCCGTCAATGTAGCATAGCCATGCTCTAGGGGGAAGAGACGATTCCTGGCTACGCCAGTAGACTGCCGAACACGACAGTCGGCAGTGTCTCGAGTGGCTTATTTAACAATTGGAACGCATGATTGTTTGAGTTTGAAGCACTTGATTATGAGACAAAACCGTGTGGCATGGTATAGGTCGTGTCATAATGGTTTGGCCTTATAATCGGGACCCTTGTGATTAAATGAGTTATTGAGACATTCCAATTGTTATGTACATTGATTATATGCAATGTGATATGAACTGTGTTGACGTGTAGAAAGAAACTAAGGCGAGATAAGTCCTCTGCGCTAATTGTGTGATTGTGTGATTAGGACGCTTCTGGGCATTATTTCCCTCCTAATCGGGGTTTAGAGCATGGACTTGCTAAGACATTGTCTCATTGGTTATTGTATAACCATTTTCAGGTCCTTAGAAGGTGGTCGAATGGAGGACCTAGAGTTGAGAGGAAGTAATCTGAAGTGTAGGTTGTAGGTCAAGACCACTTCTTTTTGAAAAGCCAGTTTGTGTAGTCTTTTGGTCATAGACCTTGTACATGACTCTATGTGAATATAAAAGTATGTTTGTTTGTGAATCTGTTGTCCTGCTTTTCTATCCCGAGATGATTATTGTCAAGGGATTTATTTTAGCTTCCGCATGTGCAATAAAACAAAAATGGCGGCGACTCTACAAAATATTATTGACTAGAGAGGGATGGACACACGTTCGGGTTCGAGGCATGACAAATCGTAAAGATATATAGTGCTCTAGTGATTGGGAAAAAAGTTATGGCACTTAAATAAACGTTGTAAGAAAATAATAGCACTTGTGGTGTCCTTTTCCAAACACTAGCTTAGAAACTTTAGGGGTAGACTTTTAATTTCTCAAAGCTAGGGATTGTTTGACCAAAAAAAAAACAAAGCTAGGGACTAAATTTTTAAATTTGGAAATTCTGTGAATTGATTGCAAAATCAAAAACCTATGATGATAGGTAATTAATTGTTTTAAAATAATTGCTTAATCTAGACAATTAACCTAATTAGATTTGAACTTAACTGCATAATTAATTTAAAAGTGGGATATTGCGGTAATTTTAAAAATCTCCGGCTTGTCTACAATGTAAATAAAATATTCGTATGTTCTAGATAGCAAATATATGACCTTAGGTATTCAATTTAATTAGTATAGCTTGAGTAAGAGAAGATTGGAATTTAAAGGTAAAAATGTAAAATGAGAAATCTTGCAGGGCTATCAAGTAACTTCAGAAAATGTAGAATTGTAAAAAATTAATTTAAATTTGATTATGGAGGTTTTAATAATGATGCCGTCTTAGTCATGAAATCGTATGAGCTAGTTAAAGTTACGACCTAATAAAAACTTAGTAGCGAGGCAGTCAATTAATTTGAAACTAAAGAACAAATGGCTTGATATAATATTGAAAAGAGACATCTTGTTATTAATTTAGAGGAAAACCGAACGATTCCTTTTTGGTAATTTCCCAATCCTAAGTTATCCAGTTTATAGAAGAATTGATTGTCTAAGATCAAATTCGGCTAAATTAAATATGAATTTCTATAAATTATCTATTTAAATGATGATGACATGATTAAAAGAGGATGAAGGTTTGTATGTTGAAAAATATGTAAATTATTTAATTGCGACTGTTATACTAAGAAATGCTAAGAGATTAGTGTGTTATGATTCACAAGTATTGTATGACATTTGTAATATAGTAATATTTGTGTGTGAATGATACTATATACCGAACATCGATACCACGGCTTAGTTACCAAAGAACTAACTCTCGTGTATGAGGTTGAGTATAAGACTTCGTGAAAATAAAGATGATGTACCATCTAAGATAGTCTCTACAGGATAGGACATGAGGTCCACCGATTTTTACAAGTGATGGGCTTGCAACTCACGTACATGATATACAACATAGTTTGGATAGCGAAATTATGCAATGTTATGGATAAGAGGTCCAACTTTGAAAAAGTAAAATATGAAAGAAAATGAATATGAGATAACCATAATTGTGAGGTTATATGGTGACATATCTATCCTCAATAATGTAGAGAACACCCAATGATCGATGGGTCGAGACATGGCTAAATGAGTTTATGATTCCTTATCCATGAGTAAGTGGCGATATTTTCTCATTACTCGAAATGAATCTTGAAAAAAATGGGTAGGGCTAAAAACTCAAGTATATAATATTTATTGAATTGAATAATTTTATAACACTTTGACAAGTTATTTTCGCATATCATGGTAGAAAGCTAATGCATCTACTTTGCATATACATATATTTCGTACTCATTCTAAATTCATATTGCTGTGTTTGATATCAATTCGATTGGACCTAGAGATTTCATTGACTAAACTTTGACTCACCCTCTATATCATATATCTATAGTGAAGATCCATCTTTTGCTATAAGCTTTGGGACCATCATCTGTAGAGCATGACTGATAGTCTTTCCCGTTACTTGGTTTGGCGGTGGAGCTCTACATTTTGGTTTAATGCCGATTTACCTCAGTGCACCCCTTATTCGATATTCGCTATGCTACATGAATGGCGAGTTGGTGAACCTCTCTGATAGAATTTGATAGTCCATCAGGCTTTGATGATGGAGGTGACGCATTGGTGCCTGAGGTTATAGCGCTTGAGTAAAGCTGTAGCTTGGGCATTGCGCATGAAGTTTTCATCAGATGATGTGCGTGTATCGTGCTAATCAATCAATTTTGACTAACTAAAACCACGTAATTCAAATTAGTACAGTTAACAAAAAATAGCCAAGTCTAGTCTAATTTAAGAAAAGTTAGAGCATGTTCTATGTCGAAAATAATATCTACAAGCGACCTTATCCATCCTTTATTACGTGATTTTATTTGTCCACTCTCTCACTAAACATCAAATTAACAGTGGAAAAAAAAGTTTATAGGCATTTTTTTTATATATATTGATAATATATATTATAAGGGTTAATACTCTGAAAAACCTTAAACAAGTACACGTATAACAAATTTAACCCAAACTAATTTTTTGACCACAAAAAATCCTAAACTAATACACTTTTGACAAATTTACCCAAAACCGGTACATTTGTAAAAAAATTATCCTATGTTAGTTTCAGTTAAATATTTATTGTCAAATTACTAAGTTGGATAACACACAATAGTTGACTAATGTATCAGTTTGGGACTTTACTCTTCATTTGTCATAATTATACAATTTTTATGGTTTTTTTGCAGTATTAATCAAATTTAACAAAGGATATATTTATTACATATATAATAGTTTTGGATTTTTACCGGTTGAACAAATTAGTTTTGGGTAAATTTGTCACAAATATATTAATTTGGGATTTTCATGATCAAAAAATTAATTTTAAGTAAATTTGTCACACATATATTAGTTTGAGATTTTTCAGGGTATTAATCCATATTATAATAACTATTTATTATAAACAGAGAGCTTTTCACAAGAATTCTAAAAAGAGCCTTCCTAGATGATCACTAATCACTACTATACTCCCTAATAACCACAAAAAAGTGACAAAAATATATAACGAAAGGAAAAAAAAAAAAAAAAAAGTCTCTTGCTCAGTCCTACTCTCCATAGGTCTCGTCCAATCGGGAAGTCTCTTCACTCGTCGTAATAAAACATATTGTTTTACCGCGATATCACGGGCCTAAATCGACGGTGTTGCAGGATCAAACGAGCACGAACGCTTGATTGGTCCCAGATTCCGCGGGGGGATGACAAGCAGCGGCATAAACCGCTACGCTAAAGAGTTCGATTTTCCTTCCCTTCTTTTTTTCCCTCTTCTTCAAACCCCTTGAAGCTGAATCTGCCTTTTTTGTTTCCGAATGAACTCCTCAACTCTCCGGTTCAACTCTTCATCCGACATCCTCGAGAACTCATCGTTCTCTTCGGTAATCGTCCCCTCTATAAAGTTCTCAGTCTGGCTCTCTGGTACTTCATTCGCCACAATCTTCTTCTCTGCTTCGCCGTTAACCTTCACTTGCTTCTCAGCTTCATCATCTTGAGGACCATTCTTCGCCACTTCTTCTTCTTCCTCTTGGCTCTGCTTCGAGTCAGCCTCTCTTTCTGGCTCTGCGTCAGCCGCTGCTTTCGTTTCCTCCAAGACAACACGCTTCTCTTCTCCCGAGACATTTTCCCCGACGGTTTCTGGGTCATGCCGAAGCACCGGAACGAACCCCCCAACGCTATTGTTCTTTGCGAGGCTAGTGTGCGCGAGGTACTCCTCAGAGAGGATATCGTGCCTCTCCCTGCTTGATGAGGAGAAAGCTCCGTAGTCTGCCGCGATGATGAGGATGAGGGTGTTGGAGATGAAGAACCAGAACTTGCTGTTCTTGAAGTTTTGGGATGGAGATAGGTTGAAGATGTAGAAGACTGAGATGTAGAAGAAGACCGAGAAGACGAATGCCAAGAAAGACATTCCCTTCGCCCTACGTTTATGGTCTTTGGATTTGTAGAGCTTTTGTGGGTTTTGGGTCGAATCTACTGTGGGTTTTGCCATTTTTCAGGGGCTTCGATTTTCTTTGTTCTATCTTTCTTCTTCTTTTTTTTTTTTTTTTTTTTGCCCCTGAAAAAAAAAAAAAAGATAGAGCGGGTGTTTCGAGATTGATTGAGTTCAAGTGGAAGAACTTGTTAGGGAAGGAGTACACATATATAGAGCGGGGGTTTCGAGATTGATTTTGGGTTCAGGTGGAAGGACTTGTTAGGGAAGGAGTCCATATATATATATATATGGCGGGGGTTGATCATTTGTGTGAGAAAGGTGGCAAATAATAATTGAGGCATTATGAATTTACAGTTTTGGTCTTGACTTGGGGTTTGGATTTTCTTGTGTGCCCTCGCCACCTTTTGCTTCTGATATAAAGATGACAACGATTGATTATGGAAGCATTATGTCAGCTGTTTGAAGAAATTATCTTCAATGTCATAAATTGAACGGTTAATTGAATCCAAAACCACCCTTGAAGAAGCCCGATGCCACGAATGAGTTAAAAAAGAGCCTACGAATTTGAAGCAATGAGAAATTTTATATACTCAATTAAATAATGGACTAACTTTTACACCTTATTGACATCAAAGTAATATAAAAGATAATAAAATGCTCTAACTTGCTTTTCTTCACAGTAGAAAGGACAATGATCAAATATAAGAAGGAGGATGATCAACAAGCAAAGTTTCAGAGTCGATAGTAAAGCCTACTTATCTAATTAAGAACATGTGACAATCATAATTTACTTATTACTTTCATTTAAGTCAAGAAATTACTTTGTTTTTTTTGGTAAAGGAAAAAAAATTACTTTGTTTGTTAGGGTTAATAGCACAAAAAAACTCCAAAATTATACCCACAGTGGCACAAATTCCCTAAATTTTTTGTATCACTAAAAACCTTAAATTTGTCAATTATGACATAAAATACCCTAAACTCTTTTTTATGTTGTAAAAAACTCCAAACTTATACTAGTGTAACAAATATAACTTAGATGGAACTAAAATAGATGGTATATATGTCACACATGTGTAAGTGTTGATTTTTTAGAACACCACAAAAAAGTTGGGCATTTGTGTCACGGTTGACAAATTTAACTTTAAGTGATACATATAAAAAAAATTCAGGATATCTATGTTATGATGGACATAATTGACTAACTAAAGAACACTTTGTCTCCAAAATTGTCAGAACTTATAACATGAGTAAATAAACTCATCGGTAGTTTCTAAAACTCACTATTTGATTCATTTTATTAAATGATTGTCATGTATGATTTTATGTGGATGTAATTACTCTCTCTCTCAAGTCAATGGAGTCGAAGATGACCGATACAAATCCAGTACGGAAAAATGGTTCGATTGTTTTCTTTTCTCTTTTTCCTTCTTTACTACCGATCAAGACAGGCGGCAATTTCAGGCGTGGTCAACACATCATGCCAACTTGCAAATTGAGTCATTTTAAGTGATCTTCAGAGCCCTAATGAAACAAAGGACGCGAAGTCAATTTTCTAATGATGTTGGAGCCTACAAGTTCAAGCAATCCCCAGGCAGCACAGCATATACACCAAATTATTAAGAGGTAGAAGACTCTGCATTGAGAGGCTGAGATACACGTCCACGTAAGGTGGCCATGTTATGTAAGTTCGGGATAGGTCAGTAATACGTGACTAAGCAATCCGCGGGACACGTGATAGGGCAATTCGAGAACGACATGTAGTTTCTTGTGAAATGAATGATTAGTGGGCAGAATGGGATGTTAATGAAGCTCTCCAGCTCATCTTTATCTGGTAAACTGAGCCTGCTTCTCTACTCTGCCGGGATAGCTATGGATCTCAACGTAAATACAAAACTAGTGGCTGAGATTGGTTTCGCCCTCCGTGCTATCATTAAGGAAACTTGTGGGGGGTAATAATCATCGAGGCCTTTCCCTTTTTAAATTAAAGGTCGATTCCTTTCACAAACAGGAATAATTTTAAAATATGTTTTAAAAAAAATCGCTTATATCGTTAAGAAAAATAATAAATATAAAATATTTTCATTATTTATGAATATATAAAGATATAAATTATCATAAATAATGAAATTATTTTTTGCTAATCGATTATTTCAAAAATATTTTTTAAATTTTTAAGCTTTTACTAAACGTGGTAAGCTAATGGCACGCATGGCAAAATTTTGGAATAGAAATTAATTTCTCAATTTCTATTCTATGGATGAGTTTCTGAGTAAAGAAAATTGTTTAATAACGATTCAAAATTTCTATTTATGAAATAAAAATTCATTTAATAACAAAATAAAACTTCTATTTCTAGAAGTGCCAACGACCGGCATCCAGTTGCTAGAGTTCGATATCCAACGATCGGCGTTTGGTGTCCAGTGACTGAGGACAAGTGACCAGAGTTCGGAGTATGATATCCAGCATTCGGCATCTAGTGGCCAACATTCGGTGTTCGGTGTCCCGCGACCGATGTCCGACATCCAACATCTAAAATCTGGCTATCGGCAAGAAGTGGCAAGCGGCCAAAGTCCATTGGCGGGCGCTGAGCAACTGACATCCGGCAACTGGTGGCGAGCAGTAGGCAATTGGCAACAGATTTTCGATGGTTGATGGTGAGACCCTAATAGGCGTTCAATAGTTGGCGATGAGCAGCCAACGGCTAGTGGGCATTCAACATCCGACGACCGCGCGGTTGGCGACAAGCAACCGTAGTCTAGTGGCCGATAGCCCCCGTCTAGTGGTCGACGATTAGTAGCCGATGACTGAGGTTGGTGGGGGCAGTTGGCAACCAGCGATAGGCGTCCAGTGTCCCACAGGCGGTGGATGGGTAATGGACAATGACGAAAGTGAACGATGAGGAAAGTTTTGATTTATTATTTCTGTTCTAAAAATAGAAAAGTTAAAAATTTAACTGCTGATTTCTGCTTCAAATCTATTTCAAAAATAGAAAAATAAAATTACGTTACCAAACAAATTTTTTTCTAAATCTATTTTGAAGAATAGAAAAAAGAAAAGAAAAGAGAGAAATAGAGAAATAGAAATGTTATCCTACATACCTTAATGGCTTCTCAATTTTCTTTCATGCTTCATGCCCTTACACTTGTAACAAGTGGCGTTTCGACATTGGACCCACAATGCTCGGTCTTTCTTGACCAGCCGCCAAGTTGTGGGCCCAAGTCGACTTGGTATCCACCACGTGTACGACAGCCTTGAGATGGGGACATTTAGATTGCGAGACAAGCAGGGCGATTTAATGCTAATCTCATCATTACATTATTTAGCAATTGTCACAATATTTTTTGTTGACTATAGTTAAATAATGAATCATCATCCATGATTTTTGTACTTTAGCTTGCCTGGATGGACAAAATTATTGCATGCGAGGGTCTATCATTTTTTTTTTACTTTTTCAAATCGAACTTAGGAAGCAAGAACTCGTGGGGTGGGGGATTATCGAAAGAAGGTGTCTCTCCCTGATTGGTTTTCCCGTTGTCGCTTGCGTGATCGAATCGTTTGTAAGATTATTGAGCAAATAATCATGTTGGTTATCAATAGTAGTTTGTAGTAACGAGAGGAACACTCCAAAGACAGCTGAGTAAAGGGATGGATTTCGTGTCGTGGGATCAATGTTTTTTAATAGGGGATGAATCCCTTGAGTCGTGGGGGTTTGATTTACTGTGGTTTTTTTCTCGTCGTTTTGTGGCCGTAGGTGAGGATCTCAATTGAAATCTGATGCTTGAATGATCTCATCGCGTTTGACGAAGAATTCAAGAGGGACATTTGCCTTCACCACCGATAACTTCTCCTGGCTACTATTCTTATGGCGGCTTCTGTACTTGGGTCAATCAACACATTGGCATGATTGATTCCCGAGCCCGGTATTTAAAAGTCCCATCGACTCTTTGGGATTTTTTCCAATTTCCCACTGAACAAAAGAAAAATTCTACTAATCTATTTTCCTTACTAACGCTTCATTTGTTTAGTGAAAAATAAATAATTTGAAAACAATTTCCCTAAGAATGATCATTTGAATGAACAAACGGAAAATATATTTGCCATCCATGAAAATATTGAGGTCTAAATTATTGTCAATAATGAAAACATTTTTCGTTGATCAAGTAGTTCTACATATACAAATGATTGTTTTTAAGAAAATATTTTTCAAATCATTCATTTTCTGCTAAACAAACATAGCCTAAATGATGTGATAATTTCATCGAGAATTCTTCTTCATTCAAATAATTTATTTTATTCTATACTTTTATTAGAATAATTGCCTTAACAATTCATTCAAAATCTTATGAAGACTCTAAAAAAGTAATGATACCCTCTAGAAAATTTGAGTAAATAATCAAACACACCTAAGCTTATTTTTTTCTTCCATCGCAAAAGACCTTGCATCACTTTTCTTTTCATTCTGAGTGTCTGTTTTTCCATACAGAGAGTTATCTTCTTTCATAATTCTTTACCCTCGTTTCCATTGCTAACGTTTAGCTTATTTTTCATCTCTAAACATACAGCCCTTACTAAGTCTAAAATTAGAGAATTTGTTGGCACTAACAATACAAATGGAAGTTGAATAGATTGTGCGTGGATTGGGACAAACTTTTGTTAAATTTAAGGTAACAGCACTAGAAGCGGATTATGATAGTAATGTGCTGAAGGTATGGATAACAAATACTGTGTGAAAGTGGTGCTAGTGAGCAAATGTTGACGATGATAACAATAAGAAGATGTAAAACACACATCAATATATAGTGGTTCGACTTTGTCTCAACCTATGTTTACTCTCCATATAACAACCTCAGTACAGGCTAAATTTCATTAGTAATCTTTAGAGTAAGTCATAATCAGTAAGTCCCATTCTTTTCAATCGATAAACCTCACTATCAAGACATAATGGCTACTATTATGCTTGTACACTTGTAATCTCCTCAGTATTTTGTTTGAACGGATGAGATGTTGTCTACTTTCTCATATTGAACCTTTCGTGAAACAAATGAGTGGAATGCATCATTCTTGTTAGCTAATAACATCGTCTATGTGAATCTTGAGTAGTCGTCTAGAATTACCAAACACCTTGTTCTACCAAGGTTTGTAATTCTTATTGGTCCAAATAGGTCTTATGTAAAGAAAGGGCAAGGCTTTTGTTAGAAGTGAGAGTGTTTATGGATTTGAAAGAACACTTTATTTGCTTACCCAAGGAAGCATGCCTTGCACAGTTCAGTCTTCTCATACTTGATATTTGGTAAGCCTCGCACAAAATCTTTATATGCTAATTTTGAAATCGATTTCATGCTTTGACTCAATTTTTAATGCCACGGCTCTAGCTTATCCTTTATAGATACGAAGAACTAAACAATGTTAAGATCAACATCAAGCAGATAAATATTGTTACATCTCTTTCTAGTGAATGATTTAGACTTGTCTTTATTTATCCCAACACACCTACCTTCCTCGAAACTAATTTTTAATTCCTTTATCACAGAATTAACTAACTACATGTTGAAATATCTTGTTAACATTATCAAGCCAATTATCATCAATACCTTCCGTGAAGTTATGAACGGGACGAGAACATTGAGTGATTCAAGTCAAATATAGGCGAGTCCTGATAATCCTGTATTTTCTAGGTATGGCTCTTTATGTACTGCTGCTCAAATTACTTTTGGTGCCATAGGACCAATTGTACCACCCCCAACCACTGCTAAAACCCTGAAAATTTTGTAGACCATTTAGGTGTCGATTTTTTTTCCAAAAATGTAAAAATAAAAAAAATCGTAAAAACAACAAATATATAATAAAAAGAAAAAGATAACAAAAGATAATAACAAATCGGTGGGGACCTGGTTTTAGCTAGCCCAATTTTTTCAGCAAGTTTTGGGCCGGATAAGCACTTGCGTCCAGCCCAGGCTTTAATTCTCTCAATCCAATTATTTATTTCCTTTTGGACCCAATTCTTTTCTTTTTCTCAAACCCAGCCCATTCCCTTAATTTTATTTTTATCACCATTGGCCCATCGGAAGCAGCAAGGGCCGGGCCACCTTCTCTCCTCACACGCTCACGCCTGTGAGCGTAAGGACGCGCACGTGACGCGGAGTGGTAACGGAACGAAGTCTGGAGCGAACGTCCGTGAGTGCAGGAGGGGAGACGAGCGAGTGATTGAAGCGGATCCATGACATTCTAGAATCATGTGAGCTAGCAAGGTTGGTTACGCTATAACAGAAAAAGAAAACTCATGATACAGAGGAGGAAGCTCGTTCTGGAGAGAGGGAGGGGGAAGAGAGGGGAGAACCAGAGAGTGAGAACTGGAGAGGAACAGAAAGAAGGACAGGAGGGGTAGAAGAAAAAGGGGCTTGGCTGGTCATTCAAAAACGGCGTGTTCTTCTCCTGCTGGGGAGAGAAGGTCGATCGCCATTGAAGCTCCACACCAAGTCTGGGAACCACAATCAGTCGACGTAGATCGTAGTCTCCGGAGCGCTGTAAGCTCGCTGCTGCTCGTCGTCGCTGTTGGCCTCAGCGGAGTATCGGATGAGATCGGTTTTGCTCTGCTTCGCAGTAAAGAGTTTTTGAGCTGGAGGTTCCGAGCGAGTTGTATCTCGTGAAGTACATCATTGGATGATTTTGTTCTTAAAGGAGCTTCTGCAGCAATGCTCTTAGCCTTGGTTTAACACGTTGAATAGGGTAAGATTTGTGTCTGAAACTTGCATTCAATGGACGCATATCACCAGTTTGGCATTTTATCCACGAGATGTATTGAACAAACTTTTGCATAATCGGTGGTCCGACAGTGTTTAGGTTCAAGATTGATTCATGTGCTGTTTTGTGCAATTTTCAAGCTTGGAATTTCCTCGTCGGGATAGCTCAGTAATGGCTGGAGTAGTGGCCGATGGAGAATAGTTTAGTGACGGTCGCGACGTCAGGTATCAACATTGGACTAGTAGGGATTCCGACGTCAATTTGTGTAGTGAAGTCTTAGTTGAGCTTGTCGTTGATGACTATGTAGAGAATGACCTCATTCAGAGGGGAAGACATGGCTTGGTAAGACGCTCTCCAAAAAGTCCCGAAGAAGAAGATGCTGGGAAGAGAAAAAGAAATAAGATATAAAATAGAAAATAGAAAAGAAAAAAAGAAAAAAGAAAAATAAGATAAAAAGGCTGGGCTAAGAGTTATGGACTAAGGGCCCGTTTGGTTCGACTTTTGGGGAATGCATTTGTCAAAATGCAAATACCTTTGGGTGAAGGAGGTTTTCCGAAATACAAATATCGTTTGGTAAAATTTGCATTTGTAAATTACTTTTATTAAATTAAAAAAAAAACAAAAAAAAATCTATTTTTCTTTTTTGAAATCCGGCCACCGGATTGTTGGATCTGGCGATCGGACCGTCGGATCCAGGTGGCCGGATAGCTGAATCGGCCGCCCGGGTTGCGTGACCTAAGGCGACCGTCGCTTGGGGTTACACAACCTCAGGCGACGGTCGTTGGGGTCGCGCTGGCGGCCGGCTGGCCAGATCTGGCCGCCTAGGGTCGCGCGACCCAGGCGACCAAGCAACGACCGCGTGCTACTTAGGCGGCCGTCGCCTAGGGTCACCCGACCCTGGCAGCCATTGCGCGACCTCAAGCGGCCGACACCTGGGTCGCGAGATACAAGCGTCGCCTGAGGTCTAGCGACCCTAGGCGACGGTCGCTGGGGTCGTGCGATCCAGGCGGCCGACGCCTAGGTTGCGAGATCCGGGCGTCGCCTGAGGTCCGGCGACCCTAGGCAACAGTCGCCGAGGTCGAGCGACCCTCAGGCGGCGGTCGCCACCCTTTGCCGGTGGTCGTCGGCCTCCGATCAGTAGTTTGGAGACGTTAGAGAAGATGAACACTAACCAAGCTACTTGCATTCCCAGGATGCAACTTGCCAATGCACCTCAAGAGCTCAATTAGGCTAAAGGCCTTTAGACTCATTTGGAGATGTAATTGCATTTTGCCAAAGTCGCGCAAAAATACGAACCAAACGCGTTTGCATTTGGCCAAAGGACTTTAGAGTCCAAATGAGCATTCTTAATACTGAACCAAACAGGCCCTAAGTAGAATGAGACTGGACTGGGTGGTGTTCGTGGGCTAGGATCGAATGGACTAATCGAATTTTAATGGAAGATGGGCTTAGAATATTACCGACCGGGTTAAGAGATAACAGATTGGGCTGAAGATTTATTGGATGGGCCGAGCACAACAAAGACAGGCTGGGCCAAGAAAAAAGGGAAATAGGTTGAACTATAAGCGGGCTTAAGAAAACTTCATTGGCCAATTTTTTTAATTCATAATGGGCCTTAGAGCTGGCCTGGATTTTGACCTAACTCAGATCGATAGGATCTAGGTCAGCTCAGTCGCTTGATCTGATCCGAATGTCCTTTTCTTAATAAAAAAATTAGAAAATGTTTCAAAAATAAAAAAATAGAAAAAATCATAAAAATCATAAAAAATTCAGAAAATTCTGCAAATTAATAAAAAAAAATTCGGAAAATTTCGAAATTCATAAAAGAATAGAAAATTCAGAATAAAATAAAATTTTAAAACAACTATTAAAATTATATATCCTTGGAAAAAAACTTTAAAAATTAAGTTTTCAAGTAGTTTTCTCTTAAAAAGTGGAAAATCCTTTAAAATTGAAACTTGAAATTGAATAAGCCTTTAGGGCTTAACAATAGGGATTTTTAGATGCCTTTTTTTTTTTTTTTTTTCATTTTTTTAGAGACAATATTAGGTTGTTTGTTTACTTCGGTTACATTTGGTCGCATGGCTTAATATCTTGAGTATTATTTTCACTTTTAGATTGGTTAGGATGAAATTTAAAAGTTTTTTATAGGCTACTCTAGCATTTTCATTATCATGTACTCAAGTTTAGATACCAAAAAGCCACTAGTCATAGGACTAATGTAATTAAGTCCCTATTCCCATTATCTTTGGTTGTGCAAAATGTGAGGTATTTTCCCATATCTCATTTGGTTTCTAGTCGACCTAAATAGGCCGGTAGCAATTTATTATGTAGAAATTCACGTAGGATTAATTGAATGAAAGAACTTTTAATGTCACGCGAGGTATGGGATTGGGAGAACCTTGAATTTGGCAATACTTCTAAACATTTTCCTCTCCCTCCTCAATGGTAGGTGGCAACAACCATTGATGAGGATGTTACAAAAGGATGAAGCTATTGGTGCAACTCAGACCTATGAGGCTATACCTATTGGTAGAGGAAATTTGCTTAATCTTGTTTAAGTTGACTCGGGTGGTAACTGTCGCAACTTGACCTCGGTGCCTTGGTCCATTTCAAGATGCGGTGTAAAGGTCGGAGTTAGAGATACTTGACTATGAGAGCTCCCTCAATGGTTCATAACTCCAAAAGGTATTATCACCTCTGGGATCACCCATTTGAGTTCGCTTGACAACGGTTGCAAGCTCTCCTAAACTTGTACCTCACGTGACAACGAGATTTGTCGTGACTTGACCTTGACACTATTTTTTGACAAAAAGGCATAAAGGTAAAGTTTAAAGGTTTTTAACTATGAAAGTTCACTCAATGTACTTCTTCCCAACAAGATGTCATCACCTCACCTTTTATGTTGGGGTCACAATCACTTGAGTTTATTCAATCATAGTTATTCAATCATAGTCGTGAGGTTTTCCTAAGCTCATACCTCGCATGACAAGTAAGTTCATTTTAAAGTGGTATTAGACAACCTAAATAAGAATCTAGGAGTTGCCACTAGCCTCGTTTTTTAGGGCCAGCTAGAGTGCCCAATCAAAGGTCGGGAGTTGTTCATCGATTTCTACGCAACCGAAGATCTAAGGCTCTGGGACTTGGATTACGTTAATATTGTTGTTAACATCCTACCGGTACCTAATTGGTATGCTTTGTTAATGCTTGGGGACTCGCATTACGTTAATATTGTTATTATCATCCTACCGGTACCTAATTGGTATGCTTTGTTACCTACCTTGTCCATACATTTCTTTTTTAACTTTTTGGTGCATTTGTTACAAGAAGGTGATCGTGAGCGGGTGGTTCATTTCATTCTACTCTAAAATAGTCTAAGAAACAAAATCAATTAATTGAAAGACAGTACGGAAATTAAGCACTCAAGATAGTTACATATGATATGTAAGAAAACAAGTTTAACAGACAAGAAATGAAAAGCCCACAACTCGTCAAGCATTTATACAAGATCAGAGAATACTTGAGACATATATTGGGTAATGAATGAATATTACAAAAGACGAGATTAGATTGGACATCAACTATTAACCTCTTTATGTCTTCAGGATTGCCACCTCTAAGGAATACCATTTTGGACCTATTCTAATTCTAGGTTAGTGCTAAAACTAGAATAAAAGTGATACCAACAAATAACATATGGAAAGATAATCAAGCAATCACGATAATTCATGTCAAAGCAATAAAGAAAAACTAAAATGAAAAAATAATCGAGCATTCATAAATGGCCTTGGGGTCAGCCTTTGAGATTCATGCGTTGGCCTCCTTAAGACACCTCCCCCAATTTATTTTAAATTATTCATAGTCATTAGCCATTGCTTGCATTCATAATAGGAGACCAATGCTATGAAATCTCTAAGTCGGGTTCTAAGTGACATCCCAAAATAACCCACGTAGTCATGCATCACGCCTAGGCTATTCATCTAGAATTCACATGCAAAGTATATAATGCATAGTCATGATGAGTAAAATGCAATCAAAATACAATTCATGTGATGTCAAAAAGGATTTAGAAAAAATTTGCAAATAGGGACTCAAAATGAATGAAAGTACGAAGGGAGACTTCAACTTCTCATTTTTACAAATAAGCCCTAAAGGAAGGAAAATTTGCAAATTCAACAGTTTGTGAAGCAAGGATACCGATTATATAGAGATTTGAACATGTTTGATGTTCTTGGAACATAAATCGAAAGTCTAGGTGTGGATAAGGTTGGCACACTAGTCAGATTTCATTAATCATTTAAGAATGTCAAATCTTAATAAAACGGGTATCACATATAAATTGATATAAGAGATGACAATTTTATAGGATTTGACTGAGTTTGATGTTCTTGGAATATAAATCCAAAGTCCGAATGTAGATAAGGACAGCACATTAATCGAAGTTCATGAACCATCAAATGATCATCCAACCCAATAAAGTTGGCAACAAAACAATATTTGAAGAATGCCAAACAACTTTGTTGTAGAAAGTTTTGTGATGAACTCATAAAAACTTCAATTCAAACAAAGTCAGTTCAAGAAGTCAAAATTCCCAACTGACTTGCAACTTTTGAAGGGTCGATAAAAATACCAAAACGTGTTTTTATTTTTTCTGAAAATTTGTAACAATGAAATTCAGCATGTGTCAAACAATTCTCAAGAGACATCGAAGTCTAACTCAGCATACATGATTTTCTAAAAAATCACACATGTATGTCAATAAGCTAAATCAACAATCACAAAAATATGGTACTGAATGTCTGTCAATAAGCCGAATCGGTGATCATCTCAACCTAGGATTTTTATGACAAGTAAATCAACATGTGAGGAGCAACTTTCATGAGGAGGCATCTCAAGATTCCTAATACATGAATTTCTAAAAATCCGACAACACAAATAGATCAGTCAGGAACAAAACAAGGCAGCAGGCATGATGTATGATTGTTATTAAAACGTTTTCAAACTTTTATATGTTATAGACATGACTGTTATGGACAACTTCCATTATTGAGGACTCAATCCCAAAATCAGCATCTCAAAAATCATACATAAATGGCAAACAGTCAAATTCAAAGAAGCATGATAAACAATTTCAGCTCAATACAATTTCCAAATTCAAGGTCAAGTTTGATTTAGCAAAAATGTTAAACATGATAAATGGTGGTCAAATCATGCAATCTTGATGTCATTGGAAAGTTTGATATGTCTTTTACAAGTTCTCAAAAGGTGACAAGTTCAATTAAGGTCATCTTATAGCTCGAATGAAGATGTTCGTGTAAGTGGTCTAAACTAGATAGAAGCATTGCAAATTGTGTATGATTCTTAGGCCATTAATCTAACCAAATGATGCAAATTTTTTATGAGATTTTAGTATGTTCTAGAATTTGATGTTGTGGGCAAAGTTGATGAAGACATCTAATCTTAGATCAATGCACAAAAAAATCATAAAATTCATGAAACCGAATAGATCAGTCAACCATAAGCATGATAGAAGCACGCCATATTGCAAAACAGAGCATTGACTTTGAAATGGGTTTTAACATAGCAAACGGTGACCAATTCAAGTATGCGATATGTCATTTTAAAGCTTATTATGTCTCTTACATATGTTTGAAAGGCATTGACAGCAATGGAATAGTTTTAACAACCTCAAATGAAGATAATCCTCTAAAATGATTGCTTGGTATCAGAATAAATAAGACATGGCAAACTCAAATGCACTTAACCCTAACTAAATGACATGAAAAATTTGCAATTTTTTTTTTATAATGTAAATAGAACTAGATGTTAAGGTTAAATCTCATAAGGACACTCATCCCAAATTCAAAATGTCAAAAATTATACGAAATTGTAAAGCAGAATAGGTCATTCGGCTACCATAAACACAACAGTTTCAACTTAACAATGTAAAACTTCAATCTAGCAATTAATAGGGCAAACGAGGTCCGACCGATGCATATTATATGTCATTGGAAAGCTTGTGAAGTCAGCTACGATTCTCATACAGACATCAAAATCTAATAAGCACATTTAGCAGCTCGTTCCACAACATATATGCAATCAGGTCATTCTTGTCATCCGAATTGCACATTGAGTAACATCCAAATAATATCCAAATATAGATTATCATAGCCTATTCTTTACCATTTATGATCATCCTAAAGTCATAAAACTCATTTAAGAAAGAATAGCTTATCTTAGGTTGAACTCTAGCCTCAATTGTCTAAGGCAATATCTTCTCATCGAGCTCAAGTGTTATAAGGTCTACCTTAAAGATTATCGCGCATGCAAGCTCAACTGAGCTTGGATTGGGCCACACCAAAATTGAAGGCATGTTGAGGAGGATCTGTGAGAGGCTGAGAATCGCCATATGTTGTCGAATAGCGCCGAAATAGTGTTGATAAGCCGCCGGACAAGGATCGGGCATTGGATCACCTACAAAGACCAACAGATGTACTGGCTGGATTAAAGAGGTTACTAGCGGCTCGTTCGACGAAGCTCAGGTCACCAGTGGATCTAGAACTCACCTATAGATTTTAGAGGGTGATTGGAAAGCAGAAGACCACTAGATGGTTATCAATCGATCATCAGATAGCTAGGGAAGAAGAATATTGACAAGGACACCGGTATTGGGACCCGATTGGAAACAAGACCAAACGGGGGCTCCGGTGGCTCTTAGGGTAATGGACGACGACGGCTTGGCTCGTGAAGAGGTAGTGGTGATTGAGAGGGGTGGCGAGTCGTAGGTGAAGCTTCAGTGAGCAACGGTTTGAGCCGTTAAGTAAGGGAGGCTGAGAGAGAGAGGGGGGAGAAAGAGAGAGAATTCAAATATGAATTCGGGCCTCCTCAATTTTGGAGGGAAAAATCCATTTATACTTCTTTGTGAAAGCCAATCTTATCCAAAAGCTAGGGATTGATATCTTCCTAACTTAACAGACTTTCTTAGCCTTTTAAGCAAGATTAAGAAATGAGCACATGTCAATTTTAAGGATTGTGATACATCGCGATTGGACAATCATGATTAATTTGGTGATTAAGGCTTAATTGAGGGTATTTTCGTAATTTCACAAACCGAGGGGGACAATTTTGTAAAATCATACAAAATAGAGCATAAGTAGGTTGGCCATTAGGCAGGTCACCTCATGGTGGTAGCTAATCGTCGGAAGTCCATTGGAAAACAACCAAGTTGGTCGTTTCCACAAGAAGCCGAGGATTGGTTGGGCCGATCCAAATCAATCTTGATTGATTCAATTAGACCTAATCCCTTTTGGTGCAATTTGGTTATCTAGGGACTTAATTGCAAAGAATGTTTGTTCAATTAGGGGACGAAAAGTGCAATTTCCTATTTCAAAATGCAAATTGGTCAAACCTAATTAATATTATAAGATATTAATTGGTCCAATAACCCATGTCTATAATAGCCTATTGCATCCAAATTGATGCTAAAATGATGGTACGACCTTTATGTCAAAGTTAAATTAAGAGCCAATGTTGAAATTGAATTTCAATTTATCAAATTAACCTTAGTCTAAAATGAATCAACTTGAATTACGCTAATTGAAGCTCATTAGCTTGGATTTCTCTCATTCAAGTGAGCCAAATCCATCTAATTGAAAAACTCCCAAGTAAATTTGCCAAAATTGGTCCCAGATTTAGATTCAATTTAAGAAAAAACAGAGGTGTTGACATGCAATTCATGAAAAATCTACTCGAGCCCCCAATTAAGGCAAAAAATGGCAAATTTTCATCTACACTCATCAAACCTCAAAATTGTTCAAATGAATGAATCTAGGATGATCTCTAGATCAAATGTCATAAAAAGAACGAAGTCAAAATATGAACAGAATGAAAGTAATTTTATTTTTGGCCGATTTTAAACCTATAATCGATGAGGTTCTTAATCGATTTTCGTAAAATTTTCAACGCCAAAGTCAAATTGAAGCTAAAATGAAGTATTTAAGGACTTTTATATTTTCTAATTTTTTTTTTATCAAAGGTTTGATCAAAAGGCAATCATTTAGTTGACTTTTTACTAAAATTGCGATTTTACGATCAAAACTTTAAATGTTTTTCAAAATTTTTGTGGCCAAAATGATATTATGACTAACCAGGAATTTTTTATGCAAAAACCAAATTTTAATCCGGGGCTGACTTTTGGTTAAAAAGTTGACCAAAAACTCAATCATTTGACTTTTCGGATTTTTAATGAAAATAACCAAGAAATAGTTTACACATGACAAGATAAAAAGAAATGAAAACTAAGGGCGCGTTTGGTAACGTTTCTGTTCAAAAATTGTTCCAGGGAATAGAAATAGAAAAAACTATTTCTACTTCGGGGAACAATTTTTGAACAAAAGAATGTGTTTGGTAAACTTGTTCCGGTAATAAAAAATGAATAGAAACACGTTTGGTAAATTTGTGTTCTTTTTTTTTTTTTTGTTTCTTTTAATTTTTATATTTTATTTTATTTTCTTATTTTTCTTTTTTTTTTCTTTTTTTCTTCTTTTGGTCGATTGCCGGCCTCGGCCATGGCCGGTGACCGGCTAACGAGGGCTGGCGGCCTCGCCCGATCACGGCGAGGCTCGCCAACCCCCGGCAAGGGGTTTGTTGCAATCGGAAACTCTAATCTCAAGTTTTCTATATTTATGGACGCATCAACTAAAAATTAGGTGTCAACAGTAACAATTATGACAATTTGGCAAATCAAAATGCTCTACAAAATGTGCCATTGCTAAGCATAGAAAATATGCATTTAGTTGGGCCAATACCTCATGTTGATGATATAAGACTAATTGGGATGGTGCGTCAACCCAACATAGCGCCCGCCCCATATAGGCCCAATGCTGTGATCAATAATCAAGGAAGACCACCGTCTCCACCTATGAGGCAAATTACCAATTTGTCACATGTCCACTCTTGCCGATTGTAAGTGGAGGGGGAAAAGTTAAAGAAAAGAAAAGAAAAAAGAAAATAATTATAAAAAATTCAAAAAAAAATTCAAATATTATTTTTTAAAATGTCAACTTCAGCACGGACTGTGTTATGTTAGAGAAGGCTGGCCAAAATTGGCTGAAAGGACTAAATTGACACAAATACAAAAAGTTTATGATTTAATTGACAAAAAAATAGTTCAAGACTGAATTGGCACAATTATAATAAATTTAAAACTTTTTTTTTTGTAATTATCCTATAATTAAATGGCATTATGAAGGTGCTAAAACAATCGCATGTTTAGCTAAACCTTCAGATTGTGACAGTTAGTTTCTACCAATGATAGACTGAAATTTAAATTTCTAATAGATCTAGCAAATAGATGGGTGTCGAATCTTACAACGGATTTTTTCTTAATCATTAAATGTTTGGTAGATTATAAGAACCCTAGAATAGAGAATATTCTAGAAATTTGAGGTGCCAGACTGGCTAATTTAGGACTTGCAAAATTCGAAGTGCTAAATGTGATAAATAAATTTGTAATTATGTGTATGATCGAGTGAAGCAAGGGTGTTTGTTGAAGAGAGTGCAAACAACAGAGATAAGAACAGTGTGAAGAAAGGGTTACGTACAGTGGCTGCCAAAACTTGAGGATGCAGAGGATACCTTAGAAACCTTAAATGAGTCTTTCATATTAGAAAATGAGTCCAATTTTAGAAAAAAATTACTCAATCAATCTTAAATCTATTGTATGATTACCAATTCATTTCTAAACTTTAATCGTTGCATGAAATTCCTTGTAGTCCTTGTGATCGACTTTCACTAGAAATCCCTTATGTGGTAGTTCAGTAATCGTCAGTTGTCTTATGTAGCACATCATCACATTAGTGATTTTTAGCAAAAATTGGTTAGAAGGATTACATCTAAATTTCATGCGAATATTTAAAACTAAATTGACAAAATTAAAATGTTTATGACTAAATTGACATCTATATCATAGATTTAAGATTGATTTGTCCTTCAATTTCAAGTGCATTTTTAATTGAAACTGAAAGTTATTAAACCAATTTAGATGGTGATAAAGTGGAATTGACCTAGTCATTTAAGATTGGTGGAAAGGGGAGGAAGAAATTTTTTTTCCCTATGAATTGTGCAACCAACTTCAAATGAAATGAGAGTGATCCCATAAGTGACAACTAAATTGGAGTGCGCAAAATTTTGAGTTTAGGGGCAGGACATGAGGAGATGACGCGAATAATTGGTTTCTGAAGGCCGGTTTCTCCAACAGATCCATACATCTTTCGGTAGTTCAATAATATCCTCCTGTAGAAAGCTTCATATGGCTTGGAAAGCTCGATTCTTTGGAAGTGTATATGTGGCCAAAATGGAGCATGAATGTCCCTTTAAAATATAGACGTAAACAACCTAGCACGACTTGGGACTGAACTGGACTGAGCTGATTTCAAAGATTTTTTTCGTTCTTGGGACACTTTTGTCACTTGATCATGAAATATGGGTCTCTATAATTGATATAGGGACCCTGAATATAGCTGAAAAAAATCATTGCTTGGCCCATTAGTCCTTTAAAAGATTTAGGCTTGAATTTAAACAGACGTAATGAGTTTAGAAATTTTTTGATACTTTCTTGTCCTTTGAGACGCTCTGAGAATGTATTTTGCCATAAAAGAAACCTACACACCCTATGTTTGTAAGCAAGATGATTTTTGCGAAAGCCATCGTTACCCTACATCGCTTTTTATCAATCTAACCTTCTCCGGTAGTTGACGCAACGGAAACGAGAATGAACAAACCTAGATCATACTAGATGCTTAAAACTGAAGTTGCACCCGTGTCAAATGCCGGAAAAGAGGCCAAGCTCAATTAGTTATAATTTAATAAAGCAACATATATTTGTGAATCTTACAACCCAAGAGAAATCGTAACTTCATATCAGGAAACCTAAGAATGGAGAAAAAGACTAACATATGCTCAGTGAAACTAATTAAAAAACTAATAAAATGGGTTCATTTGTTTCGCAAAAAACATTTCAAGCATTTGATTCACTTAAAACAATGAGTTTTTTCCTATCATAATTTAAATTCAGACAAATTATTTTTTCTTTTAACAAATCAGAAAACGTTTTCCAAAATATAATTAAGTATTGGCGCTTGAACCCAAATCTCTAGGCTTGGACACGGAAAACCCAACATCGGTTCTTGAGTCCCGGCATTCAGGACCAAATCTTTGGTGGCCAGGCCCAAGTCCATTGGGGCCGGGCTCAAGACCTTGGTGCCAAGGCTTGGGCCCCCGGCACCCACGCCTTGGTCCATCGAGGTCAAGCCCAAACCCCTAGTGCCTATATCTAGGGGTGTAAATGGGTCGGGTCGGGTCGGGTCTTGATGTTACCCGACCCGACCAAACATAAGGGTCACGCATTGTGACCCGACCCGACCCGAAACACATCAGAATATCGAATGTGTTTCGGTTCGGGTCGGGTCGGGTCGGGTCTATGGGTTTTCACTTTTTTTTTTTTTTTTTTTTTTTTCATACATATGGAACAATTCTCCTTTCATGGAAACGTTCGATTCTCTACTCATCATTCATCATTGTCGCGGTTTACTTCACCAGTGATTGCATCTCAAGTCGCTGTCGTTGTTCTGCTTCTTTCTCTTTGGCTTCTACTTCTCTTACAAGCTTAGGCATGCTTGTTGATTGCTGATGCGCAAACACACCAAGCACACAAAATCAAAAGCCACACTGTTCCTAGCAAATGCTCATCTAGATATGAGATAACAAGATTAATCCACACTAAGCCAACCCGAGGGGGAACCAAAAAGGGGTTGTGCATGTGGTGTCATCAAAGCTTCATGGCAGCAAAAATATCAGTAAAGGAACTCTGACCAAGATCAAATCAATCCAATGTCAAAAGCATGCAATATCCTGCAACAATTGAAATGGCTAGTTAAGCCATCATTGTACCATCTCTGGCTTTTTCAGTGCCAGACCAAATAGTAAAGAAGCAACAAAATTCGGACTTGACATTGACGAATGCACACTTTTATTGAAATTGGACAGAGACTATGTACAACAGCTGACATGAACTCCACATCAGTCCAGCTAATTGTAGTATTGACAGAAGGCAAATCCCATAGATATTCCTCATACTCAGTACCAGTTGCAGCTGCTAAGGAATAGCTGACATACAGAGAAATACATATTAATGAACAAGTTACAGCTGCTATTCTGCTTTCAATGCACCGGTCCCTTATTTCCAATCAAGCATGTCTAGGAGCCAGAGTACCTCTTCCTTGGAGTTTGCAAATATCTTGATAACTCAAAAATACAAAAACTTTTTAGTAGGGATCTGAACCTAGTAGAAGAAAGAAAGACCCCGTTGAAGAATTTAACCATAGTTCAAACAGTTAGAGTCTTCTTCAAAATAGCACCAGGCAGGGCATCGGCATCTTAATCCTTCAGGCAAACAATCCAGCAAAGCAAAAACCATCACTCCGCACATAGAATGCTAAAGAAGCAAGATATCAAATTAATAACAGCAGCACAAAACCAGCAATAGCAAGTTAGCAACAATGACAGCAAGAATTGCACAGAAAAAAAAAGAAAAAAGAAAAAAGAACACACCAACTTCGACAACCGCAACTTCCTTTTGGTGTTCTTCTTCACCAGCAGATGTTGCTTCCCAGCTCTCCTCAGCACAATCTTCCCTCTCCCCGTCACCCAGAACCGCTTCGCCGAAGCCTATCCACAGAATATCCCATTCACACTCAAATCAACCATTCATTTTAACAAGATAAGCTCGAACAAGAAAGACCCATCAATAGAGAGACCCACCAAGAACCAGAGCACCAAACGAGACACCACAAAACCACGATATACCCAAAAGAAAGAAAGAAACACCAATTGAAGATAAGCATCCAAGAAACAAAAAAAAGGAGCAGAGATGGCGTCTGAAGAACGAAACCTTACCAAGAACGAGAAGAGCTCCGATGCCTGCTGACGAATTTAAAGACCCTAGATCAAGCCGTCGTGTAAACGCGCGTGCGCGAGAAGTCGCGGCAGAATTTCTCCCGACTCTGAGGAAAAATCGAAATTGACAGCTCCAGCGTTTTCCCACTAAAACAATAGGAATCGGCGGCGGCTAGGGTTCCGGTGTTGAGACGAGAGATGGAGACCTGGACGGCGACGATTGATTGATTCGGCGGTGGCTAGGGTTCCGGCGTTGAGACGAGGGGTGGCGACGGCGAGGCGGAGGCGGAGGCGCGTCGACCGGAGGGCGGCAGCGGAACGGAATCCACGAGAAGCGCAGTCGTCGGAGAAGAAGCCAAAGGGGAGGGGTTCTCGAAAACACGTCTGTTTAGTGTTTTGTGTTTGTGTTTGGTGACTTGTTTGGAAAATGGAACAAGGGTGTTAACGTGTTTCGGGTCGAACAATGTTCCAACCCTAAACCCGACCCGAAACATGTATTCCGCTTGTTTCATGTTTGTTACCCGAACACGACCCGAACACGAAACACATTTTATATTTGTTTCGTGTTCGGGTCTTGTTCGGGTCGGGTCGGGTCGGGTCGGGTCGGGCTTTTTTGACACCCCTACCTATATCTGATGCTTTAGCACTCAAGGTGGTGGTCCCCAAATGCTCAAGCTCTTGTCTTAACCCTCAAACCAGGTCCACAAAAGGCCGTGTGGAGGTCCTAGGTGCTCAGGTCGGGGTCCTTGGTAAATGAAATGTTTGTTCTTACAAAAACACTTTTAAAAAAATTCAAAATTTTCATTTCCCTTTTCTTCCTTTCTCTTTTTGTTTTTTCCTCGACCAGTTGATGGCCACGGCAAGGGCTAATTCCAAGCTTGCTTGCAGCTTGTTAGCCTCAAGCGAGGCTCCACCTCGCTAGATTCGACAAGGTTGAGCTTGCTTGAGACCTCGCCAAAGTTTGGCAAGTCATGACGAGTTGAGGATTAGTTGTTGAGTGGCAGCAAGTGAGCTCGAGGTCTTGGCAAGGCTCAAGCTCATTGCGACTCATGAGTCCTCGAGCCTCGTTGGCCTCAAGCAAGCTTGATCTTGTCAAATCTAGGGAGGGGGAGCCTTGCTCATGGCTAGCAAGCTGGAGCCTTGTTGGCCTTGGACGAGCTCAAACTCACTTGTGGCCATCCGTCAGCCATCGCCATGGCTGGTGACTAGCCAAGGAAGAAGCAAATAGGAAAAAAAAAAATATATATATATATATATATATATATATAATAGTAAAAAAATTAAAAATTAAAATAGTTATAAATAATAATTTAAAATATGAGTTTTTAAAAAAAAATTCCCCATCAAATTTCCTTTCAAGCGACAACAAATATTTTTAGAGTCTTTTTCAAGTTACTAGATATAGCCGAAAAAAAAAATTGACCTGAAAATGATTTCCTAGAAAATATTTTTCATAAATGGTACATTTTTCGTGAAACAAATGGACACTTGCTCAACGTTGGCAAGGCTCAAGCACACAAAACTCTAGCAAGATCGAGATCCGTTGAGGCATCGCTAGAGTTCAACAAGCTTGAGGAGGAGTTAGCAAGTCGAGGTGCGCAAGCTCAACGAATATCGAGAGCACAAGCCCTCATGAGTTGCAGTGAGCTTGACTCTAGCTCATCGCGACTCATGAGAACTCAAGCATCGCCAGCCTGTGGCAAGCTAAAAGCTCGCTAATCTGGTGAAGCTAGGCTCAAGCTCGCCAAATGGCTTGGCTTGCCGAAATCTAGCAAGCTCGAGCTTGCTTGTGGCCAATAGCCAACTGCTGTCATGGTTGGTGACTGGCCAAGGAAGATGCAAAAAAAAAAAAAAAAATATATATATATATATATATATATATATATAAATTAAAAATATGAAAATTTTGATATTTTTTCCTATTGAATTTTTCTTACCAAATAATGGAAAATAATTTTTGGGTGTTTTTCAGGTTTCAGCCAAACACCAAAAAATAAAGTCATTTCGTGAAAAATAATTTTATGATAAACAATTTTCAAAAATGATATATATAATATTTGCAAAACAAATGGATCTAAACTCATCTAAAATTCTAAAAACACTGAAAACCGAGGAATATGAAGCGAATCTCATTTGATGGAGAATATTCAATTTAGCATATGAGAGAGAGAGAGAGAGAGAGAGAGAGAGTTCTTAGGCCTAATGTGATTATTTGGAGGGAAAAATCCAAATAAGGACTCGAAGTGAATCTATTTTCTTAAATAAGGACCTAAAGTGAATTTTGTGTCATATAAAGACCCGAAGTGGACCCACTATTTCAAATAAGAACCCAAAGTGAATTTTGTGTTAAATAAGGACTCGAAGTGATTAAGTTAATTTCAATTGAGGATCTTAGCTCGCCGGTAAACATTTTCCGACAATTAAAATAGGGGCAATTTTGTTAGAAATTTGTGATTGGAAAAAAATGAAAATTATATATTAATTAAGTTTAGGTTATCTAGATGTTTACGTTTTCTTCTTTCTTCGCCCTTGCTGCTCCTCACCTTGCTCGACCGATAGAGAATTTGGGTCTCCGCAAAAAAAAAAAAAAAAAAAAAAAAAAAAAAAAAAAAAAAAAAAAAGGAAGCAAGAAGCGTCTGGTTTTCTTCTTGTTTTTGAATTCGTGCCTCAACGACGAAGAATTTAGGTCTTTGACTTTGTGGAGGATGGGTACAAGGAACGGGGAGATCGTAGAAAACCTAGGTTTTTTTTTTTGTTTATGTTTTAGGATTTGTTAATTTTCCCTATTTTTTTTTGGACAAAATTGCCCAAACTCCAATCGTCGAAATGTCACATGCTTGATAGCTGGCAAATATTTGGCTGACCAGTAAGCTCAAGTTCTTATTTGGAATTGAGGTCCTTATTTGAGACAATAGGTCCACTTTAAGTTTTGATCTAACAAAAATTTTATTTCGAATCATTATTTGAGAAAATTGGTCAACTTCAGGTCCTTATTTGAGACAATAGGTCAACTTTAGGTCTTTATCTAACATAAAAATATTATTTCGGGTCCTTATTTGAGACAATATGTCCACTTTAGGTCTTTATCTAACACAAATTTTATTTCGGGTCCTTATTTGATAAAATTGGTCAACTTCGGATCTTTATTTGAGACAATAGGTCAACTTTAGGTCTTTATTTGACACTAAGTTCATTTCGGGTCATTATTTGAGAAAATTGGTCAACTTCGGGTCCTTATTTGAGATAATATGCCAATTCTAGGTCTTTATTTGACACTAAGTTCATTTCAGGTCCTTATTTGAGAAAATTGATCAACTTTGGGTCCTTATTTGGAATTTTCCCTTATTTGGATGGAATATTCAATTCGCCCCTTAGTTTTTTTGTTGAAATTTGCTTCTGTTGGCCGTGGAAAAGCTCTGCATTTTATTTTATTTTTTGACAAAAGAAAAGCCCTCCATTGACTAACACGAGATGAAGTTGTTATTTTGAATTTAATACGCCGATGCGTCAGTCCAGCCAACAAAGTTGAATTTCTTTGTTAAATTGAAAAAATGCACAAGATATTATGGAAGAGATCTTGGAGAACGTGTCTACGTCTCGAAAATCAATGTCCTGGACGTCATAAAGTTTACTTATATTCATAGAAAGTATAGTACGGTTATGCTGATTGTTTGAATGGTACAAAAACGCAAGCTATCGAATTGTCCGAATAAAAACTCGAAAGCATAGAATACATCGTTATAGTCAGAAATAGTCAAAATTACCCAATCAATTTTAGATTCAGTATATAGATATGGAGGAAATTGAAAGTGAAGGAGAAGTAGAAGGCTCGGTGGCCTGGCGTGCGAGACAGACAGGAGAGAGAGATGTCGGCTGTGAGAAAAACGAGCAGAAAAATAAAAGAAAAGGGAAGGGCGAGAGACGTGTACCAGATAGATGAATAAGGAGGAAGGGTCAACAGTCAAAGAAGAAAAAGCAAATGGAAGAAGTGGCAAGGAATTGGTCGGCTGGTGAAGAGAAAAAATGAAGAACGTGCGAAAAATAAGGGGAAGAAAAGAGAGGCGTGGGCGTGAAGGAGAGGGGATGGGCGGCCGAATCGTGCGAGAGAGATGGAGAGGAGCTGCGGGTGGGGCTAAAATTGAATAAACTTATTTTTAATTATTCACTTTTAGTCCCCAAAAATCTCTATGTTAATATACTCCGTTCCCACTTACTTTCTTGCACTATAATTCTCTCAAATAAGAAGTCTTATACAGCAAAAATGGCCATTTCTCTCAATTTCGAATTTTATTTCATTTTTTCCGAAATCCGATTTCTTAACAAATCTCTCCGATTGATGTCAAATTTATTGAAGAGAAAGCCCACACAATTTTCTTTCACCAAATAACTCACACAGGAGGCCAAAAATCAACCAATCCGAAGTTCTGTTTGTTTTCTGTATCGTCCTAATCGATTTTTTGTAAAAATCCTAAACTTGCCGAAAATTCCTCGAAAGATAAGTCGACATTCCTAAAATAAATCATGACATGACGGAATTTTCAATTTTTGAAATCAGGTTCAATTTCGCAGTTAATTTCAACCGGATGCGATTTTAGCGTGACCTAACCTACCGGGTAACTTTTATGGATTTTTAGTGCAATTGACCCATGGTCAATTTTCTTCAATACATTGGCGACTCTCAGTGGTTGTAAAATCTCAAGATTTTAAATACGGGCATGGGGTACCAAAATGACAGAAAAATTGATCGAGTGCCGATCGACGAGAATTTTGTAATTTGGTGGAATCACATATACTATGATCACCTATCTCAATCGAATCAACCTATCTCCGGTCTCTGATAGACTTTCAACTATGCCGTAATGACCCTTACAGACTAGCACGATCGAGCAGTCGATTCTCAAGTCTATTGTGGCATCCCAAAATTCAAGTCATCCGCTAGAGGAATTAAAGCCAATAATTAGGTAATGAAAATCACCTATGGTTTATGTTTTAGCCATTAGTTTCCTTAAGGCTATGTGTTATTGTGCTTGTGATGATAAGTTTTTAAATTAGTATCAAAGGATGAATTTATGAGGATGATTTATTCTTTGGCCATGTGAATTTTAAAAATTTAAACTCTATAAAAGAAATAATTAAAGATAAATAATTGAGAGTGAAATTGTGGGTTTAATTAGGTTGGGCCTTAGGCCCATTGGCCTAAGCTTTAATGGGCCAAGTTGGCCGGCCCAATTGAGGCCCAAGGAGGTGTGGCCGTCAGCCACAAGGGAGGCCCAAGCCCAAAGCCCAAGCCCATGCATGTGTTGTGACAAGTGGCAAAAGGAGATGGCATGCATTGGCCATTGGTGAGGCAAGCTCATCATTGCAACTGATGAGAAAATGGGGAAATAAAAGGGAAGAAGAGGAGAGAGAATGGCCGGTTAGCCATTCGGCCAAGAGAGAAAGGGAGAGAGAGAGTGAACCGTGCGAGAGAGAGGGAGAGGGTGTGGCCGAGAGGGAGAGGAAGGAATCATCGCCGTCAGTCCGCCATGTTTGCCGCCGTGTGCCGTCGTCCGTCCTGTCTAGAGGCAAGTTGGGGTCCTTTGCTACTCTTGCATGTGTGTGTGTTACATGTATGTTTGGTATAGTGTCGAATTTGAGTGATTGGAAGGGGGAAACCGAAGCTTGGATGGCTTGTTCTTGGGCAAAAGTATAGCGCAAGTGCCATAACTTGACACCGAGGAACACTTAAGTGCCATAACTTTAAAATGGTACACTTGAGTGCTAGTTTTGAAGTTAAATGAGACACTTAAGTGCCACTACGATGAAGATCCGGCCAAATGGCTTACGTGGCGACTTTCCAGCAAGCTTGGTCCAAAACAGCGTTGTTTTGCACGCTAACGTGGTAGAGAAAATGCAAAAACGACGCTGTTTCGTGTCTACATATAAAAATTAATTAAATTAAATTTAAAATATTCAAAAAAAATTAAAAATTAAAAATTTAAGAAAATTTAAAAATTTAAAAAAATTTTAAAAAAATTTTTGAAAATTTTAAAATTTTAAATTTTTTTAAAAATTAAGAAAAATTAAAAAATTCTAAAAATTAAGAAAAAGGGGGGAGGTCGAATGGGGCGGCTCCCTCGCCGCCGCCGCCTCCTCACCATCGCCGGGAAGGGCCGGTGATGGAGGGGGAGGGTCGGCCGGGGTCACCGCCCCCGACCGACCGACGGCGAGGGCTTACGGCCCTCGCCGGATTGCGGCGAGGGCCATGACCCTCGCCCCCGCATCTAGGGCGAGGGTCGCGGCCCTTGCCCAAATCTGGCGAGGGCTCGCGGGCCCTCACCGCCTCCCCGCCGGCGGCGGGAAGGGCCGGCGACGGAGTGGGGAGGATCAGCCGGCCGACGGCGAGGGCCCACGAGCCCTCACCCAAATCAGGGCAAGAGTCGCGGCCCTTGTTGCGATCCCGGCCGACCCTCCTCCCTCCGTTGTCGGCCCTTCCTAGTGACGGCGGGGAGGCGGCGATGGCGAGGAGCTGCCCCGTTCGACCTCACCCCCCTTTTTCTAAATTTTTCTTAATTTTTAAAAAAAAAATTAAAAATTTTCTTAATTTTTAAAAAAAATTAAAAATTTTCTTAATTTTTTAAAATTTTATTTTTTTTTTAATTTTTGAATATTTTAAATATGATTTAATTAATTTATATATTATTATTAACATGTAAACACGAAATGACGTCGTTTTTGCGTTTTTTCTGCCACGTGAGCGTGTAAAACGATGCCGTTTTGGACCAAACTCACTGGAAAATTGCCACTTCAGCCATTTGGCCGGATTTTCGCCGAAGTGGCACTTAAGTGTCCCATTTTACTCCGATATTGGCATTTAAGTGTACAATTTTAAAGTTATGGCACTTAAGTGTCCCTCCGTGTCAAGTTATGGCACTCAAGGTGTCCCAACCTCCTTACTCTTGAGTAGTGTTGCTGTTTTCGCTTGAACAGTTTGAGTCAGAATGTTGTGAGAGTTTGCATGCATATTTAGAGTTCGATTTTGGCTTTGCTTTCTTCATGAATGTTGTAGCTAACATCTTAAACTACAAAATAATAAAATTTGGTGTAAGATGATGGAGATTTAAGGGGTCAAACTCTCATCCTACGAAGACCTCAGATCTGGAACGATTTCACTGATCTCTTGTTGGATTTGTGGTTGCATGTTGATTTGTGCTACGAATATCTCTTTGATTTCTTCATGAAATTTGTAGGGGACATCTTAAAATACAACATACTCAAATTTGAAGCAAAGTGAACAAGTATAACCTCGTAAATCGACTAGATCTTGAAGACGGTAATTCTGGAGATGTATTACAGGACACCCGAGACTTCATGGACCTAAATGACGAATATACTCTGGCTATTTGACTTGGATCTCTTCATGAAACTTGTAGAGAACATCTTGATGTAGAACATACCTAAATTTCAGAGGAAAATAAAAAGTATAAGTGGGTAAAAACTCAGTATTTCAGAGAACCATGTACTGGACAATTTGGTGTTGGATTCAGAAGCTTTGTGTGACTGTAGAAAATAATCTAAAAATAATCTGACTTGGAATCTTTCATGAAATATGTACGTAAATGTCTTGGCTATAAGTTGGTAAAATTTCGTAATTTTTGGAGGTCGTATGGATATTTTAATCGAATTTCTTCGGAGACTGTGCATTCTAATTTCATCCGAAAATTTCATGCTATTTTGTGTGAATTATGAATTTGTGTGGATTTCTCATTGGCCGTGTATTTTGCATGAAATCATTATCCTATTGTATTATTTATTACTTGCCTTAATTTTATGATTTTTGAGATTATATAAATAAGTAAATTTAATATTTTTGAAAATGGCACAAGCTGGAATTTAAGTAAATGTAAAAGGGCATGATAAATGGATTATTTTAATTGGCATAAACTCCATGAATTTTATTTTATAAATAATCGCACCATGTAGTATGTGTGATGAGGTGTTGATGTATGCGTTGAGATGCATGTGTGAATTCAATGTTGAACATGATTTTTGGTTGCTATTGCATCATATGCCATACTAAATTAAGATTGAAATTGGTGAGCATGGATAATGAAAAATGAGGAGATTGTTGTGGCGGATGATAATGCCTTAGGAGTGTCAGGATGCCCGGTGGCCTAGTGGCGTAATTCCGGAGGGCAAGGGAAACCATTTTCATGGCAAGCCTGGAGATTCCCCGGGAGAGTCGGGATGTCCGGTGGTATACGGTATGTAATTCCAAGGGAGGCCTGGTGGTATATCGGTACATAATTCCGGAAGCCCTGGAGGTTTGTGCCCGGAGGGATGGCTCGCGATGCTAGTTGGGATGCGAGATGCCTGGCCAGGGAGTGTAAATGCCGGAAGCCTCGTCGGAGGTCTTTGCCC
Source organism: Eucalyptus sideroxylon (assembly GCA_014182405.2). Lineage (NCBI taxonomy): Eukaryota > Viridiplantae > Streptophyta > Magnoliopsida > Myrtales > Myrtaceae > Eucalyptus > Eucalyptus sideroxylon. The sequence continues at coordinate 11,614,466 of CM024552.2, read as the reverse complement.
AAGGGGAATGCCTCGCGATGCCAGTTGGGATGCGAGATGCCCGGAATGTGGGGGGCCGGATGCTCAGTGGCCTGGAATGGCTGAATGCCGGAGGTTTTTCTCGCATGGGATGCGAGTGTAAAATATGAGATGAAATTGATGATCCGAGGAAGGGTGATGTGGTGATCAAATTGAAAGTTAAAAGTGGAAATTAAACCATGCATGATATGATATGACATAATGATGATCACCCATGGCACGATGATATGCATGATATGATGATGATATATGATATGGCATGATGACATGTGCATAATATGATGATGATGATGTCATGATGATAATGACATGTGTGATAAGATGATGCCATGATGATGATGATATGTGTATGGTATGATGGTGTCATGTATATGATGATGATAATATGTGTGTGATAAAATAATGTCACGATAACGATGATATGAGTATGACTTGATGATACATATGTATGTGTTATGATTGTGGTGATGATGCATGATGATATACGCATGGCTTCAAGGTAAATAATGCATGCAATGCATGTATGACTTGTATGATGCATTGAGTGGTTATTGGATTTCTTTACCTGCTGAGTGGTTGTACTCACCCCTTTTGGGGACCAACATTTCAGATTAGTAGATGGTTTGAGCGGTTGGATATGACCGCAAGAAGAAGGATAGCAAAGGAGGGAACCTTTGGACGCCGACACTGGTTGATGGACCTTAAGCATACGATTGTGGGAAGAGATGTTGGTCATCTTTTGAAGTATAGCTGAGTATAGAAACATTAGCATTTTGATGTACTGACTAAAGATGTCAATCTGTTTTATGTAAATAAATGTGTTTGGCTTTAACTTATATAAGATGTTTAGTAGGTATGCATCGTTTTCTGAATATAGGGAAGGGAGTTGTTGGATTTCCTTCCGTATATGAATTGCGTAAGGGACCTATAAAAAAAAAACAAAAAACAAAAACAAGTGTAAACACCCTATGTTGTATGGACCCACATGCAATTAAAATGGTATCAAAGTGACATGTTAATAGGGAAAGTGAAAGGTAAGCGAACTATGGTGACCCGAACGGATTGGGGGCCGTCGAGGGGTGCCACAGCCCCTTTTTGGTATCAGAGCTATGGTCTATTTGGAGTGATAAGGTGCCTCAGATGGAAATGAGGATAGAATGATGCACACGATAGGATATTAACTTGAATTGTTGACTAACTTTGAACAACGGGTGATGGATATTCACTCGTAGATCCCTAGTAGTTGGTTTTGAGTTGGCTTTAGGTACCAGTAACATATATATGTTACTTATGTAGTAGTAGTAGTTGCTTTGAATATGAGACAGTGAGTCTCAGATTATTCCTGAGACAATGCTTGGAAACTATAGGAAAATCATGGTACGAGCTGGAAGTGTTCATCCATTGAGGGATGAACCTCAGATGGAAGATATCTTGTAGGCGTTGGCTAATATTGAAAATTTGATGGATAGACAAACGCAGCAACAACCTAGAGTGGAACGTCGCCCTCAAGTACTAGTGGAACAATTCCTAAAATTGGAGCCACTTAAGTTTAGTGGAATGGGGAGTCCTGAGGAGGCGGAACATTGGATTGATGGAAGGGAATGGATTTTCCGGTTGTTAGACTGCAGTGATGCTGAGAAAATAGTTTTGGCAGAGTACCAGCTAGAGGGAAATGCAAAGTTTTGGTGGAAAGCTTCGATGGATACGATCTTTCCACCAGGTACTGATGTGAATTGGGATGAGTTTGTTAGGGCTTTCAATAGGAAGCATTTCTCTGATTGTGCCAAGGATAGGAAGATTTTTGAATTTGTTCAGTTAGAACAAAGGGAGCTGACAGTAGACCAGTATGAGGCAAAATTCTCTGAATTTTCTAGGTATGCTCCTAGGTTGGTTGAGGATCGAGAGGAAAAGGCTAAGAGATTCCTGAAAGGATTAAGGACTGATATTAGGAAACAACTGGTGCCTTTGAATATAAGGGATTATAATGAGATTTATAATAGGGCACAGTTGGTGGAGCAAGAGTTATTGAGAGAGCAACTAGAACCTAAGAGGCAGATGACCTTTAATGATGTTCAAATGGGTAAGAGACTTTATCCTAATCAAGGTCAGCCCTGGGAATCTAAGAAAAAGAATAACTTTGGAAATTTTAGAAGAGCTTGGAATTGCCCGATTTTAGGAAGAGCACCCTACCAGGGTAATTTTTGCCAAAGATATGGTAGACAACATGGGCCAGGACCTTGTAATAGCCAACTGAGATGTAATGGATGTGGGCAAATAGGACACTTTAAGAAAGAATGTTTACAAAAAAGGTTGCAGCCGAATGTTAGCTCGGTGCAACAGGTACAACAAAGTACTGTTGAACCAAATCCACCAAGGAATCCACAGAGGCCACCACCATAAGGAAGGGTGTATGTGGTCACTCAAGAGGAAGCAGGAGCTTCCAAAAGTGTTATCTCATATATGATTTTGATAGAAGGATAAGAAGGTATATGTGTTATTTGATATGAGTGACATGCATTCATTTGTGTCCGAAAAATATAGGTGATTGTGAGGAGTAGGAACAAATCTCTAGATATGCCTCTTCGTATTTCTACATCGTTGAAAGATATATTGTTATCTACGTTAGTATGTGAGATGTGTGACATAACCCTAGTATAATGAGATATGGGAATGGACTTGCTAATGATAGTTATGTATGACTTTGACGTCGTCATAAGTATGGACTAGCTCTGTAAGCAATGAACTAGGATGAATGATCACCTGAGATAGTACTTACCTATGCGCTAAGGATGAAACCATAAGGCCTAGTATGGGATAGGCCAAAACGGATAATAACTCTGTAAGTTAATTCCTATTGAAATGAGACCCTTCAGTAGATGTGCAGTTTGAGTTCGAACCAGGTGAAAGCTGGTGTACCTGTAACGTCCCGGTCCAATGAGAGCGGGGAGTGGAGGCCGAGGTCAGAGGACCTGAACAAGGAGCGGCTCCTGTCAAGCTTCTAGGATGGCAAAAAGGGGGCAGGAATGAACCGAATTATGAACTAAACTAGGAGGGCAGTGTTTCTAGGATAAGTCTATTAGAGTGGCGCAGCGGAAGCATGGTTAAGCTTGTAGAACTCTTGTTTGTGAAAAGGAAGGACAAGTTGATGCGTTTGTACATTAATTATAGGCAATTGAATCAAGTGATGGTTAGGAATAAGTATCCCTTATCTAGAATTGATGACGTACTCGACCAACTGCAAGGAAGTTTGGTCTTTAATTGACTTGAGATCAGGCTACCAGTTAAGGATTAAGAAAGAAGACATTCCTAAGACCGTATCTAGGACTCGCTATGGACACTATAAGTTCCTAGTTATGCTATGTGGATTGACGAATGCCTTAGCTGCATTCATGGACTTAATGAATAGGATATTTAAGCCTTATTTGGATCAATTGTGATTGTCTTCATTTGATGATATCCTGATATATTCTAAAGGACTTGAAGATCATGCGTAGCATCTAAGCGTGGTGTTGCAAGCAAGGCTTAAGAAGTGAATTATGGAGAGTGAATTATGAATTTGAGGATTAGGTTATGATCATTTGAGCTAAGTAGTGACTTCCTATTAGAGGATCTCATTTGAAAGTCTTGATGCATTACATGGAAGCATTTAGTATGAATAGAATGATCATGGAAGTCATGAGTTTGAGTGGTCATATGAGACATGAAATTATTTGAGGTTTATATGTTGGAATAATATTTTTAATCGATGATGGTCAACTTTTAATTTTAGGTGATGATCTCAATTTGAAAAGGTTTTGTGGAATTAGTGGATATGATCATTTGTGGTTATAGTCTTTCCAAGGTGAGATGGTGGAAGTTCAAATTGTGGATTTGATGAATGATTAGTCTAAGTGATGATCCTTTAGGATGAGACATGAGATATATTCGATGGAAACTAGACAAGTTTTATTTTGGTGGATTCTCGATGTTTGAATTGAATAAGTCTTGGTGGACTATCGATATTTGAATCGAATGAATGGTGCTGTATTTTAGGCTTGAATCCATGTCGTAGTAAAGGCATAGTGAATATCTTTGTTGGACTGAACTAGATGAGTTATTAGCAGTGCTGATTTTGATGGTTCTAGGCTTGAATTGGTGGTGACGAAGGTATAGGAATAATTCGGCTAAATGGTGTGTTCGATTGAGTCAAGAAGGTGGAATTCTTTAAATTTGGATCTCATTGATAGTTGCACTTAGGATAGAGCTTGAAATAGATGTTTTCACAAAAATGAATCAAATATGAGACAGAGGAGGTGAATGGAATTATTAAAAGATTTTGATTATGAACTGTTTTAGAAAATCTCTTGAATTATATCAAAATTTATGAGTACTGTGACACCGTGCCCAAATGTTTTAAGAAATGTTTTCTATTTCAAAGAATTCTGAACTTTTTATAGAAAATGTTCCAACCCATTGGAGTTGAGATTGAGATTGGAATTTTGCCAACGTACCGATTTAAATTTTACTAAGGGTTTTGATGAAGTATTTTATTTCGCACCGTGATGCAAGTACGACTCAAGGCTTTACACGTGGATCCCAAAAAACATTTGAAATTTAAAAGTGAACATGGATTTTATGGATTTGGTATCATGCTTTGATTTTGTGAATTGCTGTCAACGATATGAGATTTACCTATTCTCAAAGACTATTACTGTTATATTGCTATGTCTTTGAAATCCATATTTCACATCGTAAAGTGGAATTTTCAAGAACTCAAAGGATTTTCCACATTGGTGATTTGAAAACGTTTTGACATGGAAATGACATATGATTTCAAAGTTTGCTAATGTTGTTGAATGCTTTTAAAAACCCTCAATTTGTATTCATGAAGGAAGATTTTCAAGCGTTCAAAAGAAATTTCAGATGTGGTTATTGTTTTAAAACTGTTTTTGGTGTTGAGGTAAATTAAGATATGTTAAAAGCTTGCATCCTTAACTTTAGAGGAAGTATCAACCCGACCCTAGTTGCATGCTCGATCATGAAGCCATCAAAATGGATGAGAAAGTGAGGTACATTAAGGAGCCTATGCAAGTATTGGATCGAAAGGAACAAATTCTCAGGACCAAGAGAATTCCTTTGGTTAAGATATTATGACGATATCATGATGTGAAGGAAGCCACATGGGAGAGTGTAAATGAGATGAGAGAAAGGTACTCTCACTTGTTTCAAGAGACATAGGAAATGTCTAATTTCGAGGACGAAATTCTCTAAGGAGGGGAGAATTGTGGCATCCCAAAATTCAAGTCATTCTCTAGAGGAATTAAAGCCAATAATTAGGTAATGAAAATCACCTATGGTTTATGTTTTAGCCATTAGTTTCCTTAAGGCTATGTGTTATTGTGCTTGTGATGATAAGTTTTTAAATTAGTATCAAAGGATGAATTTATGAGGATGATTTATTCTTTGGCCATGTGAATTTTAAAAATTTAAACTCTATAAAAGAAATAATTAAAGATAAATAATTGAGAGTGAAATTGTGGGTTTAATTAGGTTGGGCCTTAGGCCCATTGGCCTAAGCTTTTAATGGGCCAAGTTGGCCGGCCCAATTGAGGCCCAAGGAGGTGTGGCCGTCGGCCACAAGGGAGGCCCAAGCCCAAAGTCCAAGCCCATGCATGTGTTGTGACGAGTGGCAAAAAGGAGATGGCATGCATTGGCCATTGGTGAGGCAAGCTCATCATTGCAAATGATGAGAAAATGGGGAAATAAAAGGGAAGAAGAGGAGAGAGAATGGCCGGTTAGCCATTCGGCCAAGAGAGAAAGGGAGAGAGAGAGAGACTGAACCGTGCGAGAGAGAGGGAGAGGAAGGAGTCGTTGCCATCTGTCCGCCGTGTTCGCCGCCGTGTGCCGTCGTCCGTCCGGTCTAGATGCAAGTTGGGGTCTTTTGTTGCTCTTGCATGTATGTGTGTTACATGTATGTTTGGTGTAGTGTCGAATTTGAGTGATTGGAAGGGGGAAACCAAAGCTTAGATGGCTTATTCTTGAGTGGTGTTGCTGTTTTCACTTGAACAGTTTGAGTCAGAATGTTGTGAGAGTTTGCATGCATATTTAGAGTTCGATTTTGGCTTCGATTTCTTCATGAATGTTGTATTTAACATCTTAAACTACAACATATTAAAATTTGGTGTAAAATGATGGAGATTTAAGGGGTCAAACTCTCATCCTACGGAGACCTCAGATCTAGAACGATTTCACTGATCTCTTGTTGGATTTGTGGTTGCATGTTAATTTGTGCTAAGAATCTCTCTTCGATTTCTTCATAAAAGTTGTAGGGGACATCTTAAAATACAATATACTCAAATTTGAAGCAAAGTGAACAAGTATAACCTTGTAAATCGACTAGATCTTGAAGACGGTAATTCTGGAGATGTATTACAGGACACCCGAGACTTCATGGACCTAAATGACGAATATACTATGGTTATTTGACTTGGATCTCTTCATGAAAATTGTAGAGAACATCTTGATGTAAAACATATATAAATTTCAGAGGAAAATAAAAAGTATAAGTGGGTAAAAACTCAGTATTTCGGAGAACCATGTATTGGACGATTTGGTGTTGGATCCAGAAGTTTCGTGTGACTGTAGAAAATAACCTAAAAAGAATCTGACTTGGAAGTCTTAATGAAATATGTACTTAAATGTCTTGGCTATAAGTTGGTAAATCTCGTAATATTTGGAGGTCGTATGGATATTTTAATCGAATTTCTTCGGAGACTGTGCATTCTAATTTCATCCGAAAATTTCATGCTATTTTGTGTGAATTATGAATTTGTGTGGATTTCTCATTGGCCGTGTATTTTGCATGAAATCATTATCCTATTGTATTATTTATTACTTGCCTTAATTTTATGATTTTTGAGATTATATAAATAATTAAATTTAATATTTTTGAAAATGGCACAAGCTGGAATTTAAGTAAATGTAAAAATGGCATGATAAATGGATTATTTTAATTGGCATAAATTCCATTAATTTTATTTTATAAATAATCGCACATGTAGTATGTGTGATGAGGTGTTGATGTATGCGTTGAGATGCATGTTTGAATTCAATGTTGAACATGATTTTTGGTTGCTATTGCATCATATGCCATACTAAATTAAGATTGAAATTGGTGAGCATGGATAATGAAAAATGAGGAGATTGTTGTGGCGGATGATAATGCCCTGGGAGTGTCAAGATGCCCGGTGGCCTAGTGGTGTAATTTCGGAGGGCAGGGGAAACCATTTTCATGGCGAGCCCGGAGATTCCCCAGGAGAGTCGGGATGCCTGGTGGTATACAGTATGTAATTCCAGGGGAGGCCTTGTGGTATGTCAGTACATAATTCCGGAATCCCTGAAGGTTTGTGCTCGGGGGGATGCCTCGCGATGCTAGTTAGGATGCGAGATGCCCAGCCAGGGAGTGTAAATGCCGGAAGCCTCGTTGGAGGTCTTTGCCCGAGGGGAATGCTTCACGATGCCAGTTGGGATGCGAGATGCCCGGAATGTGGGGGGCTGGATGCTCGGTGGCCTGGAATGGCTGAATGCCGGAGGTTTTTCTCGCATGGGATGTGAGTGTAAAATATGAGATGAAATTGATGATCTAAGGAAGGGTGATGTGGTGATCAAATTGAAAGTTAAAAGTGGAAATTAAACCATGCATGATATGATATGACATAATGATGATCACCCATGGCACGATAATAGGCATGATATGATGATGATATATGATATGGCATGATGACATGCATATATGTGTGATATGATGAGGTCATGATGATGACGACATGTGCATAATATGATGATGATGACATGTGTGATATGATGATGATGACATGTGTGATATGATGATGTCATGATGATGATGACATGTGTGATAAGATGATGTCATGATGATGATGACATGTGTATGATATGATGGTGTCATGTATATGATGATGATAATATGTGTGTGATAAAATAATGTCACGATAACAATGATATGAGTATGACTTGATGATACACATGTATGTGTTATGATTGTGGTGATGATGCATGATGATATACGCATGGCTTCAAGGTAAGTGATGCCTGCAATGCATGTATGACTTGTATGATGCATTGAGTGGTTATTGGATTCATTTACCTGCTGAGTGGTTGTACTCACCCATTTTGGGGACCAACATTTCAGATTAGTAGATGGTTTGAGTGGTTGGATATGACCACGAGGAGAATGATAGCAAATGAGGGAACCTTTGGATGCCGACACTGGTTGATGGACCTTAAGCATACGATTGTGGGAGGAGATGTCGGTCATCTTTTGAAGTATAGCCGAGTATATAAACATTGGCATTTTGATGTACTGACTAAAGATGTCCATCTACTTTATGTAAATAAATGTGTTTGGCTTTAACTTATATAAAATGTTTTGTAGGTATGCATCGTTTTCTAAATATAGGGAAGAGAGTTTGTTGGATGTGCTTTTGTATATGAATTGCGCAAGGGACCTATCAAAAAACAAAAAAAAACAAAAACAAGTGTAAACCCCTTATGTTATATGGACCCGCATGCAATTGAAATGGTATCAGAGTGACATGTTAATAGGGAAAGTGAAAGGTAAGCGAATTGTGGCGACCCGAATGGATCGGGGGCCGTTGAGGGGTGCCACATCTATTGCGTTTAAATCTTTTAACGGCTTCACATGATAGGTTAGTTATCTCGTGAGTGGCTATCTCAGAGAATAGCACTATAGGCGCATCGATGAAAGACCCAACTTATCCAATCGAAATCAGAATCTGAAAATCAGGATGTCACACATATTAACAAAGTAAAAAAAAAAAAACAATAAAATTAATTGATACAAATATTAAAACTATTTCGATCCAAGTATTACACTGTGATAATTTGATATTTACGAAATGATAGTTGCAAAAAAAAAAAAAGATTTAGTGATGATAACGTCTCATGATAATTATAGAAGTACAAAAATCACAAATTCTTTCTCAGTGCAAAAGAAAATGCAATTTTATGCGCTATTACCAATTGCGTTTTTTTTTTTTTTTTTTTTTTTTTGTCAAAATTGCATTCTTGTTAGAATATTAATTCATCGTCCTTTTTTTGCTAATAAATTAGTAGTTAACGTAGTAACACATATACAAATCTTAGCTATCTAACATAAAATGAAAACAAAATCATAAAGAAGAAATTAAAAGTTGCAACTCAGTAAGTAAATACTCATTGTAGATATATATGAGATTGTCATGAGCCTTTTGTTGTTCAAAATTTTGCTAAAATATTAAATCTCGAACAAATAAAAAAAAGTCTAACTAACCAGTAGAAGGAAACAAAATAGAAGAAAATCACATATTGAAGCTTGGATAATTATAAGAGAGAATACAATACAACTGAAATTTAAAACATCTAATATGATTGATTCTTTTTTCGACCAAAAATATGATTAATTCTTTCATAAAAATAAGCTTACCTAAAATCAGAAAGTAAAAATTACAACTTTAACATACATTAATCTTAATCTAATTTTTAGAATCATACTCCTTCGGATCCATATACGGTTTTCTCAGTCATCCATATGCATGTCTCCGATTTTTCTCATAACTTGTTCACTATAAGAAGAAAAGAAATTTTGTTGGTTGTTTAGATTGTCTCCAATGTGCAATATGCCCATTGATAGAAAGTATTAAAATCTTCCAAAGAAATACTTAGCAAGAGTAATGGGGAATGATGGGAACTTTTATAGTAGTCACTTTGCAACATTAAAACTCATGAAAGGTCATCTTGTTTTTGTTGAACAAAACTGATGATATTGAATGCGCTTTGAATGAGGCAAGGCCAATATCCTAATTGCAAGCAAAGTTGTGGAGAATGCAAAATTAAGTGCTCCTAGCAAGGAGAATGATCAACCTCTTATCATCTAGTGTCTTATGTAACAACTTTAGAGGCAATCTTTAGAGAAGAGTTAGTCATTATATATTCACTAAACATTTACCCACTCGTTGTATGGATTGTCATATGAAGTATAATAAAATGGAGCATGAAACATTTTAGCATAAAAAACTTTGGTATATAAGTATCATTTGTTTATAAATTACATGAAAAAATAAATTATGAAAGTGCAAATTGACCAATAAGTATAAAAGAAATACAAAAAAAATACCACAAAATATAATATAGTCTTGATACTACATTATTTTTTAAATGCATATGTAATAGAAGCTTTTGTCCACTGACTACGTGGGAAAAATAGCGCATGCCATCAAAGCTTTTTAAGTGCACTTTTGTACTCTTCGACAATAGCGCATGCCATCAAGATTAATTGATAAGGCTTAAATCGTTGTAACATGATTCATCAAAGAGTAAAATGCAATAAAGGGTTTGTTTTACGAAATCATTTATAAAAACAAGAGTACTACATTATTTTTGAAATGCATATGTAATAGAAGCTTTTGTCCACTAACTACATGGGAAAAATTTGACGTGGTAACTTAACGAAGAGAGTAGAGAAGAATTTTTTTTTTTTTTTTTTTTTTTTTTTTTGCTGGGGGGATAAATTAATGCATAAATATTTTGCTATTTTTGTTTTGGAGAAACCGTCAAAACTTTTTTTTTTTTTGGGCTAATGAGGAGAGTTCAATTCTTACAATCTATAATTTGAGGTGGTATATCTAGAGGCAACGCTTAGACAAAATGAGTGTAATGTTAACAAATGCCGAATTAAATCTCATGATTGAAAGACAGTTCAATCACGTGATATAAATGGGTTTAGCTCACACAATTCTCAAAGTGAAAATTTGCACTTTTGTACTCTTTGACAATAGTGCATGCCATCAAGATTAATTAATAAGGCTTAAATCGTTGTAACATGATTCATCAACGAGTAAAATGCAATAAAAGGGTATGTTTTGCGAAAAATAAATAATTTATAAAAAAATTATAAAATGATCTAATGTATTGTATACAAAAATGAGAAAATGAACAATATTTTGGTCATCCAAAAAAATTGATATAAATTGTTATCGATAATTAAAATCTTTTTATTAACTAATTATTTCAGGCAATAATATATTTTTTAGGAAAATATTTTCTATTCTTTTGCCAAAAACTATGAAGCTCCATTGATAATCTAAAACATTTTAGTGCCAAAAAAAGGAAAAATATTAAAAACCCTAAAATATGTCCATTGTGATATATTTATCAAAACATTTTTTACGGTATAAAAACCCTAACTATATTCATCATGACATATTTATCCTAAATTTTCTTGTAATATAAAAAAAACTCAAACTTGTAGCTACGTAACACATTTACCTTCTACAAGATTCAATCAAATAATTTTTCAGGTAGAACTTCATCAATTTTGTTTAACTTAAGCCATGTAGGTGCTATGTCAACACCATTTGCCTTCCACCATCCATAGGGCAAATCTTTAACAATGCTCATTGACGGAATAGTGATGTAGGATAAATATGTCACATAAATGCAAGTTTAAGACTTTTGGTATCACAAAAAAGGTGGCCCAATACCCAAAACAATTTATAACTTTAACTCTTGTCTCAATTCTACATTTTCTCTCATAAAAGATCTCCAACTTTAGGTTATGTCTCAATTCTACGCTAAACTTTTTCTTGTCCAATTAAAAACTCCAAACTTTGAAGTCAAGTCCTAATGATGCTCTAAACTTTTTTTGTCTTATAAAAAAACCTTCAATTTTAGGATTGGTACCAATTCTACCTTAAACTATGTTTTTTTTTTGTCTAATAAAAAAATTCCCAACTTTAGATCTAGTTTCAATTTCACTATAATTTTTTTTTTTGGGTCTCATAAAATATCACCAATTTTTATTTGAATCTCAAATCTTCTATTTATTAACCCTCCGGTAGAATTGCCCTTAGTGATTTTGCGCTCATCAATCTCTCATACTTGAGAATGTTCTATCTTTGCTAGTCAAAGAGCTCATGCTTAGGACACTCGAGCAGCTCGTGCTTGGGAGTTTTCCATCTCTCAATTGTCAATGAAAAATTTTGGATGAGAAGTTAAGGGGTCAAATTTGTGACTCAAGTAAAAGTTTACGGAATTTTATGAGACTATAGAATTTTAAGGGTAAAACTGGGATTGGGCAATAAAATTGGGATGAGACCTAAATTAATGGGTTTTTCATAGGACAAAAATTTTTTATGGTATAATCGGGACATGATCTAAAATTGAAGATTTTTTATGGGACAAAAAAAGTATATAGTAGAATTGAGATCGGACAAGTTGGAGGTTTTTATGAGACAAAAGATAAAATTGGAACAAAAGCTAAAGTTGGAGGTTTTTTTGGGATATTAGGCCCAAAACATTTAGGGCGAATATGTTATAGTTGACATAATTTGAGATTAAGTACTATTTCTTCCTTTTTTTACAAGTATTTCATGATAAAACCGTACTTCTCACATGTAGATTTGGCATGCTTGGAGAAAATATTAGGTGTGACTAGGTAGCCACCTTAGTAACATGTGTCAAGCCTAATTTTCAGAAAACCTAAACCCCCTCTCTCATCTTCTCCTTTGTCCCTTTGTTTTTTTCTCTTTCTTTCCTTTTGGCCTGTGGCTCGCGATCGGCCACAAGTGAGGGCTGATGAGGGTGTCATGCCCCTTACCCATGGCCGGCGAGAGTCACTTTGGTCGGATTCAGTGAGAGGCACCCTCACCGGGTCTGACAAAAGCAACAACGGCCATGGATGAGCATCGGCATGTTCATGAGTGGTTCATCCATGTCTGGCCGTTACAATCGAGCAGCATCCATGGCCTTGGAAGGCAAAAAGAAAAGGAAAAAAATAACGGTGAAGAATAGAGAGAAATGAAGGAGAAAGACAGGGCGTCCGACAACAAGAGTGGAGAGAGAGAGTGGGGCCGCAAGAGTTTTTCAACGTTTTTGACTTGTGGCCCGGATACGGCACGTGTGGTAAGATAAATGGACTAATATTTTGCTGAGCTGGCTATAATTTGAGTACCCCATATGTTCTGGCATGGCGGCTGACCCTTTTTATTCTCCTCTGCCCCCCTTTCCTTTTACTTCTTTCGACTACGTAAACAGAGTCGTGTCTGTCGCTCTCTCTCCATTATTCGCCGAGCTCCTCTGAAGTCTCAGTCACTCCCTTTGACCTGAGTTCAGAAACTCCAGGTCCGTTCAACATCCCAACTCTCTAGTGATCTTAGCTCCGCTTTCCTTTTTTATTTTCTTTTCTGCAGTTTGATTCTGCAGTTTGCTCGATCTTACCTGCCATGGCGAAACTGGGCCGTTCCTGTCGCCCTTCTCGAGCCCCAGACCGTTCGCTCGAATTCAGGCTTCGGTTCTGAAATTTAGCTGCGGCGTTCTCTCGTTTACTTATATGTTTGCTGATACTCATAATCTGAATGAGCACTTGATGATGCTCGTCTTTTGTGTTCGTCTCTGTTTGCTAAGGCTCTTCACTTCATTTCGTTCTTTGATCGCATTTGTACGCGTCTCGATCGTCACCAAGTGGGTTGTGATAATGATTTGGATGATGTATAAAGTTTTTAAACTGGTTAAACCGGGAAAGGTACACTGTGATCGGTTGAATGTGCAAAAGCTGAGTCCTAGGAGAACCGAGTTTCTTTTTTTTTTCAGCGGGTATAATATGGTCGCTCCTTTAATTTGTATATGCCGATTACAAACCCAAATTCTGAATCTCTATGCTTTTTTTCCTAAATGAATCTTTCTAGTATTCAAATGACAGTCTTGTTCAACTAATGAATGCTAGTGTCAAAATCATATTGGACCGATGGACTAGTTCTGAACTACTTTCTCAAAAATCCATGAGAAGAGAACAAGTACTGTTGAGAAGATGGAGATCACTAATGTGATGGAGTATGAGGAAATTGCGAAAAAGAAGCTGCCCAAGATGGTGTATGACTACTACGCATCTGGTGCAGAAGACCAGTGGACTCTCAAGGAAAACCGAAATGCGTTTTCAAGGATTTTGTAAGGGGGTTTCTCACTATTGTGTTTGTTTGAGCTCACATCATTCCTGATTTCTATCTTTCACTGTCCATTTAAATTTAATGAACCGGTGTCTATGGTGATATTATTGGTGTAATGGGCTCTTGTCCTCTATGAGACCCCGAGACAAATATTGACATGTTTTTTCCTTGACCGGTGTTTAACTATGTAGGTTTCGGCCTCGGATTCTTGTAGATGTAAGCCATATAGACGTGATGACAACGGTTTTGGGATTCAAAATATCGATGCCTATCATGATCGCTCCAACAGCAATGCAAAAGATGGCTCATCCTGATGGTAAAAAGCCATGCTTGCATTAGCTCCTTTCTTCTCCCTGAGGAGATTCATGCTTACCATTTCAATACATGAGTTTTTTCTTTTGGGTTGCTCTGCATCTGTATGTAAATGCTTCTGTTACTCTGCTGGGGCATGATAAATGAAAGTTATGTTGGGTATCCACGAACATTTATTTATTTGCATGATCTTACTGCCACTGTGTCCATAGATCGCACCTCCAATTGGAAGAGACTTGGTGAGTGTATTATATTAATGTTATATCTCAACAAATCTACATGTTCCCTTAATATGTGTATTAATCTATATTTGTGTGCCTGTTGACGACAATATGCAGACGACTAACATTTACCATAGATGTTAGATTAACTATCCATTTGTTGTGTTACATCCAAAAAATCTGAGCTCGTGTTTAACTTCCAAAGGCTGTTTTACGCTAGTATATCTGGATAATGCGTAATACCACAGTTGCAGTTTGTAGTTACAATTTCACTTACAACATGATTAACTGTTGTTTGCAGTTTGTATTTATATTGACATGACTAATCCCCATTATCTACATAGCAAGGAACTTCTAGTATGCCATTAACTAATTATGATAATAATTAGGGACTGCTGTAAAATTTACTTAGAGCAAGTCCATTTCATCTTGTTGCCCGTGGAAGTTGGATGGGCTATTTCTGATGTGTTAAGATTTCGCTGGATGGTTTCCCTTGCTTCAGTTTTGAATAGCGTGATGTCCTTCTCATCTTCTTGCTCATTACAAGGAAAATATGGTACACCCTATGATCACTGAGCCCATGAAAGGTAAAAAGGACGACTGTTTCCCACTGACCGGTATAACTCCTAATATGAAGTAAGGACATACAGTTAAATGTTGCCCAGAATAGCCATAAAAAATAATAATTTGCTTATAATTTCCTTCAAGACAGGACCATGACATGGATGTGAAGACTGTTGGTTCATTAGGACACGATAATCTTTACTTATGAAATATCTAGCAGAACATCTTCAAAAACCTGGCGCATGTATGGTGGTGCGTGACCATAAAAGAAAAAGGAAGCAAAAAAATTACCTTGGGATTACCACTTACTCAACGAAATTTGAAGTTAAAGATTATTGACTCGTTCTTTTTACTCTTGGCGTATTTTACCTCTTTCATGACTAATTACTGTAATTATTTAATAGAGTGCTTCTTCTCTGCAGGAGAATGTGCAACAGCTAGAGCTGCGTCAGCAGCAGGGACGATTATGGTTCACCCTCTTTCAATCATTTTGTTGATCGTGTTGATATCAACTGAGACTAAATAGGCAATGTGCCACCTGTAATCCACTTAAGGAGTCATTCTTTCAACAATCGGTGCCTTGTATATACGCATCACTCCTTTTTATCAATTGTCATTGCAGACACTATCCGCATGGGCTACATCAAATGTGGAAGAAGTTGCTTCAACAGGACCTGGTATTCGCTTCTTCCAGCTTTACGTGAGTTTAACAGATGAAAATCTCACACTTTCTCTTACACTCTGTTTAGCTGCTTTTTTTTGCTGTTGGCCATTCATTTAGTCTTTTGAACGCGCTTGTCATTTTTTATTTTATTAACGTAAAGTGTACATATAATTTATCTACTTCAGGCACAACTTAATCAAGAAGGTAAAATGTTATTTATGCTGTATCTGCACGTCATCTACTTGCGGAAACAATTGTCTTTTTCCTTTTTGGTCATTATCAGCTCTGGACGTGCTTTCTTTGTTCAATTTCCTGCCAGCTTTTTTATGATGTGTGAACTTTTCAGATTGAACCCGAAAAGCTGTCGACATCTTGAGAGCGAAATTTTTCTCATGAAATTTTTGAGAAACCCTGTTTATCAATTGAACAATGATGAACTGCCTCATGCATTTAGGTGTTAAAAGACAGAAATGTTGTCGCACAACTTGTGAGGAGAGCTGAAAGAGCTGGTTTCAGAGCAATTGCCCTTACCTTGGACACACCGAGGCTTGGTCGCAGAGAAGCTGACATCAAGAATAGGTGAGAACTCATTGAATAACCCATCCTAAATGAAAGTAGCACATACATGGATTGTAGGAATTATAAGTAGGATACTCGGACTGCCTTTTGCAGTCATCATTTTTCTGTGGTTGTTGGTGGAATAATGACTTAAATTCATTCTGAGGTGAACATAAGATGAATTGCTGAAATTCTGGTGTGCCTTATTGAAAGTTATCAGTCTTCCCGTTCTGATGCATTCTTCTGCAGATTTGCTTTGCCTTCATATCTCACACTCAAGAATTTTGAGGGTTTGGATCTTGGAAAGAATTATAAGGTACTCTCTCTCTCTCTCTCCCCTCCCTCCCAGCGTGTTTCTAACTGCTTCACCTCTTAATCTTGCAGACAAATGACTCAGGTCTTACCAGTTACGCTGCTGAACAGACAGACCGATCTCTAAGCTGGAAGGTGATATAACCTAAATATTATCATCCAGACAATTGTATAAATTGGACAATATTTAAAACTGGTTCTTTTCGGAGCACAGGATGTCAAGTGGCTTCAAACAATCACAACACTGCCAATTCTAGTGAAGGGTGTACTAACTGCTGAAGATAGTGAGGATACCTAGCCCACTTGGAGAAAACCTCTATCCCTTTTATGACCCCTATGTTTCTCATTCCTGACTACGCCTTTCTGCTAAAATTGCAGCAAGGCTAGCTATTCAAGCGGGAGCTGCTGGAATCATAGTGTCCAACCATGGAGCTCGGCAACTTG
The DNA here is from genome assembly GCA_014182405.2 of Eucalyptus sideroxylon. Taxonomy (NCBI): domain Eukaryota; kingdom Viridiplantae; phylum Streptophyta; class Magnoliopsida; order Myrtales; family Myrtaceae; genus Eucalyptus; species Eucalyptus sideroxylon. The sequence goes on along the minus strand of CM024552.2, from coordinate 11,597,376 downwards.
ATTATGTACCTGCAACCATCATGGTTCTGGAAGAGGTTCGTTCTTGATATGAAAGTTATGTTCTGATTAAGCTCCTACTAATTTTTCATAGAGAAGCTTGAAAACTTTTGAGCTAAAATATGTAACTAGAGGATTCTGTCAATGTCATTAAGTTTCCGATTCCTAGAAAATTGTAAGTACTGAACAGGCTGACTTGACTGATATTATCAGTTGTCACCATAGGCTACATTCTATCCGTCAACTGGATGCATCTTCTAATAACCAATTTTCTTTCCGATCACGGTTTCTGGTGCAATGAATCGGTTGATGTGATTTGCAGGTTGTAAAAGCTGCACAAGGAAAAATTCCAGTTTTCCTGGATGGTGGGGTTCGCCGCGGAACCGATGTCTTCAAGGCATTGGCTCTTGGAGCATCTGGGGTATTTGTGAGTACTCAGACTTGATTGCTTCAGTTCTTGCCCATAGATGAAGGCTATATGGCCCGCACTTACTGTCACAACAATCTACACTTATGCAAAAGTGAGAGAGAACTCATGTTCCTATAGGATCTACTCATAAGATAAGCAGGGGATAAAAAGAGGAGTAATAATCGTGTTGGACAGTAATTTTATTGTCATATTTTCATCAATCTGAAATTCCAGTCCTAATACATATAGGCTTTAATGATCCTGGGGATTCCACACTCGATAGATATAGAATGAAGCTGAATTTATTGATCATTAGCAATGTCTAACAGAGAAACTGAGGTGATCTCGCCTTGTCTAACAGATCGGAAGGCCTGTCCTGTTCTCACTGGCGGCCAAGGGCGAAGCTGGTGTGAAGAAAGTGCTTCAAATGCTCCGTGACGAGTTTGAGCTGACTATGGCATTGAGTGGATGCCGCTCGTTGAAGGAGATCACCCGCGACCGTGTCATGACTGAGTGGGGCCGTCCTCGGATCTTACCTCGCTTGTGAATGTGGTGCCTCTTCTTGGCTTGTATTGTGGATTAACAGTGTGGAATTTTAATGTCCAGGAACTTGTATTTGCAGAATAACAACGCAATGTCCCTGGTTTGGGATTATGCGAACTCGGGTCACATGGTGACTTCCTCCCATGTATCGATGCCTATGTCTGCTCTTAGTTGTTCCTTCTCTCCGGTTGTTCTATTTCACGGGAAGTTTCTACCTAGGCTATTGGTCTATTGCATAAACTAGGGATCAAAGGTCCGGGGATTTAGCATCCTACAACGCTTTTTTGGTATCACAATCCTGTCAAATAAGCTTGAATTCCACTTATTATTTAGGTTTTCAAGCACAATGCATGATTTTTTGGGAGATGTTACAATGACACATGGTCAAGTTTGATATTTAGTGCCGCCATTGATTATCAACCCCATTTCTCACGAAATGGCATGACACCACAAGTGCATACTTGTGTTTATTTTCAAAATAAGTGCATGATGATGCATGAAATAATGGGACATTTGATGTGGTGATGACGACGATGACTATTGTGACATAATGATGATATATAGAAATAAATATGAGTTAGAATAATGGTATGCAGCATTTTGAAAATATAAATTAATATATATCATAGTGAGGACAAGATAAGTCATATATCATAATGATGTTCTGACAAAGCATTTGGCATGAAATGGAATTTGATAAAAAACATAAAAAGATGAGATAACAACATGACAATACACATAATATGTTAGATGACGTGGCAAAAGTGAGCATTGTCCATCGTGCTTTTGAGGGGATCGAGGCTCGATAGACCAGTAGTAGAGAGAAAAGCATTATTTTAGAGAAAATATTAGGTAGTCCGGCACCTCCACGTCAGCATGGTCCCCGGACACTCACGAGGCGCCACATGGAGGGGTGGGCCCCACTTGGCGTCTTCTGCCTTCTCCCCCTCTCCCGACGCCCTCTCTCCTCTGTGCTCCTCGACTCAGGCTTCTTTCTCTCTCCTCTCTCTTCTCACTCTCTCCGAAATAAATGGCTGGTGGCTCGGCTCGGCTCGGCTAGCAGAAGAAAGGAGAGATCAGAAGAGTAATAAATGCGCTGCGCTCCCGCTTAAATTTTCTCACTCCTCACTTGAATTTTTTTGGGTTTTGTCTCTCCCTCTTCGTCAAAGAGCAGATAGAGAACGAGCTGCACTTCCTTCTCAGCGCATCCCACCCCCTCCGCCTCGCCGGTCATCTACCTCTGGCACGTCGCCTCCTCCAAGAGCCCCGCCAGTCGTAGCTGGTTCCCGACCGCCTTCGCCTCCCACTGTTTCCAACGCGGAGATCGAGGATAAGGTTTGTGCTCGCGTTGCTCTCTCGGCAACTTCGGGCCTCCGTCCATTTCCTCCCTCCGATGAACTCGTCATCAACTCCGACTCCGAGCCACCGCCGCCGCCGGAATCCGCGCGCTGTTCGGGAGGTCGAAGAAGTCTCTGAGCCTCACGAGACCGTCGATCTTTCCCTCGGCTATTATGCTCGACTGCACCGGGCGCCGAGGTATGTTCTTAGTCACGTTCGCGATGGTTCTGTTTCCGGGATGTACGGAATGAATAGGTTCGTGTTCTGTCGCGCAGGATGTCGCGGCGGCGGAGTCAAGGCCGAAGCACATATCGCCCTCGGTTGTTAATTCCATCTCCGAGGTTTCGGCGGATGATTGGGATGCGTGTGCTCTTGATGCTATTGGTCCTGAGAAGTATAATCCGTTTCTCTCGCACGGGTTCCTTTCGAGTTTGGAGGAGTCTAGTTCTGCTGTGAAGGTGAGATTTCGCGTTCTAGGGGTTGAGATTGTCGTTCATCAATGTAATTTTTGCGTTCTTATGAGAGGAGGATTGGATGATTGGTATTTGCTTCATTGATATTGGAGTCCTTGGCATAATTATCCCTTGGTTCCTTCATGCATAAGCTTTCACCGATACGTTGGTTGCCCACTGCTTGCTTGTGGGGTGTCCCTGATGCTTTTACGTCCGACAGCTTGTCGGCCCGATAGGTTTTTGTCTCTAGAGAGATGTCTCTCCTTCTGATGCTTTGACAGACGGGGAAAAACGAAGTTCCTTTTATTTCTTTCTCTTTGAATGAAGAGGGACTATTGAGTTTTATAGAACTTGATGTCTACCTAGTGAAGTAGTTTTTTTAATGGATTGGCACCCTCTCGGTACCTTTAGGTTTTGGCTTCTCTTCCTATTGTTCCTGAACGGAGTTCTTTTAATTTTACTATGCTGCTAAGCTGAATAGCTTCTCTTGGATACTCCGTTGATCTATTTAATTGCTTTTAGGAAACAGGATGGATGCCGCGGCACATTGGTGCTAAGGATGAATCTGGGACTGTTCTAGGTGTTGTTCCACTTTATCTGAAAAGGTTTATCCTCTTCTTTGTTCTCAGGATTAGATTTATTTTCTCTGAAACTTCAAATAGATAGTTTCTTCTATGCTCCTCGTAAATAGCTATATATTGAGCAATTTTTACAATCTTCGAGGAGCTTTATGGAGATGGTTTCACTCATTTTCATGTTGATGTGCAGTCACTCGTATGGTGAATTTGTCTTTGACCATTCTTGGGCGGATGCTTACTACGTTATGGTTCAAGATACTATCCAAAGTACCAGTGTTGTGTGCCTTTTACCCTCGTAAATGGGTCCTCGGATTCTACTTCGTGATTCCTTATATAAGGATCAAGTTTTTGACATTGTAGTAGACGCCTTAAGAAAGTTTTGAAAGCTGAGGTACGTGATAACAGATGTGTGACTGTCCATAGTGAATATGATGTTACATCCATGAAATGGCTAGAATTTTATCACACTTTTCTTTCATTATTGGGCTTTTTTTTACACTCCATCAATTGTTTGGACCTTTTCCCTTGGCTGGAGTTGCAGTAGAGTTAAAATGTTTTCAGGGCTGATCTCTATATGTATGGTCTCATGGAAAATGAGAAATAACTTGGTTATTCGCCAAACAAGTGGGGATGTTGTGGCTAGCTGTGGCTTACTTAAAGATGAAAATTCCTGAACTGTGAATCTGATGTTTCAATTTGCAGTAGTTCTGAATTTGCTTTATATCCTTGACAACAGTCCCGGGTTTCGTCAGTCCACATCACATTTTCTTCTGAGAATGAATGGCAAAACCACAAGGAAAAGGGTTTTCTATGGAGGATAGGAATGCAGTACCATTGGACCAATCGAAACTATACATGGTGAGTGGCAAAATGAGTGCTGAAATTATAGTTAGGCCTAATGTTACTGCTGCTGGATACATTGACAATAACTTTTGGTTTTTCCCTATTCACTTTCCCCTTCAGCAGTAAAACAACCCAGGAGGCTCATCTCCCTCTGAAGTGTATTAGTAGATTCAGAAAAGGTTCTGAAGGGTGATTTTACAATTTAACAAAACCTTGGGAGTACTTTTTGCCCTGTTTAATGCAATGAGTCGTAGACTTTCATGATTGAGCTCCTTAGGCCTGATATGAAGTTGCTTATTTCAAGTGCCAAACTAGATGCAGAGAAGTTCAGTGATTTTTTTCACTACACCCTGATATTTAGATATGCAGTAAGGCGGTATCCAATTGAAATTCTTCACACCAGTGCACCTGAAGCAGATTACTTGGATCTAGCTATTCAAAGTGTAAATAAGACAAGTGTACTTTTTTTTATAATAAGACAAATGCACTTTGGCCAATCAACTAACACTATTTTACCTCCATATCATTTCAATTTGGGTGCATCTAAATCAGGTTCATTTCCTTTTTATTTTTTTTGTTTCTGACTTGAATCGCTGCACAATATTGTTAAGCTCTGTCATCTGGAGAATATGTTGGAAAGAATGACAGCATGTATCTGCCTTCTTCTTTTTTTTCCATAGGTATAGCAGCATGTATCCATTAGACTAGTTATTGAAGAAAGCATGTATCTGTTGGCCTGTGCTTATGCTTACCAGTCATCCCTTCAAATTATCAAATACTCTGCAAAACCATCTGTTGTCCCTTTCATTTGCTGAGTGGCCATCCCCTTATTCTTCTGTTTACTTCTTGTCATTTACTGCTATCCATCATATTCTCATCGTGAGAGTATAAAAGTTCACATTGTAATACAGTTGACCCCAGTCAAGCTACTGGAAGTTGTACTTAGCTTTTTGTTTGTTTCTGCATGTTGCTTGTGCAACCGTTGGATGAATTCATCAGGAATGTAACCTCGAAGAAATCTCCGATGATGATGAACCCCCACCAAAAAGTTCCAAGGATAAAAATCAAATGGTTCAGACTCTGGAAAAGGACCTGGTCTTGTCTTCAAGATAACTAGCAAGGTTCCTTACAAGACAGTACTGAAAGGTACTTATTCTTTCATACATTATATCTGTTATCTTTAGGATTTTGACTATCCCTTCAAACTGCCAATTGGATGTCCCGCTTCCATGTTGTAGCTCACAGTGCGGTGGTATTGAAGGCTGAGACTATGGCAGAGAAGGTTGAGTGGTTGAACAAATTAAGAAATGTTGTCATGCCTTCTACTGGAGGTCAAATGAAGGGAGAATCTGGGCTCTCCCTCCGGCAAAGCCTCTCCGATTGTTCTCTGGTGAGTCATCTAATGGTATTGCTTGGTAACAAATTCCCTTCCTTTCCCTTCTTCCACAAGGGGGAAAAAAGAAACAACCATCAACCCCTAAAGAAAGATAGAAAATCAATGGGTTTGTTTTATCTTTAGCGACTGCAAGCAAGATCCATCTGTTTCACTTTCCACTCTTCCAACTGTCCAGTGTTCCTGTAGGAGTTCTTTGAAGATAGAACTTCGGTGGATGTCCCAAGAAGTTCGTGGTTATGTCGAAGCAGTTCTCAGCAGCCTTGGTGCTAACGTTCCAAAAGTCAGTTTTCTTTACTTGGTGCTGTTGTTCTTATGTTTGCTGAGACGGTGGTATTGCTTTTCATTTCACTAGCTTCATATGTCCCTGAGCAGGCCGTGGTACTTTGCCAAGCAGAGAAAGCCAAAGAGGACATGCTCAATCAATTATACAGTTCGATCAGGTTAGCTTGAAGATCACATTGATTGTTTCTGTTTTTGGTGAATCGATTTTTTTTTCTTTTCAATTTTTCATAGTATGCTCGTGTTCCTTACTACATGGTGCAAATGCAAGGTATTCGAAGCATTCCTTTTTGGAGTGGTGGTTTGTTAAGACCACTGCAAGTAGCATCTATTGCATTTGACAATATGTTCTGATTATGGTTCCCTATAATGAAACATATATTAGAATATTGCATTGACCACATATCTATTGTGTTCTGTTTTGTAGCTACAGTTTCCAATTCTACAGCACTAATATGCTTCGTATGTAACCTTTTTTACACTATTCTATATCATTAATGAAGGTTTATTCTTGAATGATTAGTCATCCTTTCTTGTTTACATTGGATTGTAGTGCTCAAAGGACAGCAAGAATTGAAGAACTGCTTCTAGAGGATTAGAATGTAAAACGTAAGAGGGAAAAATGCCAGAAACAGGCCTCCCTCCTATTGAAACTCACGAGACAACTCAGCATTCACGATAATCAAGCATCTGCTGCCTCTAGCTGGTCTGATAGCAGCAGTCCTGCAGGTAATAGCTAGTGCGGTTTTAGTTAAATGTGCAGTGCGTCTTTAAAATCTGAACAGCTTATGGAGTAGGACTTGTGTGCCATATAATTCTTATAAGTTGTGTCTGAAGGGTTAAGAAAACTAATTTCTTAAAGGACTTTCTGTTTCCAAATTGATTTCTCTCTGCTAGTATGCCTTTGGCTGTTGCTTATGCTGTAAAATTTAATGGAGCTTACCCTTTGGGAGAAGTTCTTTTTTTTTCTTCCTTGGTTTATAGTGATAAAATGGTGTGCCTAGTGCTTTCAGAATTTAATCTCCAACTGGCAGTCTCAAGTGGTTTAAATGCTGAAAGTTTCTCAAATCTTATGTTTCTGGAAATGCGGAATTGTGATGTTAGAAATCACTGACTAGTAAAAGCCTCTCCAATCAGCATGAAACTTCAACTTGGGAATGGAAAAGGATACTGGTCTTTATTGTGATTTAAATGGCGAAAATTTCTCGAATCTAATAATTTCTCTGTATGTGGAAGAATGGTGTTGTGATTTTAGAAAAGGTAAGCTTTTGCAATTTGCATCAAAATTCAAATTGGGAACTGAGAAAATGTTAGCTGCAGACTAAAGTGCAGTTTAAATTAGGTTTCTTGAATCTGAATTTTCATATATTTATCTTGGAAAAGCGAATTTTTGATTTTGGAAACCATTGGTTGGTAGAATCCTTCCCATGATCCTTTAGTACTTTGTGACGTGAACCTCTTCCTCTTCCTCTTTGAGATGTTTTCATAGAAGGCCTCTTGATTGATTCTCGATTTACTATTAGAGACTTGACTGCAGTGCTTCCTATATTGCACTTATTTCCTGGTAATTGAAAAAAGAAGGAAGAAAAATCTGCCTCAGCTGCTAATGTTATCCATATCTATATTGCGCAGAAAGCCCAAGAAGTAATGGACCCTCATCTGGTGATGACTGGAGGAGTGCATTCGATGCGGCCTCCAATGGACACACTAATTCATCTCGGTTTGGGACGAGCCACAGTCGGCGGAACAGTGACCCTGCTCAAAATGGTGATGTCAGCTCAGCATCAAATGCCGGTGGCCGGCGTACACCGAATCTATTACCGCCTGCACCCCCACAGTCAGGTTCGACTTACAGATACTAGATGTTTGAAGATCAAGATGGATAATGACTCTCAAGGCATTCTTGTTGGATGGCTGTCTTTGCTCCTGGTGGTTTGAGTATTTAAATTGAATCACATGTCGCTGTATATGCTTCATAGAGGTGAGAATGAGTATTAGGTGGTCATGTATAAAAATTATGCGATTAATATCGGAGCCTGCCCATCCGGTTGTCTGTCATCCGAAGCTTCATTAGTTCCTTTCATCGGAAGGATTGGTTTGTTAATTTTTTTTTCTTTTCAGTAGGGCGGGGCGAGGGCAGGGTGGGGATAGGTTACAATTTTTGCTCGCAGTGACATGCTTTGGATGGAGGATTGTATACCATGTTTTGCTGGTGGAGTGCATTATCCGCTTCAGAGTACAGACCTATTATTCTGAAATATAAGCTTCTGAGTTTCGATTAAAGTGATGTTTATGCCTTGAACTTTTATCTTCACTGACTAATCAAAGGTGTTCCATCAAAAGTGTTCCACAGAGTTTGAGCCTTTTTAATCTAGACTTCTTGTTACCTCGAAATTGTAAGCCCAATTTGCGTCATTTTCCATATCTTATTTAAAATTTTGAAAAGGTTGTAATATTATGGATGCAAAATTTCCTAATATCATGATAGCAAAATTATGTATCATTGAATGATTCCTCTTCTTTTTTTTTTCTCAAAGAAACTATGTAGTTGATCTATTCATTATGTTGTATCGCGCCAATCTTTTCGAGGGCTATGGTACAATGTAATACAACTCATTTGTTCAGGAAGCTTGAAATATATATTTTTTGTATCATTTATAAAAAAAAAAAAAAAAAATATTTTTATTATTCACGAAAATATTGAAATATAAATTATAGTAGATAATTATAAAAATTATCTACTAATTAATTAAAGGGGTAAAAAATATTACTATTAAGAAAGTATTTTATGATCATTTATCTTTAGCAAAATAAATGCAACTTAAGTATGCAATCCATTTATTTTTATCTTATTTGGGAACTTTACGTTAGCAATTGCAATCCTTTGTTGGCATCAATTTTTTCAGTTGGAGGCACCCATGTATGGGGCAAACCTTCTCTTTAACAAGTCAAGTAGAGAACAATCCAAGTGAAGAAATGGCCGATCGTCAACCTTCCGCAAGTGGAGAACTTTGGAGGCCTGGCTGACGATTTGATGATATATGTTTTCACTGATGATGTCATGCACTAATGATGTTATGCCTCTTTAAGATCATCAGGAGCTTCGAGATCAAGTAGGGAGGGTCTCCATATCGACATCACACCAAGGTGGCCAAATCGCAAAACCCACAAGCATTGTTTCTATAGCGACTCTTTTACTAGAATGAAACGGTCGACTAACGGATCTGTACATTAGAAATGGATAGATCTTTAAGTAAGCCACAGCTAGCCACAACATCCCCACTTGTTTGGCGAATAACCAAGTTATTTCTCGTTTTCCATGAGACCATACATATAGAGATCAGCCCTGAAAACATTTTAACTCTACTGCAACTCCAGCCAAGGGAAAAGGTCCAAACAATTGATGGAGTGTAAAAAAAAGCCCAATGATGAAAGAAAAGTGTGATAAAATTCTAGCCATTTCATGGATGTAACATCATATTCACTATGGACAGTCACACATCTGTTATCACGTACCTCAGCTTTCAAAACTTTCTTAAGGCGTCTACTACAATGTCAAAAACTTGATCCTTATATAAGGAATCACGAAGTAGAATCCGAGGACCAGTTACGAGGGTAAAAGGCACACAACACTGGTACTTTGGATAGTATCTTGAACCATAACTGTAGTAAGCATCCGCCCAAGAATGGTCAAAGACAAATTCACCATACGAGTGACTGCACATCAACATGAAAAATGAGTGAAACCATCTCCATAAAGCTCCTCGAAGATTGTAAAAATTGCTCAATATATAGCTATTTACGAGGAGCATAGAAGAAACTATCTATTTGAAGTTTCAAAGAAAATAAATCTAATCCTAAGAACAAAGAAGAGGATAAACCTTTTCAGATAAAGTGGAACAACACCTAGAACAGTCCCAGATTCATCCTTAGCACCAATGTGCCGCGGCATCCATCCTGTTTCCTAAAAGCAATTAAATAGATCAACGGAGTATCCAAGAGAAGCTATTCAGCTTAGCAGCATAGTAAAATTGAAAGAACTCCGTTCGGAAGAGAAGCCAAAACCTAAAGGTACCGAGAGGGTGCCAATCCATTAAAAAAACTACTTCATTAGGTAGACATCAAGTTCTATAAAACTGAATAGTCCCTCTTCATTCAAAGAGAAACTTCGTGACATTTACCAAAAATAAAAGGAACTTCATTTTTCCCCGTCTGTCAGAGCATCAGAAGGAGAGACATCTCTCTAGAGACAGAAACCTATCGGGCCGACAAGCTGTCGGACATAAAAGCATCAGGGACACCCCACAAGCAGCAGTGTGCAACCAACTTATCAGTGAGAAGGAAGTGCAGCTCGTTCTCTATCTGCTCTTCGACGAAGAGAGAGAGACAAAACCCAAAAAAATTCAAGTGAGGAGAAAGAAAATTTAAGCGGGAGCACAGGGCATTTATTACTCTTTTGATCCGTCCTTTCTTCTGCCAGCCGAGCCGAGTCGAGCCACCAGCCATTTATTTCGGAGAGAGTGAAAAGAGAGAGGAGAGAGAAAGAAGCCTGAGTCGAGAGAAAATATTCAGTGGTATGTGCGTGCCACGTCATCTGCTGACGTGGTGCGCACTTACCACTCAGAGATCGACACGCGTCTTATGGGACCCGCTGGAAAATGGAGGGGCGGGCTCGGCTTGGCTTGGCTCGTTGAAGAAGGAAAGACAGGTCACGACTCCCGCCCAAAAGATTTCACTCTCCTGCATTGAATTTTCTGCAATTTTCTCTCTCTCTCTCTCTCTCTCACTTTCTCTCCTCCTCCTCCCTCTCGCAACGTCCGCTCGCTCTCTCTCTCCCCCTCCGCGAAGTCGTCCGACCCGACGCCGACGCCGACGCCGACGCAGCCTCCGCTTCCTCCCCGAACCCGACTCTGACGCCGACGCCCCTCCGCCGGTTGCCTCCGTCGGTGTCGGAGTCCGTCGCCCCGTCTCCTCCGCCTCCGCCTACGCGCCCGACGCCAACGCGTCGAACCACGACGGCGAAAATGGAGGAGAGAGAAACGACGGCGAAGACGGAGACAAAGAAGCGAGGCGCGCGCGCTCGGGGTTACGGACATGGGTCATCGTGTCGGTCGCGTTCCGGCTCGCCCTCTTCTACCTCCCCAGGAACCTCCGCCTGTCCACCCGCCCCGAGGTCACCAGCCCTCTCACCAGCATTCGCCGCCGTAACGCCGCCTCTCTTCGCTCCGTCGATCGATTCCCGATCCCCGATCCCCTGCCCCCTCCTCCCTTGAAATCTTGGAGGTCCATTTTCGATACGATTTCTGGTTTTTCTTGTTTGTGCCGCTGCGGTTGGCGAAGGCTACCGGTTGAAGCAATCGGCGATGTCTCCCTACGCAAGTTCGGCTCCATTCAATCTTTGTAGGAAGGAAGTTGCTTGTTTGCCTACTGGTGTGTCATTGTTTGATGCTTTAATCCCTTCCATAGTTCCATGTATCACGGTTCTCCTTTGTTGTTGCTCATTCTCAGACCTCTCGCTGTCAAAAGGTAACTACCGGAGTATAATCGCCGATGCATTTTGAAGGCTAGGTTGATTGTGAGCTTTGCTGGTTATCTGCTAGAACTGAACTAGATTTATGCTTTGCTGGTTATCTGCTAGAACTGAACTAGATTTATCTGGCGTTATTGAAGTGGAGGCTGTGGCTTGTGCGAAAAGTTGTTTTCGATTCCAGAAATTGAATTTCTTTTTAGGGGAGACTTGGAAGATGTTCTCCGGAGCAGTTCTGCATATAGGAACTGCATTTGCTTTAATTGCGTGGTTGATAATTTTTTTTTACATGGTATGTTGCACCTCGCACTTACTCTTTTAATGCCTTAACAGTGAGCATTTCTTTGGATGATGAGCTCCACAAAAGTCAGTGATAAAATTGGTTTTCAATTGTTGCTGATTAATCACCCGAGATAAAGCACATTGCGAGAACTGAAAATATACATGTTCGATTAAAAATATGCCTGCTTTCATGCCCTTGCTTTTATGTTGTCTTAAGTGCACCTCTCGCAATTGGAGATTGACCAGGGCAAATTTTTGTTCCCATGGAATTAGCAGTTCATTGTTTTCTGTGGCATTAGTCGATTGGAAAGCATGGTTCAAATGACAAGAAGGGGAGAAAAAGTGACATCGAAAAAGAACTTGGATTCTCTGTCATTGCCCGTGGGCATTATATGGCTTTCTAATGTCTACTTAGTCTAATATTCAACATTTACTATACTGGGAATAAGCATCTAATAACGAGATACTCGAAATGCTCACGGTATATGGTTAAGAGCACTTTATTGCTGCCTGCTACCAGACCCATGGCAAGCGTGAGAGAGCAAGAGCAAGCATACGACCAATTGGAGGACAAGATGAGAAGAGAATGTGAGAAACGAGAAAAACAATTAATGTGTCAATGTAACCCTGAAAAAGGTTATTTAGTTACTGTAGAGCAATATTGCTCTATGGTCAATCCCGCCTTTTAGTAGACGGTATTCTAGAGATTTATGTTTAGCTAGGTCTACTTATCTGATAGAGTTGTGCATACTTGAGCTTCAAGCCAACGTCTTGTGCTGAGCCTTCATGATATCATCAATTAATAATAAAAATAATTACCTTGAAGAGGATATTTTAACTGCGCTCAGCATTTTGATAATCTATTTCGACTCTCTCTTGTCATGATGTGCAGTACACAGTGTTATTTTGGAGAGAGATTCATGCCGTCCCTTCTTCCATTCAGGAAGCATCCACAATGACTTCTACAGCGTCACCTGACAATTATTTTTCTGACATGTACCACTCTCCTCCAAGGCCTTTGCCCTATGACGTAGAGCCAAGGTGTTTGTGCATGCAGAGGGATGGACTGGTTCCAAGGCATGAGAAGGGTTCAAGTCATGCCAATGAGGAATCAGAACCTCTTAGGAGTGACATGGATGGGGAATCGGATAATATTTGCTCAGAAGGCAAATGGACTAACTATGCACATGAAAAAGGTTTTAAAGAGCAACCATATAAGACCTCACTTAAACTATCCTCGGCAAAAGCGAATGCTGATATTGGGCATATTTATACGACATCAGAAGAGGAAGATGTTTGTCCGACGTGTCTTGAAGGTAAAAGTTTTTGTATTAGAAGATTGGTTGCTTGTTGCTTTCTTATTGAGCTGACAATTATTAGCGGGCTAAGCTAATTCTGAATAACGTGAAGTGCTGAATAAGTTTTTAGAAAAGGGATCAGACATAATCTTAGGCTAGTTCAACTTGTTCACTTTCATGCCTAGATGTAGTTGATTTTTCAGCTTGTAAACTATTTAGAGATCCAATCTACTGGTGAACTTGATTTTTTTCTGAAAGAAATTACCTTACCATTGTATGCTTTTGTGCTTTCCTTTTTTTCCTGGGAATATGCTGGCACAGATGCAGATTCTTTAGAGAAAATTTTGAAGAGAACTTTCATCTGAAAAAAAAAAATTGACAATAAGCTTATGTGGGAACTAGGGAAGTACTTTCATGAACTTGGAATTTGGGTCTGATTATTGCCTCAGACAGTGGCAGCAGAAATATTGTGTGCAAGTTGGCTTGTTCAGTATTGGTTTATAGTTTTGTAACATGTCACTGCAATGTTGTGATTAATTAAATTGTTGATGTTCTTGATGAATTCTATCAATTTTTACTGCTTACTAAATGCAGAATATACGCCTGAGAATCCAAGAATAATGACAAAATGCTCTCACCATTTCCATCTTGGTTGCATATATGAGTGGAAGGAGAGAAGTGACATCTGCCCTGTATGTGGCAAGGTAATTCTTTTCCTAGATCCCAATAGCAAACATGCATACATACATGCATATACATGTGATTACTGTGCTCCAATGATTGCTTCACCGTGGCACAGACCACGATTCTTAGTTGTTGTCTGAAATCACAGAGTGACCTTTCTCAGGGAAACTCTTTTTTTGGGGTAGGAATTGGGATTGTTTCTCCCTCTGCTTTATGCACGTTGGGTTGCAATCATTTTAAGGACACGTTAAGAGCTTTTTACAAAAGAAGATATGCTATTTGGTTTTCAACTGGGATTGGTAACTTTTGAATGGTTATAACCTCCATACTAATCCCTGTACAAGTCCTACTGACACCCAGGATAAGCTGTTATGCTTGCAGCTTATTGCTTTATAATTGGAGGCTTTACTTTTCTTGGGGATTTTGCCAGGCTGGGTAGTTGTCATAAAATAGAAAGATCATTGAACAATTACCTAAAACAATGGCAGAAAATAATAGTACATTTCTAGCCTCATGAGCTTCTATGGGTTGAGCATGCTGCCAACATTTCGGCAGCCTCTCACCGACTGATAGTTGTGGCTTCCTATGATTTTGCGGCTTCACAAGTTATGGGATTGCTATATGTCTTCTATATTGATTTAGAGGCGGTGCCATTTTGTGTGGGCAGTTGAGAAAAATCAAGATGTTCTGGTATTTCAACTGTTTTCTTCTCCTAGTTGTGTGCTTAATTGGACCTTTTTCTGTTTGACAGGTGATGGTGTTCGATGAGACTTGATCTTAGGTGAATGCTCGTGTTGATGATACTGTCAACACTGGGAAGAGAAAAAGAATCCTGTTAATATACTTGATGAAATGTAAAGAAGTCTCTGTGCATATTCCAATTTCTCAGACTCTCTCTCCAAAGACCCATTATACATTCCTTCTAAATTATCTTTTACTTTGTTTAGACTTGGTTATGCTGCTTGAAACTGCATATTGGTAAATGTAATTGTCTGGTCGTTGCCTTTCCATTTTTGGGTTTGGTTTAGTTATAGAAACTACATATGAAAGAAAGTGCATAAGTGGCCAACCAAACGACACGCTGTCTTGCTTTCGCGTTAAGGCGCTGTTAGGTTCTCTTCTCTGAGTTTGCTGATGCTCGGGCTTTGCCCTTGGTAGAGCGACGTGTAAGACTCTGCAACTTGTTACTTCGGTGCTTGCTGGGCTTCTGGGGTTAGATTTACAATGAAATGCTTAATGTCGGTCCCAGTGCATGACTTCGCTTCTGTAGTTAAGTCACAAGTTTAGCGAACGGCAGCTTGATTTACCTACGGATTCTCAAGCAAAATGCCGTAGTTTTCCAGACTCCGCCCAAGTGAAGCTGGCAACACTTTCTGTTCACTCAGAAAAAGAGTACGAGAGCAAAAGATCGGATGTTCATTTCTTTGCCAGGCTTTGGGTAATTGAAACGAGTAAATCAATCGTCACGTATGTGAGAAAAGCGATTTCGCATAACCATAAAGCACATCACAAGTGGACGTTTATCTGTTGAAACAAGGTGTTGGCAGGCAATGGCAAAAACAGAGCCAGCAAAATCTCCAAGAACCGTAAGAATTTATTCACTCATTTTTCCTATATGGTATTTATAGTAAAACAGATAACACAACCTGTTTCACAAGCATGACATTTTCATTTCATCTACTTTCCACTAGCGATAATCTCAGAGGCTCGCACGAACACCTCGGGGGGCTGGCCACCACTCAATCTGTGCTTCCCATTTATCTGTTGAAAATAATGATCTCAGAAAAGGTATCTCTATGTCATCCAAAAAATTAAGGCAAAATATGAGAGAGAGAGAGAGACAGAGGGCCAAGGGGGGAGAGAACATCATTTACCACGAAATGCGGAACCCCAGAAATGTTCGATGAGTACTGTTCGAGCTCCTCATTTACCTTGATGGAGCAAAAGAAAATTATTAAAAGGTTCGTGAGATTCTTAGAATCAGTGGCAAACATCTGGAAGCTGCCAAAACTAAAGAGATTAACTGCAGTAGATTTCAACAGGATCATTGAAAAATTCATGGAAAAAGGAGATAACACTTTCCTGAGTCAGCTTAGAGAAATGGAATCTTTTAACTCCGAAAAGCTCCTTCTAGATATTCTACATAATTAGTCACGCATTCTCTCCTGATCTCTAGGTTCGAATGTGAAGCAATGTGTGTGTGTGTGTGTGTGTGTGTGTGTGTGTGTGAGAGAGAGAGAGAGAGAGAGAGAGAGAACCTCTTGCAGTCCATTATTTGGATTATCCAGAAACTCGGCTGCCCCGTCTACTCCAGCCTTGGCAGCAGCTTCCACAAGGAATTCTCTGAATCCACGTTATACAAAGTGTTAAGTTCGAGTGTGCACTAAAAATTAAAATGAAGACGAGCGAGCTTCATCAAAAGAATGTTGGAAAAAGCTTCATTTCTAGCTTCGTGTTAAGTATAGCTTAACCAAATTTCCCTGGGATAGAGTAAAGTCTGGCAAAATGGTCTCTTTATGATTCAAATGAAAAATTAAGGACATACAACGAAATTGGTCAGCCTCTTTTCTTTTTTTGACATTTTCTCAGAATATGAGGATGTAACGCTAAAAATTAGAGAAGAATGGCCCCTCTCTCCCAGCTTAGTAACCTTTATTTAGGATAACCAGCAACCCAACAATGATTTCCCTGTGTCTTACTCTCACATTCAAACACTATTAAGAACAACCGTAATGGTTCGGAGAGATCTTACGTTTATCTTCCAGACAAATTGGGCAGTAGAATCAGCTAAACCAAACTTTTTCTATCTTGGGAAGAGGCTTAAACTATTCAGACCTAGGTTAAGCCAAAGGTCATGATGCATGTTTGACACTATGGCTGTAGAGGATTTTAGATTCACAAAGACTATTCCCAACGGAATAAAGCCAATTCTTAAGAAAAAATTACAGGGGAAGAAGATGCATCTTAAGAGATGATGCAGTGATAAGGGATTTTCCAAAGCTCAGCAACCCACTTCGATGAATGTGTGGACACATACAACCACATGTAGCTCAATGCATGTACAGGAAGTGAATCTACCTGTCACCAATATATCTTCCCTGGGTGAAGTAGCCAATAAATAGCTCCTCCACAAGTTTTTGTTGCTTCTCGAGCCCTCGTGTCCCAGCATAGTATATAAGCCTGTGGCTATCCACAATATTTCCCCTATTCATATATTATATATGTTACCAATATTCTCAGCACAACCTCTTGCTTTGGGAATTTAAACATCCAATGTACACATGATATCATAAGCGTCTTACGTGAGACCAGACATGTTGTATTCCAATCCAATACCTCTAAAAACCTGCAAAACGTGCAGGATATAAAATCAATAGTTGCATAAGTAACAAATTTATGGTGTACAAAAGGAGAAAGGGAAAACCTCGCGCATACAAGCTTCCATGCTCTCTGATCGAGATCCAAACTTTTTCAGGTAGTACTCTTTCTTGTTGACACCTTCTTTTAGGGCAGATGGATTCAGAAGAAAAAGGATGCCATTTGATCTGCAAGCCCGATGAGACATCAATGAGAATGGAAATACACCATGGTGAAAAGGCACACATGTGCATGAGTGCATGAATGAGAGAGAGAGAGAGAACCTCAAAATCAAACTGATCCTTTGCAGTGGCTATAGCCTTGTCTAAACTCTTTTTGCCTACACAGCACCACGGGCAAATAGTATCCAAACTAATGTCAATTCAAATGAGCTTCTTCCCAGCATTGTTATCAGCTAACTTGGCCATAATCTTCACTGATCGGCAGATATTCTGGATAACATAGATGAGTCAGATTCCTATCTCATTCCCGGATAGCATCAGTACTAGACTCTTTATTGTGAGACAAACGCTTCAAAGTTATCAAGCAGATGAAAACACGATAATTCCTAGGCATGGAGTTTACATTTAATCAGTAATCGGGGTACCACTCAATTTCTCTCCAGTCACGAAGAAGTTGTTTCTACTCCTGCTCGTATATTGGCAGTGGTTCCAGCTAAATATTCTAGCCATCACAAGTAGGCATTTGAAGGACAGAGAAAAAATATTGAGTTCCTCAGTTAATCGGCTAATTATACCATAACTAGAACTACCAAGACTGGGCTACAAAATTGATTTACTAAGTAATGCGGCGGAGACTCCTTTAGGCATTTGAAGACGACTCGCCAGCTTGAATGTCAGGTTAGTCACAGTTTTCCGACATCACTCAGCTATCTAATTTCGCAAACCATCGTAGTATCCCTGGCATCGCTGTTTTCCTGATGCATGGGGCTACATCTACCTTAGAAATCAATTACCCCACTGAGAAAAATGAACAATGATTATCTAACCTGCGAAAAACACTACTTTGGTACACATTATCCGCCCAATCAGTGTGGACTTGAAATGGGGTAGAAGAAAAAAAAGGGTCGGGCAAAGGAGAATCCACATTTCAGAGGCGGACTCCCTTTTCCCAGCAGAAATCAACCCAATAGTTGACTTCCCAAAATGTTCGACTCAGAGAATAAAAGATAGGACCAGAAGCATTGTAATCTTTACTTAGGTTAGATCCTTCCAGGTATTTGACAACACTGAATTACTCATGCTTTGAACAAGAGACGAGTACAATAAAGATCACCACACATCACATTGCATGAAAATAGTAAATCGCGAACTACCTACGCAAGCGAGAGACACGAGAGAAGTAGATACCTGCACAGAAGATGCTCTGGTTGCCCTTCAATTCTGCATAGCGAGAAAGCTACATAACATAATTAACTTCACAACACGCAAGAAACTAAGACTCCCCTGAAAAGAAATTCAATTTATGGAATCGAAAACAACTTTTCGCACAAGCCACAGCCTCCGCTTCGATAACGCCAGATAAATCTAGTTCAGTTCTAGTAGATAACCAGCAAAGCTCACAATCAACCGAGCCTTCAAAATGCATCGGCGATTATACTCCGATAGTTACCTTTTGACAGCGAGAGGTCTGAGAACGAGCAACAGCAAAGGAGAACTGTGATACATGGAACCTGTGGAAGGGATCAAAGCATCAAACAGCGACACACCAGTAGGCAAACAAGCAGCTTCCTTCCTACAAAGATCGAACGGAGCCGAACCTGCGTAGGGAGACATCACCGACTGCTTCAACCAGTAGCCTTCGCCAACTACAGGCGGCACAAACAAGAAAAACCAGAAATCACATCAGAAAATGGACCTCCAAGATTTCAAGGGAGGAGGGGGCAGGGGATCGGGGATCGGGAATCGATCGACGGAGCGAAGAGAGGCGGCATTTCGGCGGCGAATGCTGGTGAGAGGGCTGGCGACCTCGGGGCGGGTGGACAGGCGGAGGTTCCTAGGGAGGTAGACGAGGGCAAGCCAGAACGCGACCGACGCGACGACCCATGTCCAGAACCCCGAGCGCGCGCGCTTCTGCTTCTTCGTCTCCGTCTTCTACTTCATCGTTTCTCTCTCCTCCATTTTCGTCGTCGTGGTTCGACGCGTTGGCGTCGGGCGCGTAGGCGGAGGCGGAGGAGACGGGGGCGATGGACTCCGACGCCGACAGAGGCAACCGGCGAAGGGGCGTCGGCGTCGGGGTTTGCTGGAAGAGAGGCGCTACTTCGAGGACGAAAGAGAGAGAGAGAGAGCGGACTAGAGGTCGCGAGAGGGAGGCAGAGGGGCGTTGGCGTCAGAGTCGGGTTCAGGGGAGGAAGCAGAGGCTGCGTCGGCGTCGGCGTCGGCGTCAGACGACTTCGCGGAGGGGGGAGAGAGAGAGCAGAGTATACGTCGCGAGAGGGAGGAGGAGGAGAGAAAGTGAGAGAGAGAGAGAGAGAGAAAAAAAATTGCAAAAAATTCAATCCAGGAGAGCGAAATCTTTTGGGCGGGAGTCGTGACCTGTCTTTTCTTCTTCAGCGAGCCGAGCCAAGCCGAGCCCGCCCCTCCATTTTCCAGCGGGTCCCATAAGACGTGTGTCGATCTCTGAGTGGTAAGTGCACCACGTCAGCAAATGACGTGGCGCGCACATACCACTGAATATTTTCTCGTGAATATTTTCTCCTGAGTCGAGGAGCACAGAGGAGAGAGGGCATCGGGAGAGGGGGAGAAGGCAGAAGACGCCAAGTGGGGCCCACCCCTCCACGTGGTGCCTCGTGAGTGGCCGGGGACCACGCTGATGTGGAGGTCCCGGACCACCCAATATTTTCTCGTGCTTTTGTGATCACTTCTCTTGTAATGGTTCATTCGGAGAAATCCCTGTCAGACTTTCTTAATTGAAAAAAAAAAAAGGTCTTTTAGAGGATGTAACGACGGTCATGTAGTAATTTATGAAATGAATGGGATCCCTCCTAAGCGGACGGCTCAAAACTCGTTAAGAGAAGAGCTTGTCATTATATATTTATAAGACATTTACCCACGTTGCAAGGATAGTCACATAAAAATGTAATTAACATGGAGCGTAAAAATTTTAGCATAGATTCAGCATTGTTTTAAAGTATCTTTAATTGTAAAAGGTACATGAAAAACTAATTTATCAAAATATGAACAACAATGTAGGTAGTATTAAAATAAAAATTCATAAACACAGAATAAAATATTACGTATTATAAATATTATACTATGTCTGAAATGCGTATAAACAATAGAAGTTTCTATCTACTAACTAATATAGGAAAGATTTCAGATAGTAAAATAACGAAAAGAGAGGAGAAGAACGAGGGGCGACAAATTAGTGCATCTATGTTTGTCCTAATTGTGTGGAGAGACACTTGATGAAGATTTTGTTATGATATATTACTATGGATATAGATTTTCCCTTCTTTTTTTTTTTTTTTTTTTTTTTTTGCACCTATCATGGATACAACAATTTACTTCTTCCTTCAAGAAGTACCAAAAAAAAAAAAAAAAAAAGCCATCATATGCGCATGTAGGTTATTTAGCTCGAACTCATTTCGGGATTTACGTAGCTTGTTTCTTCCAATCTCAAAAAATATAAAGATTAAAGCAACAAATTAAAAAGAAATTTTGAAAATGGAAGATCAAGACTAAACATTCTTTATTGTTTTACTGCATAAGAATTATTTATAATGTTCATCACTAGATATTTCATGTCCTCAAGAATTTTTTTTTCCATGAAGAAAAATAAGTTGGGTGAAAGAAGTTAAATAATTAAAAAATATTTTCTTTAAAATAATCATTTGCATTAATTATAAAAATAAATAAATGAAATATATTTCATTGTCTATGAAAATATTTAAAATATAAATTATTAATAATAATGAAAATAATTTTTATTGATTAAGTATTTTAAGCAGTTAATTAAAAATATATATATTTTTAAGTTTTTTATTTTGCGTGAAACAGATAGTAATGGTAATATGCTCTTTTCTCAACAAGGCATCTTTCACTCGCAGTGATTGATATGTCGATCTCACGTGCCATGGCGAAACTGAGTTGCCCATATCACTCTTCACGTGCGAGAGTTTTCGCTCAAATTCGAGCTTTGGTTCTGCTATTTCTCCGCGACTTTCTCTTGTTTGCTGATGCATATAATCTGAGGAAGCACTAGACGAAGCTCACTAGACGAAGTTCGTCTCTGTTTGCTAAGGCTCTTTACTTCATTTCGTTTTCTGATCGCATCATTGCATGCGTCTCAATCGTCACCAAGTGGGTTGTGATTATGTTTTGGATGATGTTTAATGTTTTCAATATTGGTGAAACCGGGGAAAGGTACAGTGTGATTGATCGAATGTGCAAAATCTGAGTGTCTTAGCAGAGTTTTTTTCTTTTCTTTTTTTTCTTTTTTCAGCGAGTATAATATGGTCGTTCCTTTAATTTGTATGTGCCGACTACAGGTGTGGGTGGACAGAAACCCAAATTCTGCAGCACTTTACTTTCTTCCTTAAAAGAATCGTTTAGTATATAAATGACAGTAGTGTTCAGCTAATGAATGCTAGTGTCGAAATCATATTGGACCGATGGACTAGTTCTGAACAACTTTCGCAAAAATCCATGAGAACAGAACAAGTACTGCTGAGAAGATGGAGATCACCAATGTGTTGGAGTATGAGGAAATCGCGAAGAAGAAGCTGCCCAAGATGGTGTACGACTAATACGCGTCCAGTGCAGAAGACCAGTGGACCCTCAAGGAAAACCGAAATGCATTTTTGAGGATTTTGTAAGCAGTTCTCTCCCTATTGGGTGTACTTGAACTCACACATTCCTGATTTCTTTCTTTCGCTGTCCATTTAAATTTGATGAACTGGTGTCTCTGGTGATATTAATGGTCGAGACAAATATTGACTTGTTTTTTCCTTGACGGGTGTTTAACTATATAGATTTCGGCCTTGGATTCTTGTAGATGTAAGCCATATAGATGTGACGACAGCAGTTTTGGGATTCAAAATCTCGATGCCTATCATGATCGCGCCAACAGCAATGCAAAAGATGGCTCATCCTGATGGTAAAGAGCCATGCTTGCATTAGCTTCTTTTTCTCCCTGAGAAGATTCATGCTTACCATTTCAATACATGATTTTTTGTTTTTGTGGGTGCTCTGCATCCGTATGTAATGCATCTGTTTCTCTGCTAGGGCTTGATAATGAAAGTTATGTTGGGTATGCACACATTTATGTATTTGCATGATCATACTGCCACTGTGTCCATAGATCGCACCTTCAATTGGAAAAGACTTGGTGAGTGTATCATACTAATGTCATATCTCAACAAATCTGCATATGCATCCCTTAATGGGTGCATTAATCTATATGCGTGTCCCTGTATCCAGATGACTAACATTTACCATGGATGTTAAATTAAGGGGCTGCATGGTAATGTTTTTTTTTTTTTTTTTTTTATGAACATAAATTTTGTTTTTTTGTTCCCGAGAACAAAAAAAGAACATAAACGCGTTTGTTTGTTTTTTTGTTCAAAATCTGATTTTTTTATTCCCGAAACACAAAAAGAACAGAAATAAGAAACAAAAAAAAAATGTTTCTTGTTTCAGAAACACTTTTGAAGAAACACTTCTCTCTCCTCTTTTCTTCTTCTTTTCTTCTTATTTTTTCTTTGGCCAGTCGCCGGCCTCGGCCATGGCCGGCGACTAGCCGTCAAGGGCCGGCAATGTCGTCGAGGGTTGGCGACCTCGCTGAAGCATCGCCGGCCCCCGGCGAGGCCGCCGGTCTCGTCGGACGGTCGGGAGGCGAAGAAAAATAAAAAGGAAAGGAAAAAATGAAAAATAAAATAAAAATATTAAAAAATTAAAAGAAACGAAAAAATAATATAAATTTACCAAACGTGTTTCTATTCATTTTTTATTCCTGGAACAAATTTACCAAACGCATCTTTCTCGGTCAAAAATTATTTCTTGGAATAGAAACACATTTTTCTATTTCGTTCCCCTGGAACAATTTTTTAATAGAAACGTTACCAAACGCGCCCTAATGGGCTGCATGGTAATGTTCTTTTTTTTTTTTTTATGAACAGAAATTTTGTTTTTTTGTTCACAAGAACAAAAAAACAATATAAACGTGTTTGTTTGCGTTTTTGTTCAAAATCTGATTTTTGTTCCCGGAACACAAAAAGAACATAAATGAGAAACAAAAAAAAATTGTTTCTTGTTCCGAAACACTTCTCTCTCCTCTTTTCTTCTTCTTATCTTCTTCTTTTTTTATTTGGCCGGTCGCCGGCCTTGGCCATGGCCGGAGACCAGCCATCAAGGACCGGCAACGCCGTCGAGGGTCAGCGACCTCGGCTGGAGCGTCGCCGGGGCCGGCGAGCCTCGCCGTGGCTAGGCGAGGCTGCCGCCCCGTCGGCCTCAAGAAAAAAAAAAAAAAAAAGGAAAAATGAAAAATAAAATAAAAATATTAAAAAATTAAGAGAAACAAAAAAGAATATAAATTTATCAAACATGTTTCTATTCATTTTTATTCTCGGAACAAGTTTACCAAACGCATCTTTCTGGTCAAAAATTTGTTCCCCGGAACAAAAATATTTTTTTCTACTTCTGTTCCCTTGAACAATTTTTAAACAAAAACGTTACCAAACACACTCTAATTATCCATTTATTGTGTTATATCTGGAAATTCTGAGCTTGTGTTTAACTTCCAAAGGCTGCTTTATGCTAGTGTGTCTAGATCATGCATAATACCACAGTTGCAGTTTGTAATTATGATTTCACATACGGCATGATTAACCATCATTTGCAGTTTGTATTTATCTTGACATGACTAATCCCCATTATCTACATAGCAAGGAACTTTTAGTATACCACCATGTAATTATGATAATAGTTAGCAATTGCTTCTGTAAAGTTTACTTAGGGCAAGTCCATTTCATGTTGTTGCCCATGAAAGTTGGACGGGATATTGTGTTGAGATTTCCCTTGACGGTTTCCGTCACTTCAATTTTGAATAGCGTGATTGAGATTTCCCTTGATGGTTTAGTTTTGAATAGCGTGATTTCCTTATCATCTTCTTGCTCATAACAAGGAAAATATGGTACACCCTTCATCACTGATCCCTTATAGGTAAAAAGTTGAGATGACTGTTTCCCACTGACCCGTAGAACTCCTAACAGAAAGTAAGGACATACAGTTAAAATTTGCCCAGAATAGCCATAAAAAATAATATTTGCTTATACTTTCTGTTAAATATGACTCGAGTTTGAGTGTTTGCTAAAACGCGAAATTTGGTGGACTCGCGAAGGAATTACTGAAGAGGAAACAAAGTTGAAAAAAAGCAAAAAAAAAAAAAAAAAAAAGGAATCCGGCCGTGGGGTATGAGAAACGAATTTTCTCATGGAGTCTGCAAGTGAATGAATGGTGTTAGGGAAATCCCTTATGATGTTTTGAAGATGACAAAATAAATCAAAGGCTACTAACATGTTTGATGGTTGAGTAATAGACCATGCAGATGATAAAACATCTAAAGGATTTTATCAAAGTCGAAGATGACCGAAGACTGAACGTAACATATGTCCAGTATATTCTGAAGATTTCCAGACTTACGTGTCAAAGTCTGAAGATTGCCGACTCAAGACTCATATTGTAAAGTCTACGACTCAGATTGTAAAGTCTACGAGACCCAGATTGTAAAGTCTCAAGACTCATATCGTAAAGTCTGACGACTCGGACTTTACATCCAGATTCGATGAATCGTAACTCAAGCCCAATCATACAACGGCTAGCGATCTGGTTTGGATTCCACATCAAGATTGATTTGATTGATTCAATCTAATTGATTGACGATTGGATCTTAAAGACAAGAACTTTCTATACGAAGAAGCTTTACTTATGGAAACCAAGATTTCGTTTGTATGGGCGATCGGAATCAATTTGGGATTTTACCTTTGTCACTCAACGGCTACCAAATCTTCTAGATACAGAGCTGTCCAATGGTTATATTGGAAGACGATTCTCCGGGATACTGTCCAACGGGTAGTTTGGAAGTGGAGGAGTATTTAAGGAGATCATGGACCGATGAGCAAGTAAGAGACGGAGCATAGAATTTATAATTCCAAAGTCTGAGCGACTTTTGATCATATACTTGTCTCTTGAGAGCTTAAACGTTTGTAATCATGAGAGAAATACCAAAAGAGTGGCTTAGTGAGATAGTGTGATCTACTACTAAGTGTTTGCACTCGAAGTTGTAATCTCTTGTTGATTGCATAGTGGAATCCAGCCAAGAAGGCTGTTATCGTGGGAGAGTGGACGTAGGCTTGGATTAAGCCGAACCACTATACATCTTGTGTTCTTATTCTCTTCCCTAACTCCTTTATTTTGTTCATACTAGCACTCTCAAATGGGTGGGCCCAGAGTCAAAGTGTTGACTCTGGGCACACACACACACGTTCAGCGAAGCAAGGAGCGGAGCGTAGGTGGGCCCAAGCTTGGGCGCACGATTTCCTTCTTTGGCGAGTCCCTTGCACACGTCCTGCACACCCACGTATAAAAGCAAATATTATGCAGATTTTCTTCTTGAGGACTTCTGAAAAATTGCCGACCAAAACCCTACGTAGAAGTCACAAAAGGGAGCCGCGAAAGAGGTCTTCTTTTCGGGGTGTTGCTGTTGCACCCGTACGAGAGAAAAGGAGGAGCCGCATGTCTTCAAGCTAAAGCGCTATTAAGAAAAGGAGTTCTTTTTCAGCGTTTGTTTTGAGCTTGTGTGGTAACTTTGTGTCGTGAGTTGGGTTTAGGTTCAATTGGGGTTTGGGAAACACCGAGAGAATGTTTGAGTGACTTGAGTGTGTAATCTTCTTGTATTGCTTGATCTATAGTGAAATTCGCTGCTGCTCTCCCCGTGGACATAGGTCTTTACGACTGAACCACGTAAATTTGGTGTCCGATTTATTTTTCTTCTTCTGTCTATATTTTGTTCAATCGCTCGCCCCATCGCAACAAGTGGTATCAGAGCTAGGTTTGGCTGAGTTGAAGCGAATCGATGGCGACAGAAGAAGTAAAAGTGAAAATCAATAAATTTGATGGGAAGGATTTTAGTTTCTAGAAGATGCAGATTGAAGATTATCTTTATCAGATGAATCTGCACTTGCCTTTATTTGGGGAGAAACCAGAGACGATGAAGCAAGCTGATTGGGATTTGCTGGATAGACGAGCTATGGGTGTTATTCGATTGACGTTGATTCGTAATGTCGCGTTTAACATCCTGAAGGAGAAGACCACTGCTGATTTGATGCAAGCCCCGTCGGATATGTACGAGAAGCCCTCTGCGATCAACAAGGTCTGTTTGATGTGACGTCTGTTTAACTTGAAGATGATGAAAGAAGGTGCATCAGTTGCAGATCATATCAATGAATTCAATGTGATTGTTAGTCAATTGAGTTCAGTTGATATTGATTTTGAAGACGAGGTACGTGCTTTGATTCTATTATCCTCATTGCCGATAGTTGGAATACTACCGTTACTGCTGTTAGTAATTCCTCCGGGTCAACAAGTTTGAAGTTTGATGGGGTTCGAGATTTAATTCTGAGCGAGGATATTCGTAGAAGAGAATCTGGCGAATCTATATCTACTGCACTAGTAGGTGAAAATAGAGGAAGATCTATAACACGTATAGGTAATGGTAGTACTAATATGAACAGACGTAGTCAATCTAGAACTGCTAATGTTGTCTGTTAGAACTGTGGCAAGAGGGGGCATCTTAGAAGGGATTGTCTTAAGCTGAAGAATGAGAAGGGTAAGGAAATTATGGTTGATTCTGCAGATAATGTTACAGCTGTAGCAAATAATGCCGATTATGTCTTGTCTGTCACTAATGATTCATCGCTTGATGAATGGATTATGGATTCTGGTTGTTCTTTTCATGTCACACCAAATAGAAACTGGTTTATCACTTATCAGTGCACGGGTAGTGGTAAAATCCAATTAGGGAACAACGCTGAGTGCAATGTTGTGGGTGTTGGTGATGTTAAAATCAGAATGCATGATGGTATCATGAGGACATTGACTGGAGTGAGGCATGTTCCGGAATTGAAAAAGAACTTAATTTCCTTAGGTGCCCTAGATTCAGCTGGTTGCGGTATTCTTTAAAGAGTGGAGTTCTGAAGGTTGTTCGAGGTGCCTTGGTGATAATGAAAGGAATCAAGCATGATGGCCTGTATAAACTTTAAGGTGAGACGGTGATAAATTTCGCTGCAAAGACGTCGGATGCATCTGTTCGAGAGTCTATTGACTGCTCGAAGAAGACCTGGGTGTTTGTGCCAAGGCACAAGTTTGATGCTGGTGTCAGGATCTCGCAGCTTAAGAGCTTTGATCGAGACGGAGACCGGTAAGTCGATCAAACATGTGCGGACTGACAATAGCATGGAGTTTTGCTCGGAGCTGACAAATAAATTCTGCATGAAAGAGGGCATAGTGAAACACCGCACTAGTGCTAGTAAATCACAACAATTTGTAGAATTGATGAGCAGAATATTACTAGAGACGGCCCGAAAAATTATCTTTAGTGCTGGTATTGCTAGGAGAATTCTAGCTAGTGTGCTAAATATGGTAAGCTACCTGGTGAATAGATCCCCATCAACTCGCTATTGAATGGCGGACTCTGAAGAAGTGTTGTCATGATGTGACGTCTGTTTAACTTGAAGATGATGAAAGAAGGTGCATCAGTTGCAGATCATATCAATGAATTCAATGTGATTGTTAGTCAATTGAGTTCAGTTGATATTGATTTTGAAGACGAGGTACGTGCTTTGATTCTATTATCCTCATTGCCTGATAGTTGGAATACTACCGTTACTGCTGTTAGTAATTTCTCTGGGTCAACAAGTTTGAAGTTTGATGGGGTTCGAGATTTAATTCTGAGCGAGGATATTCGTAGAAGAGAATCTGCGAATCTATATCTACCGCACTAGTAGGTGAAAATAGAGGAAGATCTATAACACGTATAGGTAATGGTAGTATTAATATGAACAGACGTAGTCAATCTAGAACTGCTAATGTTGTCTGTTAGAACTGTGGCAAGAGGGGGCATCTTAGAAGGGATTGTCTTAAGCTGAAGAATGAGAAGGGTAAGGAAATTATGGTTGATTCTGCAGATAATGTTACAGCTGTAGCAAATAATGCCGATTATGTCTTGTCTGTCACTAATGATTCATCGCTTGATGAATGGATTATGGATTCTGGTTGTTCTTTTCATGTCACACCAAATAGAAACTGGTTTATCACTTATCAGTGCACGGGTAGTGGTAAAATCCAATTAGGGAACAACGCTGAGTGCAATGTTGTGGGTGTTGGTGATGTTAAAATCAGAATGCATGATGGTATCATGAGGACATTGACTGGAGTGAGGCATGTTCCGGAATTGAAAAAGAACTTAATTTCCTTAGGTGCCCTAGATTCAGCTGGTTGCAGGTATTCTTTAAAGAGTGGAGTTCTGAAGGTTGTTCGAGGTGCCTTGGTGATAATGAAAGGAATCAAGCATGATGGCCTGTATAAACTTTAAGGTGAGACGGTGATAAATTTCGCTGCAAAGACGTCGGATGCATCTGTTCGAGAGTCTATTGACTGCTCGAAGAAGACACTGGTGTTTGTGCCAAGGCACAAGTTTGATGCTGGTGTCGGGATCTCGCAGTTAAGAGCTTTGATCGAGACGGAGACTGTAAGTCGATCAAACATGTGCGGACTGACAATAGCATGGAGTTTTGCTCGGAGCGACAAATAAATTCTGCATGAAAGAGGGCATAGTGAAACACCGCACTAGTGCTAGTAAATCACAACAATTTGTAGAATTGATGAGCAGAATATTACTAGAGACGGCCCGAAAAATTATCTTTAGTGCTGGTATTGCTAGGAGAATTCTAGCTAGTGTGCTAAATATGGTAAGCTACCTGGTGAATAGATCCCCATCAACTGCTATTGAATGGCAGACTCCTGAAGAAGTGTTGTCATGATGTGACGTCTGTTTAACTTGAAGATGATGAAAGAAGGTGCATCAGTTGCAGATCATATCAATGAATTCAATGTGATTGTTAGTCAATTGAGTTCAGTTGATATTGATTTTGAAGACGAGGTACGTGCTTTGATTCTATTATCCTCATTGCCTGATAGTTGGAATACTACCGTTACTGCTGTTAGTAATTTCTCTGGGTCAACAAGTTTGAAGTTTGATGGGGTTCGAGATTTAATTCTGAGCGAGGATATTCGTAGAAGAGAATCTGGCGAATCTATATCTACTGCACTAGTAGGTGAAAATAGAGGAAGATCTATAACACGTATAGGTAATGGTAGTATTAATATGAACAGACGTAGTCAATCTAGAACTGCTAATGTTGTCTGTTAGAACTGTGGCAAGAGGGGGCATCTTAGAAGGGATTGTCTTAAGCTGAAGAATGAGAAGGGTAAGGAAATTATGGTTGATTCTGCAGATAATGTTACAGCTGTAGCAAATAATGCCGATTATGTCTTGTCTGTCACTAATGATTCATCGCTTGATGAATGGATTATGGATTCTGGTTGTTCTTTTCATGTCACACCAAATAGAAACTGGTTTATCACTTATCAGTGCACGGGTAGTGGTAAAATCCAATTAGGGAACAACGCTGAGTGCAATGTTGTGGGTGTTGGTGATGTTAAAATCAGAATGCATGATGGTATCATGAGGACATTGACTGGAGTGAGGCATGTTCCGGAATTGAAAAAGAACTTAATTTCCTTAGGTGCCCTAGATTCAGCTGGTTGCAGGTATTCTTTAAAGAGTGGAGTTCTAAGGTTGTTCGAGGTGCCTTGGTGATAATGAAAGGAATCAAGCATGATGGCCTGTATAAACTTTAAGGTGAGACGGTGATAAATTTCGCTGCAAAGACGTCGGATGCATCTGTTCGAGAGTCTATTGACTGCTCGAAGAAGACCTGGGTGTTTGTGCCAAGGCACAAGTTTGATGCTGGTGTCAGGATCTCGCAGTTAAGAGCTTTGATCGAGACGGAGACTGGTAAGTCGATCAAACATGTGCGGACTGACAATAGCATGGAGTTTTGCTCGGAGCTGACAAATAAATTCTGCATGAAAGAGGGCATAGTGAAACACCGCACTAGTGCTAGTAAATCACAACAATTTGTAGAATTGATGAGCAGAATATTACTAGAGACGGCCCGAAAAATTATCTTTAGTGCTGGTATTGCTAGGAGAATTCTAGCTAGTGTGCTAAATATGGTAAGCTACCTGGTGAATAGATCCCCATCAACTGCTATTGAATGGCAGACTCCTGAAGAAGTGTTGTCAGGTAACGTTGCTGATTATTCTATTATTAGAATGTTTGGTTGCCTATGTTATTGTCGAGTAAGTGATGGTAAGCTTGATTGGAGGGCAATGTGCATATTTCATGGCTATGCACAAGGTGAGCGGGGTGATCAGTTGTAGCGCCCAGATATAAATTCACCTGTTAACAGCAGAGAAGTTATGAGTCTCAAGTACTTCTGGTTAGGAGTGATTATAGCAAAGTTAATACGGATCTGGACGGTGTTCAACTTGAGGTGGAGTTGCGACCAGAGACTCCTGAGGTAGCGAGTACGAATACTAACAAAGTAATCGACACAGATGGTGCTCATAGCGAGGTGGAGCCTGTAGAGCCAATGGTTGCTGTAACTGTTGAAATTAACAAGGTACGTATTCAATCTCCTGACAGATATGGATGCAACAATGGTTTTGCTTTATCTGCGATTGAGGAGGTTGCGTCAAAAAATCCTTGCGGAGCAGTTAAAGGTGCATGTGAAGTTAGTATTCTGATGAGGTCCTCAGTTATGGCGAAGTTCAAGCGAAGCTTGAACTTGAATAATATCTGTGGCGGTTGAGCCCATCGGGGGCTATGAGAAAGTAGCAGCAGAATTTGAATTTTTTACGAAGCGATTGTAATTTGGCTCAAACGTCAAGCCAAGGTGGAGATTGTTAAATATGACTCGAGTTTGAGCGTTTGCTAAAACGCGAAATTTGGTGGACTCGCGAAAGAATTACTGAAGAGGAAACAAAGTTGAAAAAAAAAAAAAAAAAAAAAAAAAGGAATCCGGCAGTGGGGTATGAGAAATGAATTTCCTCATGGAGTCTGCATGTGAATGAATGGGTGGGCCCAGAGTCAAAGTGTTGACTCTGGGCACACACACACACGTTCAGCAAAGCAAGGAGCGGAGCGTAGGTGGGCCCAAGCTTGGGTGCACGATTTCCTTCTTTGGCGAGTCCCTTGCACACGTCCTACACACCCACGTATAAAAGCAAATATTATGCAGATTTTCTTCTTGGGGGCTTCTGAAAAATTGCCGACCAAAACCCTACGTAGAAGTCACAAAAGGGAGCCGCGAAAGAGGTCTTCTTTTCGGGGTGTTGCTGTTGCACCCGTACGAGAGAAAAGGAGGAGCCGCATGTCTTCAAGCTGAAGCGCGATTAAGAAAATGAGTTCTTTTTTAGCATTTGTTTTGAGCTTGTGTGGTAACTTTGTGTCGTGAGTTGGGTTTGGGTTCAATTGGGGTTTGGGAAACACCGAGAGAGTGTTTGAGTGACTTGAGTGTGTAATCTCCTTGTATCGCTTGATCTATAGTGAAATTCGCTGCTGCTCTCCCCGTGGACGTAGGTCTTTACGACTGAACCACGTAAATCTGGTGTCCGATTTATTTTTCTTCTTCTGTCTATATTTTGTTCTATCGCTCGCCCCATCGCAACACTTTCCTTCAAGACAGGACCCTGTCATGAATGTGAAGATTGTTGGTTCATTAGGAGACAAAAATCTTTACTTCTGAAATTTCTTCCTGAACATCTTCAACAACCTGTCGCACGTATGACGGTACATGACCAGAAAAGAAAAAAAGCAAAGAAATTATCTTGGGATTACCACTTACTCAACGAAATTTGAAGTTAAAAATTATTGACTCGCTTTTTTAACTCTTGGGGTATTTAACCTTTTTCATGACTTACAACTGCAGTTATTTAATAGCTGTGCTTCTTTTTTGCAGTAGAATATGCAACAGCCAGAGTTACATCAGCAGCAGGGGTAATTATGATATTTTTGATTTGCTTCTTCACTCTCTAAAAAATTTTGTAATATCGTTGATTGTGTTGATATCGATTGAGATTCCATAGGAATGTGCCACCTGTATTCTCCTTAAGGAGGCATTCTTTCAACAATCAGTGTCAGGTATATATACTCGTCACTCCTTTTATCAACAATCATTACAAACTATCCTCAAGGGCTGCATCAAGTGTGGAAAAGATTGCTTCAACAGAACTTGCAATTCGCTTCCTCCAGCTTTCTGTGAGTTTAACAGACACTTTATCTTACACTTGTTTATCCGTTATTTCTTGATGTAGGCCATTTCTTTAGTCTTTTGAATGCATTTGTCATTTGTGATTTTATTAGTGTAAAGTGTAAACGTAATTTATCTACTCCAGACACAACCTAATCTAGAAGGTAAAATGTGTAAGACATAAAAATTCATATGTGGAAGCCAGAATCGTTTATAGGCAAACCTCCAGCCATTGTTTGCATTCACGTTCGTCGAATCTCCTGAAAAATCAAGAAAGCAATGGGCGCACTCTACTAACCAAATTTCCTCACGTACTGATAGTGTATTCTAAATGTGAGAATTTTGTGTTAGACCTTGATCACCCGTCAAAATGAACGTACGTTCCTTATATATATCGTCTCCCATCAAGACGAGTGGTTGTCACGAAAAGGTATGAAGCATGTTGAATAGTCGCAACAATTGAGTCTAAATGTGGGATCATAAAAGAAAAATAAATAACATTCTCCCACTTGATCCCATCATTTTCATCATATGGATTATCCAACTAATTCCACGAAAACTTAATGCTTAAAGAAAAGAAACAAAACACATGGATCATGGCGACATGTCCTCTAAGAATGAGTAATACCTTCCATGTATCACAATGCATCTTATTTCTTTAATGTCAGCCTATATGTGACAACATATCTTAATGAATAAACCTCATGTTTATTCTAGAACCAAGGATAAATGTTATTCTTATAAACAACAAAATGTGTACACAAAAATTGAGAATCGACATTACAACTGAATAAGAGTTCCATACAACAAAAATTGTTCATATGTCGACAAATCACATAATGGGACCTATTCCCATACTAGTTACATGATCCTTATACTTCATCGGTGGCATGCCTTTAGTTAAAGGATCATCTATCATCAATTCAGTGCTAACGTGTTCAATGACCACTTTATTCTCCTTAACACGCTCCCTTATGGCTAAATACTTAATGTCGATATGCTTACTTCAACTGCCACTTTTGATATTTTTAGTCATAAAAACTGCAGCTGAATTGTCACAATATATTCTTAATGGCCTAGAAATAGAATCAATAATTCTAAGCCCAGCAATGAAACTCTTCAACCATACACCATGCGAGGTAGCCTCAAAACAAGAAACGAACTCAGCCTCCATAGTGGAAGTAGCAGTCAAAGTCTGCTTGGCACTTCTCCATGACACGGCTCCGCCAGCTAACATGAAAATGTATCCAGATGTTGATTTTCGTGAATCAATGCAACCCGCGAAGTCCGCATCCAAATAACCGATCACTTCCAGGTTATCAGTCCGTCTATACATAAGCATATAGTCTTTGGTACCTTGAAGGTATCTCAACACTTTCTTTGCAGCTCTCCGGTGGTCTAAACCTGGATTACTCGATATCTTCCCAACATTCCAACAGCAAAAGCGATGTCAGGTCGAGTGCAAACCTGAGCATACATCAAGCTTCCAACAGCAGAAACATATGGAATGTTGCACATTTGTTCCTTTTCTAGATCGTTCTTCGGGCATTGATTCAAATTGAACTTGTCACCCTTCACAATGGGTGTTATACTTGGTGAACAATCTTTCATCCGAAATCTCTCTAGGACCTTATTGATATAGGTTTTTTGAGATAGTCCTAAAATTCCTCGAGATCTATCTCTATGGATCTTAATGCCAATGACATAAGATGCCTCACCCATATCCTTCATGTCAAAACTCTTAGAGAGAAATTGTTTCACCTCATGTAGCAACCCCTTATCATTGGTTGCAAGTAGTATATCATCCGCATACAGCACAAGGAAACAAATTTTGCTCCCACTAACCTTCTGGTATATACATTGATCCATGACATTCTCTATAAAACCAAATAAAGAGATAACATCATGAAACCTTAAGTACCATTGGCGGGATGCTTGTTTCAAGCCATATATAGATTTCTTAAGCTTGCACACCAAATGCTCACCTTTACTAGAGGAGAATCCTTCAGGTTGTTTCATGTAAACCTCCTCCTCTAGTTCTCCATTGAGGAACGCCATTTTCACATCCATCTGATGTAATTCCATATCAAAATGGGCAACCAATGCCAAAACAATACGAAGAGAATCTTTCTTAGATACATGAGAAAAAGTCTCAGTATAATCGATTCCTTCCTTTTGAGTGAATCATTTGGCAACAAGTCTAGCTTTATATCTTTCAATGTTACCCAATGAATCTTTCTTAGTTTTGAAGACCCATTTACAACCAATAGCCTTCGCACTATCAGGTAACTCAACCAAAACCCAGATTTTGTTAGATGCCATAGAACTCATCTCTTCCTTTATGGCATTGTACCACAAATTGGATTTATCACTATCCATGGCTTGTGAAAACGTTTCAGGATCATTCTCAGCTCCAATATTGTAGTCAAACTTTTGTAAATACACAATATAATCACTAGGAATAGCCGATTTCCTTGTTCTAGCAGATCTTCTCAATGTTGGATCAACATTCTCTTGAGGAGCATGTTGTTCAACTGGTTGTTCAACAGTTTCTGGTAATTGCTGAACAATTAGATCTACTAAATCAATATCAGCAGGTTGTGGAACTTCAACAATTGGTTGTTCAATAGCTGGCTGAACTGAAGGGGCATTATGAGTAACAACCAATCTTAAACTTGAGGTGGAAAGTTGAGTGTCTGAATGATCTTCCTTAGGAACAAGATCCCTTGATCGATCGCTCTCACTGATCAAGTCATTTTCAAGAAATTTAGCATTTCTTGATTCCACAATCCTAGTGGTATGAGATGGACAATAAAACCTATATCCCTTAGACCTTTCGGCATATCCAATGAAATACCCACTTATGGTTCTTGGGTCCAACTTCTTTTCTTATGGATTATAAATTCTCACTTCAAATGGGCATCCCCAAACACGAACATGATGCAAACTCGGTTTCCAACCTTTAAATAACTCAAAAGGTGTCTTTGGGACAGCCTTGGTCGGAACTCGGTTTAATATGTACACTGTCGTCTTAAGTGCTTCAGTCCATAAGAATTTAGGAAGTTTGGAGCTACTAAGCATACTACGCACCATGTCTAATAAGGTCTGATTTCTTCTTTCCGCTACGCCATTTTGGTCCGGAGAACTAGGCATAGTATATTGGGCAATTATCCCATGCTCTTGAAGAAATCTTGCAAATGGACCAGGTGCTTGTCCATCTTCAGTGTATCTACCATAGAATTCTCCACCTCTATCTGATCTCACGATTTTAATTTGCTTATTGCATTGTTTCTCTACTTTCGCTTTAAATACTTTAAAGGCATCTAATGCTTCATATTTATTATGAATCAAATAGAGATACATATAACGTGAATAATCATCTATAAAGGAGATGAAGTATTTCTGACCACATGAGTCCATATCCGGACTACAAATATCCGTATGTATGATTTCTAATATTTTTGTACTCCTCTTGGCACCTTTCTTTGACTTGTTAGTCTGCTTTCCCTTTATGCAGTCCACACAAGTATCACAATCAGTAAAATCTAAAGTACCAAGTACTCCATCATTTACTAATCGCTTAATTCTTTCTATGGAGATATGTCCCAATCTCCGGTGCCACAACATAGAGGAATGTTCTTTCACAACACATCATTTCATACCAGCTTTATCATGAACATGCATCGCATCATAATAGGCATTGTCTTGTAAATTAATTCGAAAAAGACCATCAGACAAAATACCACTCCCGACAATTTTAGATTTAAATGATAAACAGAAGTTTGAATCTAAAAAGTTAAAAGAGTATCCCAAAGGTACAAGTCTTGAAACTGAAATTAAATTTCTAAAAAAACTAGGAACATAAAAGGTCTTTTCCAAATCTAAAACAAAACCACTATTGAGAACTAGTCTATATGTCCCAATAGCTTCCACATGCGAACGCATCTTGTTTCTGAATAGATGCTTTGTTCACTTCCCACCGGCTTCCGGTGGTTTTGAAAACCCTGCAATGAATTCGAAATATGGATTGTAGATCCATAATCAATCCACCAAGTGTTGTGACTTACATCAGTCATATTAGATTCATAACAAACACAAGAGATTGGATTACCTTTCTTCTCGAGCCAGGCTTTAAATTTGACACAATCCTTCCTTATATGCCCATTATGTCTATAGAAGAAACACTTGGATTCTTTCTTAATGTCAGCTTGGGGAGGTATTTTACCTTTTCCCTTATGCTTGCCATAGCCCTTATTCTTTCCTTGTGTTGCCAAATGAGCACTTTCTCCCAATTCCATAACCAGTCTTTCTTGCTCTTGAACACACATGGTCATGAGTTCATTAATAGACCATTTATTCTTATGTGTGTTATAAGAGATCTTGAAAGGTGCATACTGTTGTGGGAGAGTGTTCAGAATATAACACACAAGGAAGGATTCAAATATCTCAACCTCAAGGTTCTTAAGCTGAGCTGCAATGTTCCTCATTTGCATGATGTGCTCACGCACACCTCTAACACTAGTGAGCTTCAATGATGAAAACTTCATAATCAAGGTCATGGCATGCGCCTTCTCAGAACTTTCAAACTGCGCATCTATAGCCTCCAATAAAGCCTTAGCATTGTTATGCTGAGAAACTGAACCACGAATACTATGAGATATTTTAGCTCTTATAAACATGGCACAAACGCGGTTGGACCGCTCTCATTGGTTATAAAGAGCTATCTCAGCTGGAGTGCTTGAATCAGTAGGAGCAGGTGGTTCGTCTTTCCTTATAGCATAGTCAATGTCCATCCACCCCAGTTGAAGAAGAACTAACTCCTTCCAAATTTTATAGTTCTCACCATTCAGTATAGGAACATCAAACTTAAATTCAGAGAAATTCACAGGTTGTGAAACTGCATAACAAATAATCATGCTTATGTCACAAAATTTGAGGCAAATATAAATAAATCATGTTTTACCAAATGTAAACATGTCACAATATGAATCACATAACATAAAAACTACCTGTGGGCTAAGTTTTTAATTTAAATAGATTCATAATTACATCATGAAGAAACTACCATATTATATGCATTTTCTTAATCCCTGTGGGTAAATTAAGAAAAATAATATGATATTTCATCCTAATTAATCATATTAATATAATGAAAATTCATGTGGGATAAAACTCATCATATTAATATAATTAATTACAATCAATGTCCATAAATATGATCCGGAGGCTTTTAATATATAATTTAATTAATTATAGATGCTATGGCCACTCCCTAATTAATTAAATATATGGACCATTGGACATTTAATTTCATGTACAAAATATTCGTAGAAATGCATGAAATGACATAATAAACAAATACATCAATGGCAGAACAGTAAATAAATAAATTGGCCAAGGGCAAGATTGCAAAAATTTTAAAAATTTTGAGGCAAAAGCGTAATAGGAGCCGCGGGTGAGGGGTGACGGGCGCGTGCCGAGCACGCGCCAAAATTCCGCGCGGGCGCGTGACCCGCACGTGCGCAGTTCAGCGCGCACGCGCGTGACCCGCACGCGCGCGTTTCAGCCCGCGCGGTTCATCGCGCAGGCGCGTGCGTTGCACGCGCCTGGCAACTGCCGCGCGCGTGAGAGCGCGTGGCGCGTGGAATCCACGCGCCTGCAACCGCAGCGCGCGCATGGGCTCCACGCGCCTTCTTCCTCGCGCGAACAGAAGCCTTTCCGCCGGTTTTTCGCCATTTTCAGCCGCGATTTCACCATGGTTTCTTCTCCGGCAGCCCATTTCATGCAAAAATAAATAATGGGTTTTGAAGAACATGCCGGCACGATCACATAGGTCCAAGTTTCAGCGAAAATGATGAAGAGATAAGCCCCAAATCATAAGAAAATTCCCAAAAACACAAAACCTCAACCACAGAGCCTTCCGCCGCCCGATTAGCCTCCGGCGAACACCAATATACCGGAAAAACTCATGGCTAACGTTCCTCATGGCGGTGTGACCAAATGGGTCCGAAATCAAAGGGTGGGTCGTGCGGATTTTGCCCGGAATTTGAGAATTTCTCTCTTGGCCTCAAAATGCCGAGTTACTGTTCATGTCTAAAATGCCCAAAAAATACACCCAAAAAATTCGAAAAAAACAAGGCAGAGGCAATAAACACGCTCTGATACCAAATGTAAGACATAAAAATTCATATGCAAAAGCCAGAATCGTTTATAGACAAACCTCCAGCCATTGTTTGCATTCACGTTCGTCGAATCTCCTGAAAAATCAAGAAAGCAATGGGCGCACTCTACTAACCAAATTTCCTCACGTACTGATGGTGTATTCTAAATGTGAGAATTTTGTATTAGACCTTTATCACCCGTCAGAAATGAACGTACGTTCCTTATATATATCGTCTCCCATCAAGACGAGCGGTTGTCACGAAAGGGTAGGAAGCATGTCGAATAGTCGCAACAATTGAGTCTAAATGTGGGATCACAAAAGAAAAATAAATAACAAAATGTTGTTACTTATGCTGTGCCCATGCGTCATCTACTTGTGCTCCAATTTCTTGCCAGTCCTTGTTATCATGTGTGAACTTTTCAGATTGAACCCAGAAAATCTGTTGACATCTAGAGAGCAAAATTTTTCTCATGATAATTTCAACAAACCCAGTTTATCAATGAACTATGATGCACTGCCGAATGCATCTAGGAAGCTGACATCAAGAATAGGTGAGAACTCATTGAATAACCCTTCCTAAATGAAAGTAGCAGTTACATGGATTGTAGGAATTATAAGTAGGATACTGGCTGCCTTCTGCAGTCATCGTTTTTCCGTGTTTGGTGGTGGAATAATGATTTAAATCCATAATGAGGTGAACATAAGAAGAAGAATTGCTGAAATTCTGGTGTGCCTTATTGAAAATTATCAGTCTTCCCATTCTGATGCATTCTTATGCAGATTTGCTTTGCCTCCATATCTCACACTCAAGAATTTTGAGGGTTTGGATACTGGAAAGATGGATCTTGTAATCATTGTTTCTGCCTGCTTCACCTCTTAGTCACGCAGACAAATGACTCAGGTCTGGCTACTTACGCTGCTGAACAGTTGGACCAATCTCTAAGCTGGAAGGTGATATAATTTCCCAAAATATTATCAACCAGAGAATTGTTTAAATCAGGCTATATTTGAAACTGCTTCTTTTTGGTGTACAGGATGTCAAGTGGTTTCAAACAATCACTACACTGCCAATTCTAGTGAAGGGTGGACTAACTGCTAAAGATAGTGAGGGTACCTAGCCACTTGGAGAAAATATTCATCCCTTTTATGACCTCTGTGTATCTCACCTGACTACACCTTTCTGCTAATATTGCAGCAAGGCTTGCTATTCAATTGGGAGCTGCTGGAATTATAGTGTCGAACCATGGAGCTCAGCAACTTGATTATGTACCCGCAACCATCATGGCTCTGGAAGAGTATCGTTCTTGATATGAAAGTTATATTCTGATTAAACTCCTACTAATTTTTCATAGAGAAGCTTGAAAACTTTTGAGCTAAAATCTATAACTAGAGGATTCTGTCGATGTCATTAAGTTTTCGATTCCTAGAAAATTGTAAGTACTGAACAAGCTGACTTGACTGATATTATCAGTTGTCATCGTAAGCTACATTGTACCCGTCAACTGGATACATTTTCTAATAACCAATTTTCTTTCCTATTGCGGTTTCTGGTGCAATGAATTGGTTGATGTGATTTGCAGGTTGCAAAAGCTGCACAAGGAAAAATTCCAGTTTTCCTGGATGGTGGGGTTCGCCACAGAACCGATTCTTCCTGGTCAAAGCTAGCTAAGGGAATAGCACCATCTTCTCTCTTTCATGACTTTCTTGTTGATTGAGACCCTCTCTTGACTGTTGACTTCCCTCCCTTTAGAGCTGTGAAAGAAAAATATCCAGTCGCATTCGATCTAGAGTAAAGTAGCCGTTCTTCCTTGTTCACAGAAACCATTTTCTAAAGAGCAAGAGCAGCTTTCATCCCTGAGGGTCACTGTTTACTACGCTATTCTTCCCATTTCGAAAGGGGAGTCCCCAGACGCACCACTCTGAGTAGCCCTTCCCGCCAAGCCGATGTCTTCAAGGCATTGGCTCTTGGAGCATCTGGGATATTTGTGAATACTCAGACTTGATTGCATCAATTCTTGCCCATAGATGAAGGCTATGTGGCCCTTACTTACTATTAGATTCAATCCACATGAATGCAAAAAATGAGAGAGAACTCATGTTTCCAATAGTATCTACTCATAAGATAGAAGAGTGGAAAAAAAGAAGGGTAATAATCGTGTCAGACAGTCGTTTTTCTTGTTTTTACATGGGTCATTGACACCCCACATCGATTTCTATTCAATATTAATAAACACTAGTATTGGTATTGCCATATTTTCGTCAATTTGAAACTCCAGTCCAAATATCTATAGGCGTTAATGATCCTGAAGATTCCACACTTGATAGATATAGAATGAAGCCGAATTTATTGATTATTAGCAAAGTCTAACAGAGAAACTGAGGTGATCTTGCCTTGTCTAACAGATCGAAGGCCTGTCGTGTTCTCTCTGGCAGCCAAAGGCGAAGCTGGTGTGAAGAAAGTGCTTCAAATGCCCCGTGATGAGTTTGAGCTGACGATGGCATTGAGTGGATGCCGCTCGCTGAAGGAGATCACCCACGACCATGTCGTGACTGGGTGGGACCGTCCTAGGATCGCACCTCGCTTGTGAATGCAGTGACTCTTCTTGCCTTGTATTGCGGATTAACAGTGTGGAATTTTAATGTTCAGGAACTTTGTACTTTCACAATTACAACGCAATGTCACTGGTTTGGGATTATGTGAACTGGGGTGACGGGGTGACTTCCTCGCATGTATCAATACCAATGTCTTCTCTTAGTTGTTCCTTCACTCCAGTTGTGTTATTTCCAAGGAGCATCGTCTCCGCACATAGTTAGATTTGCTGCGAAGCTCTTGCTTCCAATGATGAAAATGGCAGCTAAGGGGGTGCTTGATAATCAAAATTTATGTTCCAGAAATAATTTTTCTACTCCAGACCTGTTTCTGGAATAGAAACATGTTTGATAAACCTACTCAGGCTGCGCATGACAAAATTTCCGAAACAGAAATTGATTTCTCGCCAAAAATCAATTTCTTAATTTATATTCCACAGACATGTTTCTGAGCAAAGAAACCCGTTTGATAACGACTCAAAATTTCTATTTCTGAAACAGAAATCCATTTGATAACAAAACAAAATTTCTATTTCTATGAATAGATTTTGATTAGATAACAACATAGGAAATCCTCAAATACAAAATAATAATTGAAATAATACTAAAACAACATAGAAAATTCTCAAATACAAAATAATAGTCGAAATAATACTAATACATTACAAAAGTTGAAAATACAATTTCATGAAATTTCCGACATATTATTTTCCCTTGTCATTTTATTAGCAATTGTTTTCTTAAGCGTATTTATTTGGTTTCTCTCCTCGGTCAATGTATCTTTGCAAGTTCATCTTGTGTAGGTTCAGATAAGTACTATGAAAGCATAAATATGGGTGCCATCAATAGTGTCTATACAGCCTTGTCATTTTATCAAAAACTAGTATTATACAAAATTATCAACAAAATGGAATTAATGGTGTAAATGAATATATGAAAATTATACCTTAAGGTAACGTTTATGGTTAGGAACCAATCGAGGAAAGGTCAGTTTATTTTGATTCTCAAATTGAATCAGTCTAGTTGCTCATCCCTAATTTCTTTATTGTTGCTCAATGAACATTTAATGGCCCTTGCATAGCAAAGAGAGAGATTCTCTTGAATCTCTTGCATTCGAATTAAAATTCAAGATTGTGTAACAAGCTAATTATTTTGATTTTACAAGAATTTTGAATCTGTAAAAAAATAAGGTTAAATTTCTAGGCACGTTTTTAATTAATTTATTACGTAAGAACTTTTTCTTCAACTGGCTATGCGCGTGCCTTTTCTAGGAGGAAAGAGCCCCATTGTTTTTAAGTAAGCATTTAAGAACTTTGGTCGTTTTTGAAAATTGAGGACCCATTCGATTGCCTTTCATCCTAAAGAGGAAATTACCAAAAAAAAAAATTGAAAAAATGCAAAAAAAAAAAAACACGAGCAAAATAAGAAAAAGAAAATTAGTAATA
The DNA here is from genome assembly GCA_014182405.2 of Eucalyptus sideroxylon. Lineage (NCBI taxonomy): Eukaryota > Viridiplantae > Streptophyta > Magnoliopsida > Myrtales > Myrtaceae > Eucalyptus > Eucalyptus sideroxylon. Next base: position 11,554,802 of record CM024552.2, on the reverse strand, counting down.
ATTTGTGAAGTTGTGGTTATGAGTAAATTAAGTTAGCAAGAAATTCTTTTATATGGTTTGATTTCAATTTCTGATTTCTATTTCAGAAATTGAGAAGTTAAAAATTTCAGTTTCGATTTCTTCAATTTCTCTATTTCGAAATAGAAATCTGTTTCGAGAGATAGAAATCAAATTGCGTTACCAAACGGATTTCTGTTCAAAACCTATTCCGGGAACGAGAAAATAGAGAAATCGAGAAACGAAATTTTGTTATGCGTGCCATCAGTTTTTCTATTTTTGAAATAGATTTCTATTCTATAAATTGATTTGGAAGAGAAATCAAAAATAATTTCTCCCACTAACCCCTAATTTCAATGAGTCTTCCCTCATCTCCTCTACGTCTTTGCCTCCTCCTCCTCCTCCACCTCTCCTCATTTTATTAAAAATAAAAATAAATATATTCATTTTTTCATTTAAAAATAAAAATAAATTTATTAAAAATAAATAAATTATTTTTATTTATCATTTTATTTTTATTTTATTAAAATAAATTCATGTAATTTATTAAAAATAAAATTATTTATGATAAATAAAAATAATTTATTTTTATTTGCCTTGAGTGTTTTGCCAAATAAATTTATTTTAATTTTTAACTTTTATTCATTTTAAAATAAATTTATTCGTAAAATAAAATAAAATAGAATAAATAAAATAAATTTATTTTTAATGATATTTTTATTTTAAAATAAAATTATATTTTTAATTTTATTTTTTATGATTTATTTTATTTTTTATGATTTATTTTTGTTGTTACTAAATCATTTTCATTTTTTATATTAAAGGTCGTCGGTCGTCGTCGCCGTCGTCCAAAAAGAAGAAATTTTGTGTCGTTATCAAAAGAATTTCTATTTTTAGAGTAGAAATTTTGTATCGTTATCAAACAGTTATTTTTGCTTAGAAACTCTTCTAGAAATAGAAATAAAATAAAAAATCTATTTATATTCCGAAACTATTTCTGGAACAAAATGGTTGTCATGTGCGCCCTAAGTTCTTGTAGAAATTTAGAGGGAAAATTAGAGCGAGGAAATGATAGGAACACTGCTACGATTCACCTCCGGATTTCAAATCGTTGCTTGTATATCTAATGCAGACGGCTCTTCCGCCGGTGAGGTTTGCAAATCTAGGGGATTTTGGCTCAAAGCATCTAATTTCTTATCATCTTCTCAAATCTTAGCTTCAGAATCTGCATGGATTATTTATTCACTCTTTAATCAATATCAAATTTGAAGTTGCCGCCAAATTATTCAGATAAATGTAGGCAGATTAAAACCTATGACCTAAGTAGCTCAAGAAGTATCCATTTGGGCTAATCTTACTAGTCTATTGGATAAACAAGGACATCCGGATCCCTGAGTGCCAAAAGTTGGCATAAAGAGACACTTAAGTGTAAAAAATTACGAAATTAACACTTCAAAATCGGAGTAAAATTGATCATTTCGGGGGTGCATGACAACCCAAAATTTCTATTCCAGAAATAGTTTTTTTGTTTCAGACCTGTTTTTGAAATAGAAATCCGTTTGATAAACTTATTCAGTTTTTCTATTTCTGGAATAGATTTCTATTCCAAAAATAGGTTTGGAAGAGAAATCAGAAGCTAAAATTTTCTACTTCTGATTTCTGGAAGAGAAATCAGAAATAATTTCTTTCACTAAACCCTAATTTTGGTAAGTCCTCCCTCATCTCCTCTACGTCTCTACTAGGGCTGAGCGTGGTTCCCGGGTTACCCGGGAACCGGAACCGCACCGGAGGAGGGTCCGATTCGGTTCCCGGTTCCAAGGGGGACCGGTTCCGGTTCCGGTTCCGGTTTTCTAGGAACCGGGAGTTGCGGTTCCGGTTCCGGTTCCAAGCGGACCGGAACCGGAACCGATTTCGAACCGGAACCTGTTTTGGAACCGGAACCGGTTACTTAGGGCATAAAAAACTCGACCTTGGATGTTCTAGTGACTTGTATGTGATGTTCTAGTTGAAGTTTGGCTTCGGCCTCTAAATGAAAGTTGTAAAGGACTTCTTGGAGTATAACATACTCAAATTTGAGACAAAAAAAACAAGTATAAGTGGGTGAAATCGTTATTCTTTGGAAAGACTGGATCTGGAGATTTTGGGACCGACACTTGATGAGTGCATGGACTGTAAGGCAACCTTTTTGTCGAAATTTCACTTCGGTTTCTTAACAAAAGTTGTAAAGGACATCTTGAGGTACCACATATCAAAAATTTAGAGAAAAAAAACAAGAATAGGTAGGTGAAATCGTGGTCCTTTGGAGATGGTTAGATCTGGAATTACGGTACTACGAACAGGGATTTTAACCGTCCATATTTAATTATCTAGGACGAATTTGACTTCAATGTTTTCATGAAGTATCTAAATTATGGTCTTGGCTATCACATATTCTAATTTCATAATTTTTGAAGGTCATTTGGGTATTTAATCGGAAATGTTTCTAAAACTGTGCAATCTGATGTGTTCAGATCTTGTAAGTTGCAATGCGTGGACTATATCATTTTGTATGAGGTTCTTTTGGAAATGTGTTCTGCATGAAATATCTCTCTTCATGTCTTCCCTACAACATATTTAAATTTCGTAATTTTTTTAGTTCATTTGCCTATTTAACCAAAAAAATTTCAAAAACTGTGCAAGTAGAGAATAGGAAAAGTAAATCGATTTTATCTTTTAATCCAGAACGAATTAGACTACGATTTCTTCATGAAACTTGTACCTCTAGGTCTTAAATACAATGTGTCCAAATTTCATAATTTTCTGAGTTCATTTAAGGGTTTAATCGAAATTGTTTTCAAAACTTGGACCTCTAGACATTCTTGTTCTAGTGGTGTTTTATTTCTACTTTCTAGTTTGCTATTTGTTTTGAAATTTCTAATTATATTCTATTATTGTTGTGCAGTGCGAAGTTAATGTATCAAGATAACATGTCAATGGGAAGTTATCATGTAGTATACACATACATTATAGTTTTTTTTTGGTAACGTGCGCATACGTTATATTTTTTTTTTAGTAACGTGTGCACGTTATAGTTTTTTTTTTGGTAATGTGCGCATACGTTATATTTTTTTTTAACGTGCGCATATGTTATTTTTTTTTTTGGTAACGTGCGCGTACGTTATAGTTTTTTTGGTAACGTGCGCGTACGTTATAGTTTTTTTGGGTAACGTGCGCATATGTTATAGTTCAAATTTGAAAATAACAAAAAAAAAAAAAAAATGGAACCTGGAACCGACCACGGAACCTGTGACAGGGTAGGTTCCAGGTTCTCGCCTTCCCACGGGTAGGTTCCAGGGTTCCTCATTTTGAGGAACTCCGTACCGAGGTAGGTTCCGGGTTCCGAGACGGAACCGAACCGGAACCTGGAACCGCTCACCCCTAGTCTCTACCTCCTCCTCATTTTATTAAAAATAAATAAATTCATTTTATTCATTTAAAATAAAAATAAATTTATTTATTATAAATATATTCATTTTGTTCATTTAAAAATAAAAATAAAATTATTAAAATAAGTAAATTATTTTTATTTATCATTTTATTTTTAGTTTATTAAAAATAAATTTATTAAATTTATTAAAAATAATTTATTTATGATAAATAAATTTAATAAATTTATTTTTATTTGCCTTGAGTGTTTTGCCAAATAATTTTTTTCATTTTTTATTTTTATTCATTTTAAAATAAATGTATTCGTAAAATAAAATAAAATAAATAAATTTATTTTTAAGGATATTTTTATTTTATTTTATTTTATTCATTAATTTTTTTTACTAAATCATTTTTATTTTTATATTTTATATATTAAAGGTCGGTCGATTCGTCGTCATCGTCGTCGTCCGAAAGGAAGAAATTTTGTGTCACTATCAAACGAATTTCTATTTTTAGAGTAGAAATTTTGTGTCGTTATCAAACAGCTTATTTTTACTTAGAAATTCTTCTAGAAATAAAAATAGAAAAATCTATTTTTGTTCCAAAACTATTTCTTGAATGAATGGTTGTCATGCGCTCTCTTAGGGGTGCATGACAACCTAAAATTTATGTTCCAGAAATAGTTTTTCTATTCCAGACCTGTTTTTGGAAGAGAAATCCGTTTAATAAATCTATTCAGTTTTTCTATTTTTGGAATAGATTTATATTCTAGAAATAGGTTTGGAAGAGAAATCAAAAGCTAGAAATTTTCTACTTCTAATTTCTAGAAGAGAAATCGAAATAATTTCTATCACTAAACCCTTTTTCGGTGAGTCCTCCCTCATCTCATCTACGTCTTTGCCCCCTCCTCTTCCTCCGCCTCTCCTCATTTTATTAAAAATAAATATAAATATATTCATTTTATTCATTAAAAATAAAAATAAATTTATTAAAATAAACAAATTATTTTTATTTATCATTTTATTTTTAGTTTATTAAAAATAAATTTATTAAATTTATTAAAAATAATTTATTTATGATAAATAAAAATAAATTATTTTTATTAAAAATAAATTTATTATTATTTGCCTTGAGTGTTTTGCCAAATCATTTTTTTATTTTTATTCATTTCAAAATAAATGTATTCATAAAATAAAATAAAATAGAATAAATAAAATAAAATTCATTTTTATATTTTAATTTTAAAATAAAATGGTATTTTAATTTTATTTTTTTATGATTTATTTTATTTTATTTTATTCATTATTTTTTTTTGTTACTAAATCATTTTTTATTTTTTATATTAAAGGTCGTCGGTCGTCACCACCGCCGTCCGAAAGGAAGAAATTTTGTGTCGTTATCAAACGAATTTCTATTTTTAGAATAGAAATTTTGTGTCATTATCAAACAATTATTTTTACTTAAACTCTTCTAGAAATGAAAAAATCTATTTCTGTTCCAAAACAATTTACGGAACAAAATGGTTAAATGCCACCGGCGAGAAAATCTAGTCAAAACACTAACGTAATAATTTTTCGGCGAGCTACGCACAAAATGACATCATTTTGTATGTTGACGTGTCTAAACAGTATCAAAATGATGTCATTTTGGTATGATTCAAATTTTAATATAATAATTAATTAAATTAAATTTTAAAAAATTAATTAATTAATTAATTAATTTTATTTTTTTTAAAAGAATGAGGGAGGAAGGAAGAGGAGGGAGGCAGCTAGCGGCGAGGGCTCAACCCTCGCCACTGCTGCCGCCACCACCATCTCCCCTCCATCACGAGGAGGTGGGGGAGGGTCGACTAGGGTCGTCGAGCCCTGGTCAAGGGCAGGCGGCCCTAGCTGACCCTCCCCCACCTTTCGGTGACAGGCGTGGAGGCGACAACGAAGGGCTCAGCCCTTAGCCTTCGGCTGTCTTCCTCCTCCATTTTTTTTAAATAAATATAATTATAAATTATTATTATTTTGTTTTAAATTTAATTTAATTAATTTTTATATTATATTAAAATTCAAAGTATGTCAAAACGATGTCGTTTTGGCCAATTTAAGGGCTCTATTTTGGCCAACTATAGAAACGACGTTGTTTTAGGTAAATTAGAGCTGAGTTAGCTCTTTGGCGAGCCATGTAGGCGAGTAATATTAATATTTAATTGCCACGTATGATTTTTGGCTAGTTTCGCCGGAGGTGGCACTCAAGTGTCCCACTTTTCTACGAAAGTGGCACTTAAGTGTAACTTTTGTAACTTTTGTAACTTTTGGTAAGTATCCATTTGTGTCAACTTTTGACACATAAAGTAATCTTTTGTCGATAAACAAATGATCAAAGGTCCCGGGGAGGGGGGGAGGGGAGGGAATTCCAAATAAGGGCCTAAAGTGCCATCATTTTCTCAATTAAGGGCATGAAGTGAATATTGTTTTAAATAAGGGCTCGAAGTACTTTCTCATTTTCTCAAATAAGAATCTAAAGGAGACATTGTTTTAAATAAGGATCTCAACTCTAAAGTGACCATATCATCTCAAATTAGAGCCTGAACTCACCAATGAGTGTAAGTTCATCTTTTTAACATTTTCCTTTTTTCTATTTTTTATTTTCATAAAAAAATCTAAATAACATTAAAATTTAAAAAAAAATGAAATCACAAGTTGGCCATCGCCCCACCATTAGTGGGGCGGTGGCAAATGCCAACGAGGTTGCCAACATCAATCGCTCCGACGCTAGGGCAAGGGCCGACGACCCTCGCCGACCAAAGATGAGGGCCAAGGATGGGAGAGGGAGACAAACCCGCTCCAAGATTTGGGCGAGGGTCGCCCACCCTCACCTCCATATGGGCGAGGGTCGCTGGCCCTCGTGTTGGCCTAGCAACTCTCACCCAAGGCCCTTGAAGCTCACTGCCTAGGTTTAGGGGCACTAGACGAAAGGCCGGCGACTCTTGCCCAGACGGGAGTGAGGGCTGGCAACCCTCACCTAAATCTAGGAGAGGGTCACTACCCTCACCTCGGCGCCAACAACCCTACCAACCATCGTCACCGCCCCATTAGCGATGGGGTGGTGGCCCCCTCCCACCTGTATGCTCCCCTTCTTTTTTAAATTTTTTTATTTTTTTAAGTTTTGCTATAATTAAATTTAAATTTAAATTGTGTTTGGACAAAAACACTCTTGATTGGTCAAAATTGTTTACTGACCGGCGAACCAACGAGGCTAGGCCCTTATTTACAATAGCTATAATCACTTCAAGCCCTTCTTTGAAATTAATACAGTCACTTTAGGCCCTTTTTTTTTTAAATAAAGTCAATTTCAAATCCTTATTTGAGAAAATGATGGCATTTCGAACCCTTATTTGAAAAAAGTTCACTTCAAGTGCTTATCTAAGAAAATGATAGCACTTCAAGCCCTTAGTTTAAATTTTCCCAAAGTCCAAGGGCTCAGTCATATGTGGGAATGGGGAAGAGTTAGCACCCCCACAAGACTCTTTTGATATCACAATCTTATCGATAAAGCCTTAGTTTCCACTCATTATTTTATTTTTTGAGTACAATGCATCATTTCTTTGGATTTAAAAATGAATGTCACCAAGTTCGATATTCAATGCAGCCATTGATCAATAGCCCCATCCTTTTTTCCCAAAACGAGATGAATCCATGAGCACGTGCTTACATCTATTTTTGAAAATAAATGTAAAGCGGAGCATGAAATATGGAACTTTTGTCTTGAGAGGACGACAATGATGTGAAGTAATGAGTCACAATGATGACACGTAGCATTTTGACGATACAAAATCATATAGATGACATAACGATGATAAGATGAGGCACATGACATAATGATGACATAAAAGAAATACATCGCATGACAATAATGTGGCAAAAACATATAGACACCATGATGATGACACGACAAAACATACAAAATATGTCCCTATGATGACATGGCAAAAGCATTCCGGATGTCATGACAATGACGCAAAGAAATCTTTCTTGGAAGATCAAGGCTTGATACACTCACCTGAGAGATAAAGTCACCGATCATCATGTAAGAGTAATTAAATATTAACGTATGCTTTCATCTAACAGGTTAAGCCTTTAAAATAATTGACAATGGTTCCATAAAATTTTTCATAATATCATAATAAGAGGTTCTGAATTCTAATATTTCCAGGCATCATTTGCCCCCTAATTAAACATGTCCACTCTTAATACTAAGCAAAAAGACCAGACTAAACGCAAATGGGAGTATTACATTAAATAACGCATTCATCTAACCGCTTAAGCTTTTAAAATAGTTGGTAGTAGTTTCACAAAATCTCATATAGCTCCACCAAAATCTAACATGGTTCAAAGACTAGACTAAATCTAACATGGTATCAAAGACCAAACCAAGCGTGAAGATGAGTATTACAATAAACAAAGCATTCATTTAACCGCTTAAGTTTTTAGAATAGTTGGCAATGATTTCACAAAATCTCACATAACTCCACCAAAATCTAACATGGTATCAAAGACCAAACTAAGCGTGATAAAAGTATTATAGTAATTAAATATTAAACAATGTATTCGTCTAACTGTTTAAGCTTTTAGAATAATTGATAGTTGTTCCACAAAATCTCACAAGGCTCCACAAAAAATCTAAAATGGTATCAAACATGGATCACTTAAGTTTTTAGAATAGTTGGCAATGGTTCCATAAAATCTTACATAAATTCATCAAAATTTAACATAGTATCAGAGCCAAAGGCCTTAGTTTGAATATTCCCAAGCCCCATTTGTCTCCCCAATTAAATTTCTATGCTTAGTATTAGGCAAAAGACCAAACTAAGTGTGAGGAGGAATGCTGGAATAGTTAAATAATAAATCATACATTCATTTAACAGTTTAAGTTTTTAGAACAATTAGTTGTGGTCTCACAAAATCTCACATTTCATGCTTTTGGGATCAATTTTCTAGTGACAAGTCGTTCATAGAAGTTCATGTTCTTGTCATACTTCTTTGATCAGAAAAGTCTAATGAAATGTTGTGATTTGTGAAATGAAAGGGGTTCCTCCTTGGAGGATTAGCGGCTCAAAGCGCCCACCCCACACCCCCCCCCCCCCCCGGCCGCTGCCGCATGCATCAGGAAGTTATGCATGTTTAATGACTGTCACGGCTTTCCTTAAACTTATTTGGCTTCTTATAAGTCTCGTTTCTTCTGCAACATGCCGAAGTTTTTTCATTTTTTCTTTTTTTCTTTTCTCCTTTTTTTCCTTTTGGTCACTTTGCCTTTGACAGTTGCCTTTACTTTTACGCAGCATTTGCTTATTCCATGTCGTGGCCCTTTCAATCCTCTTTATTTTTCTTGCAAACTTCTTGAATTTGTCAACCCTTTGAAATATTTTTGCTGATTAGGCAATTTCAAACAACTCTAAACAACGTCAATCACAATCTTATGACAATATTTCCTCCTCTTGCCTTTCGTTATTGTGGGGAATGATTACTGACCAGGCTCTTACGAAAGGAACATACTAGCCCAAAATGGTTTATACAAGGTGAAAATTATGAGGATAAAAATGGAGTTTCGAAAGTTTAGTTAGGGCAAAGTAGGAAGAAGAAAATGCATTAGTATTTAGGGAAATACTAAAGCCCAAGATTGGATAAGGCTTATATTGTGCTAAGGAATACTGAAGTCCAAATTTGGAAATACTAAAGCCCTCTTGCAAACTTAGAGGGCTTTTGGCTCAAAGTGCTTAAATTGCTATAATCTTTTCAAATCATAGGTCTAAGGTCTATATGGATCATCTATTCACCCTTTCATCAAATTAGGAATTACCATTAATCTATTTGGATAAATCTAGTAGGGAGAAGATTACCGCCTGCCGCTACACTACTGATCTACTGCATAAACTAAAGTTGAAAGGTTTGGGGGCTTGGTTACGTGTGCCAAAGGTTAGCACCCCCACAACCCCCTTTCGATACAAAAATCCTATCGATTGAGTCTTGATTTCCACCCCTTATTTGGTTTTCTGAGTAGAATGTAAGACTTTTGGGTTTTAAAATGAAATGTCATCAAATTTGGAAATTTGCTATTCCAGGTCGCTTTCAATTAATGACATAATTACATGAGTTCGTGCTTCTGTGTATATTTGAACATAAAAGCATAACGATGCTGAAATGCGAACACTCGGCATGACTACTTTTGTCGCCTCGACATTAGACCCCTATTTTCAGAAGATTATTATATTTGACCTCGGTTTGATTAATAGTTGACTAAAATTTGACCAACCAGTTGCAAGTCCCCAAAAACATAAATATATACCCATCCTACATAAATTTGGTGTCTTTTAGGTCCTTTACCCATTTCCAACTTTATTATGTCAAAAAGCAACGAACCTTTTCTCATGAAAGTTATTAACTAAATATTAATTCTATTTGCAACGGACAAAATAAAATGAAATTCTTTATTGATTAAAGATCCTCAAGATATAACATTTGATTGTAAACAAAACTTGAAAAAATTAAATATGCTATCATTTCCATCTTGTCAAAGGCAAGAGTTTATCACTAGTTTACAAGAAAATGCAAATAGACCCACCTTTTCAAAGCAAATTTACAGATGCCAACTCCATTTGCCAATCAACGTCGACGATCTTGAAGTGATATAACACAGTAATTTTCATTATACAAATTAAGCATACCTATAATCATGAAATGATGGCAAATATATTTACCATGAGAGAGGGCACTCTTCCTATCTATCGCACCATTAGTTTCGACTCCTCTTCTGTCATAAGCTATGCCGTGCCAGCTTGGACATTCCATTGGACAACTGATCATAGTGAACTGAAGCTTGGCTACGACAGGGTTTTGCATCAGTCACCTTACAAACAGCTTGGTAACAATAACTTGCTAATATGGGCTTTCACATCCTTCAATCTTCTCACAGACAAACACAACCTGTCTAATATTTTGCCACACAAGTTAAAAGTTGTGCCCCATCAAAGAATTTAAGCATTGACCGAAGTGTGCTGCAATTGTCAAGAAAAGAATTCTATACAACAAAGAATTAATCTATTCTATATGTCTGACTGATTTCTGGCTAACTTACCAATCAGTGTTCCGCTGACTTTGTTTCCTTACAATCTAACCAGTCTCAAGAAAATTGGTACTGAGTTTAGCAGAGCAGGTCCACTTCAGCCAGTAATACTTTGCAAACAGATTGAATTCTGAGAGCTCCAAGTGGAACTGAAGCCTTCTTGACTTCAATTGCGCCAAGGACTTCACATCCAAATGGCAGTGCTTCTTAAAGATCACAATACTCGTTGAGATTCATGACCATATATACATCCTCTTGAGCAAAATTCAAGATTATGCTGCCAGTTGTCTTAGACTTCTCAAAACAAAAGGATTACGCCCACTCTCAGTCATCAATTTGATGACTCGCAAAAGCAGCCATGCACTTGAAATGGCTGAGACAGTCATTTAAAAATAAGAAGACTGATCAGGAAGCACGTTTAAGTGAGCAAGTATTCTGGCAGCCAAAGATTTCATTCTGCTGCTTCCACGCTGTGTCAAGTCAACTAGAGGCATTTGTGCCAATGGTCCATACCTCAGTTTGAGTTCTGGCAACCGGAAAACCCTTTCCAATGCCTCTAATGATTTCTCCTGCAAACTAGAGGAAGGGGAAACAAGAAACTTTATCATTGGAGGAATCATATTTGCTTCCACAAGAACCTTACTGCCACTTTGCAGTTTTTGGCCCTCAATTAATGTCAATAATGCATCTAAAGAAGCCTCGCAGGCTTCAAGATCTGCCTCATCGAGAACCCCCACAAGAGGTTCCACAGCATTAGCTTCGATAAGGCAAAATGACGATTCCACCGAACAGATTCCTCCATGAACTGAGCAACCAGATTCCATAGGAGATGAGAAGCACAAGAATCCTCTACGTTTTAGTATTGTCCTGCTCAATTGAGATGAGCTGCATGAGAACTGAGCAAGACACATGGAGGCACGCCTTTTAGTCAAACTAGTTCCAAAATTTAACAAATGCACCAACAAAGGAATAAGCCCCTCTTTAGCTGCTCTCTTTTGCATTTCCTGGTTAGTAGATACAGTGAAACGACTAATAGCTCCAACAGCGTTTTCCACTAATTTACTACTTTGAGAATTGTTCTGCCTGGGGGTCTGCAGTAAGTTGAGAATAACGGGGAAAGCTCCTTTATCCTGGAGCCATTCAGTAAATTGAGACTCCTCTGGTAGTTTGGCGATTATCCCAACTGCAGAAGCAACCTCCTCGACATCACTGGAGGTTCTGATGATCTTGAGCAATGTCTCAACGCACCTTTCTCCTACATGCTCTGCGATGATTGCCTCATCACTTTCATCAACTAAAAAATAGAGAAGCTTTACAGCATTTGCTCGAACATTTAGCCTATCAAGCTCACATAGCTGAACCAACGCTTGGATAACAGAGCACTGCATTCGGAGTAGATCACCAACAGTATAAGTAGATGTAGACAGAAAATGCAGCAAGAGTAGGACCGACATTAAATATGATGTAATTTTGACTTATGATAGAGAAACAGGAGTATCACTCAGATAATAAAGTTTGCAGTTAAAAGTTTCTCAACTATTGGATCAGCATAAAAACCCACGATTCACTAGGTAAATATCCACTATGCAATTCCTCCAAACATGGGAGCATTAGTATCTAGATATTGAACTATATCAGTACTTGTCATATCCACTATGCAAATGCCTTCACAGAAGATTGTGACCTTTTTCCTTTCAATGTAAAAGCTTTCTTGAAATTTTGGAAAGACTGTCTTTGAATTGGTGGTAATTGCATATCCAACATGATACAAATTACATGAACAAACCTCGCCATCCAAAACAAGTGTCCTCTGGACATGTGAAACTCATACTGAAAGTACCTCACTGCAAACAAGGCATTTATGCTTATTACTACTGCAAAGGAACAAAAGAACGAGAGCACAAGGATCGCAGGATGTTACCTGCCTCAATTTGGTCCTGACATTAGTACCGCAAGGGGATTGACACAGGGCATGAAAAGTTCGAAGAATGCACTCTTGTACATTAGGGCTAGAGAATATAGTCAATGAAAAGAGCTTGAAAATATTTTCCGATTCCAAGAACAAACTCTGTGTCAGACCTGACTCTTGAGACAAGGTTGACATAGCAAGTTGCATGATGGTGGCAGCTACTGTTTCACGCAAGCTCAAGGATGATGAGCTGTGATTAAAGAGAACATCAAGTAAGGGACCAACTGCTCCATCTTCTATCATATGGAGCCCATTTTTTGGTAAAGTCGAGAGGGTGTAGAGAGCCTTGATAGCCACTTCTTTCACCTGATAGTCAACATGTTCAATCAAGTGAAGGAGGGGATTCAACACTCCACCCTCATAAAGAGATGCCTTGTTGTGGTCAGTCAACTCCATTTCTGCCAAAGCCTTTGCAATGGTTATTTTGACATCCTCCGGTCCTGCATTTACATTAAATCATAAGCTGTGTTACCAAATTAACCTTGCAGTACTGCTCAATCAAACCGGATTTATGCATTTGATACAAATAAATAAATGAGCAGCCAGAGTGTTGACGCATATCAATAAAAACAATTAAATGTTCCCTAAGTTGTTTTCGATTTGCAATTACACACTTTATTCTTGTCATGCAAGCCTCCAATATAAATAATTTTCACAAACCACAACAAAATATACTCCCAAGATCACTGGAATAGATTACACTATAACTATAACCCTCAAAAGACAACACCAACAGTGATGTCTGACAAGATGTATGAATGAGATTCAACTATAACAAGTCCGGCCTTGTTGCACTAAGAAGAGGGGTCAGAACTTTTGAACGAGATAAAGGAGCAAAATCTACAGAAAAGGATTCCCACTTCAGAAGCCCCTATCAGGGTCACTGAATAAACAACTATTCAAATATGAGATCAGTTTGTTTTTTTCTTTCCCTACAAATAAGCTCATCCTAGTTTCATAAAACCAAGTTCAGATAAATGATGTTGTGTTTACCAGGAATGAAAAAGAACAGCTAACTGCTAGAAGAGGGCCCAGGATCAGTTATGCTAATGTAAAACCTTAATTTCATCAGTCAGAATTGAGGAAATCACCGGAAGAAAGACGCTGCAGAAAATACTTGAAGTAATTTGCCTTTGCCATCTGCACAACATTCTGATCTGAAAAGGACAGATTATCCAGTAGCTCTTCTGCATCTTTTGCAGCTTGAATATCATCACCCCTTGACATGGTCACCAAAAGAAGTATGCATCCTTGGACCTTCCCCAGACGGCCTCTTATAGAACTATTTTTCGATAATTCCAGCAATAATCTTACAGCTAACTTCATCTCACGGCGTCCAAGAGAACCAACGATGACTTCAATTGCGTTGTCAACACTTGCAATTCTTTCCTGCATCATAAACCATCACACGCAAATATGATTGATCTTAGCATTAGTTGTAGCTAGAAATTAATCATATAACATATCGAGATCATGCAAACATAATTGTATTAGATATGTTGGATATGCTAGAATGCTAATTCTCTGCAAAAATTTCTGCAGGGGAAGGTGCTCCCTTGCTATAATATATAAGGAAAATTTGCAGAAGGTAACTAAACGACCATAAGATTACTGTCTCATGTTTAGTTTGGAGTTAACTGTTATAAGTGAGAAGGATGGAAAACTGTCATCTCTTGGGGGACACGAGATTCTAGCTAATATAGACCAAACGAAGATACAAGTAGAGCTTTAAGTATCATTTAGTTTCTTATATGTAGTGAGCAATTAGTTGGTTCATCAGCAACAAAGTCAAATTTTTAAAGAATTTCTCACTTGATAGAATTAATTAAACTTGATGAAATTGAACCCCAAGGACAGTGACTTTCATATAAAAACAGCATATCTGGCTTCATAAATGCGAGAAACCAAAGTGTAGCAGTAGCATTCTGCTGAGAATCCAAGCTATGCCATTGCAACAGCCTGTTAGCACCCACATGTACTCTAGACTTTAAGGCATTAGAAAGAGAAACTCTTATTCTCCCACTTCAATGCAATTAACCATACACAGGTAAACAGGACTTATGTACCTTAGCATGATCAGTATCCCTTGCCACTAAGCACAGAATAATGAGAACATGACTTTTAATGTCTCGAATATCTCGACCTTTTGAACGCAGAAGTTCGATCAATTTGGGTATGTAGTCCTCCATTATTACCCACTCTCGATGCACATCTCTTTGTTCACAGAGATCTTGTAGCTGCTCAAGGCAATGATTCACTTCTTCTTCATTGTCTGACTCAAGCTTCTTTTTGATGGAAGCAATTGTAATCATGTTGTTTCGGTCCTTCCATTCTTCAATAGATTGTCGCAGAGTTTTATTTGGCCGTAAAATTGATGCATCTATAGGAGTCATTGTCAGAGGACACATGTTATTCCCTTCTGCAAACCATTTTTCTATTGCGCTTCGCTCAAAAGTATGTCCAGATGATGTCTCCACAGGGTCCACCATGACATCTCGAGTGATCGGGCAGTAAAATGACTGAAGCGGTTCCAGTGGTTGAGTTCCCAAAGACTTCCGCTTGGTGAAGTATTTTATCTCCCTCTCCTTAGGAGATGAAATAGCATCTGCCCTTTCTAACAAAGCAATGATCTGCTCCATCTGTATAGCTTCTGCCTGATCCTTCCGCAGCTGGGCATTTTCAATCTCACTCTTGAACTCATCAAATTCTCTCCTTAGGGATGTCTTCTCAGTAGATACACCAACTGCCTCTGCAATACAAACCAGCAAATTGTTTGCGTAGGATCTGTCAACTGTCCTCTCCTGTATTCCGGATTCAATTTTCTCTAGAACCTCTTCTTCAGCTGAAGCAGCCCGAAGCTCCGCCTTCTCCATATTGTCACATAGAATCCTGATGTCTTCACTTATATTAGAAGAGAGATCCAATGATGCCAACGGGAGGAGGCTTAGTCCTCTACTGATCTCTCTCATGCTGTTCTCCAAGCTTTTCACAATTTTGCGACAATTCATTAAAAGATACACTTTGCTCCTCTTGCTGCACTCCCTCGTAAGTCGCTTGGCATTGTTGACTTCTCTATTGAGAATCTCAATTGCAGCCAGCAAGCTTTGAGAATTACTGATTTCTTTCCGACTCAGTTCTTTAATTACTGGGACAATCCTTTCCAAGTAAGTAGTGAGTACCTTAAAACTTTCCTTCTCAACGAGAACGTCATTGGAAGCAACTATAACATCAACAATGTACTCCATCGTTTGAGAAAGGGCTTCGGATGCAGGAGCCAATGATGCATTAGTGACCACGTCCAATGTCATTTTGTGGCAAGCAAATGGGAAAAGGCAATCAAATTTCAAAGACAGAGATGAGACAACCGTGCACTAAGGCTGTTGATCTCATTGTCCTCTAGAAGAGATTCCCTGCACCAAAAGAAAGAATTAAATCAGGAAGCTTTTCCCCAACTCCTTTTTTTTTTTTTTTTTGTAGGGAAGCTTTCTTCTCATAAGGTTCAATTCTGAAAGTATCCCATGTGTCCCAAAAATTTTGTCGCAGTTTGTCAGGTCCGCTGTTCTCACGGGCGTAACCGACAGAGGTGCGTAATGGCAAATGCAAAGCTCAATAAGCAGTTAGAAAGACTCAAAAAAAAAAAAAAAAAACTCATGCACTTTCCCGTACAAAAAATTGCCAGATTACAATGAAAAAGATTTTCACCGGGAAAAATAAGCTATTCTAGGATAAAGGGAAATGACATCATAAATAATTTCGGAGAAACCACATACTGGGTAAGCTCATCAGATGGCTCGCTCCGTTCTCGATCACACATCAGCTGAAACTCCCAATTTCGTTTCTTAAGCAATTCGCGACCGAGAAATACGAGGTACCGGTCCCAAAATCGAAGCCATTACGATCGCAGGAGGCATCGATGCATTCTCTAGTACCAACATCACAGGCCTCGACGCGCACTCTAGCAAACGTAACCCGAGTCCGACGGCATTCATCGCAGCTTAAAGTCAACACAATCGGTCGAAATTGTTCATTTCGAGATACGATCGAAGAGGTGCAAAACCAAAGCGAAATCGCAACCACTCACCGCCCCCCCGCGAAACCCGAGTCCCGTTCCTCCCGTTAGAAGCTGAAAGGCGAGGAGGAAGAAGTAAAAGATCGGAGAATTGGGTAAGAAGCAGATCGATAGTGCTACGGAATCAATGTCGAGACCACAGCTCTGAACCAAGACTCAAGAAAGTTGACTGGAGGTCAACACCATCTCTTGCTTCCAAGACCCGAAGAACGAGTTGCCCGAAAGAAGAAGGGATCAATGCCGGCGAGGAGGGAAAGGGGGAGGGAGAGGGACTCGGACAGGGGAGACCGAGACCGAGTGTGCGAAAATGAATAAAATAAGTAAGAAGGAAAAATATCTGATCGATGTCTGTCCGTTATCGCCCTTCTCGCGTCGCCTACAGCGGGGCACGAGACCGGAGTGACGACCACGACAGTCGACGACACCGTCCTTTGACCGTGTTCGATCCTCTTAACGACATTTAACTCTGGAGCGCGTCTGAAGTGACGATCTACGCTCTCACGAAAAGGGCGATCCCAGTCCGCAAACCTTTATTTTGGGAAAGTTTCGGTCCTCGTACTTTTTATAAAAAAATCAATTTTGGTCCGCTTACCTTATCCAATAGGAAGATCCGATCCTCATGTTGTTCTTCAATCCATCCAATTTCTACCCGAAATCCAATTGTAGGATATTCAGTTAGCATTGATCATCGACTTTTAGTGTTTACATGTGTCGCGACCTAATTTTCTAAACAAGGTGTCACCTAAAACTGCTAGATTAATGGATTCTAAATCTTTAAACTTAAAACGCTTTTCTTTAATTCATCATACCAATTCGCGACTTAAGATTCAAATATTTAACATGCAAAAATTTTTAACTGTAAGTCGCCACTAAACATTTTTTATTTTCATTTATTTTTATTTTTTTTAAGATAAGTAATTATTAAATAAATATTAAATCTAAAATATCAACAAATAAAGGATTAAAATAATTGAAAAAATAACATGTTGTCTCACAGGTCAAATTAACGATTTTCCAAACCCTAATTATCACAACAAAAAGATCAAAATAATTAAAAATCTGATCCGAAATCTTACGGATCAAATTAATAATTATAATGATTTAACAATTAAAATTCTACCAAAAAGCCCAAAAATTAATATAATTAAAAAAATAATCCATGTCTCTCGATTAAATTAATAATTACAATAATTCTAGACAAAATCCTAGAGGATAATGCCTACAAAATGCACAAATATTAACATTGACAAACCATACTCCTATAATAATGAAACTTAAAATAAATAAAGTAAAACAAAATAAAATAAATATAAATATAAATAAACCACCTAAGACTCAACGCTTCTGCGTGATGGTGCTGCTGGTGGAGCGACTATGACACGAGCGCTCGAGTGGAGGGGCGGCTTGCTGAACGGTGAGGGCACAGGATTGCAGCGACGCGGGGTCGGTGTAGGTGCGCGTGAGGAGTGGATGCACTGTGATGAGTGACGCGGAGGCAGCGCAGGCTGCTGCGGATTGCGTCGAACGGAGTCGACAGTTGGCTACTACGGTGTCACGGACGGTGCTCCTATGGTACAGCAATGTCGGCGGTGTGGGTTCGCCGGAAAGAGGATGGTGGCGAGTTAGGGGGGTGTCAACGTGGGTGACATTGGTGCTTCGGGATCTGCAGATGGCTGCAGCAGCGTGGCAGCCTATAGCAACGACGCGGGCTCGCGAGCGATGGAGGGTTCCGGTAGAGGCGACCAGCAGCGGCGATGGGCGAGCAGGTCGCGGGCTATGGTAGGTTGTTGCGGCGATGTCTAGTGTCTACAGAGGCATGTTCGGAGTGGGACTCAAACGAAGGCGTGGGCGCGGCAACAGCGTCGAGCACGGCAGCATTGTTGCCGCGCGTCAGGGGCAAGTACGGTGAGGTGGCGGTGGCGAAGATGCGACGGAAGCAGTGCGAGTAGCTCAGAGACCAACGGTGCAGGGATTGGTCACATGGTAAAGGGAAGCCACAGAGAAGAAGAATAGTAGCGTTTCTTTTGCTTTTCTCTTTTTTATTTTCTCCCTCTCTCACCTGTCCATTCGCACATTTCTCTCACTGAAGCTCCCTATTCTCACTGCTGACTTTTCCCTTCTTGTCAGAGAAAGAAAAGATAAAAGGTTTTCTCCTTGAAACAAAATGGACGAAGGTTGCTTTTCCTCGTATGAATTTTCTCTCAATCTTTTCTCTGAATTTTTTCAAATTTGCTTCCCCTTATCATGAAAAATGAGCCTATCTTTTATAGTGATTCGAAACGGTCTCCTTGCATGGCATTTCCCGAGTTACCATTTCTTGTCACATTAAATCAAATCTGTATGATTTGGCAATCAACTCCATTATTGCCCATTTTTCACTTGATTTCAAAATTGTTGCTACATTTAACAAAATCTGGACATCTATCAGAATTCCATATTTCTTTGCATAATTCAATCAAATCAATTTCTCCCATCATTCATTTCATTTTTTTCTTTTTATTTGTTCAAAATGCAATTTTATTTTTCCAAAATTAGGTGTCAACAACTGCCCCTCTTTGAAGGTGAGCTCGTAGAGGTTGCATTCAAAGACAAATTGAGACCTAATTTTAATTATGCATATACACTAAATGACTTTTTGTTGGAAAATGAATTCCTTTTTGAATGCAATTTATATGATGCATGGAAATGCTAATGCAAATGATAAAGGAACTTACCTAGAATTACTTACCTTCGGGGAGAGTAACTCAAGATAGATTGGTGTTACATGTCCAGGACCCGTACCATTCTGCGGTTACTCAGAATAATAACATGACTTCGCAAAGTGACTGCTTTTTTAGGACCCGTACCATTCTATGGTCACCTAAACTGGGATTCATTTTCCAAGACCCGTACTATTCTACGGTCGCCTAATGAATCTGGGAAAAATCTTTGGGGTGCAACTCCATCGAGTGCTAGTGCTTGAAAAGGAATACTTGTACAATGACACGTATTTAAGGTATGAATAGAGATATACTTACGTGGTAACATCTCTGTTCCTTGGGGGATATGTCTTCCATTTTAATGAGGTGACTCTAGGCAACGGAAGCACACCATGTCGATGAAGGGGAACATCGGGCTATGGAAGCACGTCGATTTGATAGGAGGACTCTGGGCTACAGAAGCACATCGGTCATATCAAAGGACACCGGGTTATGGAAACATGCCGGGTCAATAAAAGAGACTCTGGGCTATAAAAGCACACCATGTTAATATAAAGGACATCAAACTACGAAAACACGTGGGGTCAATGTAAATGGACTCTAGGCTACGAAAGCACGCCAGGTCAATATAAAGACACCAAACTACGAAAGCACACCGAGTCGATGTAAAGGGACTCTAAGCTACGAAAGCACGCTTAGGTCAATATAAAGGACACCGGGTTATGAAAGCACGCCGGGTCGATGTAAAGGGACTCTGGGCTACGAAAGCACACCAAGTCAATATAAAGGATAGCTTGACCGAGTCAAGTGTTAATGCACTCGAT
Organism: Eucalyptus sideroxylon; assembly: GCA_014182405.2. Classification (NCBI taxonomy): domain Eukaryota; kingdom Viridiplantae; phylum Streptophyta; class Magnoliopsida; order Myrtales; family Myrtaceae; genus Eucalyptus; species Eucalyptus sideroxylon. Next base: position 11,534,726 of record CM024552.2, on the reverse strand, counting down.
GCCCATTTGAAGCTTTGGGATTGATTGGGCCAATCACGTCAATACCCACATCAAGAAAGGTCATGGCTCGGAAAATTGATGCAGCTCAGTTGGAGGAACATTCATCTTATTTCCATGAATCTGGCAGCGGTGACAACTCTGAACATGCTGGATGCAGTCACTTTCTAGTGTGAGCTAGTAGTAGCCTAATCTCATAATCTTCTTGGCTAACATGTGTCCATTCATATGGGGGCCACATACTCCCTCGTGCATTTCTTGCATAATTTGAATGGCTTTGACTACATCTATACATCGCAACAAGACCAAACCGTAAGATCTCTTGTACAAATTCTCACCACTGACGAAAAATTTCAATGCCATCTTTTATAATCCACTTCCTATCAGCCTGAGTGCTTCCTTCGGGAAATTCCTATTTTTTAATGTAATTTATGATATTGTAATACCATGATTTTCCATCAGGTTCTTCAGTCACAATCATACAATAAGCCGGTTTTGACAAAACTTTTATTTTCAGAGGTTCAACCTCCAACCCATCAGTGACTTGCAGCATAGAGGACAACATCACAAGTGCATTTGCAAATTGATTATGAGACCTCAACAAGTATTCAAACGAAACATCCTCGAACTCTTTTACCAGATTTTCTAAATACTTGTGATATGGGAGTAACTTGGCATCCTTTGTCTTTCATTCTCCCACGGCCTGCGGTATGATTAGTGCAGAATCTCCAAACACTTTTAACTTAGCCACACCCATATCAATTGCGGCTTAAAGCCCGAGGATGCAAGCTTTATACTTGACCACATTGTTAGTGCACAGAAATATCAATTTTGCAACTACCGGATGGTGTTGTCCATCTGGAGATATCAGAATTGCCCCAATACCCGAACCTGATAGGTTTACAGCTCCATCAAAGAACATCTTCCATGAGTCTTCATTTACACTTAAGACACGGTCATCAAGGAAACTGTCATCATCACTAGGGACTACTGAATTTTCGGCCAATAGATCAGCGATCACTCGACCCTTAACCAACTTTTGTGGCATGAATTGCACATTAAATTCAGAAATCAAGATTTTCCATTTGGCCAACTTACCCACCAAAGCTGGCCGCTCAAGTAAGTACTTGATAGGGTCGTTCTCAGTCACGAGGAATGTCTGATAATGTAGTATGTATTGTCGCAACCTATGCAACACCCACACCAATGCCACACAAGTCTTTTCAACTCTGATACAGTGAATTTCTTGCTCAGGTAATAAATGGCCCGCTCTTTTCTGTCAACAGGACTTTCTTGAGTCAACATTGCACCCAATGACTCACTATGAATAGTGAGGTAGAGAATCAAAGGATGCCCTAGTGAGGGCGGGATAAGACTTGGTGGATTCATCAAGTACTGCTTCATCTTGTTGAACGCTTCTCAACACTCATCATCCCAGTTGACTTGTGCATTTTCTATTAGAAGCTTAAAGAATGGCTTGGCAGTTTCAAAGAGTTGGAAAATGAATCTCGCTATGTAATTCAATATCCCTAGAAGGCTCCGAACTTCTTTCACCGTTGACGGAGGTTGCAATTTACATATGGCATTAGCCTTGGAAGGATCGATCTCAATCCCTTTACTACTCATAATAAATCCAAGTAATTTACCGGATGTTGCTTTGAACACGCATTTAGCGGGATTTAGACGAAGCTTGAACTCACGGAGTCGATCAAACAACTTCCAGAAGGTTTCGATGTGACTTCTACCTAATTAGGTCTTTACAATCATATCATCAACATAGACTTCAATCTCCTGATGCATCATGTCATGAAATAATACGACCATAGCTCGCTGGTAGGTTGCCCCAGCATTCTTGAGTCCGAAGGGCATGACCTTATAATGAAAGGTTCCTCACGGGGTAATAAATACAGTCTTCTTCTTGTCTTCCTCCTTCATCCTTATCTGATTGTATCCAGAAAAACCATCCATAAATGAGAATAGTTCAAAGTCAGCAATACTATCCACAAGGACATCTATGTGTAGTAATGGGAAATCATCCTTTAGACTAGCCTTGTTCAAATCCTGATAGTCAACACAAACTCAAACTCGACCGTCCTTCTTCATCACCAGCACGATATTAGTCACTCATTCGAGGTATTGTGAGACTTCAATAAATCCCACATTCAAAAGCTTCATCACCTCTTCCTCTATCTTATTTGAGAGCTCGGGCTTAGTCCTCTGCAACCTTTGCTTCCTAGATGGCACGTCCGGATTAATAGGTAGGCAATGCTTCACGATTGACGGGTCTAGTACAGGCATGTCAGCATAGGTCTATGCAAAAATGTCTTGATATTCCTTCAGTAATTGAATTAGGCGCTCAACCTCATCTGTGGGGAGACTTGCCCTAATTTTCACCTCTTTGGCTTCTTGAGTGTCACTCAAATTAATAGTGACGATATGTTTAGATGTGAGAGTTTTAGTTTTTTCATGTTGTTCCCAGCTACATTGCACTTCAATGGAGTCTTCGATCGAGTCTTCAGGCTCATTATTATCAATACCGGTTGCATTGGATTGAACCATTTTCACACCGTTGCATACCATAAGATTGTCCCTGAAACATGAAGTAGATAAATTAGAAAGGCAAACAAAGTAATCTACATTTTTGCTTCTTTTTTTTTTAAATTCTTTGGCAAAAACACTTTTTGAAATATTTTGACATGAGGTAGCATGATGAAGCCCAAGCCTCAGAATTCTCCTTGGATTTTTCTTTTCTTTCATCGGTTGAATATCATCACCGGGTTGTTTTGGTGTACCTTATCATGCCCTCAAAATAAAACTTGTAATTTTATTGAAATTCATCAATCAATTACATTTATTGAATGGAAAAATGCAACACTCAATCACTAAAAGAAAAAGAAACTGAAAACATCTTTCAGAAAATAATAAAAATTCCCACGCAGGAGAATGTGCAAAAGCAATAAAAAAAAATTACTCTTGTGGGCTAAGGCCCATCTCTTCAGGGGGTCCTTCATCAATGGCTCCTATGATGAGGTCATCGAATAAGCTTGCAATTTCTTCCAGCTCATCATTAGGGTTCTCCGTCTTCGGGGGTGTCGGCCCGTCCATGCCACCCCATCCATCATTCGGCTGTCCCAGGGTGTCCATCACATGCACCTTCAAGCTCTTGATTTGATCGGCGTCATGTTCCAAGATAGTATTCACCATACCCTCATGTTTTGGTAACGGATTTTTCTAGACGTTCGGTCGAGCAGTTTGAAACGAAAAAGCCTTCGTGTCCAAGAGGTTTTGGATCTTATGCTTGAGGGTGAAACATTCATCAGTTGAATGCCCTAATTCACCGCTATGGTAGTCACACTTCATCAGGTCGTAACCTCGATTACTTTCGCGATTAGGACGCTTCGGTTCACTGGAAAGCAAACCTCTCTTTTAGAGAATCGCTAACACTTAAGATGGAGATCTAGGGAGAGGAGAGAACTGCCTTCTATTATTTGCTTGGGCAAATGATTGACGACCAGCAATTTGTTGTTGCCTTTGATTCATTAGAATAGCTGGGGTGCGATTAGTACCTTTTGGGCTATAGGTCACATTCACATCCTCAACAACTTCCTTATCTTTCTTGGTAGAGAATCTTTTAATAGATGGCTCAAAAAACCATTATTCCCTTATCCCCATCTCGATTTGTTCTCCTACAAGAATAAGCTAATTGAAGCTCTCGACATACGTACTGGCCATTCGGTTACGGAACTCAAATGGAAGGGTATTCACGAACAACTTTATCAACTCCTTGTTGGTAGGCTCAAGAGTAATTTGGCCGCCAAGTTTCTCCATTTTACAGCATACTCTTTAAATGACTCACTCCTTTTTCTTTTCCATCCACTCCAAGTCTTCTCGGGAAGGTGCGATGTCCATGTTGAATTTGTACTGTTTGAGGAATGCGTTCGTCACCTCGTTCCAGGTTTCGAGGAGGTTTACGTTCTTCATCACATACCAGTTTAATGCGGGCTCGGTCAACTCGCATGAAATGATTGGATCATGAGGGGCTCATTTTTTACATGCTGGGCCATACGCACGTGATACATCCTGCAAATGAGATTTCGGACAAGATATCCCGTCGTACTTCTCAAATTCCGGCATTTTGAACTTGTTCGACATTTTGACCTTCTCATAGACCAAGAGGTCGAATGGGAGTGAGCTTTGTGACTCTTGCAGCTGTCTCACTTTCTCCTCTAACTTTGCAACGCGCTCATCCTGATCTGTCTTGGGAACACTGTCTAGCTTGGCCTTTCCAACAAGGACCATGTCATCTTCCAGCCTAGGCGTTTCATCATCACTCATTCGGGCCATGTTTGCCAGCCTCGGGGCTACTATCTTAGGGAGAGCGAGTGGAGGACTTGGGTTTACTTGGAGGGATTGAAGTTGAGCTGTTATAAGCTGCATGGAAGCGGCTAATTGTTTGAGTTGATCTTCCATGGAGGACATGCAATCGCGCATCTCGCTTTGGTCGGCCATTTTAGCCTTTGATTGTGTAATAATGGGAGAACGTAGTGGATGCGTTGTTACCTAATGGAAAATGAGGTAATGTAAGAACCAATGACAAGATAGAAAATGGCCCATGACAACGGTCTAATCACCTGATTTTATTCAAAATTCACTAGAAACATTAAACCAAACAATGAACTAAGAATTGAAATTCAAGTCCCTAAACATTGAACTAAACACATTGAATTGAAAATCGAAATCAAGTTCCCTAGACATTGGACTAAGAATCAAAATTCAAAAGATCTCATTTATATGCTTTCGGGATTCCAACGCATTGCGAAGCTTCTTATTTTCAGCTTCAATCATTGCTACTTTCCGCTTAAGATGCTCAATTTGTGTTCGCTGAGTGGGTTTCTCAGTCACATCAGGGACCACTGGATGTAAGGTTGCAGGAATCCGGTGTTGTTGAATGTAGAATGCCGAAGCATGGTGGACTTCCTCTTCGCCTTTCAGTCTTTTGGGCACCAAAATCTTCTATGGGTGGCATTCATTCTAAGCGGCAATGATCATCTGGATCTCGTTGAAGTAGTTATAGTATGTTCGAATAAAACGAACTTGGAATGTCTCTATCTTGAGTGGTGGGGGAACTTCTTGAAGAGTTTTGTACTGATGGGCCACACTATATGGGTAATAAGAAGTTGCACCAAAAAGACCCAGCAACGGGATTGGCTCATCATGCTTGTGTGGGAAATGAGCCTCATCAACTTGGAACCATTTAGTATGTCATAGGAATGTCTTAGGATTTGGATCTTTCAAAAAATTAATTCAACAGGTGTACTGTTTATTCGGAGAAAAATGTTCTAGGACTGTAAATTTTTGTATAGGGTGCCTAAAATTGTCAATCTTAAATTGTTTCATGAGGTGCTCAAAACCCCTTATGTATAAGAAAAACCATATTTGTAAAAGTTCAGGGAGGGCACGCATAGTCTTTTCTTCATTTTGTTTGAAACAGTTTAATAACAAAAATGTTTCAGCTAAAACCATATTGACATAATTTAAGCCGTCACAAACACGATTAACCACCCATAAAATTGAAGGATTAATGGCATTTCTTCGATAAGGAAAAACAATTAGCCCGAAAAATGCTAACATGAATATCCTAACTTTTGAAATCATTGATTGATTTGCAAAACAGTTTTCAAAAAACGAAAATGGGGATGCAAAACAATTAGCTTTGACAACTTTCCTTACTCTTTCGGCTTCAATTTATAAAAACTGTGATAATTCAGAAATAGAATCTATACTAATAGGCAGTCTAACAAGTTCCTTTTACAATGGCATTCCAATGGCAACACTATATTCTTCAAGTATTAGAGTCAATTTGTACTCACCAAATATGAAGGTGGAAGTTTGTGGACACCAGAAGTGAGGGAGTGCTTGTATCACACTAGAGTGGATGTTGATCTCCAATAGTGGGAGAAGTCGGGCAATCCTAGTCTTCACATACCTCTAGCCCTCTTGATCTAACTAATCCAACCACATCTTAAGCTCTTTTTTGGGAGTGGAAATGAACTGTACGTCAGTCCTCCCCATAGCATATAAAACAAGACGTGACAAAACCTATTGTCATGGACCGACGAAATTGCAATAAAGTAAGTAAATTGTGAAGTAAGAATTTAAATAATTTACTTTCACCAGAAGGGATGACAAGCACATAGACACACGCATGAAATGTGAGGCTCGATTTCTATCTAAATGGCTTAACAAAGTGGAGCTAAGAGGATAATTTGACCATTGCAGTCTCGCATTAACGTGTTAGGTCCCCCTAACTTCGATTCAGTCGAATGGAATTTCCAATAGTCACACAGTCTCGTGGATATGGACAAGCACATTCGACACCATGAGAAGACTATTTGGGGGAAGAGAAAGTCAACCTCTACATAGTAGTCTCGCTTTGGAGGAATTATCCTTTTTAACATCATCTTAGAAATCCTATCGTAGCCCAAGTCCGGCCACAGGTTGCGTGTGCAATAGTATAGTGCTAAAAACAATAAAACATGCATAACAGTTTAAGTGCAAACAATACTTCTAATCATGGAAAAATAGATCATTAATCCCACACTCCAACCTGCAAGACAAAGGTTAGCATAGACTACTCCCCTTATACCTCCCATCTGCAAAAACATTTAACACCTTAGAAACATTAGGGACATACCCGGTGTCCTTGCTGCCAAACAAAAAACATTTTTGAAAGGAAAAAAAAATTGGCCTAAGTCCACTAAGTGTTTTAACACAAGTCTCTAGTGGAGTCGCCAAACTGTCGTGACCTAATTTTCGGGTGCACCACCTAAAACTAGGTTAATGGACTACTAAGTCTTTAAACTTAGCTCGGGTTCTCCCAAGCCCATACCAATTCGCGACTTAAGATTCAAATATTTAACATGCAAAAGATTTTTAACTAGGAGTTGCCATTAATCGGTTTATGGTAGGTCGATTAGACACCAAGTAAAATAATGGGAGAATTATTTTACTTCTACGAACTAGAGACTAAAGGTACAGGGACTTTGTTACACTAAACTTCTTTAATGCCCTTGCGGTACCATTTCTTTTATTTTTCAAAAATATTTTTGTGGGCAGTTTGAACTTATTTTAGCCTAAAATGCTATCATGCAAATATGGTGACCACACGAATGCTCATCCAATATTAAACATTCAAATAAAAATAAATTGCATCACACAAAGCGAACAATTTTTTGGGTTTTCTTGAAAATTAGAATTTTTATAAAGATGCATTTTTTAACTACATGACTTAATTTTACTAACAAATAAATCCTAATTAAATTAACCTATTATGCAAACTAATTAACATGCACCTAATATTTTTATTTTATTTTATTGAAATTCGGAATTATAAAAACCCTAATTAAACTATCTAAAAATGGATAATTTTCTAATTTATTCTAGGGAGTAGTTTGACTTAAACCCTTTCCTATCTTGGTAAACTATTTTTTAGAAAAATGATATTTAAGATGTGTGAACATTATCTAAAACCCTATTTAAAAAAAAAAAAAGTTATTTAGGTCCAACCCTAACTTATTTCTAAAAATGCAATCCTAAAAATGTAATCCTAAAAAAATTCTAATTTACTAAACCTACATGTCTGATTTACTAAACCTATATACTCATGCAGAATTTTGATTTTTTTTTTTTGAATTTTTAGTTTTTTTTAAAGATAAGTAATTATTAAATAAATATTAAATATAAACTATTAGCAAAATAAATGATTAAAATAATCAAAAAAAAAATAACATGTTGTCTCACAGATCAAATTAACGATTTTCCAAACCCTAATTATCACAACAAAGAGATCAAAATAATTAAAAATCTGATTTGAAGTTTTACGGGTCAAATTAATAATTATAATAATTTAATAATTAAAATTCTACCAAAAAGCCGAAAAATTAATATAATTAAAAAATAATCCGATGTCTCTCGGATTAAATTAATAATTACAATAATTCTGGACAAAATCCTAGAGGATAATGCCTACAAAATGAACAAATATTAACATTGACAAACCATACTCCAATAATAACGAAACTTAAAATAAATAAAGTAAAAAATAAATAAATAAATAAACCACCTAAGACTCAATGCTTCCGCGTGATGGTGCTACTGGTGAAGCGGCTGTGACACGAGCGCTCGAGTGGAGGGGCGGCTTGCTGAACGGTGAGGGCACGGGATTATAGCGACGTGAGGTCGGTGTAAGCGCTCGTGAGGAGCGGACGCGCTGTGATGAGCGACGCGAAGGCAGCGCGGGCTGCTACAGATTGCGTCGAACGAAGTCGACAATTGGTTGCTATGGTGTCACGGACGGTGCTCCTATGGTACAACAACATCGACGGTGCGGGTTTGCCGGAAGAAGGATGGTGGCAAGTCAAGGGGTGTCAACGCAGGTGACGTTGGTGCTTCGGGATCTGCAAATGGGAGCGTCGGATGATGGCTGCAGCAGTGTAGCGGCCTCTGAATAGTAGCAAAGACGAGGGCTCGCGAGCGATGGAGGGTTCCGGTAGAGGTGACCAGCAGCGGTGATGGGCGAGCGGGTCGCGGGCTACTGCAGATCGTTGCAGCGATGTTTGGCGTCTACAGAGGCGCGTTCGAAGCGGGACTCAAATAGAGGCGTGGGCGTGGCAACAACGTCGGGTGGGCGAGTCCGACGAGGCGGCGGTGGCGGAGATGTGGCGAAAGCGGCGCGAGCAGCTCAGAGACCACCGGTGCAGAGGTCGGTCACGCGGTAAAGGGAAGCCACGGAGAAGAAGTACAGTAGCGTTTCTTTTGCTTTTCTCTTTTTTATTTTGGCTGCGTTTAGGAACAGATTTCCCAAGTATCTTTAGACACCTAAAGGCCTTTTGGCCAAGTATCAGGTGTTTGGCAAAAATTTTAGAAACCCCATTGAGCCAAAGCCAGCCTTCGGAAGGCTGAAAGCTTAAGGCAGCCCTTAGGGTGCCTTGGGCTTTTAGCTTTGGCTTTGCATTTGTTTGCCCCTTCTACTGTTCATCTTCTTCGTAGACTTTCTACTGCTCATCTTCTTCGTTCAAGCGTTCGGATTGTGCAAGGCTGCTGAGGGCGAACGATGGACCAGCAAAAGGCCGATGATGGTCATGGCGATCGTCGCCGGTGGGTCACGTGACCTCCGGCGGGTGTGTAGGCCGCGCGACCTCGTGAAGACCTAGGTGCGACCTCGCGGAGACTTAGGCGCGACCTCATGGTGACCTAGGCGTGACCCGGATCACGGGTCACCGGCGAGACCCGATCTGGGGTCGCCGGAGGTCGTGCGACCTCGCGGCGACCGGATCCGGGGCGCGCCGGCGCTAGAGGTCACACGACCTAGGTCTAGTTGCCGTGAGGTCGCACGACCTCCGGTCAAAGCTCCTCCTCCGCTTCTCCATTTCTCTCCCTCAAAGCTTCACCGCCGATTCTCGGCCATTCCGATTCTTTGACCATGCTCCTCCGCATCGCCCCTGCTTTTTCGCTCCTCGGCCCCGCCGACAACAGCCTCTCCTCGTCATTGTCGTCTTCCCTCGTGGGGGCGAATCCGGTAGCGCTTCGGTTCTCGAGTGGCAGGCACGAAGGCACCGTCAGCGCAAGCAAGGAGTCGAACAGTCGGCCGCTCACCAGCGTCGTGTTCCAGCCCTTCGAGGAGGTGAAAGAAGGAGCTCAATCTGGTGCCCACCATGCCTCATATTTTTTTTCTTTTTTAATTAATCACCAAAGTCATTTGTAAATTTATCTCTCCAAACACTATTTTACACATAGGTATTTTATAATGGACTTTCAAACTACAATTTACCAAACACAATTTGCATTTTGGAAAACCCTTTTACCTCAAAATCATTTGCATTTTTCCAAAGACTTTCTCCAAAAGTCCAACCAAAAGCACCCTTTCTCCCTCTCTCACCTGTCCATTCGCATGTTTCTCTCACTGAAGCTCCGTGTTCTCACTGCTAACTTTTCCCTTCCTGTCAGAGAAAGAAAAGATAAAAGGTTTTCTCCTTGAAACAAAATGGATGAAGGTTGCTTTTCCTCGTACGAATTTTCTCTCAATCTTTTCTTTGAATTTTTTTTGAATTCGCTTCTTCCTGTCATGAAAAATGAGCCTCTCTTTTATAATGATTCGAAACGGTCTCTTTGCATAGCATTTCCCAAGTTACCATTTCTTGTCACATTAAATCAAATCTGTATGATTTGGCAATCAGCTCCATTCTTGCCCATTTTTCACTTGACTTCAAAATTGTTACTGCATTTAACAAAATCCGGACATCCATCAGAATTCCATATTTCCTTGTATAATTCAATCAAATCAATTTCTCTCATCATTCATTTCATTTTTTTTTATTTGTTCAAAATGCAATTTTATTTTTCCAAAATTAGGTGTCAACAACATGCATAAACCTTCTAGAGAAAACTTAGGCTTTTGAGCCTCCATTACTCTATAGGGGTTTTGATTTTGATTTCTCTTTCTATCTTTAACAATTATAGAGCATATATTTGAAGTTTAATAGAGCGTTAGACTACTTATTTGCATTTTTTTTTACTAAAATTTGAAATGTATCACAAATTTCAAGACAAATTACAAAGAAACTATATGTGATTGCGGGTGTCAAGTTTTATGTACCATGAAAGTTTCAAGTGAGGGATGGGAAAAAATCAAAATGCATTCGATGCAAAATATAGATTAACTAAAAAGGAAAAAGTATAAAGTTCATCCAAACACACTAAAAAACTAAAAAACTAAGCACTCAAGAAAATTAAGCTCTTTTAATAACTCTAACTAATTGCCATCGACTCAAAAGATTTAAGAAGTCAAAAATTTACTTCAACCGATGCGTAAGACAAGTTACTTTTTGTTCAATTGAAAAGGTAATCTTGCCAATCTACTCTAGTATAGGTTAATCTAAGAAATATTACTTACTTGAATGTGCTTTTGACAATTGGTCAAATAAGGATTGCTTATTTGGATTTCAAGCTCCTCGGTTGATTCATTTAGCTTTCCTCTAATTTTTTGTATAATACCACTACTCATGTGAATACATTCTAAACTTTATTCGCCTATCTGGCTTTAACATTAGTCATAGAACCATTGCATATGTATGTTCTCAACTCTTCAATTTCATTTTCCTCTAGATTTACATGTTCCTCCATGTCTCATCTTGAGATCTTCTAAAGAGAAAATGTGAAAAACCCTCCTCAACTTTTGGACTCACATTAAATAATCCTCAATTTTTAAATTCCATCCTCAAACGAAGAACCCAATTGGATAAATAAATATAATATTGTCCAAAAATGGCATTATACTCTAATAGATGAGGAAATAAATTAAGTTTCCTTCTAGCTGAATAATAGCAATCCTGCATCATGCTTCTCAATGAGAAAATCTCGCTCCAACCCTAACAAATCCTGAAAATATACTAAAAGTTTAAGTATCAAACATCAAAAATGGTGTTTTTTGGTCGTCTCTTCCTTCGACTTGATCAGTCCTTCCATGGACTCTAGTAATCTGCTAGCTAAATTTAAAGGAAAAAATTTGAACCTTTATTGCGCATAGACATTGTTGAGCTGACAAATGGCTCACATGATATGTTAATGATGTGATCTTGACACTTGATTATAGGGTACCATGAAGTGACAGCAGAGCCTTGGCCTTTGAATCAACAACTCTTACAAACTATTTATACCCCCCCCCCCAAAAAAAAGACCAACTTTTACTTATTGTTGACATATGATAGACTTAATCAATGATAGTAGAGTTTGGTCATTTATGAATAAGGGAATCAACAACTTGATGAAATGACAACATAAAGAAATTAACAACCTAAAGAAATTGATAAATAGGGGAGTCAATGTGGCACCCCTAAACCACTTAAGGTTGCCACAGTTACCTATCGCTACACCTAATGAACACTAGTTACATCTCTTAGTAGAAACATCGTAGTTCATAAGCATTTTTTTTTTTTTTGAAAACGGTCCCAACGCAACGTATTAGCATAAGCATAATTCAATATCGCCATCTTTCCCCCAACGATCATGATACAATGCACACCACTAAGTACCATAGGAAAAGATAAAGCCGAGCCACTTTTATTTACATATTTTCAAGATGGATTTTCTCGGGTTGATAGAACAAAAGAAAGCCAAGATTTTTAGCTACACTTGTCCACATCCCAAAGGATATTTCGACCCCTAAAGTGATCACGTGATATTCTCCATCTAACAGTGGCAGCTACTCCCAAAAAAAGAGACATCAGCTCTTTAACCCTCATGCGGCCATCACACCCATCCTGGTGTGTCAGGTGGTGGTGGCGGCAACATCCCTTAAACACTCCGTCTCAGCGAACATGAACTAACAGAAACTCTTGAATGACAGGGCCCTCAGCTAGGCCCACATCGTACATAACCAGCGCTCGCACTCGCACAAATGTTAGTCCAGGGACTGTGACGCAGTCGATCTCCGTACACTCTACCTCTACATCCGATGGGAGGCCATAGAAGGTGCCCCGCGTGACGGTAGGTAGTGGCATCTTTCTAATCTGAAATGTTAGTTCCGGAAGGGGTGAGTACAACCACTCAGCAGGTAAAAGATCCAATAACCACTCAATACATCACGCAATATAATCATAACATAGTACATGTCATTCATGCATCCAAGCATAACTTACCTTGCAACCATGCATATGCAAACACACTATATGTTCATACATTCTCATGTACTCTTCACAAGCATATCACATATATATCATCATACCATAAGTGATCATCATCATATCACACACATATATCATCATATTATAGGTGATCATCATCATGTCTCACACATATCATCATGCCATAGGTGATCATCATCATATCATATATGCATGTCATCATGCCATAGGTGATCATCATCATATCATATATCATCATGCTATAGGTGATCATCATCATGTCTCACACATATCATCATACCATAGGTGATCATCATCATATCATATATGCATGTCATCATGCCATAGGTGATCATCTTCTTGTCATATATGCATGATTCAATTTCCACTTTTATCTTTCAATTCGATCACCACATCTCTCTTTCCCGGGATTAGTAATTGCATCCCACACTTTATCACTCGCACCCCAACCTGGTATCGTGAGAAAAACCTCTAGCACACCCCACCGAGCATCCAACACTCCCACATTTCGGGCATCTCGCATCCCAACTGGCATCACAAGGCATCCCCCCAAGCACAAACCTCCGGGGCTTCCGACACCCAACCATTCCGGGCATCTTGAAACTCCCGAGGACATCCGGCCATGTATTTCAATACAATCCGGGCATCTGGCACCCCCCATCCTGGGCATCCTGACACTCTTAGGGCATTATCATCCACCTCCAATAGTTTCCTCATTTATCATAATTCATGTTCACCAATTTATGTCTTAAAATCAGCATGGCACATGATGTAATGGCAAACAAGATTACTTTCATCATTTCAATTCTTATATGCATTTCCAATCATCATCATACATACAGCAAGATACAACCACTAATGACAATACAATCCATGGGATCCATACAACTTAGAATAATAGTCCATATATCATGCCCTTTTTTTTAAAAAATTTACTAAATTCCAGTTTACACAATTTTGGAAAACATTTAAATTAAATATCCATATGATCCTCAAAAATCATACAGTTAGAGCATGTAATAGACAAGACATAAAAGTAACAATTTCATGAAGGACACATGCCCAAAAGAGCTTCACACAAAAAGATATAGCTCACACATTGCAACATGCAGAATTCGGACAAAGTCAGGTTGCACAGTTTTTGAAATATTTCGATTAGAATACCCTAATGACCTTCAAAAATTATGAAATTTTACCAAGTTATATTCAAGACTCTAAGGTAGATTTTTCATGAAGACATCTAGTGTGGCACCCCTCGATGGCCCTCGATCCGATTAGGGTCGCCACAGTTCGCTTACCATTCACTTTCCTTATTAACATATCACTCTAATACCATTTCAATTGTAGCGGGTCCATACAACCTAGGGGTTTACATCTTTTAGATCGGTCCATTGTGCAATTTAAATACGGAAGCACATCCAACAAACTCCCTTCCCTATATTCAGAAAACGATGCACACCTACTAAACATATTATACAAGTTAAAGCCGAACACGTTTATTTACATAAAGCAGATGGACATCTTTAGTCAATACATCGAAATGCCAATGTTTCTATACTCGACTATACTTTAAAAGATGACCGACATCTCCTCCCACAATCGTATGCTTAAGGTCCATCAACCAATGTCGACGTCCAAAGGTTCCTTCATTTGCTATCCTTTTCCTCGCGGTCATATCCAACCACTCAAACCATCTACTAATCTGAAATGTTGGTCCCCAAAAGGGGTGAGTACAACCACTCAGCAGGTAAAAGAATCCAATAACCACTCAATGCATCATGCAAGTCATACATGCATTGCAAGCGTTACTTACCTTGAAGCCATGCATATACTATCATGCATCATCACCACAGTCATAACACATACATGTGTATCATCATATCATACTCATATCATCGTCATCATGACATTATTATATCACACACATGTCATCATCATCATATACATGACACCATCATACCATACACATGTCATCATCATCATGACATCATCATATCACACATGTTATCATCTTCATGACATCATCATATCACACATATATGCATATCATCATGCCATATCATATATCATCATCATATCATCATCATGCATATCATGTATGTCATGCCATATCATCATTATTTCATCATCATATCATCATCATCATCATCATATCATCATCATCATCATCATCATGATCATCATCATCATCACATCATGCATATCATCATGTCATGCATCATCATCATCATTTCACATCACATATCCTCATCATCATCATCATCATCATCATCATCATGCATATCATATATCATCATCATTATCATCATCATGCATATCATGCATGTCATGCCATGGTTTAATTTCCACTTTTAGCTTTCAATTTGATCACAACATCACCCATTCCTCAAATCATCAATTCATCATCCCCTCGAGCAAAGACCTCCGAGGCTTCCGGCATTCAGCCACCCCAAGCCACCGGGCATCCGGCCCCCCCACATTCCGAGCATCTCGTATCCCAACTGGCATCACGAGAAACTTCCGGGCATGTATTCAAGATACAACCGGGCATCCAAAGGGCATTGACTCATTCGAACCTCTGGGCATCTCGCACCCCACCTAGCATCACAAGGAATCTCCGGGGCTTGCCATGAAAATGGTTACCCCCTACCCTCCGGGCATGCATCATGATACAACCTCACCCTCCGGGTATGTATTATAATACAACCGGGCATGTATTCATAATACAACCAAGCATCCAAAGGGCATCGACTGATTCGAACCTTTGGGCATCCCGACTCCCGAGGCATCATCGGCTCACACCTCCAACGGTATCATCATCACCACGATACATATTCTCATACATCTCATTTCGCATCTTCAATTATAGTTTAATTTTAACATGGCATGTGATGTGATGGCAATCAAGATCATACTCATCATTGAATTCATACATGCATCTCAAATCATTGCCATGCATGCACCAAGACCTTATCACACATACTACATGGTGCAACTAATTATAAAATAAAATTCATGGAATTTAGGCCAATTAAAATAATCCATTTATCATGCCCTTTTTACATTTATTTAAATTCCAGCTTGTGCCATTTTCAAAAGTATTAAATTTAATTATTTATATAATCTCAAAAATCATAAAATTAAGGCAAGTAATAAATAAGACAATCGGGTAATGATTTCATGCAAAATACACGGCCAATAAAAATTTCACACAATTTCATAATTCACACAAAACAGCATATACTTTTCGGATGAAACCAGAATGCACAGTCTCCGAAGTAATTCGATTAAAATATCCATATGGCCTCCAAAAATTATGAAATTTTACTGGATTATAGCCAAGACATTTTCGTACAACTTTCATGAAGAACTCCAAGCCAGATTATTTTTAGATTATTTTATACAATCTCACAAAACTTCTGGATCCATTTTCGAAAACGTCCAGTGTACACATCTCCGAAACATTGAGATTTCACCTACCTATTTTCTTTCGTTTTCTCTGAAATTTGGATATGTTCTACATCAAGATGTCCTTTACAAGTTTCATGAAGATATCTAGGTCAAATAACCAGAATATAGTCATCATTTAGGTCCTTGAAGTCTCGGGTGTCTCGGAATACATCACCAGAATCA
Organism: Eucalyptus sideroxylon; assembly: GCA_014182405.2. Lineage (NCBI taxonomy): Eukaryota > Viridiplantae > Streptophyta > Magnoliopsida > Myrtales > Myrtaceae > Eucalyptus > Eucalyptus sideroxylon. Next base: position 11,518,395 of record CM024552.2, on the reverse strand, counting down.
TCGCCTTCAAGATCTAGTCGATTTACTAGGCTATACTTGTTCATTTCACTTAAAATTTGATTATGTTGTATTTTAAGATGTCCCCTACAACTTTAATGAAGATATCAAAGAGATATTCTTAGCGCAAATCAACATGCAACCACGAATCCAACAAGAAGTCAGTGAAATCGTTCCAGATCTGAAGTCTCTGTAGGATGAGAGTTTAACCCCTCAAATATACATCATTTTCCATGAAAATTAATCATGTTGTATTTTAAGATGTTAGCTACAACTTTCATGAAGAAATCAAAGCCAAAATCGGACTCCAAACACACATGCAAGCTCAAACAAGTTTCTGACTCACACGGTCCGAACACGAACAGCCATACCATTCAACATACATCATCCATGCTTCGGTTTTTCTCACTTAAACCCTCAAAGATTCAACATGCAAGCAACATACAAACATGCAAGAGAAGCTAGAGGACTCCCACTTGCCTCTAGACCGGTCGTACGACGGCACATGGCGGCGAGCACGGCGGACGGACGGCGGTTCCTCCTCCTCTCTCTCTCTCGGCCGCTCCCCCTCTCTCTCGAAATCTCTCTCTCTCTCTCACCTTCTCTCTCGGCCAAATGAGAAAATCCGGCCACCTTCTCTCTCTCTTCCCTCTTATACCCCCAAATCCTCATAATTACTTGCCTACAAACCAGCCAATGCATGGCCTTCTTCCCTAAGCCAATGCATGAGAGTCTTGTGCCACTTGTCCTATGGATTTTTTTGGGCTTGGGCTTGGGCTTCTATTGGGCCGGTCGACCACTCCTCTTGGGCTTCTATTGGGCCGGCTAACTTGGCCCATTAAAAGCTTAGGCCAATGGGCCTAAGGCCCAACCTAAAAATTGACTTTCCCTCTTTTTTTTTTTCTTCTATAAATATTTTAAACTTTAAATTTTTCACATGGCCAAAGTCTTATGACATTTCATTTATTGAAATTTAATTTATAAAGTGCATGGCCAAGCATAAATTATTAATCTATCAAATTTAAATTCTCACAATCACATACACAGATCATCTAATTAAAAAGACTAATGGCTAAAGCATAAGCCATACGAAAATTTTATCACCTAATTAAAGACTTTAACACACCTTATGGCTTGGCTTTGAATTTTTTGGGATGCCACATCTAGGCCAGGTTCGTTCTAGATAATTTTCTATAGATGGTCGAAGCTCCTGTTTCTAGCACCGAACGGTCCAGTTTAACTATCTTCGACAAATCGAGGTTTCACCTACTTATCTTTCTTCGTTTCTTCTGAAATTTTGATATGTTTTGCCTCAAGAGGTCCCCTACAACTTTTATTAAGGAATATAAGTGAAATTCTCAAATAATAGTCACCATATAGGTCTAGGAAGTCTCGGGTATCTAGTACCGTGTTTCCAGATTTACCGTCTTCAAAGGAAAATTGTTTCACTAGGCTACAATTGCTCATTTTACCTCAAATTCGAGTATGTTAGTCTTCAGGATGTTCTCTACAACTTTCATGAAGAAGTCGAAGTGAGATTCTCGGTAAAAAGCAACATGCAACACACAAAACCACCAAGAAGTTGACAAAGTAGTTCCAGATCTAGTGTCTTCATAGGAGGAGGGTTTCACCCCTTAAAACTCAACATTTTTGTCTCAAATTTTAATATTTTATACTTTGAGATGTTTTCTACAACTTTCATGAAGGAATCAAAGTCAAAATCCAACTCAAAACATGCATGCAAGCCTCTACAATATTCTGGGTCGGGCGGTATACACGCAAACAGAAAGCCATTTCAAAAACAAAGCACTCTAGGTTCGGTTTCTCACTCCTAATCACCCAAAATTCAACACCATTCCAAACACACATGCAAGACACACATGCAAGAGTAGAAAATGGATCCTAACTTGCCTCCAAAACCGAGCAAACGAGGCACACGGTCAGCGACGGACGGACAAACAGGCGTGCGGGCGAGCGGCTCCTTCTTCTCTTCTCTCGGTTCCTCTCTTCTCTCTCGCAACTCTCTCTCTCTCTCTCTGGGTGACACCCCTCAACCGGCCACTCTCACTCTCTTTTGTTTCCCCTAAATCCCATCATTAGTCATGATTATTAGCCTCCTTCAATGGCCAATGCATGGGGTCTTCTTTTTGCCACTTGGCAAGGCATGCAAGATGGGCTTGGGAGTGGGCTTGAAAAGATTTGGGCCGGCCTCTCCCTTGTGGCCGACGACAGCCCCTCCTTGGGCTTCAATGGGCCGGCCATTTTGGCCCATTAAAGGTCCATGCCATTGGGCCTAAGACCCAAGCCTAATTAAACCCCGATTTTACTTTTAACAATTCACTTTTAAATTCTTTCTTTTATAGATTTCCAAATTTACAATTTCATATGGCCATAATCTTGTAACATTTAAATCTATAGGGATTAAATCTATGAGGTGCATAGCCAAGGATAAATTCTTCTTATTAATTTATCCTATAATACGAATTTAAAAACTCATGACCACAAGCATATAACACTTAGTCTTAAGAGAAAACTAATGGCTAAAACATAATCCATAGGTAATTTCATTACCTAATCATGGGCTTTAATACATCTTGGAGGTCGTCTTGAATTTTTGGGACGCCACAGTCAACAATTGGATGCAACTATCAAAAAAGTAACCACCAATATAGAGGAATAAAGCAATGACAAAGATAGTGGAGTCAATGAAATGGTCAAAATAGTGGAACTAATGAAGATGTCAAGGTAGTGGAGTCAATCTAATTGTCAATATAGTGGTTTGGTAACTGTTTATAACCTCCATTTGTAATCGTCAATTGTAGGCTTTAAATGGCCGCATTTTGCTCATCGTAGAACCCCCCCCCCACCCCACAAATATTGTTATCTTTCAATTCATATATCTAGTCATAGTTGTAGTTTCTATACATATCGTGATAAGTTAAATTCTCGCTTGTATCCTAGCGGTTTCCAAATATCTTGGCATCGATTAAATTTATCTAAGGTAGTCATTATCTCACTTTCTCCTCAATTCAATTCAAACAATAGTATTGTGTACTTTAACATCAATTAAATTTTGTTGAAGTATATTTATCGATTTTCTTATGTATTTGTGATATATTCTTTTCAGCGTCATCATATAACCTATCTCCCCTTAAAAAGGGTCAAGGAACAACTTTCGATGGAAGGTATTTTGTTGTCGAGGTTAATTCTAGCAAAACATCTTTTTGACACACTTGGTAAGACTAGTGTGGTGGATTCGAGAAAGTACAATGCCAAGAACAAGGAATCATCTAGAGCCTAGTCAAACTACTGAATTCCAACCACTCCTTGAGTAGTAGAGACAAGCCAAGATATGAATGTGAACATCCCGAGACACCTTACAAAAGAGCAAGCGATAGAGTTCACATCAAATCCTACTTTGGTGATTACCATGAAAAGGCTATTCAAGGAATAACAAGTGAGATGGCAATTCAATTAGTGAAACATCTCTCTAACGTGACCAAGCGGATGGTTGTTAGCGCTATCACTGATGTCATCTTAAGGCTCGGGATATCCATAGGTCCATACAGATCCAACCAAACATGGCAGATGCTCTTCCAACTTTTAGTCAATTAAACGGTATAAATAATTTAGGCCAAGTGATTAATTTAATCAATGGAAATGACCAAGCTAATCTAGTCTAGATAGGCTTAACTTGTCAATCAATCACAACATCGACAACCAAGACCTAGATCATGACCTTAGTGGGCTAGAAGGTCAAGCCTATTGACCTATCTACCCTAAACCTAAAAGGCAAAAGGTCAAGTATATCAGTTTTTAGATATTCAGCAGATGACAGTATTATTTCATAACAAATAGGTATCAATAGAGGGAATGTTAGACCTATATATAGAAAGCCACATCCCAATTGGTTTAATAACATACCACACCCAAGAGGACTCGAAACTCCAAATTTTGCTATTTATACTAGCAAAGATGACCAATCATCCATTGAACATATTGGTTGATTTATTGTCCACTAGACGGAGACAAGAACAAATGAATTCCTGAGACTTAAGTTGTTCCCTTTGTTTTTTTTATTTATTTATTTGTTTATCAAAAACTACTTTTACATGGCATACAAATTTATCTACTAATTCAATCTATACATCAATCTTATAGAACGATACATGAGGTATCAATTACTAATTTGCTCAATCTATTAATACAATAACAAATCAATATATCAATTTATCTCTTGATTCAAGAAGGTTAAAAATATATTCCTTACTTCACTCTCAAAGAAAGAATTCACAAATTTGGCTTTCAGTGGATTGAAATTCAATCTTAGAGAAAAATTTGAAGGCCAAAATTTTGGAGATTTATTCTCTTTAGCAACGCAAGTGTCTAAGAATGAGCAAACTACTTAAGGAGAAAAATAGAGGGCTACATAAAATCTTTACACACAACGTGCCTTTCGTGGCAAAATATGATCAAATGATGAATCTAACTAAGATAAAATGCAGCAAGGGAAAATCAACTTTGCTGATGAAAAGGGGCACATGATAACTCCTATTTATCTAATTTAAAATAATTGAATGATAGATGAATCATTCAGTTTTTTTTTAAGGGCATTTTCTTACACACAAAAAATGACCAATGTTTGGTTATTATCAACATGTGATAGATTTAGTTGATGAGAGTAAAGTTTGATCATTTGCGAAATGAGGGAATCGATAGCTTAAAGGAATCGACCATTGGATGCAATCGTCAAATAAGTAACTATCAACCTAATGGAAGCAAGTGTCAAGATAGTGGAGTTAATGAAACCATCAAGGTAGGGGAGCCAATGTAACTGTTTGTAACCTATGCTTGTAACATTTGTTTGTAACCATTGATTGTACACTTTAAATAGCCACATCGTACTCATGGTGCCCTCCCCCTACACACAAACAAACAAATCTTGTTTTTTTTTTTTTTTTTTTTTTTTTGGGTAAGTAACAAACAAATCATGTTATCTTTCATTTATTTTCCAAATCTTGTATCGTAGTCATAGTTATAGTTTTAAGATATCTCATCGTCAATTAATTTCCGATGTGTATCTTAATTGTAATTTTCAGATACCTTGCTGTTGATTATCTTGCTTTGCCATCGATCAAATTATGACAAACCATTGTGTACTTTAATGTTGGTTAAATTCCGTTGAAATATATCTATCGGTTTTCTTGTTTATATATTTTCTGTTTGGAGTTACCACCAAATGTCTCCTCTCATAAAAAATCGGGAACAACTTTCGATGAAAAGAATTTTGTCCTTGAGGCAAATTCTGGCGAAACACAAACCTACTGTAGAATGCACTCAAAACTTTGACTTGTTGGGTTGTCGAGTGACAATAGTTTTATATGCACCAATTTGATGGAAATATGCACTATCAGCTCCCATACTAAATTGATGTAGAATGAATCTTACTTTGATATCAAGTAAATTGGAGCAGATCCAGTTCTTCTACCAAATAATGCAGAAAGAAAAGCATGGTAAGAAAAGTTTAACCGTTTAAGATCATATAAAGAATCGGATAGAAAGAAGGATGAGGAAGCTAGAGAGATACATGAAAAAGAAAAACGTCAAAGCAGGCGGGGAAGAATAAATGTCAAACTTGGCAAACCCAACCGATATTTATAGTCAACCTAAACAAGAGTTCAAAGAATAAGACATCAAGATAAATACCCCAATTTTCAAAATAAATAGTTTATAAAAGGAAATAAATTGGTAAGGTCGTGAGGACAAGGCATGTCCTGCAACACTCACATCGAACTTCACCCGAAATATACGTCCTAAATAGGATTGAGAAACTCCGGAATTCGTTGATTGGGAACACCTGATCCATCGAACAAAACTCCATTTAAGACCCTATTTGGAAATGCCCGCATGATAGATAGAACAACTACTGATCCATGTGATAGGGAGATGTAGCGTGAAAGCGAAGCTTTCTTTTCTGCAGGAATCGCTGAAGTGATCTCTTCATGGAAAGGCCCGTGCCAGTGGGGCTATAGAGCTCAGCCGATGGTGATGTTCTGCTTGTTGAATTTGGCCATGAGGTCACGGTCGGTGTAGCTTTCATTCTTTCCTGCATTTCTCTACTTGCAAGCACTAGAATTGCTCTCGCCTGTGACATACAAGCAGAAGCACAGCAAACAAGAAATTATGTACATAGAATAATTTCTATGAAAAATATGTTGGAGGTAATAGGTTTGAGAGAGTAGAAGTAGTTGCTTGAAGTATTACACCAAGAGACGTCAAGTTTGGAACGCTCAACAGTGTTACCTCCAGCGTAGAAAACCCTAGAGTTTTTTATATGCACGTTATTGGGCTTCGGCCCATATGGACCCAAATAACCATACTTTTACCTATTGGGCTTATATGTGAACATATTATTTTGGACTATATTAATAATATATCCAACAATCTCCTCCTATGTTCACCATACAGCACAATCCAATAAGTTGGTCAGTGTAATGTTCAAACAAACATGAATCATCCACATTCAGTCCAAGACAATCAACTCGGATCGGTCAAAAAGTATTCCAGCAGTAAAGTATTCAACTAAATCATCATGTGCAAACTAAATAAGTGAATCATTCTTATCATGAATCTGTTATGAGATTAAAAATCCAAATCCCAAAATAAATCTCGATTCGGTTCACAACCAATATATGCATATTAATCAAGTATAAGTAGGCCAGTCAAAATAGTCTAAGGCCTTACAAATATAAGAAACAAGCATAATAATGTCCACAAAATAGAAATAGCAAAATGCAAGTTTCAAGTAAATGGACTTCATCAAAATAGGCAATAGTAGGTAAACTGTCAAGTCCCCACACGCTCTAAGTGATATATATTCATTCATTAAGTAGGTCATCCCGGTCGGATCCCACTCATTAAGCTCTCCTCCATCTCTCGCCATCCCCTATAGAATGTCAAATATGAATTTCATATTATCATGAATTCAATCAATTGAATAAAAACTTAGCACCATTCCATCAAAGCGGAGAAGAACATATATTGATGTCATAAAGCATCATAATATCATGTCATAAGCATCAAGCCGCTTCATAAATTATGAACAAGACCTAAACAATGTGATTTACAAAGAGCCATCAACTTAAGTTTATTTGTAGGAGAATAACTATTGTCTAGTTTCAAAGAACAAGACCAATAGTCAAGTCACTTACAACAACCTAGTAATGTAATATCAAGTTTCAATTAAGAACAAGACAAATAGTCTTCTTATGTAAACAGTTGTTTCTATGTTTCAATTTGGAATGGCACAATTACTGATTCCTTAAAGTCAAATAATCTAGCATCAAGTTTGGAATGAGATCATTTAACCAAAAAGGATAGTCCAATCTAGTTGAATTGTATCATCAAGTTTGGAATGACACAATTTTTCCAGATAGAACATTTGAATTAGGTTAAAGTCATCTTCATCAAATTTGGAATGAGATAACTCACCCTCTTCAATTAGTCAAGAATCGTGAACATCAATGAAACATATAAACTGTGCTTATCATTGTAGCCAATAAAGAAAGATTTGATAATTCAAAACACAAGTAAGTAAATGGTAGTCAAGACTTGCCTATATAGTCTTTAACCCCAGCCCCCCACCGTTTTTGAATAATCGATCTTTAGGCATACCTTTGGTGAGAGTATCGGCTATGTTATCCTTCGATCTCACATCGACCAAGGTGATAACCCCTTGTTCTCTCAGATAATTCAACAACGCATGTCTCGCCTCACATGTCTTCTCTTTGAATTAAAGAGAGTATTCTTGACGACTTGGACAGCTGCTCGATTATCACAAAATAGGCTTAAAGAATTAATCTTTAGCCGAGTCAAAGGAATATCCATAATCAGATTCTTTATCCACTCTGCCTCTTCACCGGCTGAGGCTAAAGCAAAAAGTTATGATTCCATAGACGACAATGCAATACAAGTCTGTCGTTTGGATTTCCAAGTAATAGCAGCTCCACCCAAAGTGAATACATACCCACTAGTGGACTTACTATTTCCAATATCTGAGCACCATGAGGCATCAGAATATCCATCCACAGTTGGAGGATAACCAGAATAATATAGAACATAATCTTTAGTACCTTTAAAGTATCTCATTAGCCTATCAAGGGCATCCCAATGCTCTTTACTAGGATTACTAGTAAAACAACCCCGCATACCAACTGTAAAGGCTATGTTGGGTCTAGTGCAACTCATAGCATACATGAGACTACTAAGCAATTTCGAGTACTTTAACTGATCAACGCTGGTCCCTTCATTAGGATTTAGTCTATTATTATAATCACATGGTGTTTCACTCGGTTTACACTTATCGTATCCCCAAATAGAAAGTAGCTGCTCAATATAACGAGTTTGGCTAAGGGAGATGAGTTGCTGTTTAAAGCTTACTTTCATACCAAGAATGGTATTAACAATACCAAAATCTTTCATGTCAAATTCTTTAACTAAAGTAGCTTCCACGTCACTCACTATAGAATGATCGGAACCAAGAATTAACATGTCATCAACATACAAGCAAATGATGACTATCTTATTTGACATAGAACGATGGTAAATGAATTTATCTGAATAACTAGACTGAAAGCCATAACTCTTTACCACTTCATCAAATTTAAGATGTCACATCTTAGGTGCTTGTTTAAGACCATATAGAGATTTATTTAATTTACAAACTTTGTCCTCAAGACCTTTCATAACATATCCTTCCGGTTGTTCCATGTAAATTTCTTCATTTAAATCCCCATTTAAGAAAGATGTTTTTACATCCATTTGATGAACTACAAAGTGTTCAATAGATGCCAAAGTAAGAAGAATTCTTATAGTTGATAGATGACACACAGGTGAATAGACATCAAAATAGTCTATTACACTACGTTGTTTATAGCCTTTAGCTACTAAACATGCTTTATATTTGGCTATTGATCCATCACTATTCGGTTTCTTCTTCAACACCCATTTACAACCTATAGCTTTAGCCCCTTTTAGCAAATTTACTAGCTGCCAAATGTGATTACGTAGCAGAGAGCTCATTTCATCATCTATGGCTTCGCCCACGTAGAGATTCCCTAGATCTCATTGCTTCCTGATAGGAGAATGGATCATCCTCAAGATGGTAAGCAACAAAGTCTTCACCAAAACTTTTGGGAATTCTCTCTCTTGTAGATACTCTAACTGGAATTGATTCAATAGCCAACTGTGTGGAATTAATGTCAGAAGGGCCTACTTCAGATTCTACAGAGATTCTGAAATCATATCTCAGAGATCCGAAACATTCAAGCCTTGATCTCGATAAACTTGTTTTCAAAGAACACTGCATCTCTAGATTCTATCACTGTGTTAGTAGATAGATCTAAAAACCTATTTGCAGCGCTATCTTCTGCACTACCTAGATATACACAAGTAATAGTTCTAGATCCTACCTTAGGTTTTTTAGGATCTGGTATACTTACATAAGCAATACAGCCCCAAGTCTTAATAGTATCATATCTACAAGGGCGCTTATGCCATATCTCATAAGGTGTCATGGACAACTTAGAGTGCGGCAATCTATTCAAGATGTGATTAGCAGTTAGAACTGCTTCTCCCTAGTAGGAGGAAGGCATGCTGGCTGTAAGTAACATAGAGTTTAACATTTCAGTTAACGTTCTATTCTTATGCTCTGCAACATCATTAGATTGGGGTGAATAAGGAGCAGTGGTTTAAAGTATTATACTTTCTAAAGCACAAAATTTCTTGAACCTTGACATAGTATATTCTCCTCCTCTATCACTTCTAAACCTCTTAATTTTCAAGTTGAGTTGATTTTCTACTCTAGACTTGAAAATCTTAAATTTTTCAAAAGCCTCATCTTTCGATTTCAACAAATAGACATGACAATATCTAGAAAAATCGTCTATGAATGTTATTAGATACTTTCAACCACCTTTAGTAATGTAATTTCTAAAATCAAAATGTCAGAATGTATTAGTTCATGAGTAAGGTTTTGGAGGGAAATCACCACCATGGATATAGTTTAACGGTCACAGAGAGGGGCATGTCGACATGCAAGAGGGTATTAAAATAAGAAACATCACCGAATTTCCGACATCAAGCAAGGTTAATTTTTGTATTGTTTGAGTAAACTAACAACATGGTACTTCTATTCATAACAAAGGGAAAAAGGCAGGACATTCTCGTTGGGAGAGGACTTTGTCCGCGCATAACCTCTTGTCTTGCACCAGGCCATCACGAAAATGTCCCAACTCCTTAAGCATCAAACAGCTCTACCATTAAACCATGTAAAAGCGACGCATGACTGAAAAACTTCAAATGACGTTGGAATGCGATGCACACTAGTTTTGGCCTAAAACCAGCAGACCTTGGTACCTGTAGTTCAGTAACGTCGCAAACACAAACGTGGCCATCGTAGAATATGGTCAGCTGTTGCTGCTCTTCCTGCCTCCCACTCGACACTTCCATCCTACCACAACAAAATCAAAACAAGATCAAGTTTTGCTCTCGTGGCGTTTATTTTTTCCTTTGAAAAGCTGGAGCTTTTACAGTAACGTGAGGAATATTTCTTATGCCATGAGAGAGAGAGAGAGCTTACTGATCTGGATGACGGTCTCGGTGATGGAAATCCATTGAAGAGAGAGAAGCTGAAGCAGACTGCAGACTAAGCTGCCAGTTACAGCTTCTTCTCATCCTATAAGATCAGGTCTATGGAAGGAGACACATCAAATGCTGCAACTGCACTTGAGAGAGAGAGAGTTTGAGACGGCTTTTGCTAGTTAGTGCGCCTTGTATGGCGTAGAAAAAAAGTGGGAGTTGACGTGATTCCGGAAGAAAAGCATCTAAACACGCAGGATTCAGACACGAGTTTCTTACTTAAGCACGTGGGAAAACGATCCGGTGGGGAGTGACGTGATTCTCGAAAAAATAAGCATTTAAAACGCGGAATTCAGACACAAGTTTCCAAATTAAGCACGTAGGAAAACGATTCTTTCCTTGAGCCTGCTGCTAAAAGGGACACAGCCTCTCATCGACAACGCGACTTTATCCCCGACAAGCGGCTCTAATCAGATTCTGATTGCCACCCCTTTAAATTAAAAGGAATTGATAAATTTTGCGATAATCTCGATTGGAGAAGAGAGGGCTTTTTTCTACTAAACTTTTGTTATATCAAGGGGAGATTATCTAACATGAGCTGCACATGTTATTAACTCTTGGTATCCTGTCGGCACATTAAGGTTGACACTTCGGTGCGGATAATTTATGAAATTTACCGTCTTGGGGAAGTTGGGTTGAGCTAGAGAATCATTTAAGGAGAATACTTTCTCGGAACTTAGAGACAGCCTTATAATGAAGTGAGACTACTTGCATTTTTCAATATAATCCATGATTCTCTCGATATTATTTTTTGGGTTGCAGAGATTTGCAACTTTACACTACTAGCTCGTACTTTATTTTTATTTTTTCACTCAATGATAAGAAATATTCAAGAACGAATCCATTAAACAGGTAGGGGTTGATCTGCCTCAGTAATTTAGGAAAGAACCTTAAGGTAAAATCACTTTAATAACAATATCTATCACTCATCATCTCTTATATAGACTTGTATAGTTGATTATTAGTCCTCCGGCAATGTAGAAGCTAATGCGAAATGTTACACTTCAAAAAAAGCAAGATACTAATCAAATTAAAATGACGTAGCACATTTTTTTCCCTTCACATTACAAACTCTAAAATAATTTGGGTGCTACATATAATCCCCCCCCGGGAAAAAAAAAAAATGTAAACACGCTGCTCTGACAGTCAAAACGAATTTATAGATCGAGATATGAAATTTGGATTTGTACAGTCAAATCTTCCTCTTCTTTTGTCTTTGGTCATGGGCCTTCCAAAACCCAAATAAATAAATAAAACCGGAGATGCGAGGGATGTGCAAGGGTTTTTCATTCATGGTCAAACCTGCTTTTATGTGAAGAGTACTTCTATCAAAAACAACTTATATGTTAACTAGGTTGTGAAAATAGACCCACCCAAATTCGATACGTAAATTGTGTTCCCGCAAATTTGTCTTTTAATGGGACAAAGACCCAATGTTGGAACAAAGAATTTTCACAAATGACCTTAGATTTCCTAGTAATGTCAAACACTAGGGGCTTGTGCGATCACCGGGAAAAAGCATCAAATAGGATAATGATGCATCCAAGGATATAATTGGATAAATTCAGAAAAAATCCCAAAAGACCTATTATTATATGTGAGAAAATGGAGAAAAAGAAGACGGCACAACACCATTTGCGTTAGTAATTATTAAAATATATCTTGAATTTAAGTTCGTGAACGAAACCCAATCCAAGATGAATTATTATATGTGGATATTTGAATATGTTTCATGAAAATTCATATTATTTGTTCAATGTTAAGAGTTCGAAAGTTGGATTATTTATGCGAATATCCGAAGTATTGGACAAAGGAAGATAGGGCAACTTTATATTAGGATTCGGAGTCAGCCAAAGAATAAGAAAAATAAAATTAGAAAAGGGTTGGGTTGACCGAGTCACATGGGTTTCCTATTCCATGTTGAATTGGCTACCGTACATATCCATGGATATATATTATATCTTATATAATTATATTATATATTATATATTCTCTTCTTTGGGAAAAATATTGGGTATGCTCCAGCATGTTAAACAAGAAGGCACTCGGAAAACGACACGTGTCCTAGTGTCAGGCGCCATTTTGAAAAATTTTCGGACGGGAGACTGAGGGTTTTTCTTTCTTGGCGCCTCTCTCACCTCTGCAGATCGTCTCTTTCCCCGTTCTCCTCTCTCTCCTCTCTGTCTCTCTCCCCTCCGCCTCCGCTGGTTGCTTCCATCGCCTCCGACGCCGACGCCGACGCCGACGCCGAAGTCGTGTCTCTCTTCCAGCGAAACGCGACGCCGACGGCCCTCCACCTCCGCCTCCGCCGGTTGCCTCCGTCGCCCTCGACTCCGATGCCGACGCAGCCTCCGCCTCCTCCCCTGAACCCTACTTTGACGCCGACGCCCCTCCGCCGGTTGCCTCCGTCGGCGTCGGAGTCCATCGTCCCCGACTCCTCCGCCTCCGCCTACGCGCCCGACGCCAACGCGTCGAACCACGATGGCGAAAATGGAGGAGAGAGAAACGACGAGCTCGACGGCGCCGGCGACGGCGACGAAGCAGTAGACGGAGACGAAGAAGCAGAAGCGCGCGCGCTCGGGGTTCTGGACATGGCTCGTCGCGTCGGTCGCGTTCCGGCTCGCCCTCGTCTACCTCCCCAGGAACCTCCGCCTGTCCACCCGCCCCGAGGTCGCCACCCCTCTCACCAGCATTCGCCGCCGTAACGCCGCCTCTCTTCGCTCCGTCGATCGATTCCCGATCCCCGCTCCCCCGCCCCCTCCTCCCTTGAAATCTTGGAGGTTCATTTTCTGATACGATTTCTGGTTTTTCTTGTTTGTGCCGCCTGCAGTTGGCAAAGGCTGGTTGAAGCAGTAAGCGATGTCTCCCTACGCAGGTTCGGCTTTGTTCGATCTCTGTAGAAGGGAAGCTGCTTGTTTGCTTACTGGTGTGTTGCTGTTCCATGCTTTGATCCCTCCCATCTTCAATTTTCTTCCACCCTCCCTCGAAATCTCGTTTTTTCAGCATTTTCACTTTGGAAAAATCTGGGTGAGGAAGTAGATTTTTTGGGAGATGATTGATTAGTTTGGCATGTTTTCTGGGTTTTGAAATTTTTTCGACTGAGGTGAGCCTGTTTGGGAGAAGATTATCATGCGTAATGGGGTCTGGTGGTATGATTACTTTGAACGGAGGAAGCACTTGAGTTATGGTTTTTTGACTGCTTCAACCTTTTTTCCTCCAAGAAATTAGGATGATCTGGTCTATTCTGAATCTGGGTCGCCATTCACGGCAAGCCTGAATGGTGAAATTAACTCCTCTACCTATTTATGTGATAGGACTGAGGATCATATCTGAGGATCATATCTGATTATAGCTTTCTAAAAAAGGAAACTTTATACTTGCATGCTATCCAGTTTCTCTAAGGGATTAAAGCAACCTGCCATGTATGTGAATCGTTGAAGCAGTGAATGGACCCTGGAGATTATTCGATCAAATGATCATTATTGTTTTTCTTAATTATAGAGAGAGGTATTCATATTGCTTTTTCTTGGAATCAGAATTGCTACTGCTTAAGGGCATCTTAACTTCTTTCAGATCCAGGTTATGGTGCTGCTGGTTTCATCGTTGATTGTGAACATTCTTATCATCGCACTGTGCAGCTTATTCAATATAGCTATTTCTTCATTTGTCTAATTCAAGAAAGAGCTTCTCTGTATTCTAGATGATGTTTTAACATATACACCGTGTGGTCTAAGAAAATAAGAAGTTGTTCTGCTTATAATTGTTATCTTGGCAAGTTTCATTGTGCACCTTATTTAGTCCATAGTCCCATATTTATGTTTCATGTGGAGACTGAAGTGAGGTGGAGATTTTGTGCATTCAACAATCTGTTTCTTGTTCCAACAGGAAAGGGGTCAGCCATTGCCAAAGTTTGGTGAATGGGATGTGAATGAACCAGCTTCAGCGGAGGGGTTTACTGTCATCTTTAACAAGGCAAGGTATGAAAAAAAGACAGGTGGCAAGCCCAAATCTCCGGCAAAGGCCAACCCTTAAATCAAACACTCTGTTGATCCGAGCAAACCTCCAACGGTAAGTTGTTTCTTAGGAGCCTGGGAACAAACTGTTTTATTTATGTAGGATGCATTAATTATTGCAGTCATTTGTTCTATGATAATCTATTAAGGTTCCAGTTATGTAGTAGTTAACCTGTCTAATAATTAAATTTAAACTTTCTTATATGCTATGCTAGTCTTGATGAAAATGTAGAAATGGAAAATAGAACTCTCAAACTTGCAGATAGGGTAAAAGAAATTGATTTGACAGTGTCATAAAAACTAAGCAGGTTGGGCACTACTTGCTCGTTAGTATTTGAATCATTCAAAATGACCATCCGAAAGATGCTATTATCCTTTATAGTGCGAGCAGGAATTGAATTTGAGTTGGATGCAATTGTCTGTGAACAAGTCAGCTGCTGTAGATTTTATTTATTTATTTATTTTGTTTTCATTCTCCCAACCTTTGCTGCTTCGCTCTCTTACCGTGAATTCTTTGTTGCACGCAGAAGAAATGGTTTTGCTGCATTCAGAGCCCAGCAGAATCTTGACTAGGTTCTCTGGCGAGGAGCTTCCAAAAGAGACGCGCGTTGTTAGGCTAAAGCAGCCCCAGAATGTTCACTTGAAGAAGATACAAACAGTTTAGAGCCATTGTTATTGTTGCAAGAATAGCTCGTGGTGTAAATGTGGGGTTTGTGGTGATGAGTAAAATAATGACGCGTCATGCTTACTATAATCTATCAGCAGTATGCTTCTCTCTGTCTCTGCCTATGTCTATCTCTCTCTCTCTTCCTCTGCTTAGTTCTATTGTTAATTTATTAATTGTCTGCTTTCTGTAGTTGTTGAATTGGATCTGTCTGAAATGTCTACGCCTACTTTCAATCTGGTTTAATTTATTGTTATCCATCGTTGTTGAAGACATTATAGATACGAGCTTGTGACCCTTTCCTCTGTCATCAATCACGCTAACGGATGTTTCTGGTTGGGGGAACAGCGTGAGTCATAGCCATATGCGTTTGTCATTTCTCTTTTATAGGAATTAAGGTGTCAACTCCCTTAGACATGGGAAAGGTCATCTCCACGAATCTTCTGCGTAGGGATTGTTCAAATGGCAATTTCGAATATTGGTAATCCTGATCTCATAAGGAGAAAGGCACAATCTTGCCCTTCTTCTTTGTTTGAGGAAAGGTTAGTCTTATATCAACAATGGAAGTAACAAAAATGTCTCTGATGTCATGTGTTCCTCAAAGAACATGAGTTTGCAAAATTTCGTGCATGTGAAACAACGATTGCAGTCATGAACCATCTTTATCTATGGCCTCTTTTTCCATAGATCATTGATGTAGTCGATTAACTCCACACATTCATACATCATTGATGTCGTACATAAAATTCCACAAATTGGTAAGATCAATCGACGTTCCGCTTTTTCCTCTTCCTTTTTCCCATGACTGATGTGAATGACATGGCTCTAATATCCCCCCTACTAATGGTGCGGAAGCTACTTCTGTTACACAATCACTACCAAAGACCTCAAGAATGAGACCAAGGTTCCAATCCCAGTAAATGCAATTCCAAAACTGTGGAGCTATGGCTGTCCTACTTACCAAACAAAATAAAACAAAGCTCTCTTCCTCACATCTTTTCCTTCTCTTTGCTTCAATTTGATTTGAGCTTCACTCTAGTTAGGAAGAAGTGGCAATGGAACCTAGTAGAATGCCCAATTTTTCTTCATGGCCTGACGCATTTTGTTTTTTCACCTCAAGGTCATCTATCATATGACCTTTTCACAAAGTAAACAGTTTCCTTGTCTACACATGTCTCTATGGATATTTAAAGAAAGAACCGAAGACTGGCGTTGGTAACAAAAATCTCTAATTACTTTAGCGTCATCTGACAGTATCAATGTTAAACTCGAGAGAAACCAAGCTTCCTCTCAAAAAGGCGGCGGAGCAGGTAAACTTGGAGAACACTCGCCCCAATAAGTGCTGCTGACTCGAAGAAAGCCTTATGGATTGCCCTTCTGCTCATTGCGTCGTTCACTGCGATCACAAATCATCATAGAATGAGTATTCATTGAACCCAATATCTATGTATCGTCTGTTAGTGAACACAATATTTAATTAGCAAGGTCATCCCCATTCCATTT
This sequence comes from Eucalyptus sideroxylon, assembly GCA_014182405.2. Taxonomy (NCBI): domain Eukaryota; kingdom Viridiplantae; phylum Streptophyta; class Magnoliopsida; order Myrtales; family Myrtaceae; genus Eucalyptus; species Eucalyptus sideroxylon. The sequence goes on along the minus strand of CM024552.2, from coordinate 11,501,520 downwards.
CGTGTGGCGATCAGACACACTTCAAAACATCTAGCAGATAACACAAGTAAACAAAACCCATGACCATTTGAAACCCAGTACACCAAGCACGCATCTTCTTTTTTGTTGCCTGCTTTGTTTTCTAAGTCTGCCTTTTCAGCTGCTGCCAAGTTAGGAAGGTTTTACTATTTTCAGGATCATAAACAATATAACCGATTAGTTACATCAATCAGATGGATAAAAGGAGCTTGTCAAAGGCTCTAGAAATAGCTTTTAACTTGTCTTGTGAGACATCTACTTCTGAAGGTCTTTTAAGAACAGAGGTTGTGAGAACCTTTGAGATTTAAGAGATAACAGGAGTCAAAGCAAGCTATAGTGGTCCACTCAGCATTAAATAGGAAAGTTAATTCCATCAGAGATGAAACAGGGTTGGAATCCACCGCGATAATTAGCAAGAGGACTTGACATAAAATATCTTACCAATTGCTTGACGTTCAGTCTCAGCCTCCAGCCAATGCTGCTCAAACTGAATGTTGTAGAGAGCCTCCTCCAGCTTCCCTATCTGTTCCAACAAGGGGTTGAAATGCTCTGCAGATACATTCACAGCAGATAAAAAAGAGACGCAGTATATTCTGTAAAGTTCGTCAGTTCAAGAGACAAGAAAACAGAAAAAAGGCAGAGTCCTACCGTCCTTTGCATGCTGATCATAGAATGTAAAATGGCCAACGTGTACATCAAAGTCGATGGTTTCATGATAATGAGACTTGTTAGTAAAGAAGAACCGATGAACACCCTTATGGTGAGCCACAAACTCAAATTTCTCACTGATCTTGTCGTGAAAATCTTGAATCTGTTCACCAGAAGGTCCTTTCATCTGACAATTTCAAAAGTTGCAAAATACATACAGTTATCTAGGTCATTATCATAGGATTAAAGATCAATAAGAGAACTATTGGCAGAATCGAAGAATGTAATAATCAATATATGATATCAATCTTAATCATGTCCCGACAAACATGAAAAAGGAAAACCAAATATGCATATGCGAGATCTAGTCGAGCCATCTAGGCTGCCAAAGGTTAACAAAATTCAATGAAGAATTTCCTTTAGGAAGATAATCAGCATCCTTTACAAAAAGAAATACATGTGAGTACAGTAATTCCTTTAGGTTAACGAGATTTCGTGATACATGGAATCTGTGGAAGGGATCAAAGCATGGAACAGCGACACACCAGTAAGCAAACAAGCAGCTTCCTTCCTACAGAGATCGAACGGAGCCGAACCTGCGTAAGGAGACATCGCCTGCTGCTTCAACCAGTAGCCTTTGCCAACTGCAGGCGGCACAAACAAGAAAAACCAGAAATCGTATCAGAAAATGAACCTCCAAGATTTCAAGGGAGGAGGGGGCAGGGAGCGGGGAGCGGGGATCGGGAATCGATCGACGGAGCGAAGAGAGGCGGCGTTACGGCGGCGAATGCTGGTGAGAGGGGTGGCGACCTCGGGGCGGGTGGACAGGCGGAGGTTCCTGGGGAGGTAGACGAGGGCGAGCCGGAACGCGACCGACGCGACGAGCCATGTCCAGAACCCCGAGCGCGCGCTTCTGCTTCTTCGTCTCCGTCTACTGCTTCGTCGCCGTCGCCGGCGCCGTCGAGCTCGTCGTTTCTCTCTCCTCCATTTTCGCCATCGTGGTTCGACGCGTTGGCGTCGGGCGCGTAGGCGGAGGCGGAGGAGTCGGGGGCGACGGACTCCGACGCCGATGGAGGCAACCGGCGGAGGGGCGTCGGCGTCACAGTAGGGTTCAGGGGAGGAGGCGGAGGCTGCGTCGGCGTCGGAGTCGAGGCGACGGAGGCAACCGGCGGAGGCGGAGGGCCGTCGGCGTCGCGTTTCGCTGGAAGAGAGGCACGCCGACGTCGGCGTCGGCGTCGGCGTCGGGGGCGATGGAAGCAACCAGCGGAGGCGGAGGGGAGAGAGACAGAGAGGAGAGAGAGGAGAACGAGGAGAGAGACGATCTGCAGAGGTGAGAGAGGCGCGAAGAAAGAAAAACCCTCAGTCTCCCGTCCGAAAATTTTCAAAATGGCGCCTGACACGAAGACACGTGTCGTCCTCCGAGCGCCATCTTGTTTGACACGCTGGAGCATAAGTACTCAATATTTTCTCCTTCTTTGGTAAGATGGTCGCTGTACTGGTGCAGAACCCTCGTGAAAGTTGCGGCGGTTTGTGCGCGCGCTCAACATTGGTCAACGTGCAATCCAAGGCAGGCTTCGCTCGACATCCAACAAAAATTAGTGTTCAAGCCAAAATCTTATAATAACACATTTGTTAATTTCTATATAAAATTGAAAATTTATTTGATAAAAAATTATGGAACTAATATTATATGAGTCCTTGGGTGTAATTGGAGGCTGTGAAACATTAATAATGTTTTAAATGAATTTAATACAGTTATAATTTTTATTGTATCATTTGATCTATAGTAGAAAAATTTCTTTTTTTTCCATAAACATAGGTCATTGGTCAAATCACGTAAATTCGGTCGCTTGTTTTGGTAACAGTGATGACACCTCTCTCTCTCTCTCTCTTTGCGGAAGATGCAAATTGATTGATTTTTTTTCTTACAAACTTGTCCGGAAGATGCAATTGCATTTTAAAACTTTCATATAATATAATCAAGTTATAAAATTTATCATGATTGTAATGAAATCCCTAAGTTAACTCTGTTCTATTTGACCAATGAAAAGAAAAACTAATGTGGCTCATTGGAAGATGAGTATTTCAAAGTCCCTACTTTGCTCTCCATGAATTCTTTTGATTTGGTGGCGATTCTGATGCTTTTGAGATGACTCTTTTGAAGTAGGTCTTGACTGCCTCAATTCCAATTCCAAATAGAGATGCTTGCTCGGATTGTTTTGCTGCTTGTTTTAATAGTCGTAAACTCCATGTCCGTAGGTTGTCATAATGTCGAATGTATATCAGAATACGTAGTTATGATAGCGAAGTAGTTTTAGAAGTTATGCACACATTTCTAGACTACCGTAGTGACTGTTTAAAATCTTGGATCTGAATGGCTATTAATATGCTAGCTATCTTGAAATTGCCTAAAATTGAATGAAAAAAATCTTTAATAAAAACCAAAAAAATGTGACTCCACATAAATTTTTAAGAAGTTGTCTTCACAAAATCGATTTCAACTTCTAAGTCAAACTCATGTCTCATCCAATGTCCCTTTTTATGTCACATGTCATGCATAACCTAATTTCAAAATACACATTCACACACAATGGGGGTTAACCCATATGCGAAATGATGCAACCTTTTTGCCCAATTGGTATTGACTAAAATTGGATTTTCAAACTTTCTTGAGGAAAATGCATGATAAATGTGAACTAGGGCTTAATCAAGAAGTTGCGGTACCAAAAAGGGCATTGTGGATGCTAAATTTTTCATCAACATAACCGAACCCCAAATCTCAGCTTCTAGTTAGCACATTTAGACCGCTCACCTTGCACATGCCACTTAGATAGTTTATTTTCCCTATGACTATTTAGATATTTTAGGTGTTAAATTGACCTAGGCTAAATAGATTGATTGGTGGCGATCCCTCTCCTCTTCACTTCATACAAACGATGTCATGACCAACTTGAACCTAGGACTAGGGAATGTCCTGGGAGGTTCGGGTGCAGCGATCCGGCCACCCCTGGATCGCAAGACTTTGATGCGCTACAATTGAAAAAAAAAAAAAACCACATGACCGTGAAGTCAGTGTGGAAGGGTTCAAGACCTGCCATCTTATCGAGGCATGTGAAGTGGGATGGGAAGTCTTGAAATTGTCCAAATAGACTAATGTAGTGCTCTAGGATTTATGGGAATGTTTTTTTCTTTTTATATACTATGATGGGTTATCTTTTATGCAATTGATCCAAACAATATCCAAAGTGGTCTTCGGGTTTGCTGTAGCTGTCCTGGCTGCCAATGCTGTCGAGCAATGTCAAACGGCTTCATGATGATCTTGGAATTGCTCATGCTCGATAATGGCTTTCTGATATGCAAGCAAAACGGTCTTCTGGTACATCTTCGAATTCCTCTTGTTTCTACTGCTTTTGATTATATGTTTATTCAACTACTTGTTAGGTAATGTAATTTATCACAGCCAAATAAGATGCAAAAAACTTGTAGCATAAATCATCAATGAAAATGAAGACAGGGCACATATTTTTGCTTGTGTTTGGTGCAGTTGGGAGAGCATTTTTAAGTCATTTGACTTCCGAAAGCTCTTGTGCCAAAATTTAGGTAGCCCTTCAGTCAAAGTTGAGCTTTGCAAATGCAGAAAGTCCATGCCATAAGCCTGTTTGGTTTGGTTTTGGGGAAATGCCTTTAGGAAAATGCAAATAACTTTGAGGTAAATGGGTTTTTCGAAATGTTACACCATTTGATAAATTGTAATCTTAAATAGCATTGAAAGATTACTTTGCCATAAATACTGTTTGACAAACTTACATTTGTAATGAGCTTTTTTTTTTTTAATCTGAGAATCAAATCAGACGGTTAGCTAACCATCGACCAACTGCCAGACGGCCAGATCTGGCCACCTGGGGGCGCAACCTCAGGCGACACCATTGTCTACAGTCGCATACGCCAGATCTGGCGGTCTACAGTCACAGAGGCCAAATTTGGTCTTTGGATGGCTAAGATCTGGCCTTTAGACTGCCAGATCTGGCGCCCTGAGGTTGTGACCTCAAGCGGCGTTGCCCGGTTCATGTGAGCCAAGCGACGCCACTTGACGCCACCTAGCGTCGCACGGACCCAAGCGACATCGCTTGGTTCGTGCGAGCTAGGCGACATCGTCTAGGTCACTGGTCACCCCACCCCGGGTGGTGGTCATCGAGGGCGCGCGACCCCCAAGCGACGACGGTGGCTACCGAAGAAGCGCGACTCTCAGGCGGGGAAGATAAAGATGAATGGGGAATAAGATGAACAGTGACACTGATTAATAGTGAACTTGCATTTCCAAAATGCCGAATGCTAAAGGCAACTTCAGACTTGCAATTATTAAACACAAAATATTTTCCTCAAAGGGCTTTGGGAGCCTTGGGAAAGCCGAACCAAACGGGGCATCTTTAGCTTTAAGCTTTCCAAAAATGTTACCTCATGATTTAATTAATTCTTTTTATTCCGATTTTGTTATCACTAATATTTTCGTATTCCTATCTTATCATTGCTAATATCTAAATTCCAACTTTACCCTCACATCACTCCCCCTCTCTCATCCGCCCTCCGCCATCTTCGGTTGGACTCCACACATAACCACCGCCCCGCTAACCAGTCCCCTTAGCCTTTGTCTTCTACCTCCTACCTCCCCCAAGTCTGCTCTACCTAGGATCTGTGATGACCTTGGACCTCAAAAAAGCTACCTAAGGTCATCACTGACTCAGTTGACCTCGATTTGGCGTTGAATGAGCCGAGATCTTGGGCTCAAACAACCCTAGATCTAAGATTAGCTCTCTCTAGTCGAGCTCAGTCGAGTTTGAGACTCGAGCCTTGTGCTCAATATCAAGCTCTTGAGACTTGAGGCTCATTGACGGTGATGGCGGCAGCAGCGATGCAAGCCGAGCAGAGGAGAAGGAAGATGACAAGACATAGAGATGGAGAGGTCGATTCACTGTTGGGATGAGACGACAAAGAGCCACGAAAAGAGACCGGTGATGTAGTGCTGGGCTAACAGAGGGGGTGACGGGGGCTATCATTGGTAGGGGCTGTCCTCGGTACAATGATAGAAACTGAGGGACTTTGATCATTGACACTTCTGTTTTGTTTTGCTTATGGCTTTCTCTCTTGGTGAGTTCTCATGACCTTTCTCGTCATTTTTTGCTCGGTAGATAGAAAAAGTAGCTGGAACGTCGGTAGAGGAATCGGAGTGGGCAGAGGAAGAGCAAGAAGAGGAAATCCAAAGGGAAGCTACTTGTTGACAAAGGGAAGGTAATGTCTTGCTTTCTTTCTTTTCTCTTCTTTTTATGGTTTTTTTTCTTACATATATTGTTTGATTTTAGCATCCTTTTGATCATTGTGATTGAATGTAGCAAATCATTTTTTTCAATTAAAGTTATTGCTTTAAGCATATACACTTTTGAATTTTGAGTCAAAAGGATTTTGTCTAGATGAAAAATCATTTCCTCAAAACTCTTTCAAGCGTACCACTCTATTGCATTTTGAACCAACTAGTGTCAAATCAAAAGCAACCAACTAGCAAAGTACATTACAAAAGACTAACTATTACATGACAATAAGGGCCTGTTTATTTTCATTATCGAGAATAACTTATTCTATTTTTTTTTCGGAAACAAAATAAAGAATGGAAATCCATTTGATAAATTTTTGTTCTTCGAAACAGAAGTCTATTTTCTCGCTCTTGAAAATAAATTTGAAACATAATCAAGAAGTAAAAAAAAAAAAAAAAAAGTAACTTCTTATTCGCGGGAATAATTCCTAGAATCTAATTTTTTTTTTTTTTTTTTTTTCTCTTCTCTTCTCTCTTCTTCTATTTTCTTCTTCTCTCTCATTTTCTTCTTCTTCCTTTTGGTTAGTTACCAGCCTTAGTCATGACCGGCAATCAGCCAAACAAGGGTTGACAACCTCGTTAGAGCGTCATCGGCCCTCAACAACGCTGAGCCATAACGAGGCTCGTCGACTCGTGCCTCACGCAACCACGACGAGGCTCAACTCCCTAGTTGACACAAGGCTAGGCCTCATCAAGCTAGGGCAAGGCCGACCTCGCGTCAGCCATGATGCGGGAGCATCCAACGTAACTCCTTTGACCAACTCAGAACCTTGATGCTTATTTGAGCCAAAAAAGAAATTGGACATCATGTGCTTTGACGGATCATTTTGAATGAATGATGTCGATTACTTATCGATACTTTGTGATATGTCAATAACTATCAAGAGGAGGCTATTTTAGACCTTTTGCATGATCAATTGATGAAGTTTCAGGAGGGTTATTTTCTAGTCAAGGGAGGAGCATGAATTTTGGAAGGCTAAAGGTTCAAGAATGCAAGTTCCCGTGCTAATAAATGCATTTCCTAAGTTTCTAGATGTCTTTATTATTATGTAGTTTTCAAGAGTCAAAGGTCTAAGTTCATAGGTCATTAAAGTCTTTTTTTTTTTCCTAAATCTAAAATCCTCCTGTAAACAAAGGAAAACTATATAATGTAAGGAGATACGAATTTGATAAATGAAAATTGTGAGATTTCCTTTGCTTGAGTAAACTTCTTCAAAGAGTAGATAACTCCTTTTGGTCTCTTTATCCTTGGAGCGTAGATTACTCCTTAGTAGGAGCCAAAAAGCCCTTTATCCTTGGCTGGTGGAATCTTTCAGCCTTGGTGGTGAAATTCTCCTATCCCAAAGTCCTTTAACCTTGGCTGGTGGAAGCTTTAGGCCTTGGTGGTGAACTTCATAGATCTTGATCCTCATCTTCGGTTGGTGGCATGGCCTTTATACCTTGGAAGAAGATCGTTCTATCTTTTCTTATTCCCCTTCGTTTCCTCCTTGTATATATTAATCCATACACTTAATTAGAAAAATCCCAAAAGAAAAAAAATTCCGTTATGGAGTCACTCGCCCCTTCACACGTCAAAAGATTGGTATCAGAACTCAAGGTTCAACTCATTTGAGTGATTCCTCTCTTTCTTCTATTACAAATTCCTTATAGTTGATCAAGTTCCAAGAGGCTTGACTTTGGAGCAAGCACACAACGAAAGGCAAGATCACGCAATCCAAAATCTTTAGCAACAAATGGAGCGAGTCCTCAATCTTCTAGAGAATCCAGCGAGACATGGACAGCCAACAAGTCATCCTAATGAACGGCATCGGCGTGACGACTTTGAATCTCGTCAAAGTTCTAATGGCGATTTCGATTCCACTAGAGGCAACTCTAGTGATTTTGAATATCAAATTCAAAGACGAAGAGGGAGGCATAAGGAGGATGAAAGAGATATTAAAATGGAGGTCCCTAAGTTTGACGGTAATCTCAATCCCGACGATTTTATGGATTGGCCACACGCAACCGAATAAATTTTTGACTTCAAGTCCTATTCGAATGAGAAAAAAATGTAAGGTTGCTATTCTAAAGCTAACAAAATATGCTTCTCTATGGTGGGAGAATCTAAAGCATCAATGAGCAAGAGAAGGAAAATGCCGAATCAAGTCTTGGGAAAAACTCAATAAGTTGATGAAGAAAAAAGTTCTTGCCCGACACCTATAAGCAAGATTTATTCCTTAAATTGAATTCCCTAAGACAACAAGGGATGAGTGTTGAAGAATAGATTCGTGAATTTGAACAACTCAAAATGAGGTGTGAAGTTCTAGAAGTTCCTGAGCAAACCATCGCTCGTTTCCTTGGCGGCATGAATCGAGAAATTATTGATATGGTTGAACTTCAACCTTATTGGTCCTTTGAAGATGCATGCAAGTTAGCCATAAAAGTCGAAAAACAATTGAAGAGCAAGAGGTTTTCCTCCAGAACCTTAACAAATACGACATCTTATTTTAAGGGTGCTTCCTCAAGCAAGGGCGAGAGTACGTCGACAAAAGACAAAGGCAAGGAAAAAATGCAGAGCCTTCCAAAGAAGTCCAAAAGAAGTTCGAAGGTGATGCAAGGAAATGCTTTTAAGTGCCATGGTTTTAGGCATTTTCAAGCAAATTGTCCAAATCAGAGAGTTATGACTCTTCAAGAAATTGAGAAGATCAATTCAACGCTTCAAGAGGTTGAGGGCAAGCAAGACGAAAATGTTTCTGAATTTGAAGGGGAAGAAGAAGTTGTGGAGAAACTCGATGATGGCGAGATGTTGATCATTTGAAGAGCATTGCATGTTGAAATTTCTCCTGATAATGAGCAAAGGAAGAATATATTTCACACCCGTCACACTATTAACGAAAAGGTGTGTTCGATGATCGTCGATGGTGGGAGCTGCACCAATGTTGCTTCGACAACTCTTGTCGACGAGCTGAAGCTTCCAACAACGAAGCATCCTCAACCATACATGCTTCAATGGCTCAATTAATGGAATGATCTCAAGGTAACCAAACGAGTTCTTATATCATTTTAAATTGGGAAGAACTATCGAGATCAGGTTATATGTGATGTGGTTCCTATGGATGCATGCCACTTGTTATTGGGTAGACCGTGGCAATTTGACATAAATGCTATGCATGATGGTCAAAAAAACACATATTCTTTTCATAAGGAACAAAAATGAATTACTCTTTTACCTTTGAATCTTTCTTTGATACATAATAATCAACCTGGGGAGGGAAACACTTGTAAGGAAAATTTGTTCTTGAGTGAGACACAGGTTGAGAGAGCCATTAGCAAACAAAAGAATGTATTTGCTTTGCTTGTGGTCGAGAAAAAGAGTGAGATAGAGTGACCCATACATCCAAAAAGATTGCTTGTTGAAAGAATTTTGCAGATGTGTTCTCGGAGGATTTGCCACCTGGATTACCTCCATAAGAGGAATTAAGCATCAAATTGATTTGATCCTCGGTACCCCACTACTAAACAAGCCAGCTTATCAATGCAATCCAGAGGAAACAAATGAGTTGCAAAGACGAGTCGATGAACTTATCGACAAATGATACGTTCGAGAAAGCATGAGTCTCCTCTACTTGTACCTAAAAAGGATGGTACATACTGAATGTGTGTTGATGGCCGGGCCATCAACAACATCACCATTAAGTAAAGGTACCCTATACCTAGACTTGATGATATGCTCGATGAATTATATGGTTTTTATGTGTTTTCAAAGATAGATTTGCAGAGTGGTTATCATCAAATCAAAATGCGAGAAGGTGATAAATGGAAGATGGCTTTCAAGACCAAGGGAGGCCTTATGAGTGATTGGTTATGCCATTTGGATTATCTAATACTCCGAGTACCTTCATGAGACTTATGAACAAGGTTCTTTGTTCCTTTATTGGTCAATTTGTCATTGTTTATTTCGACTATGTTCTTGTTTATAGCAAGAACAAGGAGGAGCTTATCTCTCATTTAAAACAGGTCTTTAATGTCTTGAAAGAACAAAAACTATATGCTAAAATGGAGAAATGTGAGTTCTTCTCTCCAAGCATTGTGTTTCTTGGTTATGTGATTTCCAAAAATGGAATCTCTATTGATCAAGCTAAGGTGGAAGCTATGAAGGCTTGGTCGGTTCCGAAGTCCATTTCTGACGTAAGAAGTTTTCATGGATTTGTTTCTTTCTATCGACATTTTGTCAAAGACTTTGGTACCGTCATGGCTCCTATAACTGAATGCATGAAGAATGGTGCTTTTGAATGGACAAAGGCTGCTCAAAACACCTTTGAGGTAATCAAGCAGAAACTTTGTGAGTCCCCTATTCTTGCACTTCCTGATTTTGATTGCACTTCCTGATTTTGATAAAGTATTTGAAATTGAGTGTGATGCAAGCGAAGTTGGTATTGGCACTATTCTTGTCCAAGCACAAAAATCATTGGCATATTTCAGCGAGAAGTTAACCGATTCCAAGAGGAATTATTCAAATTATGACAAAGAGTTCTATGCCATTGTCCAAGCTCTTGATCAATGGAGTCATTATTTGAGGCCAAAGCAATTTATTCTTCATTCTAATCACAAGGCGCTTAAGTTTATTAGTGGTCAACGCAAGCCTAATTCGAGATATGCAAAATGGGTAGAATTTCTTCAATCATTTTCTTTTGTCTCAAAATATAAACCTGGGCACACTAATGTTGTAGCAGATACTTTATCGAGAAGATATTCTATGCTTGCTGTTATGGACTCTAGGATTCTTGGATTTCAATCAATGAAAAAACTTTATTCTAAAGATGAGGAGTTCTCATCCATCATTGACAATTGCAAGCACGAGTCCAAGGTACATATTCTTTGCAAGATGGGTTTCTTTTTAAAGGAAATCGATTATGTATGCCGAGGAGTTCTTTTCGCGAATTGCTGATTCGAGAGGCACATGGTGGAAGATTGGCTGGTCATTTTGGTATTAACAAAACTCTTGAGATTCTTCAAGAGCATTTCTATTGGCCAAAAATGAGTGGAGATGTGCATACTATCATCTTAAGGTATGCAACTTGTCAAAGATCAAAAAGCCATTTCCATTAAGGTTTGTATACTCCACTTCCAATACCATTGTAGCCCTAGGAAGATATTAGCATGGGTTTCATTGTGGCTCTACCAAGAACTCATAGAGGAAAAGATGCTATCATGGTGGTTGTTGATCAGTTCTCTAAAATGGCTCATTTCGTGCCATGTCACAAGACCAATGATGCATCTCATATTGATGAATTATATTTCAAAGAGATTATTTACATTTATGGAGTACCAAAGACCATTGTGTCAAATCGTGATTCCAAGTTCTTAAGCTACTTTGGAAGACACAATGGAGAATGCTTCGTACAAGACTCTTATTCAGTACAGCTTGTCATCCACAAACCAATGGCCAAATGGAGGTAACAAATCATACTCTAACCATTCTTCTTCGTGGTACGGTGAGTAAATCTTTGAAAGATTGAGATTTGAAGCTTGCGCATGCTGAAATAACTTACAATTGATCATAAAGTTATACTACTAGTCGATCACCATTTGAAGTTGTGTATGGAATTAATTCTCTCACACCCATTGATTTGATTCCAATTCCATCTAACTCTCAAGTAAGTTTTGATGGCAAAAAAAGAGCTAAATCAATGAAGAAGCTCTATGAGCATATTCAATCCAAGATCGACAAGGCCAACTAATCTTACAAGAAAAAAGCCTAATTAGCATCACAAGAAGACTCAATTTCAACTGAGCGATCTTGTACGGCTTTACTCGAGGAATGAGAGATTTTCTTCTCGACGAAAGAACAAGCTCATGCCCAGAGCTAATGGTCCCTTTAAAGTTATTGAGCAATGCTTATAAGACTGACCTTCCTGTAGAATTTGGAGTTTCGGCAACATTCAACGTGGGAGACCTTTCTCCTTATTTGGAGGATGAAAACTTTCTAGATTTGAGGACAAATCTCAAACGGCCCGGGGAGAATGATGTGGAGAATCCAACGTAGCTCCATCAACCAACTCAGAACCATTGATGCTTATCCAAGCCAAGAAAGAAATTGAGCATCATGTGCTTCGATGAATCATTTTAAATGAATAATGTCAATTACTTATTGATACTTTGTAGTATGTCAATAACTATCGATGGGAGGCCATTTTAGACGTTTTGCATGACCAATTGAGGAAGTTTCAGGAGGGTTATTTTCTTATCAAGGGAGGAGCACGAATTTTGGAAGATTGAAGGTTCAAGAATGCAAGTTTCCGTGCTAATAAATGCATTACCTAAGTTCCTAGGTGTCTTTATTGTTATGTAGTTTTCAAGAGTCAACGGGCTAAGTTCATAGGTCATTAAAGTCTGTTTTTTATATTTCACAAGGGAAAACTATCCAATATAAGGAGATACGAATTTGATAAATGCAAATTGTGAGATTACTTCTACTTGAGTGAACTTCTTCGGAGAATGGATAACTCTTTTCGATCTCTTTATCCTTGGAGCGTAGATCACTCCTTGGTGGTGAGCCAAGAAGCCATTTATCCTTGGTTGGTGGAATCTTTCGGCCTTGGTGGTGGTTGAGCTTCTCCTATCTCGAAGTCCTTTATCATTGGCTGGTGAAAGCTTTAGGCCTTGGTGGTGAACTTCATAGATATTGATCATCATCTTCGATTGGTGATGTGGCATTTATATCTTGGAAGGAGATTGTTCTATCTTTTTTTATTCCCCTCTGTTTCTTCCCTATATACACTACTCCATACACTTAACCAGAAAAATCCCAAAAGAAAAAAAAAATTCCATTCTAAAATCACTCGCCCCATCACGCATCAGGCTAGGTAAAGTCCAAGCTTGTCGGTGGCTTAGCGAGGCTCGGCCTTGCCCAGATCTAGTAAGGTTGAGGCTTGTCGTGGCTAAGCGAGCCTCTAAACCTTGCCTGCCATGGCTGGCAACCAGCAACAAAGAAGGGGGAAGGAGAAGAGAAAAGAAAAATAAAAAGAAATATAATAAAAGTATTAAAAAACTAAAAGAAACAAAAAAAAAAAAATTAAGAATCGTACCAAACACATTTTTATCACTAGAATAGAAATTTTGTAAAGTTACCAAACACGTTCTTTTATTTATAAATTGCTCTCAAGAATAGAATCAGAAAATAACTATTTCTGATAAAAAAATTATTTCCCTAAATAGATTTATTATCAAATGCGCCATAAACAACATACAGGCCTCACCCACCGAACAATGAGAAAATATTGAATGCTTGGATAATGCTAAGGACCTATTTGGCAACTTGCCAAACAGTTCTTATTTATGTTCTTTTGTTCTCGGGAGTAAATTTGGAACAGAAATGCATTTGGTAAAATTTTTGTTCTCAGGAACAAATTTCTATTTTTTTGTTCCCGAAATGAGATTTGGAATAGAATCGAGAAGTAGAAAAAAAATTGATTATTTGTTCTCGGGAATAATTCTAGAATCAAGTCTACCTATTTTTTTCTTTTTCCTCCTTTTTCTTCTTGTTATTCTTCCCTCTCTCTTGTTCTTCAAGTGATGCTGCCGTTGCCATTGCTGTCTGCCGTTGCCATTGCCGTCTACCATCGCCGCTAACCACTGCCATTCACCGCCCACCGCCACCGGTTGCCGATGAGGTTGTTAGGCTAGGGCGAGGTCTGGCGAGGCCTAGCGAGCTCGTTGGAGGCTTGCCTAGCCACTGGCGAGGCTTGGTGAGCTCACCAAAGGCTCGCCCATCTGCCAGCGAGGCGAGCCTCCCCCAACTACCGATAAGCCTTGCCTGGTCAAGTGAGGCTCAACCTTGCCTAACCAAAGCTCGGCCGAGCCTCACCGAGGGTTGACGACACTCCAGTGAGGTCACCGACCCTCATCTGGCCGGTCACCGATCATCCCAAGGCCGGCGATTGGCCACCTTGAACAAGAAGAAGAAGAAGAAGAAGGGGAGAAAGAAAGGAAAAAAAAATTATTTAAAAAAATGTTTTGAAGTAAGAATTGAAATTTTTCTATATATAGAATACATATTTAATTTTGTATTTTAATTTATTATTTAGTATTTATATTTATAGCTTATACTATAGTTTATTATTTACTATTTAATAAACATTTGATTAGCTAATACTTTTATTACTTAGTATGAATATAATTAATCAATAAAATTTCTATGATTTGATAGAATTTTAAAATGGAATAGAATTCTAAATTCCAATTCTTTTGAAATTGAAAATATAATATGATTTCTTCACTCATAAGAAGACAATTATATTAGTGAGTGGTTTATGAGAATTCAATATCAAAGTTACACTCAACTAAAAGGGTAATTGAAAAAGAATTAGAATAGAGATTTTATGTAGTTACTGGTCTTTTTCTATTTTAGAATCAGAAATTTTATGCAGTTAACAAACGTGTTTTTTTGCTAAAAAATTATTTCCGAAAACAAAATAAAAAAAAAATCATTTCTGATCAGAAATTATTTTTGAGAATAAAATGATAACCAAATGCTTAGTAGGCCCAACATAAGTCCACTAGTTTATTGCCATGTGTACATTGAGGCATACTCTTGTACTTTACTTTGTCCTTTTTCTTTTCTTCTTCCGTGCAGAGCTTCGTTTCTCAATTTCGCCTGCCATGGCGAAGACAACTGAATCCTTAGAAAGCTTGCCCAACGACCCAATCTGATATCCAATCAATGAAAAGGGCCTCATCCCGGAAGTCGGAACCATGGGAAGAACCAAACCCGGAATGAAGTGCCTTGTTCTCCCCACCCTCATCCCCGTTTATTTCCTAAATCGATATCTTTCACTTGCTCTAAAGTACCTTTCTTCTTCCTGTGAAGCGTCCTTTTTTCAATTTGTCATAACAATTTCGTAGTTAAGTGAAACAATTTTTCTTGTCTAGAGGTTTGCCGTTCTTGTGAAAATCGATCAAACCCCATCACACGCCGCATTTGTTTGACAATCCCGATTTATTGTCCAAGCAAATGGAATTGGAGCCTTTACGATTTTGGTGTCATTTTCGCATGGTGTTCATTGTGTGATGTTGGATCAAATTATTCTGATCGTATAATGATCAGAAATCGTTAATTTCCAATCGGATGAACGCCATGGAATGGTCTGCTCGGATTGTCCTTTAGTTCGACCTCAAACCGCGTTCCCACGAATCTTTGAAAAAAAAAATATCCTGAACCTCAAAAGTTTTATTGGTCTTGGCGTTTGAGTTTTCTCTCCCGAATGGCGAGCAATCCCTACCGACTGGGTAGTTTTCTCTCCCGAATGGCGAGCAACCCCTACCTACTGGGTAGATTTCAATTTCCTTTAAGGTAAGCTTCTCCTCCACCCTCGAATGGCACCCCCAATAGTTTCTTCAGTCTTCATAATCGAGACTCTGAAACAACTTTCCCAAAAAACGAAACCCTAAAAACCCCTAACACCCATCCCACCCCAAATTCGTGTGTCTCGGACATGATCCCCCCCCATTACAAACCCTTTCTACCTGGTAAGAGATCGAGACTCCTATAGTTCCGACATATCCATCGTATCCCCCGAATAGCAACCTCTAAACCATGAGCTCCCTTCAATCACACCAAGTTATCCTGTTTTCTTTGGGGCCATTTAGTGTATCGACACTGGATTAAAACAAATGGCAGGTGAGAATGATGAAGAAAGGCGAGTTGCGGCACTATGTAAAAGTCTTGAAGCGTCCTTTTTCAATTAAGTGAAACAATTTTTCTTGTCTAGAGGTTTGCCGTTCTTGTGAAAATCGATCAAACCCCATCACACGCCGCATTTGTTTGACAATCCTGATTTATTGTCCAAGTAAATGGAATTGGAGCCTTTAATTTTGGTGTCATTTTCGCATGGTGTTCATTTTGTGATGTTGGATCAAATTATTCTGATCGTATAATGAAGTCGTTAATTTCCAATCGGATGAACGCCATGGAATGGTCTGCTCGGATTGTCCTTTAGTTCGACCTCAAACCGCAACCGCAAATTAAAAGAGCTTCTTCTTCAGTTAGTGTGAAGTTGTTGCTTTGCGACGTCAATTGCCTTGCTTGTGCTCTTCTTGACTGCTTCTCTCGCCATGAATCCTTGTCTTGCCTCTCCAATTTCGGATCGCGGTCTGCAATTAGGGTTTCGCGATCTGCAGTTAGGGTTTCATGGTTTCCGAGCATTGCGTCTAGAATTTGGTTATACGTTCTTCAATTCATTTGGTTTTCTTTTTATGTGGAAGAAGGGTTTTGGGGTGTCATTTGCCAGGTAGACAATAGGACAATGACGTTTTGAGGTTTCACCACATCTGCAATTTGTTGTGTTTAAATCTCGCATTTTTGCCTCACCGACTTAATTGAAGTTTATTAAATCAAACTTTTCTTTCTTCGTGTGAGAGCTCTCTCTATTGATAGTAATAATAAGAAATTTTTCTAAAAAATTCTGAACTTATTGTAGTATTTCTAATATAGTTCTAAACTTTTTCACATTTTTACCAATGGAGTTTATACAGCCAATTTTTGACCTGAATTTACTTATATGGACATTAACCGTCGTACATAATATAACTAGCGTTACTATGGATAATTTTTAATAATATTTTAATATTTACTCTGATTTTTTTCTTTCTCCTTCTAGTAGGCAAGGGGAGCCCTCGTCAGGTTTCGCCACCACCCAGTTGAGCCTTGCCTATGGCAAGTGATGGTGACCGCTACTCAACCTTGGCCGATGGCTGGCCCTCGCTTGTGGTTTGTCATCGTCACACAAACAAAAGGAAAAAGAAAGAAAGAAAATTAGAATAATATGATTAAAAATTGTTCATGTGAGTCCGATCATGCCATGAAGATGATCAACATCCACATCAGTGAATTTTTGCCGGATAAACTTAACTGGCATAAGATGAAAATGTTTATGATTTAATTTAAAAAATTGAAAATTTTAGGACTAAATTGGTAAAAAAGATAACAGGTTTATGATTTTTTAGACAATTTTTCCCCATAATAACTCCCTTTTACAAACCCTAAACTTTCTTTCACTTTCCCTTTAGCCATGAATACCACGAACCTAACTCTTCGCACATCGTCAATTTCCCACAAAATGTCTGTTCCACCCAAAACCACCAATCCCCCATAAACCCTAAATCATCATTTCCTTCCTCCGTTATCTAGTACTCCCTCGTATACAATCTTTTCACGTATAGAAATTCGTAGTTGCCTCCTCCTAACACAATTTGGCTTTTCAAATAGTGGAGCTCCCTTCAACCTTCATCCCAAATGTCCCTGTGATTTATACCCTTTCTCGCTGAATTTTCTTCCTATGCGTTTTTGCGGAGAGCTCACTGCAGGTGGGTGACCTCCGTCAATTTGGAACCGAAAAAAATCTAGGGAATGTGGCCCACTTCTAAGCGGCCCCTAGAAGCCTTTCGTGTAAGTGGACTCTGTTTTGCCAAAGCTTGTTACTCTCTTCGAGGGCTTTGAAGTAGGTACAGTGTCACTTTGGCCGTTATTTTCCCTCGCGTCATGTTGCTATACTCTGCAAGAAACCAGGTGGTTTGTGGTCAAAAGATGATGAGGTGGCTGTCGATGACGCTGTATCAACTGAAAAAATAAGTGAATGCTCATTCTCTATGGATATTATACTCTAGACCTAATTTAACTTCAAAGCATTTGAAAACACTTTATAAAGAAAGTTAGAACGGTAACTCTGTATCATTTGACCAAACTGAACCTGGTATCTACGCATTCACCTTCGAGTCTGAAATTGAGAAGAAGAGTGTTATTGATGCTGGTCCTTGGTCTTTCTTGAGTAATATCTTGGTTCTTAAACAGTGGGAACTCAATAACTCCGCACAGTATCATGAATTTACCCATTGCGCCTTTTGGATGGGCTCTATTGGATTGAGCTACAAAAGATACTCACCGAGTGGCTTCTAAAATCGGTAATGTACACGGGGTGAAATTGGAAGCATAGGGCAACAGTCCGTTCAAGGTGGGTAGAGCTAAAATATATAGAGGATCTTTGATGCACTGATGCGAATACATATTGCTTGTGATGCATTGAAGTACTAGATGTTCTTAGGAGCTACAAATGTGTTATGACACTTTATTCTCGCAGGAAATACTGAGGTTTAGTCAAATTGTGGAGGTAAGTTCAATGCATATATACTTTGACTTCTACTAGCATCTATAATCTATTGGGAAGAGCTTACCCTTGATTGCAAATTTCTTTAAATTTTCTTTAGAAATAGTCATGTGCCCAATTGATAATATCCAAGTTATGACTGTATAAACTTGCTTGCTTATACTCAGTTTTAAGCTTTAAGAGTTGCAAGCAATACTTTACAAAGTCACTTCAAATAAGTTATTTTATTATCTATATAAAAGATTTTGTCGCCATAATAGAAAGGCCAGATTTTTAAGAAAAACTCCTTATATTTTTTTAAGTTGACAAAACTATCCATGATTTATATCAATCTTAATAAGTGCAACAATTGTTTTGCTTTAGGTAATATCCAAATTGAAAGGACCTTATGATTAGTGAAAGGATTCTAAATTACTATAAGAACTACATGAACAAGTCCAACAAAATGGAGAGTTCATATTAACTTGGAAGTATAAAGTTTTGTAAGTCTATAGGATCTACATCGAGTTTGTTAAAATAACTAGAAAGCCAATATCAACTAAAGCATGAATATCAAACATAACGTGAATAGTAGAAGCATACTATGTGAATATTAGCATACTACTTAAATGTAAGCAGCGTTACAAATATCAGCAATGTATAGCGTGAGTATTGGCAAAATATCGAGTAGGATGGATATTGGTAGAAGTATTGCAATAATTGAATATAAGCATAACCCTAATATTACATGCAACAACAATTTTGTCACGATCTGCGAGCTTTTGATATGGTATGGATTCATATCTTAAAATATATTGATTGAATACTAGTCTCTAAAGATTTTCTATGCAAGATATCCAATCACGTAAGATATTTTAATTGATTGACAATCATCCCAAAGGCAAGAGACTTTTCATTCCACTTATGAAAATAAAGATTTGATTGTTTGGGTAACCAAATTTATTAGAATTCTAATTGATTGACCTAAATTGCTATCCTAATTACTGAACAATTGTTCAATAGTTAGATTGGAAGATGATCCTCTTGAAGATTGTCCAACAGGAAGTGGCTACTACGGAATATAAATAAAGACTGAGGTGCCCAAGACAAAGTGATTGATCAAGAGTTCACAATTCCTTTTTTCAAGAGAACTTTATGTACTTTACAGTTGTCTTCTGTGAGTTGAATGTAGTGAGATAGCGAGCCTTATCTACTGAGTATTAGCAACACTTACTTCAAGAAAAATGCTTGAGTAGCACTTACTATTGTAACTTCTTGACTATTGACTAATGGAATCCAACTAATAGGCTATTAGTGTGAAAGAGTAGACGTAGGTTTATGTGAAGCCAAATCACTGTAATCTCTTTGTGCATTGTTGTTCTTCATCTTTTTGTCTATGCTCCTTATTTGATAGAAGCATGACACTACATTGCTTGATATAACCACTTTGTGCCTATATCTAAATTCTATCTCACTAAATTCAGCTTATATTAAACTTGACAATTTGAATTCAAAGACATTTGTCAAGTTTATTGAAATCACATATTCACCTGCTTCAAGGTAATACTGTTAGACAACATCAACACCTACTCCTCATGTGTCATTGGACGAGAGATGTGTTGGTCTAAGCTAGAATCTAACCTTCAAAATGCACTTTAGGGAGTGAGAGAATTGCAAAATGGGTGCTTAATTGTGAAAAGGCAAAGTCAAACTTTCCGAAACTTGAACTTGTTTTCAGAGTGCTCTTGAATATCTAAAAAAGTAGAAATAGCTGTGTTTTGTCAACATGTAGATCTTAGACAAATAGTGAAGTAAGCCATGGCATAAACAAGAACTGCTTGAGGTGGAATTGATTGATTGAAACTCACCACCTTGAGAAACATCGATGATAAACATTATTAGATTGGTGATTGTAAATTCCTTGAAATATGCAATAACAGGTTTATGCAGAGATTATGCTAGAAATTTGGTTGATAGCTTTGCAAAACCAGTAAAGGTTTCATTGATTCTTAATGCGGAGACTTAGGAGTTTGTGGAAGCGTTGAAGTATTATAAATACTGTGCATATCAGAAGCTTATTAATGAATCATATAGCTTATCAATGATAAGCTATTTTTAAGGAGAAGCTCATCCCCCATGGGACTTGAAGGCCCTTTTCTCGGACTATGGGAATAGAATGGCCCAATTCCACGATATCATAGTGGCCCATTGCTTTTGAGAGTTGAATCAATTAATCGATTGAATAGTTAAAAGCCTGCAGTAAATGACTCCAAAACCCCCCAAATTAGGGAGCTCCTTGCATCAACTAATCCTATATGAAAAAAAGGTATTTCCAACAATTTTTTTTTGTGAAGTTTTTTAAGCCATGGATCCTCAATTGGCCAAATGGCAACATGAAATCCTCAATTAACCATTTACCAACACCTTTAATTTGCACTTAAACAAAAACATTGATACCACATCTAATAAAATTCAACTAACTAAGATCCGTATATAGAATCGAGAAAACCCAAGTATGAATTAGAATTACGTATCTCATTCAGTTAGTCATTATTTGAATTAGAATTACATATCAAGTTTTACTATTAAAATTGTTGACACGGATGACATATGGTGACGTGATAAGTTCATGTGAAAATTAATAGAGTAAATATCATGAAAAACCTTAAATTTATCATATGGATATTATATTGATTTGAGGTTTTTTATGATATAAATATGGCCTTGCTAGGTCACCATGTTATCCATGTCAATAAATTTAATTGCAAAATTTAACGGAAGTTAATAAATGGTAAATTTGTTACATGTATACCAATTTTGAATTTTTCTTAATTAACAAATTAATTTGACTTAAATTTGTCACACAAGTACTAATTTTGTGTTTTTGTAAATTAGTTCTCAAAGTTTTTCATGGTAATAACTCGAAAATCAAATAGAAATTGGTAATGTAAATGGACATGCAATTCATCAATCAATTTTGTTTTTATCAATTTCGTTTGAAACTTTTGAAAAACTTTAGGCAAATCTACCAAAGTTGAATTTTGGGAAAAGTACATCGAAATTCTAAATTTTATGTAGAAATATGCAATATAAGTTTTAAAAGAGAAATCAGATGCTTTAGTGTCATGATTTAATTTAAAAAAGTGCAATAAATTGATGAGAAGCATTCATCTACTCCTGGTCCTAAAAATTACTCCCCTTTCTCTCTCTCTCTCTCGCTCGTCCATCTCAATAGTTCTCCAATCTTCACTCCCCTCATTTTCCCTATTTCCTATTTCTATTGCGAGTGTTCATCTCTGCAATGCTCTCCTGACATCCGTTGATGTCTCACCCCACCAAACGCTTTGCCACCAGCGCTTCCAGCACCGGCCCCTCCTCCTCCTCTTCCTCCTCCGGCGACGGCGCCGCCCCTTCTCCCTTCGCTGCTCCACCCATGAAGAAAGCCAAGTCCCAGGCCGTTGCCGGTTCTCTCGACTCCACTACCGCCCACAAGAATGGCCTCCACCCACATCCTGCCAAGCAGCAGTCGCAGCAGCCAGGATTCGATCCCGAGAGCGATGTCGTCTTTGATCCTGCGACCATGTCTCTTGAAGACGGCATGAAGTCGGACGACATGGTGGCAGGGCACAGCGTCGCCGCCAATTTGTCTCGAAAGAAGGCTACGCCTCCGCAGCCTGCCAAGAAGCTCGTTATCAAGCTTTTAAAAGGTATATTCATTCCTCGATCTTGGGTGGATTTGATTAGGGCTTTCTGTTTATGTGATGATTTGGTGAGTTCTAATTACTGAGCTTGGATGGATTTGCTTAATTTTGTTTGGAAGATTTCTGATTCGCTGCCGTTTCAATAAAATTGTTGACTGTTGACCGTCAAGAGTTTTTGGTTGAGGATTGATGGGGCTTTTAGATTTTGTTATCTCTTTAGTAGGGTCCTAGGTTAATTGAGTGATGGGAGATGGGTGAGAATCGCAGAGCTGGTGATGCAGTGATTTCTGTATTAGATTGAGCAATGAGATTGTATTGCAGACAATTTTTCTGTTTGGCTACCGATTATGTGCTGACATTGATGGGTATAAGTCGTTTAGTACCGTGCTCGCGAAAAGATGTCTCTTCACAGGCACATCTGTCGATCTCTCTTAGCAAAAGTGATCTTGTGTGCTTTTGTAAGATGAAAATGTGCGATTCCTCTAGTAAAATCTTAACAAGGTGCTGCTCAGTTATCTAATTGTGGGAAATGCCTAACTATCAACTTATTAATGCACTCACTGTTTGAAAGCTCTAATATTGTTCCCTACCATATCAGACATAGAAATTGTTGGGTAAGATTTGCAACTTCTTTTCCTGTTAGCGGTAGTTTTTTCCAACATGGCATGCCTCAGTTCCCCCACCCCCAAAAACAAAAGGAAATAAAAGAAGGAAAGAATTGGAATAAGCCTCTAAAGTATATTGGCTATGTATCAGAGCTGCATGGTCCTTAGAATGCTGTACTTGCATTGACAAAAATAGCATCCTTCTGTTGGTTGACCACTTATTGCCCTTTTCAGGCTTGTCGTCAAATCTTGTCATTTGAAGCTATTAGGAGTCAAACAAGAGATCCTGGAATTAGGAGTATGTGGGGGCATGTTGCTCATGTGATTATGCTATTCCAACATGGAAGCATGTGTGTGCATAAGAGGATATTATTTCTGCCTGAACATCCTTTACCTTAGCTTTTATAGGATCTTTCCCTTAAAGAATTGATCCATATATATGTTATTAACTATCCAATGTTGAACCATAAGTTTCTATGACCATTAAGAAATGTGTGAGGAATATATATATGTGACTGTTATAAATTGGTAGGTGAAGAGGATCTGTCTGAAAGATAGGAAGGGGGTAGAACCGTTTTATGCCTCTTACATAGGGCTCCAACCATCTGATGTTCAACCTTAAGTTTCTGTAACCATTAAGAAATGTGTGAAGAATATATGAGGGTGATTTTTTTAAATTGGTATGTGAAGAGGATCTGTTTGAAAGAAATCAAGGGGCTACAACCTTTTTATGCCTTGGGTAACAATATAAAAGCTATAGAATCTAATAATGACTATGTGTGAAAGTTATTTTTCCATTTTATTTCATCGTGGCATCTTTCTACCCTTTAAAGGGGTCAATTGAAAGTATTCTGAAGGGCCTTTTTTTCTTTCTTTGGGGCATCCACAGGTGCATGTCTACATGTATGCATGTGTGTGGTTTTGTAGGTATTCAAGCATTTTACTTTTGTGCCTTTGTTTTGACAGAGATTTAAGGATTTATAAGTAGAATATATTGTAGTACATTAGAAATGTATGAGGGAAAAAGGAATAACAAGCAAACAGAAGAAAAATATCACTAGATTATATGAAATCTGAAGAAGATGACCACATCGAATAAAAGAGAAGAAAACAGAAGCAACTGGAAATTGTGAACCCTCAAACAGTCTTCTGGTGTTCTTGCCAAGTAGGTCACACGAGACAAAGCGATGCAATGCTCCTAGACTTTAGAAAATAAGTCTCAGACATAGGATTGCGACAGCTAAATTACTAAATGGCATGTTTGGCATTGCTCATACCACTTTAAACGAACTGAAGATATGATTTGAGAGCTTGAGGGCAAAGTCACAATTAAGAAAGAGTTGATCAACAGATTCACCTAAACGATTACACGCTAACCTTACACGTACAACACCAGTTGGTGAGTGTTCAGAATATTATACATCTTCCTACTCAGTGAAATCTATCATAGATGTGGTAATTTTATCCCTGCACATCTATTAACTTTGGAAGATAAGGTTAGTGTGATTGGTATTGCTCCCCAGTGTGGTGATTCTTTGATATATGGCTTCACCTGACATACTGATTTAGCAATTTGTGTTTTCCAGACATGCCAGTGAATCTTCTTTCAATCGACTGCAACTGAGCCAACAAAGATAAGAAACAGAGGGAATGATAGATACATACATGCATGCATGCAAACATACATATTGTGGCTGATTTTTCTATTGTCCTTATGTCTGTCCTCAGTTGCCTTTATTCTTCTTTCTCAAGTTGTGCTGAGAGAAGGAGTTGCCTTATATTTCTCATTATGATATTCCTTTTTCTTGGTGAAGCCAAGCCGACACTTCCCACAAATTTTGAAGAGGATACATGGGCAAAGCTCAAAGCAGCTATAAATGCAATATTCTTAAAGCAACCTGTTTCCTGTAGTTTGGAGGATTATTATCAGGTAGATTTCTCTCTCTTCTATCACCTGGATTCAATCCTTTTGATGCATGCTATATCGTTTATCAAATTTGTTGTCTGTAGGCTGTCAACGACCTCTGCCTACACAAATTGGGGGGAAATCTTTATCAACGAATTGAGAAAGAGTGTGAAACACATATTTCAGCAGTGCTGCAGACTCTCGTCGGCCAGAGCCCAGATTTGGCAGTTTTCTTATCACTTGTTGAGAGATGCTGGCAGGATTTCTGTGACCAGATGCTGATGATTCGTGGCATAGCCTTATATTTGGATAGAACCTACGTGAAGCAAAACCCAAATGTTCGGTCATTATGGGACATGGGGTTGCAACTTTTCCGAAAGCATCTTCATTTGTCAGTGGAAGTTGAGCATAAAACTGTCACTGGTCTCTTAAGAATGATTGAAAGGGAAAGGTACAATCTTTGTTTTATACATGATCTGTAGCATTTGCTTAAATTACAAGGATGATCAAAGAAATAACTTGAGACTTGACACTTGAGTCGACCCTGTCTTCTTTTTGGGGAAAAAAAATGTTAGACGCAACATGGAGGGAAATACATATGGTTGACTCAGGTCTCAATGAATTATGAAGCTCCAAGAAGATGCCTGCGTTTCAGAAAAAAGTTTGTTTCAGCCAAGCTTCGTTATAGAAAAAAAGGAAACTTGATGTGATCTCCACATGATTATGATGCTCTGGCTTACTGCAAGAAATGGAAAGAGTTATATTATGTTTGAGACACAACATCTATGCAAGTTATCTAGTAGGAATTCTTTAGTTTCGTTCCTGTCACCAGAAAGATGTAGTTAAATGAACCCTTTCTATACAGATCTCTCCCCCCCCCCCAAAAAAAAAAAGAAAAAAGAAAAAAAGGGGGGGTGTCTCTTGGATGAGTTCTTCATTCATATTTTCACTGATAATAAATAAAATAAGTATCTAGAAATTTTGAGTCAAAGTCTTTTCCTTATCTAGTTGTGCTAAGCTTTCTTCTGTTGAATTCTTTAGTGGAATGGGCAAAGTTCTTTTGGAAATTTTAACCACCTAAGAAAGTTGTTGACCAGACTTTACCAATCAATCAACCAAGTTCTCCTCATACTATGGATATATGACTCTAATGGAAGATTTTCTTGGTAATGTTCTGTGGTTGCACTAAAATTAGAATAATCCTTGTAAATGTGGATTGAATTCAACAGTATGGTGGTTCAGCTTGTATAAGATAAACAACGTCAAAGATAATACTGCTTATACTTACAAATGATAATATTCTCTGTGAAGATTGTGTAATAATCCTGATTTTCTAATTGTCCTGAGCTTTAGCAAGAAGAGATTAAACTTCTCAGTTGTAGCTTATGCATTTATCGTGCCGGGGAGATGAGAACCTCATGCATATATTGTGCTGGGTATTGCATCAGATGTGTGAGTTGTGCCAGGCCCTACAGAACATTTCCTGTTGTGAAATATTCTTGTTGCATATGGTTTATCTTTGGCAGTTTGCTTAATCCTTTTCAGTTTTGTCTTCTTGAGGTAGCTGATTGTGTCTAATGTCTAAATAAGACTATTGCTGTGGTTTAACTATTTCCCTTGGATAATGATCTTTGATTTTTAGGTTGGGTGAAGCAGTTGATCGGACACTTCTTAATCATCTTCTGAAGATGTTTACAGCTCTAGGAATTTATGCAGAAAGTTTTGAGAAGCCATTCCTTGAGTGCACATCCGAATTTTATGCGGCTGAAGGCATGAAGTACATGCAGCAGTCAGATGTTCCAGACTACATGAAACATGTGGAGGTAAGTGAATTTTCTTCCATAGAAATACTTGATTGTTACTTTTGAAGAAAGTGATTTTCTTTAATTAGCTTGTAGTTAGCTGTTAAATAACTTTCTGGTGAAAGTTTTTGTGAATTAAGAGGTGAAAGAAATGGTTTTCTGTTTTTCATCAAAGCTGTTTAGATTTGTACGTGGAGATGAAGTTTTAATTTATAGTGTGAGGGGTGTAGTTAAAGCATGTCATTTTGGAAAATGTGTTTTTATTTGTCAGAATTACTTAATATAAAGAAGTTTTGCAGGTTAGGTTGCATGAAGAACATGAGAGGTGCTTGCTCTACCTTGATGCTAGTACAAGGAAGCCTCTAATTGCTACTGCAGAAAGGCAACTTCTAGAACGACATATACCTGCTATTCTTGATAAGGTATAAAAACAGTGATTCCTTTTCAGTGTCTTCTTCCACCACCCCTGCATCTTT
Organism: Eucalyptus sideroxylon; assembly: GCA_014182405.2. Lineage (NCBI taxonomy): Eukaryota > Viridiplantae > Streptophyta > Magnoliopsida > Myrtales > Myrtaceae > Eucalyptus > Eucalyptus sideroxylon. Next base: position 11,474,880 of record CM024552.2, on the reverse strand, counting down.
CTTGTGCACATAAGTATGCACAAGTTTCTTTCTTTCAAAATTACTGTATGTGTATCATGAACAAGTTTCTTTCTTTCACTGTATCCATGTCCATAGAAATATCCCTACTAAGATCTCTATTTACTTGTATGTGTGCTCCATAGTGATTTTTTCTTTGTATTTGCTTTGTAAATGTTTTTCTCTGATTTTCTAGGGATTCATGATGCTGATGGATGGAAATCGTATTGAGGACCTTCAGAGAATGTACCAATTGTTTGCAAGGGTAAATGCCTTGGAGTCATTAAGACAAGCACTTAGCTTGTACATACGGCAAACTGGTCAGGGTATTGTCATGGATGAAGAAAAGGATAAGGACATGGTGCCGTCTCTTTTGGAGTTTAAGGCTTCTCTAGATGCAATATGGGAGGACAGTTTTTCAAAGAACGAAATGTTTTGCAACACTGTCAAGGATTCATTTGAGCATCTAATCAATCTTCGTCAGGTTTGTGTCTTTCTTGCTTGCTTTTTGTTCTTTGTGTTGTACTTTGAAATTATGACTAGTAGATCCTTTGTTTCTATGAAGAATACATATTCCTATACCTCTCTTGGTGACTAAATTTTGAGGAATTGACTTGATAGAATTTGTGGGCATGTTTCCTTTTCTGTGATATGGAATTTGGTCAGAGCGTGTAAACATTAAGAGGAAAATTCTTGACACTAAATTGCAAAATATGGGCAGGTGAGAAATTGATTGACCATCAAGGATGATTTTTGACTCCTATTTTTGAGAGAAAAAATGAATGGAGAATGATATTTGGAGATAGTCATATTTCATAAGGGGGGGAATTGGAGTTTAGTCCTCCATGTATTAGGGGTCGTGGGGCTCATTGAATCTCGAACTTAAGGTGTTCAACCCTGTAGCGCCACTTTAGGCAATCGTTACCACTTATATTTGATTGTTAAGACATGTGAAGTGCATCTTTCTTTTGGGTTTTGAGATGAAATGACTATCTGGCTCTTAATTGAAAGAAATTACATTAAGAAAATTGAACGCAAACAAAAAGAAACAAAGAAAAAAATTAAAATTTTGTGGCAACCACTGTGGAAATAGCTTGAGGTTAGTGGCAATAACCTTTGTAATGCTGAACACGTGGTCCATACCAATTCAGCTCACTTACAGAGTACAAATGACCACTGCCGCGATTTAGGGAAAATTGCATTGCAAATTCTAAATCTTTACAGCTCCAGACCATTGCCATAATGTAGGGAAAATTGCAATGCGAATTCTAAAATTGCCATAATGTACTCAGGTCTAGGACATTTGAACTGGTGAAATCAAGTCTTAAGCCTTTATGGAAAAATCAATCAGATCCTAAATTTATGCTAAGAATACAATCTAAAGCTGCCACGTGGGCAAATTATAAGTGTCACATAGGCAATATTAGGTTTTGTTTACCTAGGGGACTTGACTGCACTTTTTAAAATGTATTAAGATTTGATTGCATTCTGCATTTATGGTAAAGGACTTTTAGTACACTTTTCCATGCACGTGTATCATGCTCAATGTCCATCAATGATTATTGACTTGGAAAAAGACATTTCATTTTATCAAAATCGTCTTATCTATGTAAAGCCTTTTGACCTTTGATGTTGAGCAAAATGTGCAGAGTGGTCATGAGAATGCTTCATTGAATTAGTGGACATTAGGAAAAATGAAGGAAGAAGTAGTTGTAATGGAATTTCTGTAGCTTGAAATAAGGATAAGCAGGAGATATTCTTTTGAGATGATTTGGATATGAGAAAGATGAACTTTATGCAACTCTGTGATGGATATGGTGGTTGAAAGGGAACATGGAAATTCTAAAGCCTAAAACAACTGGGATTCCTGACTTTCGAGACCTTTTGACTCTGTCCTCTAATTGATTATATATGAATGTGTGGCATCTCCTTTGTGCCACTTCAGTCAATTTTATTGATTAAGTAATTTAAAAAAAAAAAAAAAAAATCAAAACCTTTAGTTTTTGATTGTCATGGGGATTATGGGAAGGACAGCATGAGCAATTGGAAATTGGAAAGGAGTGTTTCAAGCACTGTTGTACCGACAGTCCCTCTCTCTCTCTCTATATGCGAGATATTACTGTACAGTGGCTTGAAGGGTAGAATTTTGGTGCTATTAAATCAAGGAGGAAGTGCATTAAGATACTTTGGATGGGTGAAAAGATCTAGATGTCGCATAAAACCATGTGAACTATGCCAATAATGCTTAGGAAGGTTGAAGAATGGACTAATGCATGAAATGGGATGGCTTGCTCATGGAATTCCTATGTATACTTATGCTTAAAGAAGTCAGATGATTCTAGTGTCAGGAGGACTAAACATGTTTCATTCACAAAAGTTGCTCGGAAAAGGTGCCAGCATGCAAAAACAGCATTACGGAATGGAGTTTGCTGCTGACAAAATAAAATGATGGAACTGAGGGGATGGGATTGGGTTCTTACCATCCCTGCATATTATGAGTATGCGTGTTAGGTGCGAGAATGATGGGCCAGATATGGCATATATTACTCTATGGATCGGTCTCTTGTGGAATTGTAGAATTAATGCTCTTTGGACTATTTGATAGAAAAGTAGCTTGTATATTGTTTATGTATCGCCTAAAGGAAAAAAAAAAAAAATTACTTACATATATTGCAACTTGAATTGATTACTTGTTCATTGGTGTTATGAGAATTTTGCAGCTAATGACTGATTTGCTTCTCATGACAGAACCGACCAGCTGAGTTAATTGCAAAGTTTCTTGATGAAAAGTTGCGTGCTGGTAATAAAGGAACCTCAGAAGAGGAATTGGAGAGTATACTTGATAAAGTTCTGGTTTTGTTTAGGTTCATCCAGGTTAGCTTGCTATATCTAATACGTTCTTCCGCCAAAAAACAAAAAGGAAAAAAAGAGAGTACTGTGATTCAAATAAAATGTGGAAACTTTGCTGGAGAATGTGAACTATTTTCACTCACCTTCCCTTTTTTAAGGAAGTCATATGGAATTGGTTTTTCATTATAGGGAAAAGATGTGTTTGAAGCATTCTACAAGAAGGATCTTGCAAAGAGACTGTTATTGGGGAAGAGTGCTTCCATTGACGCAGAAAAATCCATGATCACAAAGGTCAAGGACATGTTTGTCATTAAGCACAATATGACTTGATTTTTCTTTTTTCTGTCTATTTTAACTTAGACTAGCAATATTTTGACAAACTGTGTACTGTTAATTCAGCTGAAGACCGAGTGTGGTAGTCAGTTCACAAACAAACTTGAAGGAATGTTCAAGGTGCGTCTTTGTTGCAGACTTTGTTTTGAACCATTTGAATCTGCTTTTTCTTATTGTAGATATATTTTTTTCACTGTTGCCAAAAAATCATATTAGATGATCTGATATCTGTTTTATGCTAAGAAAATCCATGTGAAAAATTGTGGTCAGGAGAAAAGGTCAAGCTTATCTATCCATTCCTTTTCAATTGAGTTCAGTGTTTCAATATGATTTACCTTCCATGCTACTAGAATAAAGAATTCTTTCCTCTTTTTTGGAAGTGATGGCTTCCTGCTTCAATTCTTGTAATGCCTATGCTTGTAGTACTGAAAGGAAAAATAAAATATGGTAGAGGGTGTACTTGGGTAGTTTTTAAGTCTCTAAATATGCTTTTGAGGATGTCATTTTCCCATTTGGTGTAAGTTTCTTGAAATTTCTACCTTTTTCAATTTTTAATGTGTCTCAAAAAGACTTCTCCTATTTTTGCCTTTCTTAACTATGTCTTAAGGGCACTTGTTTCAGCTTCAAGCAACGTGTAGTTGGCAGATGACTGATTTAGCCTTCATTTTCTATTTTTTGGCTGAGTATTTAGCCTTCATCTTCTGTATTTTTGGCTGAGTATTTAGCGTTCATCTTACTTGCTAAGAATTTGTTGCCAATCTTACTCCTTATCTGAAGAGTACGGCTTTTTAATAATTTTATCCAGTTCCCATGAGAAATTGATCATTGAAGGAGCTTTTGCCAAATGTTTCTCTTTAAGAATTGCTCCACGCAGGTTCTATACTACTGCTGATATTATTGTGCAATTGTTTTGAGAAGACTCTTCCCTTCTGTATTTTAGATAGGGTGGTCAGGGTGATCATCATTGGTCTAGAATTGAAATGTTACCACATGTTTCAAAAGCAGTTAGGCGACTCTTAGCGTGCGTATAGTAATGTTTCTATTCCCGAGAACAGTTTCTTCTCAGAAACACTTTTTTTTTGTTTCTGTTCTCGGGAACAGTTTCTGAGTATTTGAATGCATTTAGTAATTACGCAAAATTTCTATTCTCGGGAAAGAAATGCGTTTGGTACGACCTGATATATTTTTATGATTTACAATTTCTTTTAATTTATTAATAATTTTATTACATTCTTCTTTTTTTCTTTTTCTTCTCCTTCCGCCGGCAAGTGACCGGCCAAAGAAGGGTTGGCAAGGTCAGCCTCGGGGGAGGCTCACCGGCCATCGGCCACCGGCGAGGTCACCCCAAGGCTCACCGTGACTGGGCAAGGCCGAGCCTCGCCCTTGTGGTGGTTGGGTGAGGCTCGGGGGGGCCTCGCCGGTGGCCGGTGAGCTTGGGCGACCTCGCCGGGGGCTGACAAGGCTCTAGCAACCAGCTAGGGGAAGAAGGGAGGAAGAGAAAGAAAAAAGAGAAGGAAGAAAAGAGAAGGGAAAAAAGAACTTGATTCTCGATTCTTGTTTCTTGAATTGTTCTTGGGAACAATAAGCAATTTTTTTTTTGTTTCTTGTTTTGTTCCAGAATTTGTTTCTAGGAACAAAAGATTTACCAAATGCATTTCTATTCTATTTCTACTTTCGGAAACAAAAAAAATAGAAATACCTGTTTTATTCCTGGAAACAAAAAATTTACCAAACATGTTTTTATTATATTTCTACTTCCAAGAACAAAATAACATAAATACTTGGTTTTCAAGAGCCTTACCAAACGGGCCCTTACTATCCTTAAGCCACCTGCGAAAGTTGACTTGATGTGAAAAACCCCAAATCAATACACCTAGACAAATTTAACAAAAGATTTCTTATTGTAGCTAAAACTTGAAGTCAATGTCCTTAGGATTACTAAACAATTGTGCTTACCTGGTTGTGCAAGTGAACTTTGAGGTATATCCTTGGGCGTTCCGTTGCCATGTGATGACATCTTTGGTCAAGATGTGAAATGTTGCTCAATGTTACAAGAACATTTAGGGTAGAATTTTACTATTATAAGCCACCAATTGAAGATGGCTTAGAAAGTTGGAATGGCAGCTTTTTTATTGTAGTTGGAACTTGAAGTCAATGTGATACCAAACAAGTGTGCTTACCTGGTTGTGCAAGTAGACATTGAGGTATCCTTGGTTTTTGCATTGCCATGTGGTGATAACATAGGTGCTTATTTTCGACAGAGATGTTTTGCTTGTCAGTGACTTTTGCCTGGGTTTACCCTTTGGAATGCCTCAGGTTGGAATGTGCTTATACTTTAAATGGACTAATTGGCATGACATCTAATATACTTGTAGGAGATCTTACTTGTAAATTGGTCATTGATTCTTTCATCTAATCCTTGTATGCTGTAGCACAGCCTATATTCATTTTCATAACAGGCCTTGCTTTGTTTATGCATGTGGGACTAACTTTTCGAACAAATTCTTGACATGCAGTCAGTATATAAGATGAAGAGGAAAGCCACTTCTATGGGCCATTGAAAGAAGTCTTCTAATTTTGATTGATAAGTCATAAAGCTTGCAAATTATACTTTGATTGACTCTTAACTCATCTAAAATAATTCTCATCCATCTTGTGACAGTTCACTAAACTTTTTCTACAGAATGGGTGGTCTACAGTTAATTCATAATTGTAGCGAACTTCATCCTATTTTATTTTCTCTTGGTTATGCATAGAAAAATTTTGCTTTCTTCATATAGCTTCTGAATCCATATTTGTGATTAGTTTATTTTACTCCATATTGCAGCATCGAATGTCACTAATGTCCAAGTTTTCTTTTTTCCCCCCCTAGGACATTGAATTATCAAAAGAGATAAATGAATCATTCAAGCAATCGTCACAAGCAAGGACAAAACTACCATCAGGAATTGAGATGAGCGTCCATGTGCTGACTACAGGGCAAGTTTTGTTCTTATGTGAATTTCTTCCCGCTTTTCCTTCACCAATCCTGGAAAACGGTAAAATAGTAGACCCAGTGACATTTTAGTCTAATATTTTGTCTTTCTTACTTTAATGCAGGTACTGGCCCACTTATCCACCAATGGATGTAAGGCTTCCTCATGAATTGAATGTTTATCAGGTCTGCTCTGGCAAGATGGCTCAATGTCTCTTAGTTTTGATCCTGGAAGTTTAGTAGTATTTTCTGACATTCTTATACTTGGTAACAGGACATATTTAAGGAGTTTTACCTTAGCAAGTATAGTGGGAGACGTCTAATGTGGCAGAGTTCATTAGGTCACTGTGTACTGAAGGCAGATTTTCCGAAAGGGAGGAAAGAGCTGGCAGTTTCCCTATTTCAGGCAAGTCCATCCAATACCAGTTTCAATGGATGACAAGTCCCAAACTAGAAAGCCCAAATTTGCAGTGAACAATAACTCAAAACTGATGAGTTTGTTTAGGCAACACTCCTACAATTTTCTAAGCATCATCATTCTTAAGAGCACAACTGCATCATATGATTCCAAAGTGAATGCTTGCCAAGAGTTAGTAATTATCAATTGTCTTGAAAAGAAAGAAGTAAAAAACCAGTACTTGTTTAATCTCTCCTAAACATTCAACTCCCAGGTGAAATGGGAACCTTTAAACAAGAACTGTAACTGTAATAGGAAACCTTTACAAACTACAGAGGAAATTAGTACTTAAAATAGGAAAGGGAAGTCTAACAGGATTCTAATGAAACTCAAATCCTAAAAGATGAGACCATTAATTGAACTTGGAGAAGAATTCTAATCCTTTAGGACTTTTTTTTCTTTTTTGGGTGAATCGATGCAATGGTCCATTTTCACCGTGGTGGAAAAAAACAATATCTTGAGCAAATGTTGGCTTGCTTGATTTTGTTGACTGCATTGTCCCCCTCCCCCCTCCCCAATTTGGAGAAAACTCGTCCTCAAATTTCGAAGTGCTGAACAATTAGATTTGTGAATTGTCCCTTTCCGCATGAGTTGATTTTGTTGGTTGCATAACTGACGTCCTAAAAATCATGCAAATTTTATTTTATGAACCTTTATGTGTCTCCTGTATTTTAACTGTTTTTCAATCTGCTTTCATGTCATTGTGCAGACAGTTGTCTTAATGCTATTTAACGATGCTCAGAAGCTTAGTTTTCAAGATATAAGAGACTCTACAGGCATTGAGGATAAGGAACTGAGAAGAACTCTGCAATCCCTTGCCTGTGGAAAAGTGAGAGTCCTTCAGAAGGTGCGTGCCATGGATCAGTACCCTGATGTACTTTTTTGCCTGGTATTATTGAACTGCTGGTGTTTTAATATCCTATGTTTCCTTGACAGGTGCCCAAGGGCAGGGATGTGGAGGATGATGATTCTTTCGAGTTCAATGAAACTTTTAGTGCTCCTCTTTATCGAATAAAGGTAGAGTTCTGAGATTTAGTTCAGTTATTGCAGGATTTATCTCCCCTTCACCCAAACAACCCTCTCCCAACCCACACCTATATTTCAAGCTAACAAGTGTAATGTCCGTTGGAATGTGATCTTGATGTTGAATTTTCTTAATGAGCTTGCAGGTTAATGCTATCCAAATGAAGGAAACAGTGGAGGAGAACACAAGTACCACTGAAAGAGTATTTCAGGACCGTCAATATCAGGTTCTCTTAACTCGTGCTTTTTCATCTCCCTTAATTTTTATATGCCGATTGTGTATCTGAGAATGGAGAACAAATGTGATCATGAGCCATTAGTGATAGTTTGTCTGATTGGTCAAATTCTAGGTTGATGCTGCCATTGTTCGGATAATGAAGACAAGGAAAGTGCTTAGCCACACGCTTTTGATAACTGAACTGTTTCAGCAGGTAAATGTATACTAAATAGCCTGTATGTCTTTTTTCTGATGCAGAAGTAGAACTTCAAAGTATTTCCACTATGCTGGTCGTTATTAAACCAATTCATTGTTAGAGCTAGGTTAGTTTGGTTGTTACTCTGAAGCACTCTGCATTACTCTAGCGAGATTAGCAGAGGTGAGCTGGTGGATTGTTAAAAACCTAGATACACTACAAGAACATTAGCACTGAGGGCCACCTCCCATCTAACGACATGTGTCAGTCTGTCATTTGTTTGATAAAACCTAGTGTCTTAGTTATGTTATAAAAAAATCGATTGTCTTGATAAGTGCATGTTATGGAGCACAGCTCGGCAGGCTTTTGATACTTGATGTGGGATCTGGCCCACGTGACATGCTTAACACTGGGTTCGAATATTCTCAATGTTTTGTTTTGTTTGGGAGAGGGGAAAATGAAGATAAATAAAGAAAATTGGGGAAATTTTCTAAACTTTCCACTCGTTTCTTCTCGCAAAAATTTCGATTTCTTCTAAGTTTCTACACCCCCTTTTCATTTTCACCCTTTTCCCTCATTGCTTTAACAAAGATTTTGCTATTTCTCTTTTCATTTTATTTTCTTCCAATTGATTAATTTTATTTGAAAATATTGGTGCGTAAACGATGTCAACTCTTTTATAAACCTATTGTATCAGGTATAGATGGGTTATCTTTTTTCTTTTTTTTTTTCCAAAATTAAATGATCATTTGACATGTGTGTTACTTTTTGCCCCTTCCTTCGCTGAGCAGCTCAAATTCCCTATCAAGCCAGCTGATCTGAAGAAAAGGATCGAAAGCCTGATTGACAGGGAATACCTGGAGCGGGACAAGAACAATCCTCAAATATACAATTACTTGGCTTAGTCAAATGTGCTATTTTGACTCAGAAGATGTCACTGTATATGACCAATGACATGAAAGTTAGGCTGCTCTTTTGGATTTGGAAAGCTTAATCCCCCCATCGGATTTTATTGTACAGTCTGGGCTGATCAGGATCAATTTTACCGCCTTTGGAGAGCATATTTTAATGCAATCACCATTTCTTTTACGGAGTATACGCATAAGGTGCTGGCCATGGGTGTGGACTTACCGTGACCCACAGCGCGAGTGGGACGGATTCTGGCTGTGCCCTTTCTTTGGTTACCACTGCGTAGTCGCTGCCTGCTTGATGTCACACCATCACTGCACTCAAGGTCTCCGGTCTTGAAATCTCTCGTCTGATGGTTCCGTGACCGACCTCCCAGCCAGCACACTTGTTCTGACCAAAGTAGTGTGCTGACCAAAGTTCACATTGTTTGCCAAATTTCTAAGTTGGATGACAGCTGTACCCATTTGGGCTTTTATCCTCCATTTATCATAAATATACTAGTTTTGTGATTTTTCATGGTTTTTATTTCAATTTAATAGAGTATATATTTGTCACAAATATATTAATCTGAGGTTTTTGGCAGTTAAAAAATTAGTTTGGAGTAAATTGTCATAGGTAAAATTATTAATCTGAGATAAAATTATCACAAATGTATCATTTTGAAATTTTTCATGGTAAAAAATTAGTTTTGGATAAATTTATCATTTGTGTACCAGTTCAAGGTTTTTTATGATAAAAATTAGTTTGGGATAAATTTGTAATGTGTGTACCAATTTAGGATTTTTCATGGTATTAACATAAAAATTTATAAATTATGGATTACTAGTGATTCTACCTTGATAACTAAAATTTATAAGCCCAGAACAGTAAAAAAAAAGACCCAAAAGTCTAATAGAGGAGGATAGAAAGTTGGTATGATGATGTAGTATAAAACAACACAGTTTTAAAATTATTTTCATATATTCTACATTTATATATTATCATCTGAAACATTAAAAATAACAAATATAGAGGCGGTTTAGTGGGTAGCTCAGCGTGCTCATGTTTTTCTTTGGGCAGGTGTAGATATATCATTTTGTCTAGATTTTTATTGAATTCTAGATAAAATTTCACCCGTAATCACTCTAACATGACAAATTGCTTTTGAGGCATTAAACACCCCCCCATTTTTTCTTTTGCTTTTCATTTAAAGGAGGAGTCTTTCTTTTAAATAATGTGGGAATTGATCATTTGAGGATGTACACGGTGTGTTTTATTTGAATAGGATTTTGAAAGAAGACTATGGAAATAAAGTATATGCACTTGTGTCATAGTTAGCTATGCTATGAAATCTCCCATGAGTCTAAATGAAAGATCATGTTTTAGGCCTCAAAAGAAAGGCACGATCATTTGTTAGAAGCCCTAAAATATCTTACAGGTGATTTTTCATCAAAAGAGCCCTATTTTTCAGAATATTTATATTGTACAACAGTTGTATAACAGCAAAATTGTCCTCAAATACCGCTTCAAACTGAGTCCTAGCATTACTAAACACAAAAGAGAGCATGAATTAGTTAAGATTCAGACAATTGGAAGCATTTGCATCATACAATCTGATAGGCTCTTCAGGCGTAGCATGACTTTACTTTCTTGAAAATTACGGCTAGCCAATCAAGTCATGCCTCCAAATCGATCAATCATAAAACACCTCGAAGCCTATAAAAGGAAGAGAAAATATTGGGTACGTCTAACGTTTCAGCTTGGCAAACAAGAAGGCGCTCGGAGTGCGACATGTGCGAGAAAATATTGGGTACATCTAACGTTCCAGCCTGGCAAACAAGAAGGCACTCGGAGTGTGACACGTGTCCTCGTGGGACCCACCTCCTGAAGGAGAAAAAAAGGCGCTAATTTGAAAAAATTTCAGTCCCGGTTTTCTTTCTTCACGCCTTTTTCTCTCTCTCTTCCCTCGCTCTCTCTCCCCGACGAACTCCCTCTCTCTCTCTGCCCTCCCTTTTTTCCGACCGGCGAACCAGCGCGAGCAACCGACGAACCAGGAGGATACCGGCGAGACGACCGCGAGCAACCGACCGGCGTGCGACCTCCCTCTCTCTCTGCCCTCCATCTTTCTGACCGGCGAACCACCGCGCCGCCCTTCCGGCTCTGGATCTAGCCCCTACTCGTCCGTCCCCTGCTCTCTCTCTCCCCTCGCGTCTCTGTCTGCCCTCCCTCTCTTCGCGGCGAACCAGCGCGTGACCGGCGAACTAGCGCCCCCCTCCGGCTCCAGATCTGGCACCGGCTTGTCCTGTACGCTGGAACGTTCGCGCCCGACCGCCTCACACCCACCGGCCTCTTAAAACACCCACCGCCCGACCACTTCTCTGTCTTGTGGTTCTGGTGAGGTAATACAAATCATGGGCTTAGTAAATAATGCAATTTGCTGAGCAGCGACAGTGAGCACCAGTTCAGCACCAGAAAGGACATGGGGCTGTAGAGAGCCCTTTTGAGATTGACCATTTTGGCGATTTCCAATTAGATCTGTAACCCCTGTCAACTTTGGCACGTTGGCCGCGCCTCCCATCAAGGTACACGTGCTCTACAGCTTTCACCACCGAGGCGCTAAGCCGTCGGCCCCTGCCCTCATGATAAGCACACGAGATCGTTGGTGATGGTGGATTCTCTGCGTCCATCTTTTGCTTTGTGCGTTCGTAGCCTGTTCTTTTCCGGCTTTTTGCATCTAAACGAACTGTAATAAACTAATCACATATCTGGAAGCTGCGGAGTCCGTGCTGGGTCTCATAGATAACTCAAATTTCGATATGATCATTGCACTGCCATTTATGACCATTTCCTCTAATTTTTTGGTCACGAAAGTCTGCATAACATTTCCTTTCCCAAAATATATGTTGTTTTTTGTGATGTGCTTACCAGTTCCTGTTTTGAACACATTGAATTGATCAGTCTATCAGCCCGGGGGAGCTGCACCATTGTCGTCAGCAGACAAGCCAATAAGTCAAAAGGTGGATGATCTTGATGCCAGATGGGTCTCATGCCATTTATCCCAAACCCAGAGCTTTGAACCACTCTGAGATACAAGATATGGTCGAGCATTATTGCCAGGCTCCCATAAATGCCATTCGAGCTGGTTAGTTCATGGATTGCCTTACCTTCATTAGTTCCAGTAGAAGAGTTTCCCTTAATGAGTTTTCTGCCTTCGAAAATTTAGTATTCACATTGCTCTTCATTAAATAAATAGCAGCTCGAATCGAACTTAGTTTATACTTCTGGAACCCCATTTTCAGGTAAACTTAAACTAGCATAGTTGGGAAAGAAAACGTTCAATCTATTGGCAGGGTGGGACCTCATAGAGAAATCTTTGAAGAGACATGATGGATATTATGCAATTGCTTCGTTGACAAATGATTTTGCTTTTTTGTCCTGTTTACTTGTGAAAAAGCATCATCCAAAGGGGGACATATTGAGTGACGAAGTCTCGCTTCATTTTTCTTCGCAGAAGTTGGTTTGGTCACTGCAGGAGGCTGCCTAGTAACTTTCCGCACTTTTGACTCGCAATTTATCAGTTGAAAAGAGATGGAATAGCACGTCTTATGAGTCATTTGAATGCTTTACTTGTGCTTTAAGCGGTTGCATTGCACATGATTTTTCACTGTAGAGGCTTGAAAGGTTTTAAATCTTGGGAATCTCTCTCTCCCCCTCTCTCTCTCCGACCGAGAGACAAACTTCTTTTCAGCATATCCCTTCTATTAGTAGCTTGTATTAGTGAGTCATTGCAATGAAATATCTTGCTTACAAATCCTGACATTTTCTCCTTATTTTGTGAGATCAAGTCATTAATATAGAGAGAGAAGATCATAGATTGATTCTGTTAGCTTATGCATAAATTAAATAACCAGCTACACATTGATCATAGTTCTATCCTCACATGGATTAGTCTTTCTGGTGCATATATGCATAATTTCGCATCTCTAAGGGGACGAAATTTTGAGACATGTACTGATAAGTAGCTTCAGCACTGATTTCTTCCAGACCATGGGTTTCATTTTCATTGAACCTTCCCCTGCTGCAATCTGTTAAAATTTAAATGTCTTCCTGATGTTTCACTCTACATGAATAGGATAGGGAGTCCAGGAAATGGCATCACTTCGCAGAGTCTTCCTGATGTTGATTTTGGCATCTATCCTCAGCCAAATTCTCACTGCAACAGCCTGCCTTTGGTGTTTGCTATGGAATGCAAGGAGACAATTTGCCTAGTTTGGCTGAGGTGATACAGCTCTACAAGAATCACAATAGTGGGACAATGTGGCTCTACGATCCCAACCCCGAAGCGCTCCAAGCTCTAGTGAACTCTGGCATCAGCATGATCCTAGGCACCAAAAATGAAGACCTACACAACTTGGCATCAAGTGTGGAAGCTGCAAGTCATGGATCGACGCTCATGTTGATCGCTACTAAGGTGTAAACATCAAGTACATAGTCGTAGGCAACAAGGTCATCCCTGGAGAATTGGCTCAGTGCGTGTTGCTTGCAATGCAGAATCTACAAAGCGCCCTCAGCAGCTCCAGTTTCTCATATGTGGTGATGACCACGGTGGTCTCGGGGACTATCTGACAACCATGCCCCTTTGTTGATCAATGTGTACACTTACTTTGGCAATGCTGCAGACCCCACCAACATAAGATTGGACTATGTGCAGTTCACTGCGCTGGGGCCAGTGGTCCGCGATGGGGACCTAAGCTATTGGAACTTGCTTGATGCGATGGTGGATGCTTATTATGCGGCAATGGAGAGAGAGTATTTCCCTATTGTGGGCATGGAGATCTCCGAGTCCAGGTGGCCTTCTTCTGGAAATTGGAATTTCACTACTCCACAGTTCGCACTGACTTACAACCAAAATTTCATGAAGAAAATCAAAGCAGGGACAGGGACGCCAAAGAGACCAGATTGCTGCTTGGTAACGTATTCGTGATGTTCAACAGGGATCTGAAATCCATCGGCGCGGAACAAAATTTCGGTCTCTTCTATCCAGATGGAACTCCAGTTTACCCCATTTTTTTGTAGCTCCAATCGACAGGACTCAGCTCCGGCACTTTATTTTGCCATATGCTGTGTAGACTTTCAGAGATAAGATCTTATCACGTGTAACTTGGAAGCTACAGTGAGTATCAATAAACAATGCAATAACCGGTAAACTGGATCACCTGTTATCTACGTCTGCAATTCTAGAATCTCATGTTTGCAGCGGTGATGCAATGAATATGGGATTTCTGATTCTGGATATTCAAGGTCAAGTCATCAACACATAGCGAAAAATCCATTTCCATCCCTTGTACGTCTCCCTTATTCATGTTATATTTGTTAGGGCAAAGCACTAGGTAAAGCTCTTGCGAAGGAACCGCTTGGCTTAATCTTCCGGTTAGCAAATTCAATCCCACCAACTAAAAGCAAAACACAGCATCTTATACAACAATAATAATCTGAACAAAAAACCTAGTCATGGACTCATAGGCGCGACAATAATTTCTGCTTCCTGCTATCGAGGAAAGGGTAGTCCGTGTACCCAACAGCAGGATCTTGGGTATAGAAAGTCTTCCTAACATACTTGTTCAGAGGTGCATTAATCTTGAATCTCAGGACCAAATCTGGGTTGGCGATGAAAAGACGACCCGTACAATACCAGGTCTGCATTGCCATCGGCTATGGCTTTCATACCAAGCTCTCTTGTGAACCCTCCACTGCAAATAAAAGTGCCCTGATAAGCCCGTCTCCAAGTCCTCATCAACTGGATGTATCAATTTGTGTCTTGGTGGTCAAAAACTTATTTTGAGATAAATTTATCACATTTTCTGTGGCGTCAACTCTTTCTCTTGTGATATAGTATACATCTCCATCAAATTCACCTCACACAACACCACATGCTGCAAGACAATGCGTGAAAGAGCTGCTCACACAGGCAGCCGAACCGCAGTTTCGATTCAATGGCTGTACACAGGAGGAACAGAAGGGGACTCAGATTGTCACAAACACGCACCAACTTGTGCACCCGCTTTCGTGAAGCAGTAACTAATGTTTGTCCGGCCTAAAAGAGCCATCACATTACAAGTGGTTACAAATGATATTACAAATGAAATGATACACATGATAAATTTTGCCAGAAAGAAAGAACTTATCGCGAACAGAATGTGTGCCGATTCTTGCTATGATTGATTGGTCGACCACACCCCCCGAAGACAAAAATGGACAGGCTCCCAGATTCTTCTAGCGTTCCTGTTTCTTGATTTGTCTGATTTACACTCCGGATGACGATGTCCGGTTTATTCTGTGCGCCCAATTTTGGAGCAGTGGGTTTAGCTCCTCAGATTCTACTGGACAATAAAGGCTTGGCAGCGGTGGTAGGCGGAGGAGCAGCTATGGCAGCCCATGGATTGTCATCCGTTGTTACGGCAGGTTTTACAGTCAGGTTTTGAGGCGCTCTTTGGAACCGGTGCCGCTATGGATCCCCACAAATCATCATCTTAATCTTTGGTGACTTTCACTGCACTCTTTGGCCTCAAACTCGTCACTGAGAATCAAAATTAAAATACTTAAGCCTGCCGGATGTATCGGCAGCAAATAGCATTATCAAAATCAAAATGCAAAAGTTATTAATTGCAGTAAAATCTCATTTCTAACAACAATCCTTCGACGTTAAAGGACCAAAAGATGATTACCACCACGACCTCTTAACTTGAATACTCTGTAACTGGCCCTCACACACACACACACACACACACACACACATTTATTCATGTGATTCAGAACCAATTATCCAGAACAGCAACTCATTCTATAATATTCTAGTTACTATTGAAGATCGCATACTCACTGGACATTACAGATACCGGAAACAACTATAATGATTTGAAATGAATTTTTCAAACAGAAGATAGCATTTTGGACTAAAAAACTGTCTAATGGTTCAGTCGTCAAGTGACAAATCATCAGTAGGTCTTTATAGTCAATGCACTCTCACAGCAAACTATGAGCATTCATCATGATCGGCATCAAGCAAAATATATTCATATTACCTAGCAGCTTGGAGTGTGAAACAGGTTGCGACACTGATCTTTTCTGAGCTGCTTGGATGTTAGCAAGAACAGGAGATGGCTTTGGCTCTTCAAGGGGTTCAATATCATCCCAACCATCCTTGTCACTTTCATGCTCTTCATGAATTCCGTTCTCCACTTCTCCCCAACCATCGGTTGATGTCAGTGACACAGGTACGGGCTGATCAGACAAGTCTGTGCTAGAACTAGCATGAACCATTATGGTGCTTGGAGTCTCCACCCCTGAAACTATCCAAGAAACCAATCAACATAACATGCATATTATATTAAATAAAGTCATGGTGATGTACATATCAATTATTTTATCCTAGGTTTATATTGACAGTCCATAATGTAGGAAGAAACATCCTGCGGAGTAAAGGCATGCACTGTGACTCTAAAGAGAATTCATGATCCATCTGGGCTTAGTCTCGCTATTGATTTTTCAAAAACCCCTTCCCTTTAGAGAAAACACTGCAGCAGCTGCATATAGTAAGACTGCAAGAAAGTCAATCCTAGCACAAACCATTCATGCACAACAGTGTCAGTAATAAAATTTACCATTACCAAAACCAGCTCAAGCTTTATGCAAATAAATTATAACTAGACTGGTATCAATATCCACTAAAGGCTTCTGGGGAACACATTCAGCGAATATCAATGAATGAACAGCAGCCATACCAAAGCTGGAAGTGGAAGCTGAAGAAGTAAGAGTAGTGCTGGAGTTTGCAGTTGCAACAGGTGCTTGTTCTGAAGGTTTTCCTTTGAGAGTCAAGGAGCTCATTGCCCATCTGCATAATATTGCAACCTTAGGTCAATAAAAATTCATGAAAAAACACCATATAAGAGAGGATAAAATCCTGACTCAAGATACTCCCCTACAATTGCAAGAGAAACAACCACCATTGTAACCTGTGGCCGCCAAGTTCTGGCACAGACAGAGTACTTCTCTAATCATAAAACTTCAAGATTGTATTTGATCTACAATGCTCTCAGATTCCCTATCTCAACAGCCCTAAATCCCGAGAAAATTACAAGGAAAATGCATCCTTTGACTACCACCATTTTCAGTGCTTTGAAAGGTGTTACTGAAAAAACACAGAATTGCTTTCTGTGTTTTCAAGCTTAAGGCAACAGCCAATCACCAGCAGTGTTGTTCAAATCCTATGATTTCAAATCGATTTCACCCACAAAACATTTCATTCTGCAACTAGAAGTGGAGATGCATCTGAATTGCAAATGAATCTTATGATCCGTATACCATTCATTATGATTAGGTACGATTCACTACAATTCAGTCAAGACTTCTACATTTGTGATTGTTGGCCCTAAACGTTATGACACCAAGATTTAAACACAAATCATAGCATGGATGTTTTCAAATCACAATTTTACTGATAGAGGGGTTATTTCCTTGAATATCTTACATAGGTCATCTGGGTTCATCTGGCATGATCAGGTGATATTTCTTCAAAAATGATCTGTTCAATATTTTTCTATATTCTCACAAATAATAGCTAGGCTTCAATAAGATATCCTTCTATTTATTTATTCTATATCTTACCATTCATGATTCAATCAGATTCACAATTCAAAAAATGCGGTTTAAATTTCCTATTTGAATCCCAATTAACAACATTGATCACTAGTTCTTCCAGGAGGCACCTCATCTGCATATGACGAACTTGCAGATAAGCAGTGACAATAATTGTCATTTTGTGCAGTTGTGAATTTCGTTGTTGAAGATGTGTGGGCTTTGAAAATGCCAAATCCAACCTTGACTGGTTGCAGATAAAAAATTAATTTCGGACTGTTGAAACGATAATAAACTGCTTGTTTCCATTTACATCTACAGACATCTCTTTCCTAGATTGCTGCTGGGATTATTTTCGCTTTTTCTGCATGGTATGATGTGCAAGGCATAAATACTAATATGCATCAAAAGAATAAACTTTTTTCCATCAAAGTGACAGAGAGAGCCTCCAAGCCATTTCATTTTACTTTCCAACCACAATAATTTGCCATGTAAGCACAATGCACTGCTAAAGAAGAATGAACTCACCCAAGTAAACCTGCATTTCCAATGTCCGAAGAAGTTCCAGTGCTCATGCCAGTGGTATCCCCAGAACTTGTCTGCTGAAAAAGAATAAGGAACAGAAGATTTTATTACTAACTGATGAAAAAACTAAACATTATCACTGAATCAGAGTATCTTAAATAAGTGAAATCATAGCTCAGAAAAAGACAAGGACTGGTAAAGATCTAAAGTGATATAATTAGCACTTCCAAGTATTATACATAAAGAGAAAAATGAAAACTAAAGGGGGATAAAAGAATAGGCTACCTCATTCGAACAAAGTCATCAAGAGTGCATTCATACCACCATATCAGACCACCAGGACTATCTGATGGATGCGCGCTTTTTGTGTATGCGCGCGCGCGCGTGAGAGAGAGATATCCAGCGTACAGGACAAGCCGATGCCGGATCTGGAGCCGGAGGGGGGCGCTAGTTCGCCGGTCACGCGCTGGTTCGCCGCGAAGAGAGGGAGGGCAGACAGAGACGCGAGGGGAGAGAGAGCAGGGGACGGACGAGTAGGGGCCAGATCCAGAGCCTGAAGGGCGGCGCGGTGGTTCGCCGGTCGGAAAGAGGGAGGGTAGAGAGAGAGAGGGGGAGGTCACACGCCGGTCGGTTGCTCGCGGTCGTCTCGCCGGCATCCTCCTGGTTCGTCGGTTGCTCGCGCTGGTTCGCCGGTCGGAAAAAAGGGAGGGCAGAGAGAGAGAGGGAGTTCGTCGGGGAGAGAGAGCGAGGGTAGGGGTAGAGAGAGAGAGAAAGGCGTGAAGAAAGAAAACCGGGACTGAAATTTTTTCAAATTAGCGCCTTTTTTTCTCCTCCAGGACGTGGGTCCCACGAGGACACGTGTCGCACTCCGAGCGCCTTCTTGTTTGCCAGGCTGGAACGTTAGATGTACCCAATATTTTCTCGCGCGCGGGAGCTTCTCTCTCCTCTCTCCCTGGCCCACCTCTCTGCACCTTCTGACGCTCTGCTCTCCTCTCTCTCTCCTCTCTGTTTTTTCTTTTTCTACTAATCAGAAAAGGCTAAAATTCAAGCTGAGGCAAAGGCAGCAGAAGAGGCTAGAAAAAAGCTGAAGCTGAAGCTGCAGCTGAAGCCAAGAGGCAGAGGGAGCTGGAGAGGGAACTTGCTCGTCAAGCATTGCAAAAGGTGAGTGCACACCTTGCAGTTTCCTGGACAAGGTTTTAAAAGGTACTTATCTGACAAGTCTTGGTTTCTGCAGATGGAAAAGACAGTTGATATCAATGAGAACAGTCAGTTTATGGAGGACTTGGAGATGCTTTGGGTTCCTCATGGTGAGGAATTACCAAACTTCTTGGAGGAGGCAAAGAGCCCAGACTGTTCGAAGACCATCTGGGTAGTTTCAAACTCCGTACTGTAGCAATCCTTTAGAACAGCTTGGCTTGTACATGAAGGTTGATGACGAAGATGAGGATGAGGAGAGTGAGCCGCCCAAAAGTCATCCGGTTCTGCCGCCGCCAAATGACGTAGAGGACGGGGAAATTGATTGATGAGAGAATCTTTTTTCCCATATTCTGACACTGGAAAGGAGTTCCTTTAGGAGGAATGAGACAACTGGGGGAAATCTCCTTCCTTCTTAGGTGACCGCCTAAATTGGAAGTGCCCAATGGATTGGGGAACATACTGCTCCAACCTTTCTCAAAGAGGGTTAGGGAACTTCCTTCTTTTGCTTTGAACATTTGGCGACCGAGGTTGGTGTTATCTTATCTCGTGGATGGTCGCAACGCAAAATGTGGATTTGGAAGGGAGCGTGTACATATAGATATTTGGAGATATTGATTCCGATTCATTGAAATGGAGCACAAGCGAAAGCAAAGAGGCTTTTCCGATGGACGCCGAGGATAGACTGTTATAAAGAAGGGCAAAAGAAAGACGGGAGGATAAGTTAGAGAGAAGAGGCAGTCTTTCCTTGTATAAAGGCTCAAATTCTGTTTGCACGGCGTAGGTGGAAAGATCAAATTGTTTTCTTGCTCTGCCACACAGAAAAAAAAAAAAGAGAAAGAAAGGAAAAAGCAAAAATTCATTATTTTCCTTTATTTGTGTATGTTCCGATCATTCCTTCATTCAATCTGCTTTTTCATGAACTATATATGTCCAAGCATGATGCACTGATTCTTTTCATCTGATTTTTTTTATTCAAACTACCTTTTAGACGAGGCAATACCTTTTTGAATGACTTTTCCAATGAAAATTCGCAATCGCCATCAGTGTTTTCAATAAATTACAACCTTACAATTCGTGACATCCTTCAAATGGTAGTAAGTTTTCACGACTTCTTTGTATTTTCATAAATTTTGAAATCGTAACTTTCCTAAGAAGTTCGGCTTTTTCATCCTTCCCATTTATGGTAAATGATATAATTGATCAAATCCTTCCAATGTACTTTACAAAGATAGGGGTGTTTCTTTATGGAACTCTCAAATTTTTCTTCATGTTTCTTGTCCTTGCTTAGCAAAGGCTAGAATGCTCCGTACACAACGGCTTTTAACTCGAGCTTTGGTCAAAAATAGGAAAGATAACATGCGTTCCGCTGTACAGACTTTCCACTATCCAACAATGGCTACATTAGTCCTCAAACATACCCTCATCTGATATTCTAGAAGATTCAGTCCCATTAACAAGAGGCTGGTTCTCAAAACTAATGCTTGGGTCGC
The DNA here is from genome assembly GCA_014182405.2 of Eucalyptus sideroxylon. Lineage (NCBI taxonomy): Eukaryota > Viridiplantae > Streptophyta > Magnoliopsida > Myrtales > Myrtaceae > Eucalyptus > Eucalyptus sideroxylon. The sequence goes on along the minus strand of CM024552.2, from coordinate 11,454,099 downwards.
CAAGGATGTTGTAATCAAAATCCTCGTCATCGTCGTCCTCATCATCTTTATCGCTATCTTGATCCTCGAAATCTTTTTGCATCACTCCTTTTGATGCGGCTTCTCTCTGCATCTTTTGCTTGATGGCATCTTCATAAGACATTTCATACCACACGACACCCTTGCCAACCATGGATTTGTTGTGGGCGTCCGTCATCCTCTCGTTGCTTGCTTTTCTCGAGTTCTCCTGTTCGCCCCAATAGTCATATCTATATAAAGGGTTTGAAGGATCGTATTGATCCTTGCCAAAGTAACCGCTGTCTACATATCTCCCCTCGGCTCTTCCAAAGGGCGGCCCAGGCTTGTCGGCTGTAAAATAACGAGCCTTGTTTAGCTAACATTATCGACAGCATATTTTGAGTATCTTAATTCCAGAACAAAGTTCTCTCGGCATTTATAGAGAGAATGAAAGAAAAGATTCTCCGCTGATTTGGTAACAAAACATTCTCAGCACTCCAAAAGGACAGAACTAACAGCTTTCAAAAAAACTTGCTTTCTAAACATACTATATAAAGGATATCATCATAGCCATTCCCTTGTAATGTTTGCAAGAATTTCGACCAGCTAGACAGTCCTATTCTCAGTGAAGGATATTAGCATGCATTGTATACAGTAAGATGCAGTAAGATGCCCACAAGAAAATTATAAGTCACATGTATGAAAGTAAAGGCTATCAATAGGTAGATAGTGACCAAAATCATTTTGCTTCATTTGACAAAATTTGAATGAACTAAGTTTTCCTTTCACAAAAGGAAACATTAGTCCCTTTCATGGACCGTTTTATTTCTTTCCCTTTTCTAATTGCAAACTGCAATATTGAACCATTTTGTCAGTGCAACTGATTTCTTTTTCCCTTACCCTTTTATGACAAATAGTAAAGCCCAAAGCGAAGTGGCACATTGTAGGAATAAGAGTACCAAACATGTGCTTAATTCTATCATTCTTGGAAATCTGTCAATGGCAACATACATGGCACGTGGAATCTTTCACATATTACGTGTGATATAAAGGAAAAAAAAAATTAGATTGGGTGATTGCATCCTTTTATGGTTAGTTTTGTTTCCCAAAATGCCCAGTTAGTAAAGACGACAAATGTCAAATAATTCGCAATTGGAAACATAAATTGGATTCAATATCAAAAGAGTCAAATATGTTATAATGACATGGGATTACCAGCTGATATCCCTGATCAAGGCTTCTCTTTCTTCAAATGACCGACGCCAATGCATCAAGTCATACTCATCCATCTCAATATTTCGCCTGAATTTGGAAATTTTATATGCCTCTCCCCTTTCTTCTGCTTCTTTTCTCATTTTCTTATGGAACTACATGTAGACAGAAAGCCAATTAACAGATATCTCATAAAGTGACTTGGCAAACAAAACCAGAGTATCATCTAAATCTGGACAAAATGGGACATATGCATACAGTGACTAAAATTTCATATGAACAGTACTTGAGTAGGGAAGATACAATCTGTGCAACAACAAAGCAATAACTAACCTCACGCTCAGCTAAAGCTGCTTCCAAGTCAAGTTCTCTCACACTAGTTTTCTGCCCAAAAATACGAGGCAACATCAGAGAAATCACCAATTATAAGATTGATGTATCTTAAACATCAAATAACCTACCAGAATAACTTTTGGTATTAAGGACTTCTTATAGTAAGCCTTAGTATATTCAACACTCTTCTCTTCATCACAATCATCATCAACCAACTCAGATAATTTTTGGTTTTGGTACCTCTCAAGATTGGCCTCCAAATCATCCAAAATCATTTGCTCAGCGACATGTATCTGCCACAACTGCATAAAGCCACACCACCCCAAATATTGTAATAATGACAATTCACTCATGAGCAGGAGTGGCATTTGAAAGACCGCAGACTTTTGAAGTTTAGTATAAAGCTAACTAAGCTATCAGTACTTTTCTACACTCATTATAGACCATGAAGCTATGGTTGCAGTGCATAACAAGGGTGAAAGGTATGAAAAGAAAACCTCATTGCATAACAGAATAGTTGAGTGAAAATGAATATATTCAATCAGAATTTTAGAAACATTATTTAGTGTTGAAACAAATGCCAATGACTTTGGTTACTCGCAAAGGAAATTTCAACCATCTTGCACACATGAAGGACATCATTGTGTTCATTGCTTGAGTTTTGGTAACAAAACCCAAGGATCAAGTTAAGAAAGTTTGTCCAGAAGGGTTAAGCCCTTAGAAGACCTAGAGAAGGTCTTTAAGTTTTTGCCCACAAACAAACGTGTGAGCCACTAGGGTTTTCTTATTTCCCTTCCTAACATGGATAGGTGCTTAAACCCAATTACCTAACATGAATGACAAACGCATAGTCCAAAGTGCACCTAATTGATTCTCACCTCCAAAAAGGTAGGAGTCATGAAGGTAGACACTTAAGTAGCAGTCCAAAATTTGTTGCATTAGGATGTACCCCCTCTCTAGTCTTTTAAGTACACTTGGGACCTCTTGTTTGCCATATATTTGTGATTAATTTGTGTGTCAATATGTATGCAACCTAAAACCAAAAACTTGAACAAAGAACCATCAATATGGAATCCATTAGCAAATTTTTTGGAAAAAGTTGCCATTCTGGGGAACGCTTGCCATGCGTTTTATATAGGAAGTTAGTCAACAAGTGCCCTTAGAGAATAGATCAAGATATACTAAATGTGCTTTGCTAATACCCGACGATGGCCTACAATACAAAGATGATTTAGCAATTATGCGATGGTCACTTATAAAGAAGACACTTCATATACTGTGGCTGGAATTTCAACTGATGCATTACTGCAAAAGAAAGATGAATGAATCTTATCTACACATATACCTTATCAACATAAGGGTGATTTGATAATAAAGGCTCCTCTTCAGGTTTTGCTCCTGGGTCTTTTCTAGGTATAGGAGGTCTTCCACAATCACGCTGCATATGCAGAAGCAAAGAAAAAGATGGAGGTCATTAGAACTCTATAGACTAAATCCTTTCTGGCAAAAGGTCTAAAACAATAAAAATGATTTATGATCACATTTAAGTACGTGCCTTGCTGATGCGGGAGCATCCAACGTAGCTCCATCCACCAACTCAGAACCATCGATGTTTATCCAAGCCAAGAGAGAAATTGGGCATTATGTGCTTCAATGGATCATTTTCAATGAATAACTATCAAGGGAGACCATTCTAAATGTCTTGAATGACCAGTTGATGAAGTTTCAGAATGATTATTTTCTGGTCAAAGGAGGAGCTCGAATTTGAAGATTCAAGAATGCAGAAGGCCGAAGATTAAAGGCATTTACTTCCCGTGTTAATAAAGGCTTTTATTATGTTATTATGTGTGTTTATTGTTATGGAGTCCAAGAGTCGACGGTTTCGGTTTCTAGGTTATTAAGGTCTGTTTTTAATATGTATTAAGGTGTCAGTTTCTAGGCTATTAAGGTCTGTCTTTAATAGTATTAAGGTGTCAGTTTCTAGGCTATTAAGGTCTGTCTTTAATAGTATTAAGGTGTCAGTTTCTAGGCTATTAAGGTCCCTTTTTAATATGTATTAACTCTAAAACCCTCCTATAAAGAGGGAAAACTATCCAATGTGAGAGATACGAATTTTATGAATGAGAATTGTGAGATTTCCTCTGCTTGAGTGAATTCCTTTTTGAGAATGGATAACTCCTTTCGGTTTCTTTATCCTTGGAACGTAGATCACTCCTTGGTGGTGAACCAAGAAGCCCTTTATCCTTGGCTGGTGTAATCTTTAGGCCTCGGTGGTGAGCTTCTCCTATCCCGAAGTCCTTTATCCTTGGCTGGTGGAAGCTTTAGGCCTTGGTGGTGAACTTCGTAGATCTCGATCCTCATCCTTGGTTGGTGGCGCTGCCTTTATACCTTGGAAGGAGATTGTTTTTGTCTGTTCTTATCCCTTTCCATTTCTTCCCCGTATACACTACTCCATACACTTACCACTAAAATCCCCTCTAAAAATCTCTGTTATTGAATCACTCAACCCATCACGCATCAAAATATTGGTATCAGAGCTCAAGGTTCAACTCATTTGAGTGATTCCTCTCTTTCTTTTGTTACAAATTCCTGATGGATGAACAAGTTCCTAGAGGCTTGACCTTGGAGCAAGCGCACAACGAAAGGCGAGATCGTGCAATCCAAAATCTTCAACAACAAATGGAGCGAGTCCTCAATCTTCTAGAGAATCCGGCGAGACAAGGACAACCAGCAAGGCGTCCCAATGAACGGCAGCGGCGTGACGATTCTGAATCTCGTCAAAATTCTGATGTCGATTCCGAGTCCACTGGAGACAACCGAACAATTTTGCACTCTAGTGATTCTGAATCTCCAATTCGAAGACGAAGACGGAGAAGGAGGCATAAGGAGGATGAAAGAGACATTAAAGTGGAGGTTCGCGAGTTTGACGGTAATCTTAATCCCGATGACTTTGTAGATTGGCTACACAAAACCGAACGAATTTTTGAATTCAAATCCTATTCGGATGAGAAGAAATGCAAGGTTGCTATCCTAAGGTTGACCAAATATGCTTCTCTATGGTGGGAGAATCTAAAGCATCAACGAGCAAGGGAAGGAAAAGGCCGGATCAAGTCTTGGGAAAAACTCAAGAGGTTGATGAAGAAGAGGTTCTTGCCCGACAACTATAAGCAAGATCTCTTCCTAAAACTGAACTCCCTAAGACAACATGGGATGAGCGTTGAAGAATACATTCGTGAGTTTGAACAACTCAAAATGAGGAGTGAAGTTCCAGAAGTTCCCGAGCAAACTATTGCTCGTTTTCTTGGCGGCATGAATCGAGAAATTGCTGATATGGTTGAACTTCAACCGTATTGGTCCTTTGAAGACGTATGCAAGTTAGCCATAAAAGTGGAAAAACAATTGAAGAGCAAGAGGTTTTCCTCCAGAACCTCAACAAAGGCGACATCCTATTTTAAGGGTGCTTCCTCAAGCAAGGGCGAGAGTTCGTCGATAAAAGACAGAGGTAAGGGAAAGAATGTAGAGCCTTCCAAAGAAGTCCAAAAGAAGTTTGAAGGTGATGCAAGGAAATGCTTTAAGTGCCATGGCTTTGGGCATTTACAAGCAAATTGTCCAAATCGGAGAGTTATGACTCTTCAAGAAATTGAGGAGATCAATTCGGCGCTTCAAGAGGCTGATGACAATGAAGAAGAAAATATTTCCGAATCTGATCGGGAAGAAGAAGTTGTGGAGAAAGCTGATGATGGTGAGCTGTTGATCATCCGAAGAGCATTGCATGTTGAAGTTTCTCCTAATAAAGAGCAAAGGGAGAATATATTTCACACGCGTTGCACTATTAATGGAAAGGTGTGTTCGGTGATCATCGATGGTGGGAGCTGCACCAATGTTGCTTCGACAACTCTTGTCGACAAGTTGAAGCTTCCAACAACGAAACATCCTCAACCATACAAGCTCCAATGGCTCAATCAAGGGAATGAACTCAAGGTAACTAAACGCGTTCTTATATCATTTTCGATTGGGAAGAACTATCGAGATGAGGTTGTATGTGATGTGATTCCAATGGAGGCATGCCACTTGTTATTGGGTAAACCGTGGCAATTTGATATAAATGCTATGCATGATGGTCGGAAAAACACATATTCTTTTCAGAAGGAACAAAAATGCATTACTCTTTTACCATTGAGCCCTTATTCGATACATAATAATCAACCTGGGGAGGGAAACACTTGTAAGGAAAATCTGTTCTTGAGTGAGACACGGGTTGAGAGAGCCATTAGCAAACAAAGGAATGTTTTTGTTTTGCTTGTGGTCGAGAAAAAGAGTGAGATGGAGCGACCCACACATCCAAAAATGCATTGCTTGTTGAAAGAATTTGCAGATGTGTTTCCGGAGGATTTGCCACTTGGATTACCTCCCATAAGAGGTATTGAGCATCAAATTGATTTGATCCCCGGTGCTCCGCTACCAAACAAGCCAGCTTATCGATGCAATCCGGAGGATACAAAGGAGTTGCAAAGACAAGTCAATGAACTTATTCTCAAAGGATACGTTCGAGAAAGCATGAGTCCCTACTCTGTTCCGGCTCTACTTGTGCCTAAGAAGGATGGTACATATCGGATGTGTGTTGATAGCCGGGCCATCAACAATATCACCATTAAGTATAGGTACCCTATACCTAGACTTGATGATATGCTAGATGAATTATATGGTTCTTCTGTGTTTTCAAAGATAGATTTGCGGAGTGGTTATCATCAAATCAGAATGCGAGAAGGTGATGAATGGAAGACAGCTTTCAAGACCAAGGGAGGCCTTTATGAGTGGTTGGTTATGCCATTCGGATTATCTAATGCTCCGAGTACCTTCATGAGACTTATGAACGAGGTTCTTCGTTCCTTTATTGGTCAATTTGTCGTTGTTTATTTCGACGATATTCTTGTTTATAGTAGGAATGAGGAGGAGCATATCTCTCATCTAACACAGGTCTTTAATGTCTTGAGAGAACGAAAACTATATGCTAAAATGGAGAAATGTGAGTTCTTCTCTCCAAGCATTGTGTTTCTTGGTTATGTGGTTTCCAAAGATGGAATCTCCGTTGATCAAGCCAAGGTAGAAGCTATGAAGACTTGGCCCGTTCCGAAATCTATTTCTGATGTAAGAAGTTTTCATGGCCTTGTTTCTTTTTATCGACGGTTTGTCAAAAATTTTAGTACCGTCATGGCTCCTATAACTGAATGCATGAAGAATGGTGCTTTTGAATGGACAAAGACTGCTCAAAACGCCTTTAAGGTAATCAAGCAGAAACTTTGTGAGTCTCCTATTCTTGCACTTCCTGATTTTGATAAAGTATTTGAAGTTGAGTGTGATGCAAGCGGAGTTGGTATTGGTGCTGTTCTGGTGCAAGCACAAAAACCATTGGCATATTTCAGCGAGAAGTTATCTGATTCCAAGAGGAATTATTCAACTTATGACAAAGAGTTCTATGCCATTGTCCGAGCTCTTGATAATTGGAGTCATTATTTGAGGCCAAAGCAATTTGTCCTTCATTCTGATCATGAGGCGCTTAAGTTTATTAGTGGCCAACGCAAGCTTAATTCGAGACATGCAAAATGGGTAGAATTTCTTCAATCCTTTTCTTTTGTCTCGAAATATAAACCCGGGCACACTAATGTTGTAGCAGATGCTTTATCAAGGAGATATTCTATGCTTGCGGTTCTGGACTCAAGGATTCTCGGATTTCAATCAATGAAAGCACTTTATTCTGAAGATGTGGAGTTCTCATCCATCATCAACAATTGCAAGCGAGGAGTTCAAGGTATATATTCTTTGCAAGATGGGTTTCTTTTTAAAGGAAATCAATTATGTGTGCCGAAGAGTTCTTTTCGCGAATTGCTGATTCGAGAAGCGCATGGTGGAGGATTGGCTGGTCATTTTGGGATTAACAAAACTCTTGAGGTTCTTCAAGAGCATTTCTATTGGCCAAAGATGAGTGGAGATGTGCATGCTATCATCTCAAGGTGTGCAACTTGTCATAGATCAAAAAGTCATTTCCATCAAGGTTTGTATACTCCACTTCCGGTACCATTGCAGCCTTGGGAAGATGTTAGCATGGATTTCATCGTGGCTCTACCAAGAACTCAAAGAGGAAAAGATGCTATCATGGTGGTTGTTGATCGGTTCTCTAAAATGGCTCATTTCGTGCCATGTCACAAGACCGATGATGCATCTCATATTGCTGAATTATATTTCAAAGAGATTATCCGCATTCATGGAGTACCAAAGACCATTGTGTCGGATCGTGATTCCAAGTTCTTAAGCCACTTTTGGAGGACTCTATGGAGAATGCTTGGTACAAGACTCTTATTTAGCACGGCTTGTCATCCCCAAACTGATGGCCAAACGGAGGTAACAAATCGTACTCTAACCACTCTTCTTCGTGGTATGGTGAGTAAATCGTTGAAAGATTGGGATTTAAAGCTTGCGCATGCTGAATTTGCTTACAATCGATCACCAAGTTATACTACTGGTCGATCGCCATTTGAAGTTGTGTATGGAATTAATCCTCTCACACCCATTGATTTAATTCCAATTCCGTCTAACTCTCAAGTGAGCTTTGATGGCAAGAAAAGAGCTGAGTCAATGAAGAAGCTCCATGAGCAGATTCGATCCAACATTGAAAAGGCCAACGAATCTTACAAGAAGAAAGCTAATCAACATCGCAAGAAGGCTCAATTTCAACCGGGCGACCTTGTATGGCTTCACTTGAGAAAGGAGAGATTTCCATTTCGTCGAAAGAACAAGCTCATGCCCAGAGCTGATGGTCCCTTTAAAGTTTTGGAGCGATTTGGTGACAATGCTTACAAGATTGACCTTCCGGGAGAGTTTGGAGTTTCAGCAACATTCAACGTGGGAGACCTTTCTCCTTACTTGGAGGATGACAACCTTCTAGATTTGAGGACAAATCTCAAACAACCTGGGGAGGATGATGCGGGAGCATCCAACGTAGCTCCATCCACCAACTCAGAACCATCGATGTTTATCCAAGCCAAGAGAGAAATTGGGCATTATGTGCTTCGATGGATCATTTTCAATGAATAACTATCAAGGGGAGACCATTCTAAATGTCTTGAATGACCAGTTGATGAAGTTTCAGAATGATTATTTGCTGGTCAAAGGAGGAGCTCGAATTTGAAGATTCAAGAATGCAGAAGGCCGAAGATTAAAGGCATTTACTTCCCGTGTTAATAAAGGCTTTTATTATGTTATTATGTGTGTTTATTGTTATGGAGTCCAAGAGTCGACGGTTTCGGTTTCTAGGTTATTAAGGTCTGTTTTTAATATGTATTAAGGTGTCAGTTTCTAGGCTATTAAGGTCTGTCTTTAATAGTATTAAGGTGTCAGTGTCTAGGCTATTAATGTCCCTTTTTAATATGTATTAACTCTAAAACCCTCCTATAAAGAGGGAAAACTATCCAATGTGAGAGATACGAATTTTATGAATGAGAATTGTGAGATTTCCTCTGCTTGAGTGAATTCCTTTTTGAGAGTGGATAACTCCTTTCGGTTTCTTTATCCTTGGAACGTAGATCACTCCTTGGTGGTGAACCAAGAAGCCCTTTATCCTTGGCTGGTGTAATCTTTAGGCCTCGGTGGTGAGCTTCTCCTATCCCGAAGTCCTTTATTCTTGGCTGGTGGAAGCTTTAGGCCTTGGTGGTGAACTTCGTAGATCTCGATCCTCATCCTTGGTTGGTGGCGCTGCCTTTATACCTTGGAAGGAGATTGTTTTTGTCTGTTCTTATCCCTTTCCATTTCTTCCCCGTATACACTACTCCATACACTTACCACTAAAATCCCCTCTAAAAATCTCTGTTATTGAATCACTCAACCCATCACGCATCACTTGCTTGCAGCGGCCAATTCCATCAGCTCCAGCTGTTCATCCTCCATAAGCTCCATGGATTCCTTGGCAATTCTGCGAGCAGTGGCCTTCTCCACTGCAGCTTTTCGTCTCTTTGCTTCTTTTTCTCGACGAAGCTCTTCTTTTTGTCTCTTTTTCTCCGCCTTCCAAACAAAAAACCAGAGAAGTTGGTAAAGAAAAGAGAAAAGAAGAGATGCTGCTTAACCAATCAAATAAAGCAAAAGAAACTAACTAGTTAAAATATAATATCAAGCTCAAATACTTACCTTAATAGATTCTTTCTGTAAATACTTCTCCCGTCGCTCTGATTAACGCCTTTGCTCACGTAGCAATCTCTCCTCCTCTCTCTGCTGTTCACACACCAACCTTTCTTCTTCCTTCCTTCTTTCACGATCAAATCTTTCCATCTCTTTCCTCATTCGTTCCACAGACTGCAATAGAAAAATAGTACATGCCAAAGTTTTCTCCACAAAGCTTACATATCCTTAACAGTCAGCACAACTCTTCAAAAAGATTGAAACCTTTGAAAGATGACTACATCAACGAGTAGCAGCAAATAACAAATTAATTGCACACAATCTCCATATGACAAGTAATGACCAACATATTAGAAGGGGTCCCTCTTTTTGTACAAAATTGCATGTGTGGCTTTTCTTTTGATACGGTAACTGACTATTACATAAACATCATTACAGTAACTGACTATTACACATATTCTGCAGCAAAATAGCCACCTATGTATACTTCCAATACACAAAAATCTCCTTTATCTTCCCTAGCGAAATATGCTATAATACGAAGTCTTAAACTCACACCTTCCTCCAGCCCCTACATGCTGCTGAATTCTTCCAAGTGCACTAGTGGAAGCTTAATTGTTTTTGAATTTTGGAATTGTGAGATGACCTTCCACCTTTGTCCTTGTAAGAATTTCTAGAAGCAATGGTCTTCCCTCCTCTATGAACAGCAGCAATTGCTCGCCGTCTCTGCTTGTTCAGGCGCTTTACCAACTCAGCATCATTTGCATTCTCTTCACTTTCATCCTGCACCAGGTGGAAAAGAAACTCTCATTACTGAAGCTAACAAGAAAGAGCAATAAACAACGATAAGTGATGACTATGGAAAAACTTCTTTAAAAAACTTAAGTCACTTTTCATTTTCAATAAACTACAGATGACTCACTGATAAACACATGTGAAAAAGCACCAAACACAACAATTAGTAAACACTATACTAGTCCATTATCCCCTCGAAAAAAACAGTTGACAGCAACACAATTACTCAAGCTAAAATCGCATGTATTTATCAGCAAAAATTTCGAGAAGCAAATTTACGAATAGCTCATTTTTGTAAGTTCAAACAAGTCCAAATTCTGAGCTGCTAAATTCAAAAGACCTCAAGCCAGAAACTTACTTGAATTAGCCATTCCATCAAGTGCCATTAAATGGGATTTTAAAGGAGAACATAGAGAGATAAGTTCATTTCACAGATAGCTGGCATCTTTCAAAGCTTATTCATCATCGTTGTCTATGAAATTTGTCACAAGTACAGAGACTAAACACTCGAGTATAGTCAGAGGTTCTCAAACAAGGAACCCAAGCCCAAAACTATCAAAATGGGCCTGAGCATCATAGAACACAACAAAGGTAGATCGAACTTCAAGATATCGCAAGCCAGAATGTCTTCAATGTGATTCATCTTACTCAACCTTCATGCTTACGTTGATAATCAAAAGTGCTGTCACACACTATCCAAGACTACATAGCTAGTGGGCGAAAGCCAGACCTAATGCCTAAAAAATTTCACCATATATACTTACCTCATTGAAGTATCCCTCACACCAAGGTTTGCTGAGTTGTCCTTCACATCTTTGTCTATTTTCTTTGATTTCCTCCTCATTTCCTTCTACAATGTGCCCTGGCTGGTCATACAAATAGCAGGAATAGGATATTATATTGAGTAAGTCAGCACATTAGACTTTAAAATATATTTTAAGGTGGATCTCAATGATCGCGCAGAAAATTAATACTGCATCCTCCAGTTAACCATCCAGAAACAAACCAGGAAATTCTCATAAACGAATATATAAAACATGACTTCATCTTATCCGGTGAAAAGTCACTCAAGTGCTCCAATAGTCTTAAAAGATCTGCCCAGTTTTTGAAAATAAAGCACAAATAACAACATAGCTTCTAGTAAAAAGAGGAAATCTCATGCCCCGATGTTATAGGTTTCACAAAGTTTCAGCAATGTTGATTTTCAGGCCTATCACAAATAATGCTCGATACTAGTACCTGATCCAAAGTAGATGCAAAGAGTCAACATCACTCATGATTGTTTCATCCCTTCCAGCACTATCTTCTTCATCATCATAACATATATCCTGGTCCTTTTCTTCTTTGACAAACTATATCAAAGGAATCCAATAAGAGAAGGTTAATATCGCATCATAGACAATGCACACTTACAATACTCAATCAATGACATGCTAGGGATGAACTTTCGATTAATGTGTCAACTAGTTGCACAAAATTCTCCAAGCCAACATGTAATTGGTTCCAGAAAATTTGTATATGCTGTTTTCATTTACATTTCAGAATGCGGCAGCTTCAAAAACACGTTTGGAAAGACACTGGAAATTATTTTACAACTTCGACAATGGAAAGCATGTTATGAATGAAAAAAGAGTTCAAAGCTGAAAATGACATTGTGGTGTATTCAGTATTTATTCATTCTAACAAAAGCACAGATCTTTGGAAGGAAAAAGAAAAATTCTATTTTACAGCTTTGATGGAATACAAGCATATACTCCCATTTTTCATCCCGTTAGAGAATTTTCATTTTCATTCACACGTTTCCAAGAAAACAGAAAAAAAAATTAAAATACTACCAAAGTACTTCCACTTCCACTTCCAATGAAGGACCAAACATGCAAAGCCGGGAGCCACAATGCAGGCAATTGGCGAGATATTATTTTGGCTTTCGATGCAAGGAATGAAGATGATCGTGAGAAAAGGAGCTGACGAAGCCAAGAATGACAAAGAGTAAAATCCATGGAAGGAATAAGACTAAATAGGCACACTCCTAAGTGGTCCAAGCATGAACCAGAATAATCAATTATGGTTAGCCACTATGTCTAACACCAAATTAAGCAGTTGAACAACACAATGTTAACGATTTGCAAATCATCGTGAATCATTATACCTTGTCCATATCATCTTGCTCTTTTCTAGTAAACCCACTAGCAGCAAGTTCTTTGTCCGAAAACCAACAGATTTGCTTATTGAATAAAAACAAGGTCTACCGCTTCCTTCGAATCTTCCTCTGAATTCTACTTAGTGGAATCCTAATGCAAATGTGCTCCATCCTTATCGACTATAAACCTTAACATGAATTCTACCGAGTGGAATCCAAAAGAAAAAGAAAAAAGCGAACCTTCAGACGTACGGGAGTCGCCAATGGGGTGCTTATCGGTGGGGCTTGGGAAGGTGACGGCGGGAGGCGACGGAGTCGGCATCGGCGGCGTCCGCGTTCGGGAGCGGGGGGGATCGCGGAGGAAAGAGAGAGAGCGACCTTCGTTCGCGGAGAGGGAGGCCAAAACGGGATCGGGGTTCGTCGGCGTCGGGGTTGGCCAGCAAGGGCGCTCCGCAGAGGAAAGAGGAAGAGAGCGGAGCAAAGGTCGCGAGAGGGAGGCGAAAGGGCGTCGGCGACGGCGTCGGGGCGGAGGCGGAGGTGGAGGGGCGTCGGCGTCGGCGTTGGAGTCGAGTCGGGCGACGGAGGCAACCCGCTTGAGGGGCGTCGGCGTCGGAGTCGGGTTCGGGCGGAGGTGGAGGCTACGTCGGCGTCGGCATCGGAGTTGGGGGCGACGGAGGCAACCGGCGAGGGGCGTCGGCGTCGCGGTTCACTGGAAAGGGCGTCGGCGTCGGCGGAGGTGGAAAGGGCGTCGGCGTCGGCATCGTGGGCAACCAACGGAGGAGAGCAGAGGCATCAGCGGAGGTGGAAAGGGCGTCGGCGTCGGCGTTGGCGTCGCGAGCAACCAGCGGAGGAGAGAGAGCGTCGGCGTCAGCGTCGCGGGCAACCAGCAGAGGAGAGAGAGCAGAGGCATCGGCGGAGGTGAAAAGGGCGTCGGCGTCGCAGAGCAACCAACCGGAGGAGGAGCGTCGCGGGCAACCAATGGAGGAGAGAGTGCAAACGAGGGGAAGAGCATTCGGAGAGAAGCCCTGCGATTTTGTTCTCTCGCAAAACAGACGGAGAATGGGGAAAGGGGAAAGAGAGAGAGAGAGAGGACGAGTGGACATGTCGCAGAGGAGAGCAGAGGAGAGAGAGCGTCAGAGTGGCGCCAAGGAGCGGCGCGCTCAAATTTTGAATGCCTGACGCCCTCGAATACGTGGCGCCACGTGTCGATCGCTGAGTGGTCTTACCCACGAGAAAATATTAGGTACGTCTCACGCTCCAGCCTGGCAAACAAGAAGGCGGTGGGAGCGCGACACGTGTCCTCGTGGGACCCACGTTCGGGAGAGAAAAAGAGGAGCCAAATTAAAAAAATTTCGGTCTTGGTTTTCTTTCTTCACGCCTCCCTCTTTCTTCCAGTCGCTCTCTTGTCCGACGAACTCCCCCTCCCTCTCTCCACCCTCCCTCTTTCCGACCGGCGAACCACCGCGAGCAACCGACGAACCAGGAGGATACCGGCGAGACGACCGCGAGCAACCGACCGGCGTGCGACCTCTCTCTCTCTGCCCTCCCTCTTTCCGACCGACCGGCGTGCGACCTCTCTCTCTCTGCCCTCCCTCTTTCCCACCGGCGAACCACCGCGCCACCCCTCGGGCTCCAGATCTGGCCCCGACTCATCCGTCCCTGCTCTCTCTCCCCTTGCGTCTCTGTCTGCCCTCCCTCTCTTCGCGGCGAACCAGCGCGTGACCGGCGAACCACCGCGCCCCCCTTCCAGCTCCAGATCCGACACCGGCTCGTCTTGTACGCTGGAACGTTGGCGCCCGACCGGCTCACACCCACCGGCCTGTTCATCTCCAGTTCCGCCCGCATCACGATCTCGCCAGTTGCTCGCCCGACCTCCTTCGTCGAGTCCCCAGCCCTCCTCTCCAACGTCCAGGTAATTTTCCTTCTCTCTTTTTCTCTGATGGCGTGCGTGTTTTCCCCTGATGAGGACGATAGAAATGAAGATGACGATGAGGGTGAGAAATTCATGGCCTCGTTAAGTCGGGAATGAATCCCAGGGGCTTGCCTGCATGATCCTTATGTTTTTTTAGTAGTTCTCTCTCTCTAGCGTGCTCGTTTGCGGGTATGCTTTCGGGATTGATTTGGTAACTATCGAGTGCACCGTTGTGGTTGCTTTTTGCTGGTAGTGGTTCCTCGGGATGGGTCGAGCTTCAAATGGGAATGTTTTTGCTTTTGCTGGTTTTTGATGGGTTGGGCTAACTATGTTGTCTCTGGTTCAAGAGCTTGTCAGTCCGTCAAGCGTCAAGCGAGCTTGCTGATGTTTTAGGACTTAGTTGAATTAGGTGGCAGTGGCACAGCTTTGGGGGCCAAATGTTACCCAATCTCGTACTCTAGCCTTGAAGCTTAGGAGGCGATGTTCTTGTTCCCTGAACTGGTCAAATGCACATTTCCATGAAAGGATGAAGAAGTATTCAGTGCCACACAATTCTTCAATACACCATTTTTCAATTATAAATTTATGTGTGACATTTCTGATTCTGTTTGGATGCCTTTTAATTTACCATATGAGAGTCATCCGGAAGGATTTCTATGAGTAAGAGTGCAAGCATTTGTCACCCTCTTTTCCTTGTTCTTATTGTGTTCTCTCTATCTATGCTATGGACTATGTGTTTTTACATGTTCGATCGCCTGGCAGTTTCATACCCGAAGACACAGCAGTAGACAGAGAGCAGACAGGATCGAAGTGCATCCATTCTGATGTCTTCTTGTATCCAAAGAACGGGTCTTTGTTTGCTGCAGCCCTCAGTTCTGGTGCTCAGCTGTGCATTCTGTGAGTTTCTTAACCAATCAATGCATCTGAGATCATCTTACTCATGTAAACTGCAAAATTGAGGATTCACAGGCAATAGTAATTGAAACATCTTTGAAGCGACTATTATAGCTGGCAATACATTGTTATTTAACATTGAACTAACAATATCACCAAGAATCTCATCAATCTTCATTAATTCTACTTGAGTGGGCTTATCAATACGTCTTGATAGTGCCAGCTCTTAGCATGCCTAATGCCAAGTTTGAGCAGTAGGATTTACACTATCTGTTTAATTTCAATCCTATCATATCAAGACTGGAATGTGATGCACTTAACAAATGTTTGAGGCTGGAAAAGGGGTCCTGACTGCCCCATTTAGGTTAATTAAAACAAACAGTCTTGGAGTTATATTGACCTTTGCTGTATACAATAAGGATCTACCACCAAATGCCACTCTTGGCGAGAGGATTGAGGCAACTGACGGGTAATGTTCTCCATCATGGTTGGTTCTCTTGCTATCAGGCACACATAAATAGAAGTGATGATGGCTTGTCAGGCAGATACTGTGGCTTCCTAACATTTACAGTACCTTGGTGGGGTCTTACATATTGAATCACTAGTAGAGAAGTTGCTTCAACAGCTCGCAAGCAAGCAGAACATTGTTGTGAATGTATATGACACCACCAATTGGTCACATCCAATCAGCATGTATGGTTCAGATGTATCGGAAGATTATCTAGAGCATGTCAGCACTCTCAATTGTGGGGATCCGTTCAGGAAACATGAGATGTGCTGCAGGTAATTGTTTCCTTTCCTCGTAGATACTTGTGGTGTTTATCTACCTTGTGCAGTGCTCTTTTTGACTATATGGTCTAAGAAGTAAAAAGAAGCCCCTTGGTCAATGCGTTAAATTAATATGTAGTGCTTTAAGTCCTCTCATGGCCGGCCTAGCCCCTGTTTCTGATGTGTGGTCCATGCATCACTTGGACTGTTGGACATTGGCTTAGTTGTCTAGCGGCCCTTGCTGTCCGTTCTTGAAAGATGTCATGCACTGGAAATAAGTGAAAGTTCTAGTGTTTACCATAGGATCTGTGATAGCCACAATTATGATGTTCTAAATTCTGCTAGATGGTACCTATATTTTTTGTGTTAATTATCGATCCCTGTGATTTGTAGAAACTTGCATGATTGACTCTGTAATGCAAACAGATTCAAACAAAAAGCACCATGGCCATGTGTGATTGCCTCTCTTGTTGGGTATATTTTCCAAGCAACAATGAATCGAATTGCCAAAGTTGAAGATGACTACCATAAGATGATGGAACTTAAGAAGCGAGCAGAGGCAGCTGATGTGGCAAAGTCACAGGTAATTCACGTTTTAGTCTATTATGTTATGATTTAAAACATACTGAGCGATGCAGTAACAGATTTTGTTTTGCCTTCTATAGTTTCTTGCTACTGTTTTGCATGAGATCAGAACCCCCATGAATGGAGTTCTAGGTGAGTTTGTGCACAAACTGTTTGTTTAAATTTTGCTTGGCACGTGTAGGGATATATATAATAAGTGAAGACCTTCACATCCCCTCATAACATGACAATGCTTGTATCGCAGGAATGTTGCATATGTTGATGAACACAGATCTTGATGAAACTCAACAAGATTATGTTAGAACTGCACAGGAAAGTGGAAAAGCTTTGGTTTCACTTATAAATGAGGTCTTGGACCAAGCGAAGATTGAATCTGATAAGATTGAGATTGAGGTTGTGCAGTTTGATTTAAGGGCCATATTGGATGATGTCTTGTCCCTCTTCTTGGGGAAATCTCAAGAAAAAGGAGTGGAGGTATTGATTGCCTCTTCATCGTGTATCAAATCTTTGGGGGACCATGGCAAGGGTTTCTTTTTGAGGATTTTGCTAAGCTACAGCTTTTTGTATCAAGTATATAATTACGTCGGGCTGCAACAGATGTGCTTTGCATATTTAAAAGGGAGTTTATCATGTTTGATTTTCCCATGATGTGTCGCATTCTATTCTTCTTCAGTGTCTTGTAAATATAAACTTTCAGTTAATAGTTGGTTCATAGTGCCCTTAGAAACTCATTTAAAAGGCTCTTTTCCGAACATTGTTCTTGAATGGCAAGCAAAGAGAGAAGTCAAAAATGAATAATATTTGGTACTTCAAAGTTTGATCAACTTGTTCCTTTAACTATTCATGGAAAATGTGTTTCTTTTCAAACCATTAATTCAATTTTAGATGTTCTATTCGGTTTGTACAGATGATGGGGAAAAAGCAATTGCTTTGCTCAGACCACCGCGTGATTTTGATGCCTGCTTCATGGATATCCAGATGCCAGGAATGGATGGGTATGGCGTTTTCCTGCTCAAGCACTTATTTTTTTCATCAAATGTTGTAAAGAAAGTGTATATACTTTCAGAGATTTGTATGTGTTTGATGTAATGGATTTGGATAACCTTTCTATGTCAACTAGTTGATGATAATGGATACGTGCATCTAATGGTTCTATAATTCCTTTGTTCAGATTTGAAGCTACAAAAAGAATTCGACAGATGGAACAAACTCCGCAAGCAAGGAATTCCTACCGGGACAGTCATCCTCAGAGCCACGTGAAAATATCTCGAATTTCCACCTACCAATCTTCACCATGACTGCAGATGTGATTCACGCTACTCATGAAGAATGCACAAAATATGGAATGGATGGATATGTTTCAAAGCCATTTGAAGCGGAACCACTTTTTAGAGAAGTTTCGCACTTTTTCCCAGTCATCATTGAATCGAAACTTGTAGAGAGGCCACCGTAGATGGTTAATTGTTTTGGTGAGCAGAAGTCTTGGTTGTTTAGGCACTTTGGCAGCCTTACCGGTGAACTTTTGAATTCTTAAACAAGAGTGAGTTTTCTCTGGACTCTCTTTAGCTACACATTTCTCAATCCTTGTAATGAAGGTGACTCCTCTTAGCAATAATGTTGCACTGTCCACTAAGTTCTCTTCTCCCCTCCATGTTCAAAGGCTAGAGTTTTGTAAAATCATTAGCCAGCCATTTTCTTTATCTATGTGGCGCTTTAAAACAAGATGTTTAACTGTGATTTATTTGTGACTCATGTATAGAAATGGTCTATATAATATTTTCTACTTCGAATGCATGTGAATAGGCAATTGTTCTTCCATGATAGGAGGAGCTTGCGATTTGCAGCCAAATTGGCTCTTCACTGACTCTGGCCTTTGTGATTATTTTTGGTGTGAGGATCATCCGTTAGGACGAGATCGAAACCACTATAAATCATATGGAACAAGTCGGGTAGTCTTCGGGCGCAAAAGCTCATTTTGAATTGCGCAAACCTTTGGTTGAGTCATCCTTTGCAACTTTCGCGTTGGATGTCAAAAAAGAGGAACTTATTTGATTCGAGAGAATTTAAAAGAGAGAAAGGCTTCTCTCGAAGATGGCCAAGAAATCTCACAAGATGAATCTTCATCAAGTTAGCATCAATATCAAAATCCTCACCTTTGAATTATCTTATTTAAATTGTCGAAACTTCTTCGGTAATGGTCCCTCAAGTGATGCTCGAATTGAACAACCCCTGAATTAAAAAATGGTAAAGCTCAAATGACCTACGAAAACATCAATCTTGTTCTTTGGTGTGTAGTTCATTTAGCCAACAGGCTAGCTTTTGCAAAATCCAGAATATACAATGTTAAGGATCCTCAATCAAACGTTTATAATTTGAATTTAAGAATCCTTAATCAAACATTTATAATTTCAAGTAAGAATTTGATTGAAATTTCAAAAAGTAGCAGCATGGGAAAATATGCAATAGCAAAACAAATATAATGATATGCTAACATAAAAGTTCACTTTATTCATCCTACAAACAAAATGTACATACATTTACAAACGACAACTAAAACTCATGAACAACCCAACCAACATCTTTAGGTTTGCCAAATCTCATAACATGTCAAGTTTTAAAGCTAAAATTACCATAAACAACAACACAACCAACATTTTCAATCTATAATTTCCTTTCTTCTGTTTTGCTTTGGCAAAAACTTTGACACACTTTTTGCTGATTGACTAATTTCCTTATCAACCAAACAAAATAATTACAACTTTCTCCTCTTTTGTAATGGTTGTATTTTGGGCAGCCGTGGTATCTTCTCCCTTGGTTGTCCTTTGACCTTGCCATTCGTAGAGGACATTTTAGGCCACAATAGCAAAACACGGACGTATCGTTGTTGATTGGAGGGGTTGACATCAATAATTGTGACGAATATTCTGCAAAAAAAGTGAGGATAGCCTAATGAAAACCTTCTCTTTTGCACTACATCCCACAGAAACACCATACAAGCAATCCGAGAAAGTATACTTACCAAAGAAAGAAGTAAACTGAAGAGCACCTTGCATAATCACCCAAAGATATAATAAAAAGAAAAAAACTTAGTCAATGGAGTAGAAGCCTCCACATATGAAAAGCCAGTACAGCCCATGAAAACAATAGAGGAACCAGACAAGTCAAATGCCTTTCACTTTAGCCCACAAGTAAAAAGAGGCCAAGTTGATTCTTAGTCAGCATGGATGAACCCAAATGATATTTAGTGCAAGTTCAAAGGTTTAATCTAAACGAATTTTTTATTTCCCTAAACATATTATTTGCCAAATTCATTGTCAATGCAGCTCTAACCTATGGATGAACCAAATTACATCCCCTTTTATGACCCAAATTATGCTCCCCAACTCACATAAATTGGACCGTGTAAAATTCAGCACCCATGAGGACTCTACAGCTTACAAACAAGTCACAACCAAGTTACTAACATAGAACTCATCTCATCACAATGAAATGCTGCTGATAGGACCATCATCAAAACTTTCCAGAGCAACTATAACCATAAAAAAGCATGTTTCAAGAGTTCAAAGAGGGAAATTCCAAGAATCCAAGTCCATAAAAGAACGGCAAAGCATATGATCAACTTAGTGGTGAAACAGATGATAAAGCACAGGCTGAAAAGCATTAAGTTTCAAATAAGACGAACTTGCAAAGACTGAATAGTGGAATCTTGCTGCTGTATCTGCAGCTTCTGAGCCTGCTCCAACTGTGCCAGTTGAGCAAGTTGATTTCTGAGCTGCGCATTCTGCTCCTTTTCAATCTTATGCTTATCTGCCAGCATTATGTTCTCAGACTGCATCAGAAAAAGTTATGATTTCAGTAAATAATCCTAATGAAAACTACAGATGGAAATCATTTCGAAATTAAAACAGAACATTTTCCTGGATTTATATTGAACTGCTTATGCATTTACTACAGACAAGGAAGAAGTTAATTATGGGTGTTAACATCATTAAATATTTCCCAGAAACTTCATTATAACTACAAATTTGATAAAAATTTCACACTACAACACTTATTAAAAACCAAATGCAACAGTGCATGGGAATCCATCATCAAAAATGTATTTCACAGAGGATAAAAGATGTAGATAGAGAGCAATATGTCTATCAACCATTAGCATCCATTGAACTAACGTTACAAGAAAAAGTTTTCTTTGGAGAATAGTATCTAACTTGGGAAAAAGTGGTCATTTGGAGGACAACTACATGGAAATCTTGCCCTAAAGAAAGACATTTGTTCAAAGAGGTTGCTCAAATAAATCAGGGACACATTTTTCCTCAGAGAAGCCAGCATTAATCAGGAGTGCAAATGACATAACCATCAACCGAAGTAATTGATCATCATACAAGTTCCACGCAAAACTTGGAGGAATGCCACTATGAAGTTGCACACCTTCCATGCCTTCTGAACTTCATTGAAAAGGAGGACACATTCCGTGTGGGATAAGTACATTGAGTTTGAACTATCTTACCTTGAGAAAATGCCCACTGCCCTGTCCAATGCAGAGTTAGCCAACTCTCTTCCTCCTTTGGTTTCCATGAAATGCACATAACGCATCCAAATTCAGGATAGTTTGCAGCAGGAATCAGACACCTCTCATAAAGTATAACCTACAAATTATCAATCTATGCCAACATAAGAAATAATGGGGACCAAAAGTTCACAGTTGGCACAGGAAGAAAGCACTCGAATGCTAGTATTACCCAATCAAAATCCTCTTGCTTCTCAACAAAATCCAAATATTTATGCCAATTTTCCACTTGATTGTCATCAAGTGGCTTCATATGGAAATAAGGGGCCTGCATGTTTTCGTTTCTGAGAAGTGTTTATAAACACTTTTTCTGTTTTTTTTTTGTTAGGAACAAAAAAAGAACAGTAAACGCGTTTGGTTGCGTTTCTGTTTTTTTTTTTTTTTGTTCCCGAAACAAAAAAAGAATAGAAACGAAAAAACAAAAAGTTGTTTCTCGTTCCGAAAACAATTCTCAAGAAACAACTTTTTGTTTTTGTTTCTCCTTCTCTCTCTCCTCTTCTCTTCCTCTTTTCTTCTTCTTTCTCTTTGGCCGGACCGGCCGAGGCCATGGCCGGCCGTCGAGGGCCGGCGACGCCGTCGAGGGTCGGCGACCTCGCCGGAGCGTCGCCGGCCCTTGGTGAGGCGAGGCGTCGCCGGCGCGCGGGCGAGCTCGAGCCTCGCCGGATCTGGCGAGCCCGAGCTCGCCCGGCCAAGGCGACGCTCGGCCTCGCCGGCGCGGGCGAGCTCGAGCCTCGCCGGATCTGGGCGAGCGCGCGCGCGGCGACGCCGAGCCTCGCCTTGGGCGGGCGAGCTCGGGCTCGCCCGGATCCGGCGAGGCTCGAGCTCGCCGCGCCGGCGAGGCCGAGCGTCGCCGGATCTGGCGAGCTCGAGCTCGCCCGGCCATGGCGAGGCGCGGCCTCGCCGGATCTGGCGAGCCCGAGCTCGCCCGGCCAAGGCGAGGCTCGGCGTCGCCGGCGCGGGCGAGGCCGAGCCTCGCCTTGGCCGGGCGAGCTCGGGCTCGCCCGATCCGGCGAGGCCGCGCCTGCCATGGTCAAGGGCGAGCTCGGGCTCGCCAGATCCGGCGAGGCCGCGCCTCGCCATGGCCGGGCGAGCTCGAGCTCGCCCGGATCCGGCGAGCCCGAGCCTCGCCGGGCCGGCGACGCTCGGCCTCGCCGGATCTGGGCGAGCCCGAGCTCGCCCGCCAAGGCGAGCCCGAGCCTCGCCCAACGACGGCGAGGCTCGGCCTCGCCCGGGGCCGGCGAGCCTCGCCGTGGCCGGGCGAGGCCGCCCGGCCCCGTCGGCCGGTCGCCGGAGGCCGGCGACCGGCCGAAAGAAAAAAAAAGTAAAAAATAAAGGAAAAAATGAAAAATGAAAATAAAAATATAAAAAAATTAAAAGAAACAAAAAAAAGAACAAAAATGTACCAAACGTGTTTCTGTTTATTTTTATTTCCGGAACAAATTTACCAAACGCATATTTTTGTTCAAGAAGTGTTCCCGAACAGAAACACTTTTTTTTTTTTCATTCCCCTGGAATAAAAAAGAACAAAAACGTTACCAAACGCAGCCAAGATCTCCGAATGCATGACTCAAAGCCACGAATCTTTTCATCCATTTGGTGTGACTCCTGGTAAAGCTTTTCTCCTATTTTCATGTACTTGTGAAGTGCCCTTGACCTATCCAGGCCATTGGATGAACCCAACAAGTTTCCAGCCACATTGGCAATTTCCTCATCTTTATAAAATATTTGCACTTCACTCTGGATCTCACTTTCGTGGTTGAATTCCAAGTCAGGCTCACTTGTGCTCAACATCTCCTTTTTTCCAAATGGGAACTAACTTCTTAAAGCTGAAAAGGCGAAAGAAGAAAGACAGATAAAGGAAGTCAACAACATAGAACAAAATAAATATCCAAAAGCATAGCAGGTACATGTGAAAAGTATTCTCTTTTCTTTTCTATTTTTCCTGAAATCAACATAGAGACAATGCCGTAACACAGTAAATGGAACATAAAATCAACTATGAATTGCCACCTCCAAAAAGGAGGTGACCTGGTGAGGCAACTTATGAGAAAGCATCCATTGGGATTGGGGTGTCTTGTTCATCTTTAAGGAAAAGGCGTAGCCGTACAATATTAAAAGACAGAACATGCAGATCCTTATTTAGATGTAGCCATCAAGATAATTGAAGTACAAGTCATAACTTTCCATTGCATCATGCCATGATCTTACCAAACACAGAATTGATAGTATCGTACACGAATACACAGATCAAATATTTCAATATTTTGCAGTCACTCAATTATCCTTCAGTTATTATTAAGGAACATAATAAGGCAGGCAAATAATGATTCAGTGTCCTCTTATAATTCATCCAAAAGAGGTGCTATTTCTCCCTGAGAAAAGGTCAATGATCATTTTAGAGCTCTCAATCACATGTTAATGGTTTATATGAAGGTTTGTTAGGTGCTAAGAAAAATGGCAGGAAATTCACATGCTCAGACATGGCTGTTACGTAATATAGCTTTGTGCTCGTATCAATTACATTCATTGTCTCAACTTGAGTTCCTCAAGTTGCAGCAGGGATGTGACTTCCACTAAGCAAAGCATTAGCTAGGATCCAAACCTCCTGTTGAACCATATATTGCAATCTGAAAGAAGTTGCTACAACTTGCTATCTATGGCCAAATCTACAAATTATGGTCATAAATACAACTTATATATGCTCTGACTTGGCTGTTATGTAATCAAACTAGTGTTCGCATCAATTACATTCCTTATGGTGAAGCGTGTCCCCAAAAGATGCAGCACGTCATTTGCACTAAGCAAAGCATAAAGAGCTAGGATTCAACCTCCTGTTCAATCATGTATATAGAAATCTGAATGAAATTGCTGCAAATTGCGATCTATGGCCAAATATATGAATATTGGCCATATAAACAACACAAAGGGTTCCAGCTAAGCATTATCACTTATTACAAGTTTGACACTTTCCCATTACTATGCAGAATAGGTGCTTTACCTAGACTTCACAGTTCAAATTCTCACAAAATAGGCTTCTTTCACCAAAAATTAAGAAATAAGGTACCGATATGCTGTGTTTGCTGTCAGAACCTGGAGTAGGATGAACAGTGCATTACTAGCAAACGTTTCTCCAACAAAGACTTCAAATCAAGAAGGTTTAGAGACAATACAACTTGACAAGAAATGGAAAAGATAATAGGTCAACAGAAAAGGCCTAAAATTAACATCATATCACTCCTTTTGTATAAAATCTATTTGCAAGGCTGAAGCTCAGAGAAATACCTGTCATTGTAATGTCGTAACTTTTTGGTAGGAAATCTCAGAATCTGCACATAAATCTGAGTGAGATAGCTCCACTATTGCTGGGATAGTTCAAATTCAATGTACTTATTCCACACGGAATGGCACAAGTAATCTGACTGCAGAGTATAGGAGACCTTCCATGCCTTCTGAAGTTCATTGAAAAGCAGGACACATTGATCATTTGCGTCTTCCAACGCTTGTTTTAGCCCCAAAACCGGAAAGAGAGCAGCAACAACAGACGGAGGAAGAGAGAATCTCACCGCTTTCTCGCAAGCCCCCGGCTCGACGTGGAATCCGCGACGCGGCGGCAGCGGGAGCGCGCCCTCCGTCCTCTGAACCGGCGGCGGCACGCGTTCGGAATCGAGAAAAAGGAAAATAAAAAAACCACAAAAGAGTGAGCGGAGAATCGAGCGACGTAAGATACGACGCGCCGGCGAAAACCGAGGCGCCGATTGGAGCGACGGGGAAGGACCGGAAAACGACGGAGCCGGCTCGACTTGTTTTGCATCGGTCGGAAAGAGGGAGGGCAGAGAGAGAGGGAGGTCGCACGCCGGAGGGCAGAGAGAAAGAGAGGGAGGTCGCACGCCGGTCGGTTGCTCGCGGTCGTCTCGCCGGCATCCTCCTGATTCGTCGGTTGCTCGCGGTGGTTCACCGGTCGGAAAAAGCGAGGGCAGAGAGAGAGGGACTTCGTCGGGGAGAGAGAGCGAGTGTAAAGAGAGAGCGCAATAAAAGAACCCGCGGCAGAAAACGCTCTCGTGAGGTACAGGAAAATTTCAAAATGGGCGCCTGAAATTGTGGGTCTCACGAGACACGTGTCGCGCTCCGATCGCCTTCTTGTTTGCCACGCTGGAGCCTCTTACGTACCTAATATTTTCTCCGCACCCACGGATAAAACCCAGCCAATATTTTCTCCGAATTCAGGGGCAAAACCAGAACTTTTGTAGCAGCAACTTTGAAGA
This sequence comes from Eucalyptus sideroxylon, assembly GCA_014182405.2. NCBI lineage: Eukaryota > Viridiplantae > Streptophyta > Magnoliopsida > Myrtales > Myrtaceae > Eucalyptus > Eucalyptus sideroxylon. Next base: position 11,428,462 of record CM024552.2, on the reverse strand, counting down.
ACTTCAGAAAATGTTACCCCTCGCAAGTACCTGGGAACTAATGATGTTTGGGAGTTCAAGGACACAAAGTTACACTAGAAACGATAGTGACTAGCCCGAGGTTGACAGCAAACACGGCCGACGATTCCCAAAACCATTCAGATCAGAAATCTCCGAGAAGTCCACATCATCATATTCGAATTTTGACCTTTAAACCTACATCTAGCATGTGGATCAAGGTACTATTCTTTGTGAAATTAGAATTCTAAGAGTGCCATAACTTCCTCTTTTTTTCTTCTTTTTTTCACTTAAATGCCATAGATTTTAAAAATAAATCACTTGAGTGCTATCCACGATTTGTCTTATCAGAAAAATCAATGTGGCATTAAATGAGAATATATAAATTGACGTGGCTTGCTGGTAAGCTAAAGTTAGCAATTGATAAGGCAAATGGCATTGTTTAGACATTTAATTAAAGATTCCTAACCTTGTCTAAAGAAATTGGGGCAAAATTTAACTTCCTTCTTCAAAAACCCTAGTTTGAAGCACAATTCTTTAAATTTGGACAAAGCATATAAAATTTGCAATGGGGACCAAGAGCAAGAGAAGGTCATTTTTTTTGTTACGAAGCCCTAATTTTTCCCTCCACGCCGTCGCCTTTTCTTGTGCCTTTAGTCTTTGTTGAGTGAGAGAGATGATACTGAGTAAAGAGAGCGAGCGAGTGAAGGAGAAGACAAGGCAGGCGCAAGAGAGAGTAAGCTTCATCGTCCACAACGAGTTTTAGATAGGAAGCTTTGAGAGAGAGAGATGTTGTCATTTGACAAAGCATTTAGAGAGAAAAAACATTCCCGTTTCTGTAGAGGAAGCATTTAGATAGAGAGAAATGGCAATTACGTTTTTTTTTTTTTTTTTTTTTTGCACTCTTTGTCATGTTGGATAAGGATTTTCCATGTTGGACTGCAATTTTTTTTTTTTTAAAGTCATGTTGAAATGAAAAATCAAGTGAAAAACCCATGTGATATGAATTGCTAGAAAGGGCACTCAAGTAAATGAAAAAAATTATGGCTCTTAAGTAAGTGTTATATGAAAGTTATTGACATTCCTAGTATTCTAATCCTAGCCCTTACATGAGTTCAATGAAGACATATTTTGAAGGCATTTGCTAGGATTTAGAGCAAACACCCCATTGAAGGAAGAGTTAGTGTAATATCGGGGGACTTTCAAAACCAACATTTGGGTCATTTATCTTGATCCCATCCGAAAGGGAACATAGAAAAGGGATACTAACTAGGCCTAGAGGGACATAAACACTCTAGGAACTCTCAAGGTAATAAAGGAGAGGTTGATACAAGAACATCACAAGGAAAGGTATGAAAGAGATTTCCCAAAAGCACTGAAGCTAAACAGTTAGCATCACAGATCTGCTGCAAATGTTATTCGGTTTTTGTTTTGTACACGTGAAATAGCAGTTGATGTTTGACCCATTCTAGTAATCTTAGTTCGTATAATGTCTATAATCTTTTGCATAAATTTCTTGGCTTTTCAAGCCCACTTGGTGTGTCCAACTCATCTTCTCCCGATCATATCCACCTCAATCTGCACTTAATTTCTAATAATGAGAGTGAGCTTGTTCGAATTTTCTTCAATCAACACCAATCAATCCTAGGCAGTATAATTTCTTTAGTATCCTATTCATATATTTCAGAGATTTTTTCTTCCCGACCATGTCTCCTTTAGGCCCTCAGTTCTGCATAAAAGTTTCTATTTCTGGTAGTGATGGTGATTCTGTTTGAGTTTTTATCTATAGATAACCATTGATAATTGACCTGACATTCCTATCCTAGTTACCATAGTGTCTCTAGCATATTGTAGATAAATTTCAATGTTTGAAGCCCAAGTCGAACTCACTTTAGTATGCCTGCCTTAGTACTGCATTAAATTCTTGACAGTAGCGGTTATCAAATTTAAGCCATAGGAGCCGATATCCTACTTAGTCCTTCTATTATAGTTAACTATACTGTCTTTAGTAGGTTGTTCACAAATTTTTGGAACTTTTCAAACTCTTTGATAAAGATTGCCTAGCAACTCCTATCACGCCCCGAACCTTGAGCGCTCCAACATCCCACCATGGTCATGCAAATGTGACATTCCCAGGTAGTGTCGCCGATCCCATTGATTTACTATTGCGCAAGCGGAACGTATTATAAAACCCCGACAGTGAAATACGGGATAGAAAAGCAGGAAGCACAATCACAACACAACACTTTCATAATTCAACAGAATTACAAACAGAGATCTACGGCCAAACGTCTACAAAAGACCGGCTCTTAAAAATGAACTATTCTATGACCTACAAGTCGGACACGTTCTCCAAATCCTCCTAACTTCACCTCTGCAACTCCTTGAGGCGACCAAAGCTATCCAGTCGCTCCATCCACCAAGGACCTGAAATTTTTAATCCCCAAACCGGGATGAGACAATGTCTCAACAAGTTCAACTCCCTAAAACCTTATTAGAAAGAAAATACGCCCCGGGTGGCCTAGCCACATCACACAAAGACTTACGTCGCATTAGTCTTCATCTACAGGTTAGCACAGTTTATATAGTTCAACTACGTGCAATTATGATAACCAAATAATTGAGACACAATCACATCATCATAACAATTCAACCACTTGGATCGTTTCAGCGATCAATCGGCTCGGCCGATTTCATGTCATTCTAGCAAATCAATCATTGCTTCCAACCACGACCCTACAGGTAAGTCTAACATTTAATGGTAATCACGGGCCCACTCGGCACGACCTTTAAAAGGTGGTAGACCCCGGCTCGATGGGCACAACCTCTAATAGGTGGTAATTCATGACTTGGTTGGGCGCGACCTTTATCAAGTGGCAATTGATGGCCCCACTGGGTGCGACCTTTATCAGGTGGCAATTCACAGCCTCACTGGGCGCGACCTTTATCAGGTGGCAATTCATGGCCTCACTGGGCGCGATCTTTATCAGGCGGCAATTCATGGCCTCACTAGGCACGACCTTTATCAGGTGGCAATTCACCACCTCATTGGGCGCGACCTTTATCAGGTGGCAATTCACGGCTCCACTAAGCATGACCTCTAATAGGTGGTTAATCACGGCCAATCTCCCATCAATTTCGACACTTGGGATTTTATAAAGAATCCCTATTTATTGCAATCACACTCAATTTGCCACAATCAATCATCAAACTCAAATTCTATATGCATAGCAGCGATCGGCACGAAATTCTAAGAGAACAATGTCAAAATTTTCGGAATTTAATAAATAATTAAATTTATTCCGAAAATTAATTAAATAATCATATCCATATTTTTCGTCATCCACACTTAATTTATAATATCCAACCATCAATTTCAAAATCCGAACACACAAAGCCGATCGACACGAAATTCGAGCAATCGGGGTCAAAAATAAAATTTATTTTTTAAATAATATTTTAATAATTTCGGGATGTAATAATATTATAAATTCAAGAATTTCGAAACATTTAAATAAATCAAAAGTAAAACCTATTATGTCACATCAAGGTTTATTATTAAATAAACTATCTTAGCCTTTAATTAAACATGCTTTAAATTAAACAAACATCTTAATCTAAATCACAATTAAATAAACTAAACTAACCACCTAAGCTTGCTTAATTTAGACTAAGCACATTTAAGGCATCATTAACCGCCTAATCAAGATTTAGTGAGCTAAACTCATCGGATTAACGAGCCGAGCGGACCAAAACGACGAGAACGACGCGATGATCGATTTTCCTCAAGGTGGGCCGAGCATCCAAGCTCGGGAAGGCGGCCGAAACGGGCCAAAACCGAGCTGAGAAACCTATTTTTTTGGCTACTAGTCGCGGGCGGAGATGGGGCGGTGTTGGGGCTGGTTTGGTCGAAATCCCCCTCTCTCTCTCTCCTCTTTCTCTCTCTTCCCAAGCTTGAAGATGATGTTAATGGGTCATCTCTCCAAGAACCAATCCCCACCGTCCACTTGTCAAGATCTCAACCCTTGGCCTCAACCACCATGACATCATCCCATGTCATCTTCCACTCACTCAAATCCTTCACAACTTCTCCAATGGTTGCACTTTCATTTTCCGCTGAGATCCAATTATTGTACATCCCATTTCTTCAATTCTCATCAATTCTCTTCCAATTGAATCAAATTGAAGTCCATAAAATAAATTCAATGTCATCACACTTCAATTCACATTTTCACTTGTCCATAGAACCAACTTAAGTCCCAAAAGCGCGACCAAAGGCGGGCCTACTAATTTCTCGAGCCAAATTGCCATTCCCTAATTATTTTGCTAAAAAACTTGGCTTACATGAAAAATCTTCCGAAGATTAGTCAGTATTTCTAAAATGATTTGTGACACACGCAGATTTTCAATTTCTGAATTCGATCTCAATTTCACGGTTAATCTCATTTTAGCACGATATTAGCGCGGCCCAACCTACCGAGTAGCCTTTAGAAATTTTCATGCAATTTGACTTGTGGTTGATCATCTCAAGCCATGATGTACATTTTTGAAACATTGGCGATTTTTTGTTGTCAAGGTAATCTCAATGTTTCAAATACGAACATATGGTATCCAATCAATAGAAAAGTCGGTCTAGTGTCGATTGACAAGAATTATGCGATCTGGAGGAATTACCCACACCTGATCACATGCCTCTGTCAAGTCGATTTATCTCCGATCTTTAATCGATTTTTAATTGTGCCGTAATGACCCTTGCAGATTAGCTCGGTCGAAAGATCGCTTCCTGATCAAATTCTCAAGTCTGATACATTAGAATTTCTTAACAGCTTCACCTGATAGACTAGTTTTCACATGAGTGGCCGATCCAAGAAAAAAAAATTATATGCGTGCCAACGAAATGCCCATCTCAATTTATTGAAAATAGAATTAAAAAATCGGATGTCACAACTCCCTTATTTTTTAATGTACGTTTGCCTATGAGTCAATTTTATCCTCCAAAAGCATACTTTGACACTCAGCCAATTTGAGCATGACCTCTAAAGGTTCAAACTTGAGCAGGGCCCATCCAAGGAAAAGAGGTCTCGTTTCAAACCGGGAGTGAAACGAGACCTCTTTTCCTTTCCCATTTCATGTGCCTCTCTTGTCCCTTGCAAAAAGTATGGTTCTCGGTCTCAATATAAGAACTGGCCCAAATCACTTGAATCGATACAATCCCAATCGGTTCAAGCCAAACCTCAAACTTTTATTATTATTATTATTATTATTATTATTATTATTGACAATCTATGTTTAATTATCTCTCAAATTTCAAAATTCTTAATATGCCATTGTTAAGTGATTGAAATTTAATTACTTGTTTTTTTAATTTAAGAAAAAAACTAAATTGATACACTTTGAATTTAACGGGATATATTTTTTGATCCATGCATGTGGTTGAGGCATATTCCTGATCGACCGCTAATATAAACTCTTTTAACTTTTTGATGTTTGATCATTACTTTTGATTTGTTTATTTCAAATTTGTAATTATATCTTTAAATTTCTAAAGTCTTTTGAGGCGGTTCAGTGAATAAAAAGTCGGCCTGCATGGTAAGTCAAGCTTGATCCAAGTTATGCTCAAAAAATTACGGACCTTTTGGAATGCTGAAAATTTCTAGATTTCTATTTTCTGAATCTTTTCTTTTTGTCATTTTTTTTTTTTGCCAGAGTTTTCCAATTTCATTTGGAATTTGTCCGTTCTCAAATGAAAACATAGACTCCAAACTCTCAACTTAAAATGAAAAACCCAACATGATATTTTTGCCCCTTTTTTTCAAACTTTAATTTCCTAAATCTTTTAGCACCCCTATTCCGTCAAGTCCCAAAATTTATGACATCGTACCGTACAATACCGTATAAGAAATCCCATAGATAACTGGCCTCTTTGTTTTTCATTTGACAATTTCACCATCTTAATAATCAAAAAAACATTTCGCTAAAAAAAAATAATCAAAAAAAGAAAAGAAAAAAGAGAAGCCCAAAATCTGAAAGAAAAATGAAAATGCACATCTTCCATCCTCTTCCATTCCTTTCAATTTGCGGACAGATTACAAACCCAGAAAACAAAAATCACAGCAAAACGGAGAGAAGATCGAATCGGAGCAGAAGAAGAACAATCGCGGATCGGACGTATCGTCGAAACCCAGAAGAGCAAGAGAGCATTGATCACGCGATCTTGGAAGGAACGGCGGGTGCGGCGTCGATGGGCTTCTTCGGCTCCGAATCTAGGGGCTCAGGGCTAGGGTTGGGAGCGATCAGAGGGGCGCGACCATTGCCGCCGCGGTCGTCGTCGGGGTCGTAATCAGGGTTAAGGGACCGGTCGATGGCTTCCCGGCCTCGTTCGAGGCAAGGCTTGCAAGCGATCTCGATGGCGATCCAACCCAGCACCACTCCCGCGATCGCTATGAGCGCGCTCGTGATCGCCGCCATTTTTGTTGCTCTCCTTCCGCACAGAGAGATGAGAGGGACGGCGAAGAAGACAAACACCCCCCAGACCCAAAGGCAGGCTCGAAAAGGTGCGAGTAGCGCTTCCGATACGAACGAAGACCGAAATAGAAGACCCACCACTCGCAATGATAGAGAGAAAGAAGATGCTGGGTCCGACTCCAACAAGTAGCCGAAATTGGGCCCGCCTCACACTCCTTTTAACCCACGCTCACCTTTATAGTAAATTACATCATTGCCACGTTGGGCGTGAGTCGGAATTCATTCGGACCGAGAGCGAGTACAAACATATCGATGTAAAGCGGTAAGATCTTTTTCCAAAAAAAAAAAAAAGTGGTAAGAAGATGTCAAAACTAGTCCCATCTTTGATCGCTAATTTCGATCCTAAAGCTACCATAGAATCGTAAAAACTTAGTCCCCCATTATATCCCCTATGGAGAATTTGTGGAAGTGTTGGTTGGCATTGAGCAGGCAAAGGGCGCACTCGTGCCTTGCTCGGTGGTTGTGAGCTGGGACCCCACCATCTCGCAAGGGTGCTTACCCTTCTTGATTGCCACTCAAGGGCCTATTGCCTTTGTAGAAATGCCCGATTTATATGTGGAAGGCAAGTATAATATCAGTGGCTTCGCCGTTGGTATAGTGAAGGAGGATTCGATTATAGATGGAAAAAACATTGTTGGTAATATGCTTGTTGGCTTGCCGTCAAGTCTCAAGTGGGGTGCATTCGAATGGTTTCTCTCTTATCATAAGGATTCAGTTTTATCTTGACCCAATATGTTCATGTGTGCCCTCTAATTTTATGATCTTAATATGCTAATTTCTTTAATAGAGTTTTGGCCCGAAGTGGTCATTCCTTGACAGACCAGCTCAGCTTGCTGGTGAAGCTATGACGGTGGGTGAAGCTTTGATGGCTCCTGCTGCTATTTATGTCAATCAAGCATCTCTTTCTCTTTCTTTCACTCTTTGATATATTTCCTTAAAAAAATAACTAGAGTATCGAGACTGAAGCAAAATATATGAGTCAAGTACCACCCTAATAACAGCATTGCTGTAGTTGATATGCAGCTTCTTTAACCTTATCAACAGGAAAGGTATCAAAGGAATAGCCCACATTACCTGTGGTGGGTTTACCGATAACATACCACGAGTGTTCCTAGGAGGCCTAGTGCCACCATCTATGGCGACTCCTAGGTGGTTCCTCCACAATTTAAGTGGATTCAAAAGGTTGGTTTTCCATTTTGTTCTAGACTAGAACTTTAAATAGCCAACTAATCAACAAAACAATTACACTAATCAACATCTAGTAACCATAGGAAAACAATTGAATAGGGTAGAATCTACCATATAAAATGCTACCCACAAGATCACACCACAGGTAAAAATACTATATAAAAAAAAAAACCCATTTTTAAGGTTTTTGAATTCCCAAAAAATCTTAGCCTAGAGTTTGCTAAAACCATAGAACAAAAGAATTTTTTTTTAGGGAAATCAAAGCTATACCCTGCCCCTATACTAGACACCCCTAAATTCCAAGGACTAATTATTAGGGATACTCTAGACCAACCCACTATTAGTACTTTAACGAAACCCTCTAGTGACTCTGAAAATGAATCAGTCGCTGAGGTAAACAGACTCAACTAGAGACACCCCCAAAAACTTTATTATAATAGAGCTACCCCACCAGACATCGCTCAAGAAGAATCATCGCAAAAAATACAAAATAAATACTCTCCAGATGCCATCTTAACACTTCATACGAGACCCTTCACATATTAGAGATAGAAATCAAGATCTCCTATCCAACATGCGATGCAAATCCTAAGGGAGATTTAGAGAATACAAAGAACTTTTCCTTCAAAGGGTTCTTATTAGACCGGATTGCAATTAACCTTTTTGGAAAGAAAAATTCTTAGTAGGTTTACCCCAAATAATAAGTGACCGAGTTAGAGATAGAATTAGAGAAGAATACAATGGCCAAATACCTTATGACCTACTTTCTTATGGTCTCCAACGTTTATAGGCAAGGAACACAAATGTGTAATACAATAACATTACAAAGACAACTCAAGCAAAGAACAATCTCTCACCAACAGAAGCTTAGGAGGCTTCTGTCCCCAATACGACCCCCTTATAATGATAAAACAAAACCAAAATGTAAAGGTACTTGCCCTTTTGAAAATAAACAAAGAAATACTGCAACAAATCACAACCACGTAAAAATAAAAGAAGACACCATTATAAACCTCAGATTGATAAGAAAATTTTTAAAGACATTAATTAAATGTTACTCTTGTGGTAGAAAATGACATATTTCAAAATATTGTAGGGTTAATAAAATATTAAATGAACTTTCTTTAAATGATAATACTTTATATCAATTAAACAACATCCTTATAGAAACTGGTGATACTTCTTTGGATGAACTTCTTGAAGAAGAAGGTCTTCAAGTTAATGAAATAGAAACCTATTCATTAATTCGTGTTTTTGTAAGATCGTATCGCATCGATCCTTATGGTTAAACTATCGTTCCATGGTCAAGTACTCTAGTTGAGTGCATTTAATGATACTTAAATCAATCCATAGTCTAATCCCATTAAGGGCACATCAAAGCTTTAGACTATTCCTCGAGTTTACGATATGAGTCAAATTTGAGGATGTCACACAAATATTATTTCATAAGCTCTCAACTAGAAAACCTAGAGTTTATAATCTGTTAAGAAATCTACAATAATTATTTCACAAATCTACAATAATCTACATACTCAGAAAACTCACAAGAGAGAAAACCCAACGCTAATTGTGTTTGCGTTATTTTGTAGAAACCAAGTAGAATTCCATCTATATATTATCTGCATTCAAAATAGGAAACTTGTTTCTAAGAAATCTACTCAAATTAGAAAACCACTCAATTTAGGATTGAATTTTCTAAACTAGGACTGGATTTTATTTATTTATTTTTATTCTGCGCTCGAGACATATTCTAATCACCACTTTGGTTTCCATCCTTCAAATTTTCACAAGGACACGGAGTCCCGGTCAAAGTCCAAGAATGTCGAGTCATTGTCTTCAATCAACATTAGCTGACCAATAAATAGAATGGTACAACTTGCATGCCGTGCCGCTTCGGTCACAGCACCGTCCATATGATATGGAATTGAATATTCAATCCTGATGGAATACAAAGAAATTCCTGCATTATATCATTGTGCAAAAGATGAGGAGATCCTGGCCCGTATAATTTCATAAAACCCTTCCACTAAAACGATGGACACGTGCTTGTTGTCAAAGTAGCGCCCAAAAAATTCTTAAGTGATTGAGCCGCATGTAAATCTAATATATCTGAATTCTTAATACTGATAGATTTCACAAGAGACATAATTTAAGAATCGATATTTATTAGATATCCACAAACTTGATGCATGTGTCCGGTCGTTGTGGCTTCACCAAAGCCTTTTCCCTAATGAGTCGATCCCCTCTCTCTCTCACCACGTCATCAAGTGCCGGTCAAAGAAGTAGAAAGATAGCTCCGAGCGATTGGTGCCAGCAACAGCATGTCCAATAACTAATCAACTGCCATCCCTATCTACCAAAGAAAACCAGCTAAAAACAAATTACATCCTCTGTTTGCATATGCCACGTCGCGGCCCTAGGACAGACCTTTCCCGATCTTTCAACGGGGACCATCTTGACAATAACATCTTCTTTCATGTACCTTGGTCCCTGCGGAGTTCAGGCCCATGGGGACACTGCTCTTAGTGGATGGGACCCAGAGGTAGATGTGGGCTCTGCTCTTGGTGACAACACGGCAGAGTACATAGAGGAAAAAGGTTACACAATTAGACTGATATGCTCAAATGCTAGCTTGAAAAATTCCATTATGCGATATTAAAATCTAGATTGTGTGACCATACATTTTGTTTCTCCATCTTGAAGGTAAATAGCAGTGCAGATTATATGTTTTTTTTTGTTGTTGTTTAAAACGAAAGCTCAATTTGTTACTCCAAAAGTTCAAACTATTTTAAACTATCGAGCAATAAACTGACAGCTAGTATAAGAAAGGCACTGTGAGGAATTGAGCACATGATCTTCTGGAAGGTTTCTTATTGAATTGAAAGTGTAAATTGATGAATCCAAAAAATTATACTAGAAAAATATATATTAACAATTTTGGCTAGATCAAATAGGTGAATGGTTTGGTTTGAGAAAAGGTAATGTTAATCCATGCATTGTTAATGCAGCTCTTCTTCAAATTCTTATCGAATTTTCTCGATGGTTTTAAGTTGGTCAAGCGATTAGATCACATCTGCAATGATTTTCAAACGGGGAAAAGATTTGCTATAAATGAGTCAAACATATTCAACACGTGCATGGTTGGCATTGCTTTAATTAGCAACCAAGCACATCATGTCGGTTGATAAGTACGCGTGTATGTGACTTGGGTGGACATTGTGGACTAAGGTCACACAAATTCTCCTCAAGTTCGGTCTATATATACATCTCTACCCACCTCAGGCACACACGCCTACACCCTTCACTCACGCTCATTGTGAGCTAGTTTTGAGCTCCAAGACCACAAAATGGATTCATCAGATACAGGTGCTTTCGTATCGTCTCCTCCATCTCTAGTTCCTCCGTCTTGGTCGTCTCCGACTCCTGCTCTTCCGCTTCCGGTGGTCGTGGCCAGCCCCTGTGCGGCGTGTAAGACATTAAGGAGGAGATGCTCAGAGAGTTGTGTGTTGGCCCCGTACTTCCCTCCCTCAGAGCCCGCCAAGTTTGCCATCGCCCACCGCGTGTTCGGCGCTAGCAACATTGCCAAGTTCTTGCTGGTGCGACATTAATTAATACCCTATCATTATCTGATATTTCAACTCGATGTCGAGAATTTTAGTTTCCCAGTAAAACTTGAAGACTCCCTCCCTTTCATTAGAAAATCCAATTAAAGTGAGGTTTTAAATGGGATTTGTTGGACTTGAAGTCAATATCGACAGGGTTCTCTTTTATTTACTCTCACACCTTTAGGCTGGACCGATGTCGTTACGTATATTTTTCCGTAATCTCTCTTTTATTGTACACTTTGCATAACAGCGATGAATCTATCCCCTGATATCGTAGAAAGCCACCGATACCCATTTTCTACTGTGTCAATAGTTGTTTTTCATGTGCAGATGGTGGAGGGTTTAATTAATTGCGAGTGCCGTGAGCCATCGGATAAATCCCAGAATAGGGCAAGAATGGTTTTTTTTTTTAAATTGTCGTTCTCTAGTAATTGTTGTTGTTTGGTTGAGGAAATTCTTGTTCTATTCCGAATGTGCACCTAAAGGGTGACGACATAACCATTTTTGGGGGAAAATTTACCGAACTCTCTAGTAGATTTTACTATAAGGTCACTAAGTTTTGATCTGAATTGATGAATGTATCGAGCTTTCATTTTTCACCATTGATGCACTTTACCTGAAACGGGGCAATAACATGAAAGAGCCCATGTAGGGCCGAAACCATTGCTCAAACGATTAATAACTTATTGAAGTTTACATGAAGATCGATTGGGCTCGCTTCAAAGAGAAGAAATGCTTGCCCCATAGTTAATCCTCTACAAAATAAAGTTGGTCAAATCTGGCCTTAGGTCACTTATCGGGCCTATGTGCAGTCTCCAAGCACATTTCATTGATTGATGAGGCAATTGTACACACATACACACACACATTTATAATATCCCGATATTTATTTTTCTAAATAATTTAGATATCATAAATCTTTATTTATTGTATATATGGCTGTTTGGACATGCATTGAATGTGCCATTTTGCTAGTCACTATCTATATGAGGAGCAATTAATTGATGGAGGCATGACATTTCGGAATTTTCAGACACTTCCCGAATCGCAAAGAGATGATGCAGTGACCAGCATGATTTACGAGGCTAGTACAAGGATTCGAGACCCTGTTTACGGTTGTGCCGGGGCCATTAGCCAACTCCAAATGCAAATCAGCCAACTCCACGCACAGCTAGCCAAGTCACAAGCTGAACTCATAAGCATGCAAATCCAACGGGCTAATCTCACAGAGCAATTGCACATGACCAAGTCTCAGGAGTCATTGCCGCAGCTGTCCGTTAAGGGCCTCCTTAATAATCCATACGACTACCAAATAAACTCATGCTTGGACGATTATAATGGCTTTGGCTCATTTTGGGAGCCTCTTTGGACATGACTGATGGGTAGGGGTGTCAATGGGTTGGGTTGGGTTGGCTTTTGTTGTTACCCGACCCGAATCACAAGGGTCACACACTATGAGCCTACCCGAACTGACCCGAAACACATTAGACTTACATTGGAAATTCGGGTTGGTTCGGGTCGGGTTGGGTCGGGTTGGGTCGGGTTGCTGGGTTTTTCTCTCTTTCTCTCTTTTTTTTTTCACCTTTCTTTTCTCTAGGGTTTGGGTTGGGATGGAAACTATCTACTTTTGTTTTTCTTTGGTACCACCCACATGCATGTTATAAGTCATAACTTATGCCTTTTAACATCATTATTTTTACTTCTCTATGGCACATGAATTAATTGGCAAAAAAGAAAATTTGCTACCACCCACATGATTTTCATCTCAAACGCGATAGCGATGACACACAGGTTTAAACATGAAAATATGCCGAAAAACTTGGAAATTGACAAGACCGAATAATTTCTGTCGAGAATCTCTATCTTCACAAACCGAAGCACATGTTCGGAAGACAGATGGTTGTTTCCATTCCATTTTCAGGTAAATAGAAACTGAAAATATTCTGACTTCAAACAAATAGGCCCCGGCAAAAGACTTTCGCCTCGGGAGACCAGAGAGAAGCAAATACATGCGGTAATGCTGCATCAATCTTTCCATGTCGCATCATATCGCACAGGAAAACTAAAAATAGAATGAGCTAAACCCACATAAACATCAAAATTGCGTACAAATTAGACTTATTGGTTCTCACTGGAAGAAAATATTTAACGTTATGTACAAACCTTGTCAAAAAAAAAAAAAAAAAAATCTTACACGACTATATAGTAGTACGAAGAAGAACGATACATTTGGCTTGGGCGGTGAGCAGTCAAGAAGAAACTACGCTGCCTTTCACTAGCTATTAACCAAATCATCTGTACAAGCTCCCCTCTGACACGGCTTTGCCTGTCCGTCAATTGATACATCAGCATCCTTTGGACTTCGTTGAGTTCCTATGTAAAAATGTATGCATTAGTTTCACAACTCCGCAACAGACAACTGTCTAAAACATTAGCAGTCTAAAAAAGAATCGATTTTTAGCGAGATGAAGAGATAAGCAATATCTTGAGGAAAAAAAATTCCAATTCGGTATGCAAGAATTCCAAGTGCATACATATTGGAATAGGAGTTTGTGTCTGCTTGGAGAGGTTAAACATTCAACAACATATCTCAAGAGCATACACATCTGATGTTGAAGACAACAAATGCGCCGCTATTTAATCAACCTCCCATATCATCACCACACAGTGGACTCCCCGACAAGAATAAAACTATACCCTTCCAAAACCAGTAGGCATAATGGAAAGCAGCAAATATTTCGACAAAAACACACTGCTATACTAATCATAATCCAAGGAGCAGGGTGAGCATCTAGAAACCACACATTTAGTGATGCGTGTGATGGGGTGAGTGATTCTAGAACGGAATTTTTTTCAGGGGAATTTTGTGGTTAAGTGTATGGAGTAGTGTATACGGTGAAGAAAAAAAGGAATACGAAAAGATAGAACGATCTCCTCCCAAGGTATATAAAGGCCACGCCACCAATCGAGGATGAGGATCGAGATCTACGAAGTACACCACCAATCGAGGATGAGGATCGAGATCTACGAAGTACACCACCAAGGCCTAAAGCTTCCACCAACCGAGGATAAAGGACTTTGGGATAGGAGAAGCTCACCACCAAGGCCTAAAGATTCCATCAGCCAAGGATAAAGGGCTTCTTGGCTCACCACCAAGGAGTGATATATGCTCAAAGGATAAAGAAACCGAAATGAGTTATCCACTCTCCAAAGGAGTTCACTCAAGTAGAGGAAATCTCACCATTTTCATTCATAAAATTCATATCTCCCCTACATTGGATAGTTTTCCCCTATTTATAAGAGGATTTTATCTTTAGGAAATATAAAAAAAAAACATACTTTAATGACCTAGGAACTTAAACCTTCGACACTTGAGCTATGTAGAAATAAAAACACCTAGGAACTTAATAAAAGCCTTTATTAACACGGGAACTAAATGCCTTTAATCTTCGGCCTTCTGCATTCTTGAACCAGCCTTCCCAAAATTCGTGCTCCTGCCTTGATCAGAAAATAATCATTCTGAAACTTCATCAATTGGTCATACAAGACATCTAAAATGGCCTCCCATTGATAGTTACCAATATACCACAATGTACCGATAAGTAATTAACATTATTCCTTCAAAATGATCCATCGAAGCACATAATGGCAAACTTTTTTATTGGCTTGGACAAGCATCGATGGTTTTGAGTTGGTAGATGGAGCTCCATTGGATGCTCCTGCATCATCCTCCCCGCGCTGTTTGAGATTTGTCCTCAAACCTAGAAGGTTTTCATCCTCCAAGTAGGGAGAAAGGTCCCCCACATTGAATGTTGCCGAAACTCCAAACTCTTTGGGAAGGTCAATCTAGTAAGCATTGTCACCAATTCGCTCAATAACTTTAAATGGAGGATTAGCTCTAGGCATGAGCTTGTTCTTTCAACAAAATGGGAATCTCTCATTCCTCAAGTGAAGCCATACAAGATCACCCGGTTGAAATTGAGTCTTCTTGCGATGTTGATTAGCATTCTTCTTGTAAGATTTGTTGAACTTTTCGATCTTGGATCGAATCTGCTCATGCAGCTTCTTCATTAATTCAACTCCTTTCTTGCCGTCAAAGCTTACTCGAGAGTTAGATGGAATTGAATCAAATCAATAGGCATGAGAGGATTAATTCCATACACAACTTCAAATGGCGATCAACCAATAGTATAACTTGGTGATCGATTGTAAGCAAATTCAGCATGCGTGAGCTTTAAATCCCAATCTTTTAACAATTTACTCACCATACCACAAAGAAGAGTGGTTAGAGTACAATTTGTTACCTCTGTTTGGCCATCCATTTGGGGATGACAAGCTGTGCTGAATAAGAGTCTTGTACCAAGCATTCTCCATGGAGTCCTCCAAAAGTGGCTTAAAAACTTGGAATCACGGTCCGACACAATGGTGTTTGGTACACCATGAATGCGAATAATCTCTTCGACATATAATTCAGCAATATGAGATGCATCATTGGTCTTGTGACATGGCACGAAATTAGCCATTTTAGAGAACCAATCGACGACCACCATGATAGTATCTTTCCCTCTTTGAGTTCTTGGTAGAGCCACAGTGAAATCCATGCTAACATATTCCTAAGGCTACAATGGTACCGGAAGTGGAGTATACAACCCTTGATGGAAATGGCTTTTTGATCTTTGACAAGTTGCACACCTTGAGATGATAGCATGCACATCTTCACTCATCTTTGGCCAATAGAAATGCTCTTGAAGAACCTCAAGAGCTTTGTTAATACCAAAATAACTAGACAATCCTCCACTGTGCGCCTCCCAAATAAGCAATTCGCGAAAAGAACTCTTTGGGACATATAATAAACCCATCTTGCAAAGAATATATACCTTGAACTCCCCGCTTGCAATTGTTGATGATGGATGAGAACTCCACATCTTCAGAATAAAGTTCTTTCATTGATTGAAATCTAAGAATCCTAGAGTCCATAACAACAAGCATAGAATATCTTCTTGATAAGGCATATGCTACAACATTAGTGTGCCTGGGTTTATATTTTGAGACTAAAGAAAAGGATTGAAGAAATTCTACCCATGTTGCCTGTCTTGAATTAAGCTTGCGTTGGCTGCTAATAAACTTAAGCGCATCATGATCAAAATGAAGGACAAATTGCTTTGGCCTCAAATAATGACTCCAATGATCAAGAGATTGGACAATGGCATAGAACTCTTTGTCGTAAGTTGAATAATTCCTCTTGGAATCGGATAACTTCTTGTTGAAATATGCCAATGGTTTTTGTGCTTTCACCATAATAGCACCAATACCAACTTTGCTTGCATCACACTTAACTTCAAATACTTTATCAAAATTAGGAAGTGCAAGAATAGGGGACTCACAACGTTTCTGCTTGATTACGTCAAAGGCGTTTTGAGCTGGCTTTGTCCATTCAAAAGCACCATTCTTCATGCATACAGTTATAGGAGCCATGATGGTACTAAAGTTTTTGACAAAACGTCGATGGAAGAAACAAGTCCTTGAAAACTTCTTACACACTTCAGAACTGACCATGTCTTCATAGCGTCCACCTTGCCTTGATCGATAGAGATTCCATCTTTGGAAACCACATAACCAAGAAACACAATGCTTGGAGAGAAGAACTCACATTTCTCCATTTTAGCATACAGTTTTTGATCTACCAAGACATTCAAGACATGTTTTAAATGAGAGATATGCTCCTCCTTGTTCCTGCTATAAACAAGAATATTGTCGAAATAAACAACGATAAATCGACCAATAAAGGAATAAAAAACCTCGTTCATAAGTCTCATGAAGGAACTCGGAGCATTAGATAATCCGAATGTCATAACCAACCACTAATAAAGGCCTCCCTTGGTCTTGAAAGCCATCTTCCATTCATCACCTTCTCACAGAATTGGGACTCATGCTTTCTTGGACGTATCCTTTGACGATAAGTTCATCGACTTGTCTTTGCAACTCCTTTGTTTCCTCTAGATTGCATCGATAAGCTGGCTTGTTTGGTAAAGGAGAATTGGGGATCAAATCAATTTGATGCTCAATACCTCTTATGGGAGGTAATCTAGGTGACAAATCCTCCAGGAACACATCTGCAAATTCTTTCAACAAGCAATGCATTTTTGGATGTATGGGTCACTCTATCTCACTCATTTTCTCAACCATAAGCAAAGCAAATACATTCTTTTGTTTACTAATGGCTCTCTAAACCTGTGTCTCACTCAAGAATAGATTGTCCTTACAATTGTCTCCCTCCCCAAGTTGATTATTATGTATCGAAGAAGGATTCAATGGTAAAAGAGTAATGCACTTTTGTTCTCTATAAAAAAGAGTATGTGTTTTTCCAACCATCATGCATTGCATTTATGTAAAATTGCCACGGTCTACCCAATAATAAGTGGCATGCCTCCATAAGAATCACATCACATACAACCTGATCTCAATAGTTCTTCCCAATCAAAAATGATATAAGAACGCATGTGGTTACCTTGAGTTCATTCCCTTGATTGAGCCATTGGAGTTCGTATGATTGAGGATGTTTTGTTGTTGGAAGCTTGAGCTTGTTGACAAGAGTTGTTGAAGCAACATTGGTGCAGCTCCCACCATCGATGATCATCGAACACACCTTTCTGTTAATAGTGTAACGGGTGTGAAATAAGTTTTCCTTTGCTCTTTATTAGGACAAACTTCAACATGCAATGCTCTTCTTCGGATGATCAACAGCTCGCCATCATCGGCTTTCTCCACAACTTCTTCTTCCCGATCAGATTTAGAAATATTTTGGTCTGGATTGCCCTTAGCCTCTTGAAGCGCCAAATTGATCTCCTTGATTTCTTGAAGAGTCATAACTCTACAATTTGGACAATTTGATTTCTTGAAGAGTCAATGGTAAAAGAGTAATGCACTTTTGTTCTCTATAAAAAAGATTATGTGTTTTTCCAACCATCATGCATAGCATTTATGTAAAATTGCCACGGTCTACCCAATAATAAGTGGCATGCCTCCATAAGAATCACATCACATACAACCTGATCTCAATAGTTCTTCCCAATCAAAAATGATATAAGAACGCATGTGGTTACCTTGAGTTCATTCCCTTGATTGAGCCATTGGAGTTCGTATGATTGAGGATGTTTTGTTGTTGGAAGCTTGAGCTTGTTGACAAGAGTTGTTGAAGCAACATTGGTGCAGCTCCCACCATCGATGATCATCGAACACACCTTTCTGTTAATAGTGTAACGGGTGTGAAATAAGTTTTCCTTTGCTCTTTATTAGGACAAACTTCAACATTCTTCTTCGGATGATCAACAGCTTGCCATCATCGGCTTTCTCCACAACTTCTTATTCCCGATCAGATTTAGAAATATTTTGGTCTGGATTGCCCTTAGCCTCTTGAAGCGCCAAATTGATCTCCTTGATTTCTTGAAGAGTCATAACTCTACAATTTGGACAATTTGCTTGTAAATGCCCAAAACCATGGCACTTAAATCATTTTCTTCCCTTGCCTTTGTCTTTTGTTGACGTACTCTCACCCTTGCTTGAGGAAGCACCCTTAAAATAGGATGTCACCATTGTTGAGGTTTTAGAGGAAAACCTTTTGCACTTCAATTGTTTTTTTCAACTTTTATGGCTAACTTACATACAAATTCCAACGATCAATACGGTTGAAGTTCAACCATATCAGCAATTTCTCAATTCATGCCGCCAAGGAAACGAGCGATGGTTTGCTTAGGAACTTCTAGAACTTCACTCCTCATTTTGAGTTGTTGAAACTCACGAATGTATTCTTCAACACTCATCCCTTGTTTCCTTAGGGAATTCAGTTTGAGGAAGAGATCTTGCTTATAGTTGTCGATTAAGAATCTCTTCTTCATCAACTTCTTGAGTTTTCCCTAAGACTTGATTCGGCCTTTTCCTTCCCTTGCTCATTGATGCTTAAGATTCTCCCACCATAGAGAAGCATATTTTGTCAGCTTTAGGACAGCAACCTCACATTTTCTCATCCGAATAGGACTTGAACTGAAAGATTTGTTCGGTTGTGTGTAGCCAATCCACAAAGTCGTCGGGATTGAGATTACCGTCAAGCTCAGGGACCTCCACTTTAATGTCTCTTTCATCCTCCTCATGCCTCCCTCTTCATCTTTGTCTTTGAATTTGAGATTCAGAATCACTAGATTGTTGAATTGTTCGGTTGTCTCTAGTGGACTCAGAATCGCCCTAAGAATTTTGATGAAATTTGGAATCATCAGGCCGATGCCGTTCGTTGGGACGCCTTGCTTGTTGAAGATTTTGGATTGCACGATCTCACCTTTCGTTGTGCACTTGCTCCAGAGTCAAGCCTCTTGGAACTTGATCATCCATAAGGAATTTGTAGTAGAAGAAAGAAATGAATCACTCAAATGAGTTGAACCTTGAGCTCTGATACCAATATTTTGATGCGTGGACTTTTGTGGTTCAGTGTATGGAGTGGTGTATACGGTGAAGAAACAAAAAGGAATAAGGAAAGATGGAACGAATTAGTCTAGGAGCATATCTAGATAATTCAGAAAATCTAGCCTCATATTGGCCCATTGTTAGCTCCTTTTGATCTAACTGAACAAATTCTAAAATTTTTCAATCCCATCAATTCAATGCTCTGTCTCCTCAGGACTTCCCATTCCATTGAACTTAAGTGGTTTTAGCTTCAGAAATTGCTCCATGAGTCCATGAGCACGGTGTTCCACTTCGGGTTGTTGCTGCGCCTGTCTTTCCATAAGATTTCCTATATTGGCCAACGCCTGAAGGATATCTTCGATTCGAGGTTCAGCCCTCATAGCAGAGGCTTCAGCCCTCAATGGATGAGCACTTCCAACTCGAACCATGATTTCCTTGCAGTTCATCTGTGACTCAATGTCTTCCTAGTACCGAGAAGTAATACAAGACATCTAAAATGGTCAAACAAGACATCTAAAATGGCCTCCCATTGATAGCTATCGATATCCCACAAAGCACCGAGAGGTAATTAACATTATTCATTCAAAATGATCCATCGAAGCACATAATGCCCAATGTCTTTATTGGCTTGGATAAGCACTGATGATTCTGAGTTGGTCAATGGAGCTATGTCAGATGCTCCCGCATCAGGACTTGAACCCAAAGAGGATGTATAAAACCTGCAAAAGAGTTCCTTAACTGATGTAGAATGATTTTTATTTTGAAGTTCTTCTCATCTCTATTTTCATCATATACTATGTGACATTTGACGTGTTCCAGTTGTCTCTTAACAAAGAAATCAGTAATATACCAATTAGGCAACTAAGTCATATGGGACTCCGCAATTTTGCGAAAACACACTGCTATACCGATCATATCCAATGGGCTAGGCAATCATCTGAAAACCACACATTTGGTCCTCTTAAGACCTGTCTTAGCATATCAACAACTTAATTATCAACATTCACAACCTAGGACTTTGAAGCATATCCCAAAATTCTACCTCTCCCAATTCTTAGATCATTGGAGAACCCCCAAATCAATCATGAAGTACAGTTAATTGAGATTCAATTGGGCAACATAGAGAAAAGAACCATTCGATACAATGCCAGTCACATCTAAAATCTGCATATGTTCTAATTGACTAGATTTTGCCAAAGATTAAAAAGAACAAATTCAACATGCAAATGTTGCTTCGAATAGGTTCCTAATCGTCAAAAGGTTAGTGAGACACGAAAACCAGCCCGGAGAGAGAAGAGGCTGCATCACCCACGGCGCGAGCATCAAAAGCGGCGATGTAGTTGCCTCACCCTTCCTCAACCTCAGACTGACATTTGTCATTCGACATCTACAAACCTGCCTCAAGATAAGCAGACAAAAGTGTGCCCGTGACAATCACGTCCACAGGCAACAATGATAATGATAAGCAAGGAGAATGACAAAAGCTTTGAACAGCTCAAGCAAACTGATGTGTGATGTGAGTTATTTCTCATGCAAGCATTCTTCTTACGACTAGATCCAATCTCCTGGTTCTTGCAGAAAGGAAAAAAAATTTAACGTTCTTCCTTTTGGGAAGGGAGGATTAGGAAAATCCTATCGATGGTACAATCCCTCCATCACCCTAGAATGAAAGGGGTTAGTGACTCTAGAACATAAATTTTTTAGAGGGGATTTTTGTGGTTAAGTGTATGGAGTAGTATATATGGGGAAAAAATGAAAAGGAATAAGAAAAGATAGCACCATCTCCTCCCAAGGTATAAAGTCCACGCCACTAACCGAAGAAGAGAATCGAGAGACCAACATCGAACACCAAGATAACCCTCACTTGCTGAAACAACAACCCACGCACCATGGGGTGTTGGTACTTTGACTGTTCCTACCAGAGGTTGATTGGAAGTTCATAGAATGAACCGGGAGTTATAGGTAGCAGAGGCATTTCTTCTAATTTGAAATGTTAGTCCCCAAAAAGGAGTGAGCGCAACCACTCAGTAGCAAAATGTCCAATAAACTATACTATGCAAGTAATCACGATCTAGTTTTATGAAAGATAAACAAAAACATATTATCAAGGAATGAGTATGCATCAAAACCATAAAATTCTTGAAGGTAATGGCAAATGCAGTGTCAAAATATCAAGATGCATCATGTTTAGTCATACAATTCCTGATCATAGGGCCAAATTGTTATGACACGTCCCATTCCATGTCATACAATTCCATGAATGTCCCTCTCTTTATGGGTCAAATGCTTCGTCTTAGGGTTTCTCGCTCTTGCAAATCATTTGATTCACTCATGGGATAGATTATAGCTAATGGTGGTGATGTGGGAGCATCCGACTTAGCTCCATTAGTCCACTCAACCCCATCCTTGTTAGCCAACTAAAGTGGTATCGAACTATTCTTGCCAAAGTTATCGTTATTTATTTTATTTTTTTTTGTAAAAGGTAAGAATATATATTAAACTTTGGAGAAATGAACAAGAATTCGGCATCGTAACTCACACTTCAGCTGTGGGGGCAAGGAGAAGATGCGTGATGGGTTGAGTGATTCAAGAACAGAGACTTTTTTTTTCAGAGGGGATTTTAGTGGTTGAGTGTATGGAGAAGTGTATACGGGGAAGAAATGGAAAGGAATAAGAACAGATAAAAACAATCTCCTTCCAAGGTATAAAGGCAGCGCCACCAACCAAGGATGAGGATCGAGATCTACGAAGTTCACCACCAAGGCCTAAAGCTTCCACCAGCCAAGGATAAAGGACTTCGGGATAGGAGAAGCTCACCACCAAGGCCTAAAGATTCCACCAGCCAAGGATAAAGGGCTTCTAGGTTCACCACCGAGGAGTGATGTACGCTCCAAGGATAAAGACACCGAAAGGAGTTATCCAATCTCAAAAGGAATTCAGTCAAGCAGAGGAAATCTCACAATTCTCATTCATAAAATTCGTATCCCTTATAATGGATAGTTTTCCCTCTTTATAGGAGGGTTTTAGTGTTAATACATATTAAAAACGGACCTTAATAGCCTAGAAACTGACACCTTAATACATATTAAAAATAGACCTTAATAGCCTAGAAACCGAAACCGTCGACTCATGGACTGCATGACAGTAAAGACACATAATAACTTAATAAAAGCCTTTATTAACACGGGAATTAAATGCCTTTAATCTTCGGCCTTCTGCATTCTTGAACCTTCAAATTCGAGCTCCTCCCTTGACCAGAAAATAATCCTTCTGAAACTTCATAAACTGGTCATTCAAGACATTTAGAATGGCCTCCCATTGATAGTTATCGATATACCATGAATTACCGATAAATAATTGACATTACTCATTGAAAATGATCCATCGAAGCACATAATGTCCGATTTCTCTCTTGGCTTGGATAAACATTGATGGTTCGGAGTTGGTGGATGGAGCTACGTTGGATGCTCCCGCATCAGTGTGAGGGCGCCGAATCAAAAAGATGGATGAACTACAATTAAAAAACAGCAACTACTCGGCTGAACTACAATTAAAAAACAGACTAATGACCCTTAGGCTGAAGTGATGGAGGAGAGCTAGGAAGAGCATGCCCAGCTGAAGATGGATGGATGGAACCCCCAACTTCTCTAGAGTCGCTTGTTTCTCGGACTTGGCCGGACCTTAGAGAACAAAAGAGCCTTATCCTTCACAAGCTTGATCAAGTGATTCTTCATTTTCAGAATTGCCAAAGAGTCAGCTCAAAAGATGATAGAATTCCTTTTTTTTTTTTCCATATGAAATGGCATAAAGCCCCAAAAGGGAAACGGGCAATACTGTGAAAAAATCTTTGCTAGATTGGAATTTGAGGGCCCAAGAGAGGTTGTCCTTCCAAACTCTGTTCTTTCAAGGTAAATTACATCTAGAAGCCCAAAAGAATGCAAGAGTCGCAGACGTTGTGCACTCAAAGAACAAGTGGTCCACGGAGTCCGGAACAGAGCAGCAAAAAGCACAAATAGAGAACTCAATCCTCC
Source organism: Eucalyptus sideroxylon (assembly GCA_014182405.2). NCBI lineage: Eukaryota > Viridiplantae > Streptophyta > Magnoliopsida > Myrtales > Myrtaceae > Eucalyptus > Eucalyptus sideroxylon. The sequence continues at coordinate 11,404,662 of CM024552.2, read as the reverse complement.
CATAAGAGAGAAGGAGAGAGTCTGAGTTGGTAGCCTATTTTTTGCGAGCAACCACAAATGAAATTGAAATCTGGGTGAAAGGTCATTGTCCCAAATAAAAGGAGCCCTAGAGTTGGTAACCCTGATGTATTTTCAGGCAGAGGCAATAGAGAATGAACCCGATGGATCTTCTTGCTAGGTGAAGTGGTCAGAATCAGTAGAAAGAATGCGTATAGTAATTCCCATATTTGCCAAGAGGTCTCTCAAAGAAGCACCCATGGTAGAATAAAGGTCCGCCACTACAAAATAGCCTGGAAGGCGACTGATGCGGGAGCATCCAACGTAGCTCTATCCACCAACTCGGAACCATCAATTGGACACTATGTGCTTCGATGGATCATTTTCAATAATGAATAATGTCAACTACTTTGTGGTATATCGATAACTATCAATGGGAGGCCATTGTAAATGTCTTGAATGACCAGTTGATGAAGTTTCAGAAGGCTTATTTTGTGGTCAAGGGAGGAGCTCGAATTTGAAGGTTCAAGAATGCGGAAGGCCGAAGATTAAAGGCATTTAATTCCCATGTTAATAAAGGCTTTTTTTTTTATGTTATTATGTGTCTTTATTGTTATGTAGTCCAAGAGTCGAAGGTTTCGGTTTCTAGGCTATTAAGGTTTGTTTTTAATATGTATTAAGGTGTCCGTTTCTAGGCTATTAAGGTCCGTTTTTAATATGCATTAACACTAAAACCCTCCTATAAAGAGTGAAAACTATCCTATGTAAGGGATACGAATTTTATGAATGAGAATTGTGAGATTTCCTCTGTTTCAGTGAATTCCTTTTGAGAGTGGATTACTCCTTTCCGTGTCTTTATCCTTGGAGCGTAGATCACTCCTCGGTGGTGAACCAAGAAGCCTTTTATCCTTGGCTGGTGGAATCTATAGGCCTCGGTGGTGAGCTTCTCCTATCCCGAAGTCCTTTATCCTTGGCTGGTGGAAGCTTTAGGCCTTGGTGGTGAACTTTGTAGATCTCGATCCTCATCCGTGGTTGGTGGCGTTGCCTTTATACCTTGGAAGGACATTGTTTTTATCTGTTCTTATTCCTTTCCATTTCTTCCCCGTATACACTTCTCCAAACACTTAACCACTAAAATCCCCTCTAAAAAAATCTCTGTTCTTGAATATCCAAGAGAGGCCAATCGATGAGCTCCTTCATCTCATGAAGAGACGGTTTTGAGAGGCATGCCTGAGGCGAGAGCAACTTTGAGAAGTAAAACACAAACACTTGAGGCTGATTAATGAGTTATTGAATTCAAATTTGGTCTTGTAAATTCAACCGAAAAGCCATCAGGGCCTGGGGCTTTTCCTCTTGCAACGGAGAAAAGAGTATCCTTCATCTCCCGATTAATGAGTTATTGAATTCTTGGTATGATATAAAAATCGCTGATTTCTCGGTACGCTTCATTAGTTGTTGATCTTGAAGTTTATCAGCATTAATGGGAGGTCATTCTGAACAACTTGCTCGGTTCTTTGATGAAGTCGTTGGGTATTTATCTTTTGGTGAAGGTGGGAGCATGAATTTTGCAAGTTGTAGAATAAATAATATAACTTCGAAAGTCATTAAATGCATTTCCATTTTCCTAGGAGTGTTTATTGTTATGTAATCAATGCAAATTCATTTTATAGCTCTCTCATTAATCAATGCAGGAGCATGTAATGCTCAAACAAGGATGTCATGAACACTTCAAGTTCATAAGGAGGATGTCATTTTATATCGCTCAAGTTCATTTTATGTTTTCATACATCCTTACATGCATTCAAATTAGCCCTGATAAGCAAATGTCATAAACACTTACCATTTTACATTGTAAGAATGTCATGAACATAGACCACATTCAAATTCAACAACCAACAGCGCACCAATCCATTAGAACCCAAAGCATAAAGAACACATAGTAAAAGTAAGATAAGTCATTGCATTTATGTATAAGTTGTTACGAAAACCTATTGCATGCCAACATAGCCTATTTGATAACTTATTTCATATCAAAATATCATAGTACGGTAACTTAATACACATCGACATATCATGTTTTAATCATTTATCGAATATGAAGAATGCCTTATTGAAATAACCTATCGCAACCTTCGATAACTTATCATGATAACCCCATAGGAAACCCTTTATAAAAGGCCACGGCACCAACCAAAGAAGAGGATCGCAGCATAAAGGACTTCATGATGCGTGATGGGGTGAGTCATTCTAGAACGGATTTTTCAGAGAAGATTTTTGTGGTTAAGTGTATGGAGTAGTTTATACGAGGAAGAAACGAAAAGGAATAGGAAAAGATGAAACGATCTCCTCCCAAGGTATAAAGGCCTTGCTGATGCAGGAGCATCCAACGTAGCTCCATCCACCAACTCGGAACCATCGATGTTTATCCAACTCGGAATCAAGTCTTGGGAAAAAAACTCAAGAAGTTGATTAAGAAGAGGTTCTTGCCCGACAACTATAAGCAAGATCTCTTCCTCAAACTGAACTCCCTAAGACAATATGGGATGAGCGTTGAAGGATACGTTCGTGAGTTTGAACAACTCAAAATGAGGAGTGAAGTTCAAGAAGTTCCCGAGCAAACCATCACTCGTTTTCTTGGCGGCATGAATCGAGAAATTGCTGATATGGTTGAACTTCAACCGTATTGGTCCTTTGAAGACATATGCAAGTTAGCCATCAAAGTGGAAAAACAATTGAAGAGCAAGAGGTTTTGCTCCAGAACCTCAACAAAGGCGACATCCTATTTTAAGGGTGCTTCCTCAAGCAAGGGCGAGAGTTCGTTGACAAAAGACAGCTGCACCAGTGTTGCTTCGACAACTCTTGTCGACAAGTTGAAGCTTCCAACAACGAAACATCCTCAACCATACAAGCTTGAATGGCTCAATCAAGGGAATGAACTCAAGGTAACCAAACACGTTCTTATATCATTTTCGATTGGGAAGAACTATCGAGATGAGGTTGTATGTGATGTGATTCCAATGGAGGCATGCCACTTGTTATTGGGTAGACCGTGGCAATTTCATATAAATGCTATGCATGATGGTCGGAAAAACACATATAAATGCTATGCATGATGGTTAGAAGGAACAAAAATGCATTACTCTTTTACCATTGAGCCCTTATTCGATACATAATAATCAACCTGGGGAGGGAAAGACTTGTAAGGAAAATTTGTTCTTGAGTGAGACACGGGTTGAGAGAGCCATTAGCAAACAAAAGAATGTTTTTGCTTTGCTTGTGGTCGAGAAAAAGAGTGAGATAGAGCGACCCATACATCCAAAAATGCATTGCATGTGGAAAGAATTTGCAGATGTGTTTCCGGAGGATTTGCCACTTGGATTAACTCCCATAAGAGGTATTGAACATGAAATTGATTTGATCCCCGGTGCTCCGCTACCAAACAAGCCAGCTTATCGATGCAATCCGGAGGATACAAAGGAGTTGCAAAGACAAGTCACTGAACTTATTCTCAAAGGATACGTTTGAGAAAGCATGAGTCCCTTGTCTGTCCCGGCTCTACTTGTGCCTAAGAAGGATGGTACATAACGGATGTGTGTTGATAGTCGGGCCATCAACAATATCACCATTAAGTATAGGTACCCTATACCTAGATTTGATGATACGCTAGATGAATTAACGGATGGTACATAACGGATGTTTTGAAAGATAGATTTGCGGAGTGGTTATCATCAACTCAGAATGCGAGAAGGTGATGAATGGAAGACAGCTTTCAAGACCAAGGGAGGCCTTCATGAGACTTATGAACGAGGTTCTTCGTTCCTTTATTGGTCAATTTGTCGTTGTTTATTTTGACGATATTCTTGTTTATAGTAGGAATGAGGAGGAGCATATCTCTCATCTAGCACAGGTCTTTAATGTCTAGAGAAACGAAAACTATCTGCTAAAATGGAGAAATGTATCTTGCTGCTCACCACCAAGGCGTAAAGCTTCCACCAGCCAAGGATAAAGGACTTCGGGATAGGACAAGCTCACGACCAAGGCGTAAAGATTCGACCAGCCAAGGATAAAGGGCTTCTGGCTCACCATCAGGGAGTGATCTACACTCCAAGGATAAAGAAACCGAAAGGAGTTATCCACTCTCAAACCGAAAGGAACAAATTTTATGGATTCAAGGGAACAAATTTTTAGCTCTGTTGCATGCAAGTCAGTATCTTGTCTTATGCTAGAATCCATGACATTTTAATGTTCAACGAATTTTTATCAACTCCGGATGTTCTTTTTTCAAAATGCTTTCTCACAAAATTTGTTCAACATATCTTGAAGTTTAACATAACCAAATTGCAGATTGCATGAGCGATTTACTGCTCCTATTCCAGAATTTTTTTCATAATTTTTTTAAGTGTTCGTTACGTCAGACTTAAATTTGAGTATTTTTTTAAACTCGTTTGTTTATATTTATGGAGTAAATCCTATAGTCGTGCGTGTGGGCTCAGTTTCTACCAGTGAGGGCTAGTTGTGCTCTTGTTGCTGTTCTTGATGTCTTGCTGCCTAGAAAATGCATATTTCATGATTTTAGAGTATTTTGGCATGCTAAGAACTTGTGGTGGATGGCTGTCCATGAATGGCGCTCATTGTGTGTGCGAAATGAAATGGAATAGGCTTGGAGGATGTGAACAGTAATTTTGTTTAACGTTGTTGCTGCCTTGCAATCTTGGTACATTGATTATGCTGTGTGTTGGTACATTGACCAACTCAGAACCATCGATGCGTATCTATGCCAATAAAGAGGTTTGGCATTATGTGCTTCGATGGATCATTTTGAACAAATAATTTTAATTACTTATCGGTACTTTGTGGTATATCGATAGCAATCAATGGGTTGCCATTTTAGATGTCTTGTATGACCAATTGATGAAGTTTCAGGAGTATTATTTTCTGGTCAAGGGATTAGCTCGAATTTTGGGAAGGCTAAAGGTTTCACGAATGCGGTTCAAGAATATGGAAAGCTAACAATTCGAGTATGCGGAAGGCCGAAGATTAAAGGCATTTAGTTCCCGTGTTAATTAAGTTCCTGGGTGTTTTTATTTTTATGTAGTTCAAGAGTCGAAGGTTTAAGTTCCCAGGTCTTTAAAGTTTGTTTTTAATATTTCCTAAGGCTAAAATTCTCCTATAAATAGGGGAAACTATCCAATGTAGGGGAGATACGACTTTTATGAATGCAAATGGTGAGATTTCCTCTGCTTGAGTTTCTGTCGGTGCACGTTCGTTGTGATGGGATCATACAAGGGATGTTGTTGCCGCCGCTAGTTGTGGGACCGCGCTGGATGTGATCGTGTGTGACGGGTAGCAGATGAAGCTTTTTGGATTGCCGACACTGTTTCATAGATTTTACATAGGGCTGAAAAGAAAGGAAAGCCAGGGGAAGGTTGGGTTATCTTTTGTTATGAAGCCGAGTATAAAAAACCACGGCAAGTGTTGATGTACCGACCAATGTTATATATAAAAAATAAATGTGTCTAGCTTAACTTATAAAACTGTATAGTGGGTGTGCATCACTTCATAATTTTTGGGATAGGGAGATGTGATTTTCGCTATACATTTATACGCTACACAAGACCATTTAAAAATTAGGATTGTTAGACCTTGAAGTCAAGTAGGAGAGAGGTAAGCGAACTGTGGCGACCCCAACGAATCGGCGGCCGTTCAAGGAGTGCCACACAACCGAACAAACCATTTAGCCGAATTATTCCTACACCTTCGTCACCATCATGTCAAGCCTAGAATCATGAAAATCGACACCATTAATAACTCATCTGGTTCAGGACATTCACTACGCTTTCACTAGAACATGGATTCAAGCCTAAAATAAGAACTTGTCTAGTTTGCATCGAGTATATCTCATGTCTCACCCTACAGGATCGCCACTTGGACTAATTACTCATCAAATCCACAACTTCAACTTTCACCATTCCACCTTGGAAAGAGTATAACCATCATATCACGATAAATTAAAACTTGACCACCATTCATGTCTCAAAGGACCACTTCAATTCATGACTGCCAAGATCATTCTATACATACTAAACGCATCCATGTAATGCATCAAGAGTTCCAATGATATCCTTCAATAGGAAGTCACTACTAAGCTCAAATGATCATAACTTAATCCTGAAATTTATAACTTGCACACTAACATAATTCACTTCTTAAACTTTGTTTGCAGCACTACGGTTAGATGTTGCACATGTTCTTTGCGTCCTTTAGAATATATCAGCATATCATCAATGAAGACAATCTCAATTTGGTGCAAATAGGACTTAAATATCCTATTCACATTGGTGCAGCCAGCGCATTAGTTAGTCCAAATCACATAACTACGGACTCGTAATGTCCATAGCGAGTCCTAAATGCGAGGATAGGAATGTCTTCTTTCTTGATCCTTAACGTCAAGTCAATTTTAGGAAAAGGATATTTATTCTTGATGGTCACTTGATTTAGTTCTCTATAGTCATTACATAAATGCATCAACTTGTCATTCTTTTCCACAAACAAGGGTTCTACAAGCTTAACCATGCTTCCCCTGCACCACTTTGATAAAATTATCCCAGAAACACTGCCCTGCGAGTTCAGTTCATAGTTTGGTTTATTCCTAACCCCATTTTGCCATCCTAGAAGCCTACCAACAGTCACTCTAGCCTTGGCGTCCACTCCCCGCCCTCATCGGACGAGGTCGTTACAAGTCCACTAGCTTTCGCCTGGTTCGAAACCGAACTACACATCCACTAGAGGGTCTCATTTCAATAGGGACTAACTGACAGATATTACCTGTTTTGGCCTATCCCATACAAAGCTTTACGGTTTTATCCTTGGCTCATGGGTAGTCCATTGCTTACGGAGCTAGTCCAATCCAATGATGATGTCAAAGTCCATTTCCAAATCTCATCTCCTAATGTTCGTGCTTAGGTCCTTTAGGAATGTCTTAACCTTTTCCTCTCAATCCTCTAACACTTTAAAGGCATACCTAGACAGCTCAGAAAATTTCTCTTTAGGAAGAATTAGCAAGTTAGTTTCAATAATTACCTAAGAAAGAAAAGTAACGTTCACATTTTACAGAGATTCCATAAGTAACATAAAACGTGATGCGTGATGGGGTGAGTGATTCTAGAACGGATTTTTCAGGGGGATTTTTGTATACTAGGAAGATATGAAAAGGAATAAGAAAAGATAAAACGATCTCCTCCCAAGGTATAAAGGCCTCGCCAACAACCGAGGATGAGGATCGAGATCTACAAAGCTCACCACGAAGGCCCAAAGCTTCACCAGCCAAGGATAAAGGACTTCGGGATAGGAAAAGCTCAGCACCAAGGCTTAAAGATTCCACCAGCCAAGATAAAGGGCTTCTTGGCTCACCACCAACGGGTGATCTATGCTCCAAGGATAAAGAAACCAAAAGGAGTTATCCACTCTCCCAGAGGAGTTCACTCAAGTTGAGGAAATCTCACCATTCTCGTTCATGAAATTCGTATATCCCCTATTTATAGGAGGATTTTAGCTTTAGGAAATATTTAATGACCTAGGAACTTAAACGTTCAACTCTTGTGCTACATAAAAATAAAAACAGCTAGGAACTTAAACGTTCAACTCTTTAGCATTCTCGAATCATTAGCTTTCTGTGTTCTTGAACCTTTGGCTTTCCATATTCTTGAACCACTTTCGTGAACCTCTAGCCTTCCCAAAATTCGAGCTCCTCCCTACCTGAAAATAATCCTCATGAAACTTCACCAATTGGTCATACAAGACATCTAAAATAGCCTCCCAAAGATACCTATCGATATACCACAAAGTACCGATAAGTAAGTAACATTATTCATTGAAAATGAGCCATTGAAGCACATAATGCCCAACTTCTTTATTGGGTTGGATAAGCGTCGATGGTTCCGAGTTGGTGAATGGAGCTACGTTGGATGCTCCCGCATCATCCTCCCCGGGTTGTTTGAGTTTTGTCTTCAAATCTAGAAGGTTTTCATCCTCCAGGTAAGGAGAAAGGTCTCCCACGTTCAATGTTGCCAAAACTGCAAACTCTCTTGGAAGGCCAATCTCGTAAGCATTGTTACCAATTCGCTGAATAACTTTCAAGGGACCATCAGCTCTAGGCATGAGCTTGTTGTTTCGACGAAATGGAAATCTCTCCTTCCTCAAGTGAAGTTGATTAGCTTTCTTCTTATAAGATTCGTTGGCCTTTCTAATGTTGGATCGAATCCGCTCATAGAGCTTTTTCATTGATTCAGCTCTTTTCTTGCCATCAAAGCTCACTTGAGAGTTAGACGAAATTGGATCAAATCAATGGGTGTGAGAGGGTTAATTCCATACACAATAATGTTACTGGCACATGAAGGTAACTTACAATAAGTTCCAGAGATCTACGAGTGAATATCAATCACCCGTTATTCAAAATACTAACAATAACTACTCTTGGTTTGTGTCCTAAGGTGTGCATCATTCTGTCCTCAATTCCTCTGATACCATAGAAATTTACTAGGTCAATGCATAGAAATATGGCGGAAATGTATCTAACAACTCCCTTCTCTATTAAGAAACAATGCATACTAACAAAACATTTAAAGCCGAACAGTTGGTACATCAAAATGCCAAGATTTTTCTAAACTTGGCTATTTCCAACAAGTACTCGATTCTATAACAATCGTATACATAGGCCCATCAAAAATGCTTCATCCACAGACCATCACTCTCGGTCACACCCATTCCGGTCCATCAGCTTGTAGCGATGGCAACGGCCCCACCATACTCCCACCACGGCGGACGAACACCGTCGAAAACTTGTAGATCATATATGATCAATGCCCACACCCGAACAAAAGCTAACTCTCGTATCTCAGGATGGTGGTGCCAGGGGTGATCGGAATTCAAGGTTGATTGGCATACCATAAAATGTGCCGGGGTGACTAGTAGCGGAGGCATATCTTGAAGTCTAAAATGTTAGTGCGCAAATGGGGTGAGTACAACCACTCAACAACAAAAGATCCCTTAAACTATACTATGCAAGCCATCACGATCCAATTTTATGCAAGATAGACGAGATATGCAATCAACGGATATGAGTATGCATCTAAGCCATAAGATGCATCATTGTCTAATCACACAAGTCCCGATCATAGGGTCAAACTGTTATGACATGTCCCATTCAAACTGTTATGCACCCAACCTAGTGTCGCAAAAGCGCCCGGCATTCAGCCACACAAGGCAACCGTGCATCTCGAGCGTGTTATGTCACACCCCTAGGCATCTCATACCCCACCTAGCGTCAGGAGGAATCACTACGGGCCATAGACATGGTTACGTACTAAGGACCATACAACCGAGCATCTCGAAGCTCTCGGGAAAAACCTTTAGGTATGTATTCATAGTACAACCAGACATCCAAAGGGCATTTACTCATTTGAACCTTTGAGCATCCCGACTTTCGGGCCATAGTTGACCCAAGGGTCCAACTGTAACAATTAACATCTGAATATCAAAAACAATTTTGAATGCAATGACTAGATGTGCCATGAGTCTTCATCGAATCTCAATATTGCATGATATGCTAAATGCCAATATCATCATGTCAATTAATAACTCAAACGGAATAACCCCTAAATAAACTCAGAAAAGGAAAATGTTATGTGAAGAACACTAACCAAACCTTGTCCGTTTATTCTCAAATTTTTATATGCTAGTTCTAAGAATGTGTCGTTTTCTAGGAAACAATTTACTGATTCTAAGAGAACTACTTCTACTCATTGTGATATAGGTTAATGGACTTTAGCTCAATTGCAGGCAAAACAGAGAGCTCAATTCAACGGTCACAAAGACTAGCGGCGTCGACGGTGATGCGTGATGGGTTGAGTGATTCAATAACAGAGATTTTTAGAGGGGATTTTAGTGGTAAGTGTATGGAGTAGTGTATACGGGGAAGAAATGGAAAGGAATAAGAACAGACAAAAACAATCTCCTTCCAAGGTATACGGGCAGTGCCACCAACCAAGGATGAGGATCGAGATCTACGAAGTTCACCACCACGGCCTAAAGCTTCCACCAGCCAAGGATAAAGGACTTCGGGATAGGAGAAGCTCACCACCAAGGCCTAAAGATTCCACCAGCCAAGGATAAAGGGCTTCTTGGTTCACCACCAAGGAGTGATCTATGCTCCAAGGATAAAGAAACCGAAAGGAGTTATCTGCTCTCCAAAGGAATTCACTCAAGTTGAGGAAATCTCACCATTCTCATTCATAAAATTCGTATCTCTCACATTGGATAGTTTTCCCTCTTTATAGGAGGGTTTTAGAGTTAATACATATTAAAAAGGGACCTTAATAGCCTAGAAACTGACACCTTAATACTATTAAAGACAGACCTTAATAGCCTAGAAACTGACACCTTAATACATATTAAAAACAGACCTTAATAACCTAGAAACCGAAACCGTCGACTCTTGGACTGCATAACAATAAACACACATAATAACATAATAAAAGCCTTTATTAACACGGGAAGTAAATGCCTTTAATCTTCGACCTTCTGCATTCTTGAATCTTCAAATTCGAGCTCCTCCTTTGACCAGAAAATAATCATTCTGAAACTTCATCAACTGGTCATTCAAGACATTTAGAATGGTCTCCCCTTGATAGTTATTCATTGAAAATGATCCATCGAAGCACATAATGCCCAATTTCTCTCTCGGCTTGGATAAACATCGATGGTTCTGAGTTGGTGGATGGAGCTACGTTGGATGCTCCCGCATCAGACGGCGCCAACTTGAGCACGGCATAAGGCAATCTCCTTCTTTCTCTCGCCGTTCACCCGCTCGCTACTGACTCTTGCCCAAGCTCTCTCTCTGTCACTTGCCCACCTGCTCACTCTGGGTTTCTCTCTTTGCCCAAGTTTCATTCGGTTCCTTCTCTCTCTTCCAGTAAGTGTACGAGGGATTTTTTCCTCACTTGTCTTCCCATGCATTTCGTTAGCGGCCGATATACAAGCAACGTGAACATCATCAGCCAAGATTCAGTAAACACTCCTTAATTTAGTTGACCCAATGTTGACCGAATGGAGACTTGGGTGACATTTGGGCATGAATGACTCCTCCCCCTCAGCGCAGTCATGCGTGTTCTTGCGTATGGCCAAATTCCGTTCGCTTGATTCTGAAAATTCAATTGGTAAAAATCCAAATTCCTCTCTTATTCCATAAACACTTAGGTGCTATGGTTGTATAATATTATCGAAAGAGTTATGTATGTACATCGGCGGGGTCCAAAGTAGTGCCGAATTCTTGCGTAAGTTCATCAATCCGCGACGTGTCGTTATTTTTCTAATGTTGTCAAAAGTATACGAACGGGGTTGGTCTCACCTAAACCTATGAAAGTTTTCCAACAACACTATGGTTTACTCGGAAATTAGACCATTGCCAAACAAAATGCATTGGTCCAACAATTATACGAGCCAATGTTTATATATAGCACCAGCAACATAATCTGCCGATACTTTCGTCACTTAATCATGAATCATCGCGCATTCTTTGATGCCACCAGTCTCATTCGTGAAATTCGGTCTTTATTAGGAAAAACTACAACATGCAATGCTCTTCAGATGATCAATAGCTCACCATCATCGGCTTTCTCCACAACTTCTTTCTGATCAGATTCACACAACTTCTTTCAAAGGGGATTTTTGTTGTTAAATATGTTGAGTAGTGTATAAGAGGAAGAAACGAAAAGCAATAAGAAAAGATAAAACGATCTCCTCCCAAGGTATAAATGCCTCACCACCAACCTAGGATGAGGATCGAGATCTACGAAGCTCACCACCAAGGCCTTAAGCTTTCACCAGCCAAGGATAAACGACTTCAGCATAGGAGAAGCTCACCACCAAGCCCAATAGATTCGACCAGCCAAGGAGTGATCTACGCTCCAAGGATAAAGAAACTGAAAGGAGTTATCCACTTTCCAAACGAGTTCACTCAAGTTGAGGAAGCGCTTGTGACGACCTAAAAAGGGTTCAGGGTGCCACATGAGTGATTCCAGAATGGAAATTTTTTACCTTGGGATTTTTCTAATTAAGTGTGCATGGAGTACTGTATATGGGGAAGAAACAAACAGGAAATAGAAAAGACAGAACAATCTTCTTCCAAGGTATCAAGGCCACGCCACCAACCAAGGATGAGGATTGAGATTTACGCAATTCACCACTAAGACCTAAAGCTTCCACCAGCCAAGGATAAAGGGCTTCTTGCCTCACCACCAAGGAGTGATCTATGCTCCAAGGATAAAGAAAGCGAGAGGAGTAGTCCACTCCCTAGGTAAGGAGAAAGGTCTCCCACATTAAATGTTGCCAAAAGTCCAAATTCTCTAGGAAGGTCAATATTGTAAGCATTATCACCAATTCGCTCAATAACTTTAAAGGGACCATTAGCTCAAGGCATGAGGTTGTTCTTTCGTCGAAATGGAAATCTCTCCTTCCTCAAGTGAACCCATACAAGATCGCCCGGTTTAAATTGAGTCTTCTTTCGAGGTTGATTAGCTTTCATCACCTAAGATTTGTTGGCCTTTTCAATCTTTGATCGAATCTTCTCAAGGAGCTTCTTCAGTGATTTAGCTCTTTTTTTGCCATCAAAGTTTACTTGAGAGTTAGATGGAATTGGAATCAAATCAATAGGCGTGAGAGGATTAATTCCATACACAACTTCAAATGACGATCGACCAGTAGTATAACTTGGTGATTGATTGTAAGCAAATTCAGCATGCGCAAGCTTTAAATCCCAATCTTTTAAAGATTTATTCACCATACCACGAAGAAGAGTGGTTATAGTACGATTTGTTACCTCCGTTTGGCCATCGGTTTGTGGATGATAAGCTGTGCTGAATAAGCGTCTTGTACCAAGCATTCTCCATGGTATCTTTCAAAAGTAGCTTAAGAACTTTGAATCACGATCCGACACAATGGTCTTTGGTACTCCATGAATGCGAATAATCTCTTTGAAATATAATTCAGCAATATGAGATGCATCATTGGTCTTGTCACATGGCATGAGATGAGTCACTTTAGAGAACCAATCGATGAACACCATGATAGCATTTTTTCCTCTTTGAGTTCTTTGTAGAGTCACAATGAAATCCATGCTAACATCTTCCCAAGGTTGTGATGGTACTGGAAGTGGAGTACACAAACCTTGATGGAAATGACTTTTGATCTTAGACAAGTTGCACACCTCGAGATGATAGCATGCACATCTCGACTCTTCTTTCGCCAAAAGAAATGCTCTTCAAGAACCTCAAGAGTTTGTTAATACCAAAATGATTAGCCAATCCTCCACCATGCGCCACTCAAATAAGCAATTCACGAAAAGAACTCTTCGGCACACAAAATCTGATGCGGGAGCATCCAACGTAGCTCGTTGGACCAACTAAGAAGCATCGATGCGGAAGGCCGAAGATTAAAGGCATTTAATTCCCGTGTTAATAAAGGGTTTTATTATGTTATTATGTATCTTTATTGTTATGCAGTCCAATTCCACACGCGTTGCACTATCAATGGAAAGGTGTGTTCGGTGATCATCGATGGTAGGAGCTGCACCAATGTTGCTTCGAAAACTCTTGTCGACAAGTTGAAGCTTCAACAACGAAACATCGTTAACCATACAAGCTCCAATGGCTCAATCAAGGGAATAAACTCAAGGTAACCAAACCCGTTCTTATAGCGCTTTCGATTGGGCAGAACTATCAAGATGAGGTTGTATGTGATGTGATTCCTATGGAGGCATGCCACTTGTTATTGGGTAGACTGTGCCAATTCGATATAAATGCTATGCTTGATGGTCGCAAAAACACATACTCTTTTGATCAGGAACAAAAATGCATTACTCTTTTACCATTGAGTCCTTATTCAATACATAAAACTCAACCTGGGGAGGGGGGAAACACTTGTAAGGAAAATTTGTTCTTGAGTGAGACACGAGTTGAGAGAGCCATTAGCAAACGAAAGAATGTATTCGCTTTACTTATGGTCGAGAAAAAGAGTGAGATAGAGCGACCCATACATCCAAAAATGCATTGCTTGTTGAAAGAATTTCCAGATGTGTTTCCGGAGAATTTGCCACTTTGATTACCTCCCATAAGAGGTGTTGAGCATCAAATTGATTTCATCCCCAGTGCTCCCGCTACCAAACAAGGCAGCCTTTCGATGCAATCCGGAGGATACAAAGGATTTGCAAAGACAAGCTGATAAACTTATCCTCGAAGGATACATTCGAGAAAGCATGAGTCCTTGTTCTGTTCCAGCTCTACTTGTATGTAAAAAGGATGATACATAACGAATGTGTGTTGATAGTCGGGCCATCAACACATCACCGTTAAGTATAGGTACCCTATACCTAGACTTGATGATATGCTTGACAAATTATATGGTTCTTCTGTGTTGTCAAAGATAGATTTACGAAGTGGTTATCATCAAATCAAAATGCGAGAAGGTGATGAATGGAAGACAGATTTCAAGACCAAGGTAGGGCTTTATGAGTGGTTGGTTATGCCTTTCGGATTATCTAATGCTCCAAGTACCTTCATGAGACTTATGAAAGAGGTTCTTCGTTCCTTTATTGGTCAATTTGACATTGTTTATTTCGAATATATTCTTGTTTATAGCAAGAACGAGGAGGAGCATATCTCTCATTTAAAGCAAGTCTTCAATCTCTTGAGAGATCAAAAACTGTATGCTAATATGGAGAAATGTGAGTTCTTCTCTCCGAGCACTGTGTTTCTTGGTTATGAGGTTTCCGAAGATGCAATCTCTGTTGATCAAACCAAGGTGGATGCTATGAAGACTTGACCAGTTCCGACATCCATTTCTGACGTAAGAGGTTTTCATGGACCTGTTTCTTTCTATCAATGTTTTGTTACAAACTTTAGTACCATCATGGCTCCTATAACTGAATGCATGAAGAATAGTGCTTTTGAATGGACAAAGGCTACTCAAGCGGAAACTTTGTGAGTCCCCTATTCTTGCACTTCCTGATTTTGATAAAGCATTTGAAGTCGAGTGTGATGCAAGTGAAGTTGGCATTGGTGCTGTTTTGGTGCTGTTCCGGTGCAACCACAAAAACCATTGGCATATTTCAGTGAGAAGTTATCTGATTTCAAGAGTTCTATGCCATTGTCCGAGCTCTTGATCATTTGAGTCATTATTTGAGGCCAAATGGGTAGAATTTCTTCAATTCTTTTCTTTCGTCTCATAATATAAACCGGGGCGCACTAATGTTGTAGCAAATGCTTTATCGAGAAGATATTCTATGCTTGCGGTTTTGGACTCTAGGATTTCAATTGATGAAAGAATTTTCTTTTGAAGATGCAGAATTCTCCTCTATCATCAACAATTGGAAGTAGGCAGTTCAAGGTATATATATTCTTTGCAAGATGGGTTTCTTTTTAAAGGAAATCAATTATGTGTGCCGAAGAGTTCTTTTTGCGAATTGCTGATTCGAGAAGCGGATGGTGGAGGATTGGCTGGTCATTTTGGTATTAACAAAACTCTTGAGGTTCTTCAATAGCATTTCTATTGGCCAAAGATGAGTGGAGATGTGCATACTATCATCTCAAGGTCTGCATTTTGTCAAAGATCAAAAAGCCATTTCCATCAAGGTTCGTATACTCCACTTCCGGTACCATTGCAGCCCTGGGAAGATGTTAGCATGCATCTCATCGTGGCTCTACCAAGAACATAAAGAGGAAAATATGCCATCATGGCGGTCATCGATTGGTTCTCTAAAATGGCTCATTTCGTGCCATGTCACAAGACCAATGATGCATCTCATATTGCTGAATTGTATTTCAAAGAGATTATCTGCATTCATGGAGTACCAAAGACCATGTGTCAGATTGTGATTCCAAGTTCTTAAGCCACATATGGAGGAATCTATGGAGAATGCTTGGTACAACGCTCTTATTCAGCATAGCTTGTCATCCCCAAACGGATGGCCAAACGTAGGTAACAAATCGTGGAAAGATTGGGATTTAAAGCTCGCGCATGCTGAATTTGCTTACAATCGATCACGAAGTTACACTACTGGTCGATCGCCATTTGAAGTTGTGTATGGAATTAATCCTCTCACACCCATTGATTTGATGCCAATTCCATCTATCACTCAAGTGATCTTTGATGGCAAGAAAAGGCTAATGAATCTTACAAGAAGAAAGCTAATCAACATCGCAAGAAGCCCTTTATCCTTGGCTGGTGGAATCTTTAGGCCTGGGTGGTGAGGTTCTCCTATCCCAAAGTCCTTTATCCTTGGCTAGTGGAAGCTTTAGGCCTTGGTGGTCAGCTTCATAGATCTCGATTCTGATCCTCGGTTGATGGCGAGGCTTTATACCTTAGGAGGAGATCATTTTAAATTATCTTAACCACAAAAATCCCCTCTCAAAAATTCGTTCTAGAATCACTCACCCTATCATGCATCACTTACATATGTCTTTAAAGGACCAATAAGGTTGAAGTTCAACCATATCAGCAATTTGTCAATTCATAACGCCAAGGAAACAAGTGATGATTTGCTCAGGAAGTTCTGGAACTTCATACCTCATTTTGAGTTGTTCAAACTCACGAATGTATTATTCAACACTCATCCCTTGTTGTATTAGGGAATTCAGTTTGAGAGACATATCTTGCTTATAATTGTCAGACAAGAACCTCTTCTTCATCAACTTCTTAAGTTTTTCCCAAGACTTGATTCGGCCCTTTCCTTCCCTTGCTCATTGATGCTTTAGATTTCCCACCATAGAGAAGCATATTTTGTCAACTTTAGGACAGCAAGCTTACATTTCTTCTCATCCTAATAGGACTTGAACTCAAAGTCATCGGGATTACGATTACCATCAAACTCTGGCATCATTCGGTTGTCTCGAGTGGAATTGGAATCGGCATCAGAATTTTGACGAGATTCAAAATCATTGGGCCGATGCCTTTTATTGGGACGCCTTGCTAGCTGTCCATGTCTCATTGGATTCTCTAGAAGATTGAGGAGTCGCTCCATTTGTTACTAAAGATTTTGGATAGTGCGATCTCGCCTTTCGTTGTGCGCTTGCTCCAAAGTCAAGCCTCTTGGAACTTAATCATCCATAAGGAATTTGTAATATAATGAAAGGAATCACTCAAATGAGTTGAACCTTGAGCTCTAATACTAATCTTTTGATGTGTGACGGGGGGAGCGATTCCAAAATGGAAACTTTTTTCTTTTGGTATTTTTCTGGTTAAGTGTAAGGAGTAGTGTATACGAGGAGGAAATGAAAATGAATAAGAAAAGATACAACGATTTTCTTCCAAGGTATAAAGGGCACACAACCATGGCCTAAAGCTTCTGCCAATCAAGGATAAAGGACTTCGGGATAGGAGAAGCTCACCACCAAGGAATGATCTACGCTCCAAGGATAAAGAGATTGAATGCAGTTATCCACTTTTCGAAGGAGTTCACTCAAGCAAAGGAAATCTCACCATTTTTCATTGGATAGTTTTCCCCTATTAGAGCATTTTAGGTTTCGGAAATATAAAAACTACACTTTAATGACCTAGCTACTTAAGAAATGCATTTATTATTAGTACGAGAACTTGCATTCTTGAACCTTCGGCCTTTCGTACTCTTGAACCAAAGCCCCCAATACCCCCCTCAACTCCCCCGTCCAACTCTCTCTCTCTCTCTCTCTCTCTCTCTCTCTCTTATTTTCCTCTCACCATCGAAGCCCCCAATACCCATTTCTCTCTCTCAGCTCATCTCTCTTTCCCTCTCTCTTTCTCTATTCGTTTATTACCCCTCCACCATTGCCACCCTACATAGCCATGTCATGCTACCTTGGTGTTTGGCATGAGCCACGAATCGCCACCTCTAAAACATGTTGCCCCCTCACTGCCCTCACGCCGGCCCATGCCCATGAGATCTCACACTATTACTGCCTCACAGCGCCACCCTCATCGATCGCCCCTCATATCATGCCAAACCCTTGTCGTGAGCTATTTACCGCCGCCATGAGCTCATAAGCCGAAATCTGAAAGTGAGTAGCTGATGCGTGATGGGTTGAGTGATTCAAGAACAGACTTTTTTTTCAGAGGGGATTTTAGTGGTTAAGTGTTTGGAGTAGCGTATATACAGGGAAGAAATGGAAAGGAATAAGAATAGATAAAAACAATCTCCTTCCAAGGTATAAAGGCAGCGCCACCAACCAAGGATAAGGATCGAGATCTATGAAGTTCACCACCAAGGCCTAAAGCTTCCACCAGCCAAGGATAAAGGACTTCGGGATAGGAGAAGCTCACCCGCAAAGCCTAAAGATTCCACCGCTTATATTCATGAAATCTCAAGCAGAGGAAATCTCACCATTTTCATTCATGAAATTCGTATCCCTTACATTGGATAGTTTTTCCCGCTTTATAGGAGGGTTTTAGTGTTAATACAAATTAAAAACGGACCTTAATAGCCTAGAAACCGAAACCTTAATACATATTAAAAACAGACCTTAATAGCCTCGAAACCGAAACCTTCGACTCTTGGACTTCATGACAATAAAGACACATAATAACATAATAAAAGCCTTTATTAACACGGGAATTAAAGGCCTTTAATCTTTGGCCTCCCGCATTCTTGAACCTTCAAATTCGAGCTCCTCCCTTGACCAAAAAATAATCCTTCTGAAGGTTCATCAACTGGTCATTCAAGACATTTAGAATGGTCTCCCATTGATAGTTATCGATATACCACAAAGTACCGTTAAGTAATTGACATTATTCATTGAAAATGATCCATCGAAGCACATAATGCCCAATTTCTCTCTTCGCTTGGATAAACATCAATGGTTCTGAGTTGGTGGATGGAGCTACGTTGGATGCTCCCGCATCAATAGCTTCCTAATTTTGTTTAGGGTTGTAATTGCACTTAGGGATAGGATTAGGATTGTATTAAGCATTCATGATAGTTAATTAAGTGATAAGTGGATAAGATGATTAACTATGATGGTAAGTGATAAATAGTGGTCAAAAGTTATTATTATAGATGACAAGCAGAGGTCATAAGGTATCGCAATGAATGACTACTAGATGCAATAAACTATCAAGATGGGGGATAATTGAATGTAGTAAGCTATTGTGATAAGTGATAATTAGATACGATAAGTTGTTGTAATAAATGATAGTTGGATGCGATAAATTATTATGGAAGACTTTTATTAAATGCGACAAGCTATCGTGATAAGCAGTTATTGGATGTGAGAAGTTATCGTAGATATGATAAGCTATCATGATAAGTTATAATTAGATGCGATAAGTTATCTTCAATGTGACGTTATTAGTTTTAAGTGGTAAGTGCTTATTGAATACTAATTTTTAAGGTAATATAGATTTATGCAATCCCTGTTTTGAAATTGGTAAGTGTTATTGGCATTTTATGTGTACAAATAATGAGTACTTACAAAGGCTATTTTGAAAAGTGAGTTGTTAATTGGTTAAATGAAATCATGGTGCAATGTTATATAATATGAGGTTGATGCATAATTGCTTGGGTGAAAGGTTAATCAAGGGGCAATCATGATGCGTGATGGGTTGAGTGATTCAAGAATAGAGATTTTTTCAAAGGGGATTTTAGTGGTTAAGTGTATGGAGAAGTGTATACGGGGAAGAAATGGAAAGGAATAAGAACAGATAAAAACAATCTCCTTCCAAGGTATAAAGGCAGCGCCACCAACCAAGGATGAGGATCGAGATCTACGAAGTTCACCACCAAGGCCTAAAAGCTTCCACCAGCCAAGGATAAAGGACTTCGGGATAGGAGAAGCTCACCACCGAGGCCTAAAGATTACACCAGCCAAGGATAAAGGGCTTCTTGGTTCACCACCAAGGAGTGATCTACGCTCCAAGGATAAAGACACCGAAAGGAGTTATCCACTCTCAAAAGGAATTTCACTCAAGCAGAGGAAATCTCACAATTCTCATTCATAAAATTCGTATCTCTCACATTGGATAGTTTTCCCTCTTTATAGCAGGGTTTTAGAGTTAATACATATTAAAAAGGGACCTTAATAGCCTAGAAACTGACACCTTAATACTATTAAAGACAGACCTTAATAGCCTAGAAACTGACACCTTAATACATATTAAAAACAGACCTTAATAACCTAGAAACCGAAACCGTCGACTCTTGGACTCCATAACAATAAACACACATAATAACATAATAAAAGCCTTTATTAACACGGGAAGTAAATGCCTTTAATCTTCGGCCTTCTGCATTCTTGAATCTTCAAATTCGAGCTCCTCCTTTGACCAGAAAATAATCATTCTGAAACTTCATCAACTGGTCATTCAAGACATTTAGAATGGTCTCCCCTTGATAGTTATTCATTGAAAATGATCCATCGAAGCACATAATGCCCAATTTCTCTCTTGGCTTGGATAAACATCGATGGTTCTGAGTTGGTGGATGGAGCTACGTTGGATGCTCCCGCATCAAATCATATGGCATTATTTCATGACATCTTTATGTGAGAATGTTGTGATGTATATGAGCACTAAACACTCTTGCATTGACGAATGAGAAAGATAAAATTTGGCTTTGTTTGCAATGGATGTTGTCATATAATGATCCGATACTTGTATAATTACAATGGATCATGCCCAACAGATTTCAAATGCCCTCATGTCAACATCATACTAGTCGCGAATCAATTTCACAATGAAATTCCTTAATTGGAATGGCATTTTCAAGTGAGGCCGAGACAATACCATACCCGATGAGGTGGGACGATGCCCGATTAAGTTGTCAGACAACAAATGCTAGAGTCAATTGTGACCAAGAACGGTTGTAATATTGTAAAATCGTGTAGTATGGGATGCCATGCGATTCTTGAGACATCACATGTATAAAAAGCATGAGTACTAAATGCATATTTTCAAAAATAATGCTATAGTTTGCACACATATGGTATGGATTTATATGAGTTGCATGAGATACATGTGTGAATTAAATGGGATTTTGGTGGTTTATATGACACATGCATGGTTGGATAATCCTATTTACGATTTAATAAGTTTGTAGATTTGTATGCTTATGTTAGTACTCGATGAATATAGGTCGAGGTCGATAATTAAACTACACGTTTATGACGTTTTTAAGGTAAAGGTCATAAGAACGCTTCAAGTGCCAAAAGTTGGCACAAATGGACACTTAAGTGCCAAAAGTTACGAAAGTGACACTTAAGTGCCACCTCCGGCGAAGGCAGCCGGAAATCATACGTGGCAATTATTTCCAGTCAAGGTGGCTCGCCGGAGAATTAAGTCAGCTCTAATTCACCCAAAACGACGTCGTCTCCTCAAGTTGCCCAAAATGGAGCCCTTAAATCAGCCAAAACGATATCGTCTCCCCCACTGCCCCAAATCTAAAACCCTAAATTAGCCAAATTGACATTGAAGCGTTGGAGGCCTAATCCCGAACCCTAACTCAATTTTTCCCAAATTCTACGGTTGGATATTAAGAATGGAGGGCAGGACTTTCAGTAGCAACTCAAATTTCTCTCGCCAAAGCGAAGGAGAAGGCAAATATCGTGGGTTACCAAGTCCAAGAAGAACATCGTGGACGCGAACGAATCCTAGGAGAAGATTCTATGGATGTTCCCGATACAGAGATGGGTCGAAGTGCAAATATTTCGAATGGGTTGATGCAAAATTCTCTCACCGAGCCACAGAGGTGATATTGGACCTACTTGATGGATGTCATCAACCTTCATCTACACCTGTGGACGATTTGGACGAGGTTGACTCAATGCAAGCTCAAGCATCTTCTGCTAACCATTTTAAGAATGAAGTTTCAAAGATGAATATTGAATGGAAGTGTTACCAAGCGTTTTTTGTGATGCTGTTTTTTTGTCTATCCTATTTTATGATGAAATGTAAAGTATTGGAAAATGAAAAGAAGTTTCTCCGACTGCCATAGTTGTAAATGAGGTCAAGGAAAGGGAATGAATGAACGAATTAATGGGATGCTGTTTCAATGAATGAGATGTTATTTGTACTATATTTTTGCTTACTCTCGAATATAAATCGGTGACTTCTTTTCTTCAACTGAATGTAAACCAGTAGCAACGAATCGAATGGAGTTGGCATAAGTTGAACATTCGTATATATAAACCAGCAGCTTCTCTGATTTGCTGCAAATCACCATTTACATAGGCCAAACATGAGTGATTACTCGAGTGCTATAAGTTATATATAGTGATCACTTAAGTGCCAGTCGTGATTAAAAAAAAGTCATTTAAGTGTCAAGTTAGTATCAAAAGTGATCACTTAAGTGCCATTTGTGATTAAAAGTGAACACTTAAGTGCCGAGTTTTTTAGATTGTGATCAGTTAAGTGTCAATTTTGTTTGTACGTTTCATCTATAAACTGCACCAGCCATCAACAGCTATCAGCCACCACGACCGCCCACCACTGTCCAACATCGGCCTCTAGCCATCACCACCAGCTACATCAAGCATTCCAAGCATCCACTTGAGCCACTACTCTGCTGTTGGTATTCTGGAGTGCAGAAGTTCCTAGTGCCTTACACCAGCTTGCACCAACACTACCTGGTGCAAGATGTGTGCAGGATGTGCATATTGCACACTTACATCTTACACCAAGTGCAGCACAAACCCGCAACCCCCAACCCCTATAATAGACCCACCAACCTATCAATAGGCATCAGCACAAACATTTTAGCTACCACACCAGCACGTAGCCACCACCATAAACCCACCATTAGCAGCCACTGTTGGTGGTGGGTCGTGGGTCTATTGCAAAAGGGGTTCATGCAAACTATACTAGCTTCAGCAAAAGACCTCAACCCAATCCACATAGTGGACCCACCACCATCAAGCTTCACCAACCACCACCACCAACCACACAAGCACCCATTCACCACCACAGATCCACCACCAGAAGTAGAAAGCAATAAGTAAAAGTAAAAACAAAATACAAAAAATGAAAAAGGCACCAAAGATGACAAGCAACAAAATCATTTCATTAATATTGAAATGAAGTCTCACAAAGTCGATAACAAACTATTTAAAAGAAAACATCCACAGTAAAACAATTGACTCGTCAGCCCCACAAACCATATCCCATCCCATTTCATTAATCAATATGCACAATGCCTCTTGCTCATGCTCGTTTCACTTGATTCACAATCCTTGTGCTTTTTCTAACTGGACGTGAGGTTTCTTCTTCAACTGTCTCAGGATGCGTTGATTCTGATGGAGATGCAATTGTCCTAGGTTGAACTCATTGAGAAGGAGCTGGAGCTGCAACTGTCGTAGGCCGAACTGATTCAGATGGACCTGTAACTGGGTTTTTCTTACTCTTCTTTCTTGTTGGCGCAACCAATGTCAACTTCTTCTTTGTTGGCGCAGCCGTTGATTCTTGAGTTTGGGCTTGAGAGATAAGAACCTCTGAACTTCTCTCAAGCTCCAAAAAGAAAACTCAATTATTAACAAAAGTTTGCACCATAAATTAAATTAAATACAGCCTAGTAAGCTTATAAAACTTACATTAATAATAACTGTTCCAGAACGCTGATCTGTATAAAGCCCATAACCATACTGTTTTAGCCTCTTTCCAAGAACTCCTCTTGTTCGAAGGGGAACGTCAGTTTCAGGTACTTGTGATTGATTAGCCCTTCTTCTCGCAAGTGATTTCTTGGGCTCTTGTTGTGGCTGTTTAGCTACAGCAGGCGCTTCTTCTGGGCATTGAATGCTAGACGTCTTGTAGATGGCCTTCTTGTAGGTGGCTCATGATTTGGCTTTCTTTTGGTTGTTTTTCTATTTAGCCCTTTAGCTTCAATGACACCTTCTCTTGGCTTTTGTGGTGGCCCTTGTGATGACCCTTCTAGTGGCCTTTGTGGTGACTTTGGTGATGGATCTTATGGTGACATTTCAGTTGGGCCCTTTGTTGACAGCTGAGCTCTAGCTTGCCTTCTTCGAAAAAAGACAAATGATATCATAAATATAACATTAGGCCATTGTAAAGGAAAACTAAATACAAATCATTTAAGTTACCGGGTATTTTTTTCTCTGCTTCTGCTGAAGAACAGTCGACTTAACTGGCCCTCCAGTTGCTTCGGCCAATCCTTGAGCTGGCTGTCTACCTAGCCTTGTTTGAACAGACCCTTTAGTTTCAGGTACAGTAGGGGCTTCGACCAATTCTTCACGTGTCATTCTCCTGACCTGACAAAGACAAAAACATTATGTCAATTAGTTGTACATATCTGTTTATATAAACCATAAAATAACATAAACACAATTGTCATGACTTACTGGGTTTATTGCTGTCGACTGAAGAACAGACGACGCACTTCGCATTTCTTTTTGTCCTTCTCCAATTATCCCTTCACTAGGCCCTTCAACTGGCCTCAACTGTTCCTGTAGCTTCCTAAATTGACAGCCTTTAGTAGTGTGCCCTGCTATGTGGCAAAAAGAGCACTTCATCTTTACACCTGTTCTACTCATCCTACACTAACTTGAGACCTCTCCCTCCGTCATTCTTCGTTTTCGCTTTAGTCTTCCCATTTTCTTCTTTAGTGGCAAAGGTTGAGGTGCTTCATGATCTGTTGGCTCCCAAAACCTGATACCTTTGATTGGCTGCAACATGCATTGGTACGAAGCAATATATCTCGATTTCTTGTACCAATCATCAAGGTGGTCTTCGGAGTTGTGGCCCTTCAATAGAATGGCACATATGGCATGTGCACAAGGAATTCCACTTACCTGCCATGCTCCACATGAATACTTCCTCGCACCTAAATGAACAACATACTTATCAAAGCCCTTCATTATCTCATATCCTTCATCCCCATTCCAAATGGGATGACAATACCTACTTGTAGCTAAGTTCTCATCCAATTTTTTAGCAATCCTAGGACCACATTGCCTAGTCCAGTTTGCAGCCTCATCCCTTTGTTTGTGCAGCCGAGTCATAACCATAACCCTTATGTCTTCAAGCATTGAGATAATTATTTGCATCTGGCATCTATTATCCTCCCATTGAATCATTCGCAAATGTTGTTATTTATGTTATTGCACTTGAATTCCTCGCTGAAGAACGCCCTACACCAATACTTTGGTTCTGTTTGGAATAGTGCATCATAACCTTCCCTTGTCAATTGAAGCAGTTCTTCTTTGGCCATCCTAAAACCAGCCATATTCGTGCTCTTTGCTAGCTGCCAAAATTTGAACTGCAGCTTCTCCCTTTTATAGTTCTTTCCCCAATTTGCATATATGTGCCGCGCACACATTCGATGCTCAGCATAAGGCAACAACTCAGCTATTGCTGGAACCAGTCCGTGCAATAATTAAAAAAAAAAAAAAAAAAAAGAAATGTAAGCAACCGACATGTTCATATCAACAAGCAAACAATTGACCAAATCTTTCAAAGAGTACATTCTGTTGGTTACTCATGAACACCCACCCTGCACCATTTGTTATCTCCAAATCAGCCATCAAATTTTTTAGGAACCAAGATCAATTGTCCTTGTTCTCTACCTTCACAACATCCCAAGCCAGTGGAAACATCTGGTTGTTTGCATCTATTCCAATTGCAGCCAACAATTCTCCCTTGCACAAGCCTTTCAAAAAACACCCGTCCAATCCTATAATCTGTCTACAACCAGGTAAAAATCCTCGTTTGCATGCATCGAAGCAAACATAGAACTTATCAAGCTTGGTCCCAATATCAGGAAGTGGTCTCTCCACAACCTCTACATACACTCTACTTGAAGGATTTTGCAGCCTACACTCCCAAGCATAATCCCACACATGTCCATATTCGCTGTTGTATTGATCAATGAGTATCTTCAACACCTTTTGCTTCGTTCTTTTGCATTGATTCATGCTTGTATTGATGCCAACCTGCTCCTTCACCAGCAACCTGAACTGAGTACTATTCATCTGATGCATCATCTTAAAGAAGTGTTTGCACAACCATGCACTTGTTACCCTTTTATTTTCAAAATTAATGGAACACGTATGTTCCTCTTCGTACGCTCTAATCTGGAAAGATCCACTTCTCCTAACAAATGCGCCATAGATCCTCCATGGACAATTTTGCTGCGAACACTTAGCTCTTACAAAGGCCTTAGTGTTTCTAATGAAGTCGATGTTCCTCTGTGCAGCAATGGAGTTCTTCAGTATAGCTTCCCTAAATTGTTTTGCATCTTGAAATTTCATACCTGCCGACAAAGTAGGAGAGGCAACGGATGGATCATGACACGGAAACTTACTTTTCCTTCTCCTTGTATGCACAATTCCTTCAAGCTCATCCTGGGAAGTAATATTCTCAAGGCTATCTTCATAATTAGTCTCCACACCAATGGCAACAGCATCTACAGGGCCTTCGGCCCTATTTCGAACTTCATCAGCTACCTGCAAAGCTGCAAATTTATCTGTCAAAAAATCCCTTTGCCTTTTTCTTGACTGTACAAGCTCCTTGTCGTCGTTATCACTTGTGAAATTTGCAGTAGGCAACCCTTCATCATCATCATCACTTGATTCAGCTACTTCCCGATCTAATCCAATGATTGTGACATCACCTATGTCATCATCACTATGGTGAACCGCATCTGCGCTCCTCTCCTCTCCATCATGTCTATCCTGCCTTTCTTCGACCCTAACCTCAGTACTACCTTGAATACCATTTCCTTCTTGTTCTATTTGGGCGCTTTCTTCATCATCATCTTCATCCTCACTTTCGTTGTACTCAACATATATTTTTACCTATTCACCATGAAGATAATGGTATAGAATATCCCTAAAACCGTTATCGTTTTCTATGGTTCGCAAACCATCTCTTAAACCTTTCCCAGGAATACAATACAACAACTTTTGAACTTTACAAGGCAAATAAGTTAGTATATCCCTAACAAATCCTATATAAGATGCCTTCTTTATGTCGACAAAAATGATGCCCTCATTTCCACCCTAATACTCCCACTCATCCTCCCCAATTACAAATTCCCCAGCGTAGCAAACTATTACAACGACATAATCCTTGGCATGAGCCATTTCTGCACCAACAACACGACAAAGAATAATTAGTTTTGGGACCACATCTACAAAGAACAATAGACAATCGCACAAGGGAGTCTCCCCACTCTCATAGACTTTATTAAACAGGTCCCCACACTGACAATATGGGCCTATATAACAGCCAAAAAAGAGGTTGACACTTTAATAATTTACCTTCCCTTCCCCTACAATATTAATAAAAAAAAAGAGGCCCCCACACTGAGAATATGCCCCTTCATTACAGCTAAGAGGTCACCACTTTAATTATTTGCCTTGCCTTCCATTCCCTGAAAATATAAACCAAAAACAGAGGTCCCCACAACAAGCACAGCCCAAGCAATTTTGTCTACTATCTTTTGCTGAACTAAACATGCGATGTGAGAATGTACATCCACTTAATCAAATCTATTTTTCCTGTGAAAACACATAGAATTTCATTAAAGCAAGCTTGATGTCAAATTATAGGGTAAAAGTTATGTTTCTCATTCAACCAAGACGAGAAATCATACCCTGTTTGGCCATTAATATATTGTGTCAAGAGGTCATTACACAATCCAAGCCCTAAATTTATCCATTGCACAGTAGACTAATACTACATGTCAAAAGAGCTCATAGTTTATAAACTTTAAAATGAGGTACTTACATGTGGTCTCAAATTTGTCCCTTGCAGGTGAACTTATATAAAGTATCAAAACAAATTTTGCACTCCTCAATGCCCTGCATATATGTCGACTATTTGATTAGAAGCAACAATCAGGAAAGAAGACTAAAAGAACGAAAAGATCATAATCAAAGGAACAAAAGCATATTGATAGCAAAGTTGCGTGCTCTTTGCAGAGCACTTAAAGGCCATTATTCCAGGCACCTGATTCAATAACTTTTCACTCAAACACATTAGTTCCTAGTTCCACGTGAGTCAATATTTTGTCTCACTCGAGCCTCGACTGCAAAAATCATCAACTGAGGCAAACATCTCCACACAAGGGAGTAAGCAAACAAAGCGCGCGCATTTCAACAGCATTTCCATCGTAGCCTTAATAAAATAATCGAGTGAGCCCTAATAAAATAATCAAGCGAGCCCTAATAAAATAATCAAGCGAGCCCTAATAAAATAATCAAGCCCTAATTTCATCACGAGGGAGGGGGAAAAGGGGCCCAACCTGGAGGAGCGACGATGGTGAGCAAGGATGACGACCAACGATGCTAAGTGGCTACGACAACCAACAACGGCGACCGATGACCACCTATGGGTGTGAACGGCGACGGAGAGAAGGGTGGCGACGATGTGAACGACAATGGAGAGAAGGGCGGCAACAACTGAGATCTAATATGAACGCAGATGGGAAGGAACAGCGACGGCCAGGTGTGCTTAAGCCAAAATGACCTAAACGACGTCATTTAACACCAACGAAAAACGACGTCGTTTAGGTCAGCTCACTCAGTGTGGGTGGACGACGTCGTTTTGTCGTCCATGTGGGTTTTTTTTCTTTAAATGTCCACATATGCAATTTGGCCGGATTTTGGCCAGATTGGCACTCAAGTGATCCATTTTACTCCAATTTTGGCACTTAAGTGTACCTTTCGTAACTTTTGGCACTTAAGTGTCCCTTTGTGCCAACACTCCAGAGGTCCGTGTCCCTAAGGTAAAGTACTTTCTTATGCAAGATTTAAGAATTTACTTGTTGAGTTTATATCACCCCTTATTGTTTAACTTTTTCAAGTCCTAATCATAACTAGTCGAGCTTGAGCTATAAGTACCTTGGGATGGACATGCCACCTTTTAAGGTCACCCTCTTAGAGGTACTAGGTTAACCCCTAAACCCTTTAAGATTTGTGTATGGCCAAGCTTTTGGATGTTTAACGTGTAATGATTAATGTGCGTGTCTCTATATATATATGGAAGTGTGTCCTATCCCTACTTATGAATGGTTGGATGGTTTTATTTATGGTTCGAAAGATAAAAAAATAATAATAATAATGAGAAAAGACTACCAAAAACCCCAAATTTTGTCCGAAGTGACAAATTCATCTCAAACTTTTTTTGTGACATAAAAACCTCGAACTTTACCAACTGTGAAACATTTATCCCAAATTTTTTTTCATGACACAAAATCCCGAACTTCTATCCTTGTGACATATTTACCATAAATTATAAGACATTTTGGTCTTTTACTTTTTCAACTTTTTTTTCTTCATTTTCTCTCTTCCCTTCTTCAACCATGGTGAAGCCGACGGAGGGAAGCCGGAGTCAGGCGAGGGTTGCCCTTGCCGATGTTAGGTGAGGGTCACCCTCATCTAGGCTGGCTAGGGCTGCCATTGCCAGTGTCGGGCGAGGGCCATCCTCGCCTGATGTTGACGAAGGCCGCCCTCATCGGCGTCGGGCGAGGGAGGCCCTCACCTGACCTAGCCGAGGTTGCCCTCACCCAATACCAGTGAGGGCGACCCTAGCCACCCAAGCGAGTGCAACCTACGCCCAACGTTGGCTTCCCTCAACCAACTTTACTATGGCTGGTAGAGGGAAAAGAGAAGAAAAAAAAAACAAGGAAAAACACAAAAAATAAGAAAATATATCACAACTTACAAAATTTGGGGTATTTCATGTCACAAAAAAAATTGGGGTAAATTTATCACTTTAGATAAAGTTTGAGATTTTTTGTGATTTTTTCCTGAAAAAAAAAAATGGATCAGCAGTACCTCTTGAGACATTGCAATTATATGACTAAAGCAAAAGAGGATTGTCACTTGTCCAAGGTCAGGGTGTGATAACATATCATAAATATACCAATTTAAAGGTTCTTTATAGTAAGAAAAAAGACAGATATCTTAACTATATGGTTGCAAAGTATATTTTGATAGGAAAAATCGTCCAAAAAATTCAAAATATGTTATACTTTTGTTAATTTAACTCTAACTTTTAAGTTTGCTTATTTAGTTCTAGATGTTTTCATTTTTTGCTAATTAAATTTCTCTAGTCAATTTTGATCGAAATTTGCAAATATAGACACTAGACATGTCACGTGGTGGCTGTTACTTACATGGATAATTTTTAATATATTCTTTAAAATATTTATACATTTTTTTTCTGATTCTTTTCTTTTTTTCTGTTCCTTTCTTTTTCACTTCTACGTCTTCCTTTTGTTGGTGGCCGGCCACCGCCCAGTTGGCCTCGCCCAGTCGGCGACACATGGCCGGGCGAGGGCAAGCCCCCTAGTCGAGGCGAGACCCAGCAAAGGTCGGCCTCGCCCAGACCAGATCTAACGAGGCCAACACTCGCCTGATCTGGAGCGAGGGTCGGGTGAGGCCAGCGCGACGGCCATGGCCGGTGGAGGGGCTTTGTCTCTTTGCTTGCTGTGGCTTACTCTCTGTTCTCTCTCCTCTCTCTCTCTCTCTCTCTCTCTCTCTCTCTTTGCTTGCGGACATCGATCAACGTCGGATCGTTGGTGAGCGTGAATCCTTGATTTTGTCCTCTTGCTTGTCTCGTTTCTTTCGTTGTTCCCTTCCTTCCTTCCTTCCTTTCCCCATGGCTGAAACCCTAGCCCTGCGTCCAGAGCTGGCCAGGGAGGCTGATGCAGGCGCAAAGCTCAGCAATGCCGGAGGGGCGAGGGTGGAGATTGACATGTCGACCCCGTTTGAGTCCGTTAAAGAGGCGGTTCGCCGGTTTGCCGGGATCGGTTTCTGGAGGCCCTCTCGTCTTCTCAAGTCCCGTGAAACTCAGGTCCCCTCCTCTTGATGCGGGAGCATCCAACGTAGCTCCATCCACCAACTCAGAACCATCGATGTTTATCCAAGCCAAGAGAGAAATTGGGCATTATGTGCTTCGATGGATCATTTTCAATGAATAACTATCAAGGGGAGACCATTCTAAATGTCTTGAATGACCAGTTGATGAAGTTTCAGAATGATTATTTTCTGGTCAAAGGAGGAGCTCGAATTTGAAGATTCAAGAATGCAGAAGGCCGAAGATTAAAGGGATTTACTTCCACGTTAATAAAGGCTTTTATTATGTTATTATGTGTGTTTATTGTTATGCAGTCCAAGAGTCGACGGTTTCAGTTTCTAGGTTATTAAGGTCTGTTTTTAATATGTATTAAGGTGTCAGTTTCTAGGCTATTAAGGTCTGTCTTTAATAGTATTAAGGTGTCAGTTTCTAGGCTATTAAGGTCCTTTTTTAATATGTATTAACTCTAAAACCCTCCTATAAAGAGGGAAAACTATCCAATGTGAGAGATACGAATTTTATGAATGAGAATTGTGAGATTTCCTCTGCTTGAGTGAATTCCTTTTTGAGAGTGGATAACTCCTTTCGGTTTCTTTATCCTTGGAGCATAGATCACTCCTTGGTGGTGAACCAAGAAGCCCTTTATCCTTGGCTGGTGGAATCTTTAGGCCTTGGTGGTGAGCTTCTCCTATCCCGAAGTCCTTTATCCTTGGCTGGTGGAAGCTTTAGGCCGTGGTGGTGAACTTCGTAGATCTCGATCCTCATCCTTGGTTGGTGGCGCTGCCTTTATACCTTGGAAGGAGATTGTTTTTGTCTGTTCTTATTCCTTTCCATTTCTTCCCCGTATACACTACTCCATACACTTACCACTAAAATCCCCTCTAAAAATCTCTGTTATTGAATCACTCAACCCATCACGCATCACCTCTCCTCTCAATTTGCATGCACGCGCGCTTACTTTGAGCTTGATTTGGGCAAGTGAGAACTTCATGATCTTAAGATCTGTTCGTTTCACGGAAAATGGACCATTTCCAAAAAATATTTTTCCAAAAGTCATTTTGTAGGAAAATGACTATATTTTCGGTATTCGGCTAAAACTTAAATTTTGAGTGAAAAACATTTTCCACCGTTCATTAATGACTCCTAACAAATTTTTTATTTTTTATTTTTTTCCTTTTCTTTTCCTTCTCCTTCCTCCTCCTTCCTCCTTCCTCCTTCCTCCGCCGCTGCACGCCTAACGATGGCTGACTACCTGGTGGCCAACCAAGATCCGGTCACCAGATCCGGCGAGCTCGAGGCTCGACTGATCTCGCTCGAGCTCGCCGGAGGTTCGTCAGGCTCGCAAGCCCGCAAGCTCGAGCTCCCGATCCAAGCGAGCCCGAGCTCTGCCACCGGATCCAGCGAGCTCGGGCGAGGCCCGAGCCCCGCCTAGCTCGCCGAATCTGCGAGGCTAGAGCTCCACCCCAAGCCGGCGAGGCCCGAGCTCGGCTTCCATAGATCGGGCTAGGCGGAGCCTCACTAGCCTAGGGCGGAGCTCGAGCTAGCTCGCGGCCATGGTCGGTCGCCGGTCACCGGTCGCCGGCCGCCGTCAGGGCCGGCCACCGGCCAAGCTAAGGAAGAAAATTGAAAAGGAAAGAAAGAAAAGAAAAGAAAAGAAAGCATAAAAATAAAACAAAAATGTGTTAGTAAAAGGATATAAGGTAGAAGAAGTTATGGAAAATGTTTTCCACTTTTCAAAAGTGGAAAACATTTTCCTTATCTTTGAAGGTAGTATTTTCCATTGATGGAAAATATTTTCCTTGAGTAATTGGTTTTCTGTGAAACGAACACCGGAAAATCCGGAAAACATTTTCCCGGATGTTATTTTCCGTGAAACGAACAGAGCATTAAAGTCAAAATTAATTAAAACCTTCAATTGGAAAGTGAAACTAGACCCGGAGAACTTTCCAACCATACCTCCTCTACTTTAATAAAAAGGCTATATCCATCCCTTAGGTAGCTCTAGAATTGGATGTGAGTGGATCAGAAGACGCCTCGGGAGTCGGGGAGAGAGTCCCAAAATAAAAGAAAAATTATTATGGAGAGTGGCTGGTCGAAAGAGAGGGAAAGGGAGAGCTTCTAGGAAAAATGAAGAAAAGTTGAGCCAAACTACTAGTGAGAAAACAAACTAGGACACTGATAGATGAAATTTATGGGAGACAAATGGACAAGCGTGGTCCACGAGTTGAGTTTTGAAGGCTTACAAAAATCTTGGCGAGCAGTCTGTTTTGCAGGTCTTTCGTTCCAGTTGGAGGGACCAACTTTAGGCGTCCTTGGGGGAGTAGTTTCTTGGTTTTCTTGGCAAGAACCACGACAGCAGCTAGTAAGTAAGGCAAAGATCTCAGCTAAGTTGTTATAAAATTTTAAGGAGAAAAATTGAGATAGAGCCGTGTCTTGGTTGCTGGTCTAAACTGTAGCCTGATTCACTTTTGCTGTGAATCAGGTGTATGGTAGGTTAATGTATCCTTCTTTTTTGGGCTGTCTTAAGTTGTTTGTGTGTAACAAGTTGCTGGTGTCTACCGTGTGTGTGTGAGTTGTAATGTGTACCGTGTTAAGGGAGAGAGAAGAGCATGCTTAGGAGTATTCTGTTTGTGCGTGGTTACTGAGGATGGTTTTCATGAGCTATGTGTGTTAATTGTAAGCATTGAAAATTGGTACTGGAAGCATGTGAGCTGTATGCACATTATGTGTGCACTGTAATGTGAGATGTGCATGTGTGGAGTGATGGCTTTGTGATGTTGCTGCACAATTGAATGTGCTGGTGTGAGTTGAATGAGGGTTGCTTGTGTTGTGTGCGTTGTTAGGCACGAGCTTGTGTAGAACTGAGTGAACTGCTGGTATGGGTATGTATGAGCTGTGTGTGTATGCTGTCAGTGTGGTGTGTGTGCTGGAGATGTAAAAATGCTTGTGCTGTGTACGAGCTTCAAATGCTAACTGTGGACACGTGTGATGTTCATGAGTGATGTTCATGAGTGAGCTGTGAGTCTGTTGGTTGTGCTGCGTAAGCCAGTGCAAGGATTAGCAAGACTAAGGAGAGGGCCATAAGCTGCAAGTTGCAGCAGCTCCATGAGCTGCAAATTGCAGCAGCTAGGGCTGCAAATTACGATCTTTCTGCCTGTGACTTGCACCTCTCCAAGAGCTCAACCAGTCCCTCCTGTAAGCTCCTGAACCAAAGAGAATTAATTTTGGTTCATTCCTTATGTATATCGATGCAACTATGCCCGTATGAGATGCTTATACAAAGCTAGGATCGTGTGCTAAAATGCATTCTTGGTGGTAGAAGCCATAAAGGTTGGGCTTGAACCGCAATTTGCGTTCTCATGAATTTTATCCCTTTGCCCAGATACTATCCAGATTTTAATTAGGAATATTAAGCCCGATTTAAATGTCACTTCAGGCAATAATTACATATGTTAAGATTACAAGAATGCGATGCCGTTGATGTATGTTGATTTGGTGCCAATTTCTCATCATCAGCGTTCTTGTGAAATGTATAGGTTTTGAGTCTGGGCTGTTTGTCATCATCGAGACCTTTGGTGATGGACTTTAGCCTCACTTTTAGCTATTCGGCAAGTCAAGCCAACTCTTGCTGGTTTCTATGGCCCGGAAATGGGCTACTGCCTTTAATATTTATCTGCCGTCATTAACATCATGATTTAGTTTGAATCTTGGTTTAGTGCATATTGTGTATTTTATTATTGTAGCATTTCAAATTAAGTAATTCTTGTTATACAGAGATGGAGGAGGAGCAGGAACATAACTATTACAACTGGATTTCATTGTTATGGTTGGTTAGACGAGCCTAGTCTCAACAATACATCATTAATGGCATTAATGGCCATCGATTTGATCATGTCAGACAAATGACTCACAATGTACTTAGTCATGTCATTCCGCTACTCCTCAAGCATATCTTCTCATGGCTAATACCATATTAAGATTTAGTGCAACCTCTCTCGACTAGGCCTCGGTTAGATGCCTTGGAAGATCCACTTCTTCCTACTGATCTACAGGAAGATTTAGAATGTACAGGAACATCACCAGTCTACGGAAACTAGGTCAATTTGCTAGCAACATTATTGGCCTCCTTGGAAGATCCACTTCTTCCGATTGGCTACAGGAAGAGTTCGAATGTGCAGGAACATCACCAGTTATGGAACTAGGTCAATTTGCTGGCAACATTATTGGCCTCCTCTCGGTTCCTAGTTCTCACCATTACGATCTCTTCAAACCCAACAAGAAGTCCCACTGAACATACTCAAAAGATGTTTTGCCACAAAGTGAAGTTTCTTTCTATTGAGAATGGTTTAAAATCAACGAAGGTTTAAAGAAAGGGTCTTTTATTGATTTTTGGATATGAATGTTAAATGACAAGAAATTTAAAAAATGCAAATACTGGAAACAATCATTACCAATAATATAAATTGACCAAAAAGGGTAAGTTTACAAGAAATGAGGTGAAGAACAATTATGGGTGAATATGGTCCGAATGTGCGATTCCTAACCTAAAACCAAAAACCATCTACTAAAGATGGATACCAAAAAATTGTATCTAGAAACCACCTACCAGTTATGTGGATCCACACGAGAACTAGACTCTCGATCTGATTCGATTCCCTAGTAGACCCATGAAACTGGTCTCAAAGATCAACCAAATATCTCTATCCTTTTTTACTGTAAAGTCTATACCATAAACAATCTCATCAAGCATTGAGTATACATAATAATAGTGTCCATTATCGTTACAACATATAACAAGTAAAATCAAAATTTCTATCTATTTTGTGGCGAAATTAGAAAGTAGAATAGAAATAAGTACGTGGAACCGATCTCACTATAAGAAAAATCAAGGATTCACGCTCATTGATTGATTGTGCAACCCTCGCGCTACTAGCTAAGTAATACCTCTTAGATACTTTCATTAGCTCATCAATCAATACCTACAGCATCATGCATTTCATCTTATCTCATCAAAATCTCAAGAAAAAAATAAAAAGCCAAAATTGGAAGACAAAAAGAGATAGATTCTTTTCCTTTTTTTGGGTCGGCCAAAACACAAGAGACAGGTTTGCATAGCCAATCAGACAATGGTGTGGTCTCTGCAGTCTCACAAAATCTCTAAATCTCTCTCACATGAATTGACAGGGACCGTCGCCGGGTGGGTACGCATGAAGTAATCTTCGCTCCTCCAACGGCAAGACATTGCAGCCCCTTACCGACACCATCGCAATTGCACAACCAACCAAGCTAATTACATTAATTTGAAATTCAGCAATAATCCCATATGAAAACACGGCTAATTAAGTTATAAAAAAGATCTAATCCCACAATTACCCACAGATCATCTCCGGCTATTCCCGATCCATTCCTCCGACATCTGGAATCGAAATCGTGCTTCAACCGCCAGTCCGGCCCTCCCCATCCTCCTCCTCCTCCTCCTCCTCGAAGGCCGACACCGGGAAAGACCGCGAGAGCCCGGTCGGGTTCGCGAAGGCTACCTTGGCCGGGTCGTTCCGGTCTATGTAGATGTCGGAGATGGTGACCCAGAACAGGAGCTCCTTGCTCTTGACCCCGGTGAGCCGCTTCATCCGGCGGTCCCCGACGAAGGCGGTGATCTCGGCGTCGTAGGAGACGCTGCGGGAGACGGCGCGGAACCGGTGGACCTTGGGCTTGCGCTGCTGAACCCAGACGAAACCGGTGGAGCGGTTGTAGCCGACCTCGACGATGTCATCCAGGGGGAGAAGGCCCTTGGGGAGGTTGATCGCGGAGAGGAGCTCGCGGGACTTGAGCTTGCACAGAGAGTCCCCTTTGTAGACCTCGGCGTTGTCCCGATGCGTCGCTATGAGCTCGGTCGTCATTTCCTTTTCCTTTTTTCGGCTTGCCTTGGAAAGTCCAGATCTGCTCTCTTTCTTTTGCTATTTGAGAGAGAGAGAGAGAGAGAGAGAGAGAGGAGAAACAACGGAGGAGGGGTTCTTATACTCGTTCGGATTTAATGGTCCGGATTTGGATTAAGATAAAATAAGATAAGAATGAATAAAAAATCCTCAAAACATGTCACGAATCGTTAAAAATCCCATCTCATATTTGGTACAATCCAATTTATGATAAAAATATTAGAAAATTTTATTTGTCCAATAAAATCTTCGACTTTATCTAGAATTCACCACTTTAGCTCCCTCCATAGCATCTCAAATCCCCCCTCTACTTTCTTCCGATCCTTTCCTTCACCGCCAGTTTCGTCGGGATCCACCGTCATCTCCACCTCCAAACTGGCATGGAGGTGAAGGGTGACGATGGGGTGGTGGACACCATGCACGAAGCTCAAGTGCCACTTGATGTCGAAGCCAACAATCTAGGATAGTGAGGGGCAAAAAGGAGGCGGATGGCATTGAGGCACTGAGTGACAAGGGCGGACACACCTATGTTGTGGACGACGAGATTCTTCATGGCGCAGACGATTCTTAACGAAGGAACATATCACGTGACAAATTAATGAATCATGTCATTTCGAAACACAAGCAAGAACTGCCGAATTCAAGGTGGCTAAATAAGTGGTTCACTGACCTAAAAAGGTGAAACGCTCTTGATTCTGCAGAAAAGATTAGTAGCCGGTCAGATGCTAAATTTAGGGATGGGTATGAGGCGGGGAGGCAATGGAGTTGGGGGGGATCACATTCCCCTCCCGACCCCGTGGATGAAAATCTTGCCCCGGCCTTCACTAAGACAATGGAGCACCACTCTAGACTTATAAGCTTCTGCCCAGAAAGAACTAAATATCACTTTCGTAATGGTCATTTGACATTTTTCTTATGTTTACTTTTCAAGAACGACATCTCAGGCGACTTTAGGAAAGAATGGTTGGTTTTATAGAGTCAAACAAGTTCCAACTTTCACGAGTTAGATGTTGCGGGACAATGTGAACAAGTTGCTTACCCGAAGAACTTTCTCACTTTGTATCTCTTATAAAAGCAAGGTATTTTTATCATACTTTCATTTACCACAAATATATAAATAATATCAAAGACAACATATTTCTTCAAAGAATATACACGGGACAGGGGCGGGACCTAGACCAGCCAGGCGCCACCGATTGCCCCGCCTAGTAACACCTGGGGCATCTCGGCAGGAAAATTTGCCCCATCTAGGGTAGTACTCAACAAGGCACGAATTCCCTGCATCCCCTGCCCATCTCTATGCGTGTTTCGTGGGTTAAATAGCAAATTCAAAGTAAATCAATACCCGCTAGCACGGATAACTCCGTGTTACCCAATTCATGCAACTACATTATCGTCATAAATAAATAAATCGTGCACACATCCATTCTCTAATTGAACATGACTCTATTATCAGCACTATTGAAACCAATTTATTAATTTTCAAACTCGTTTAGTAACTTTCAGTGAACAGCCAAAGGCACAACATTTGACCGGTCAGAGAGCATGCAAAAAGGAAAGACCAGTTGGGACCGCTAGAAGGCAGGATCAGTACCGCTTTTTCCCCGTCACAACCTCCCATGCCTGCAAGATGTGATTAACGATTTCCTCCACTCCATGGCCATGCTTTACCTGCAAATACATACTTCATAGATCCATCATTTCTTTCAAGAAAGTCCAAATTCAGTAATTTGCATGCCCTCATGTATATACAGAATGTGCATAGAAGAAACTCCAGAAACAAGGATGTGTCTAGATGATGAAAACCACTCATCATAAAAACTTTCCCAAAGCTCTCTGTTCCAAGTGGTCTGAAACGATCCGCGTGCATGAGAGAGAGAGTGAGAGAAAAGTCAGATGGACATAGAGACAGAAGGAACTAATGCAAAATGAGGTGGAAAGTACTAGGGTGAGATGTGGGTTGCGAAGTCCACACTTCCCTCACCTGTGCAAAGACAAAGGGTCCTCCATCTCGCATCCGAAGAGCATCTCGCTCCATCACAGCTAAGTCAGCTCCAACAGCTGCTGCAAGGTCAGTTTTGTTTATCACCTGGAATATTGAAGTAGAGACACATGGTAATAAAATCATTTCCATTACACAGATCACCTGAGTGAAAGCAAGATGCCATTGCTACTTGCACAGAAATAGAGATATTTCACCAAAAAAAGGAGAAGAAAATGTACCAGGAGATCAGCTTGGGTGATGCCTGGGCCTCCTTTGCGAGGAATTTTATCACCTCCAGAAACATCGATGATGTATATGATGAAGTCTGCCAGTTCTCTGCTGAAGTTCGCAGCTAAATTATCTGCATAAATGGTATAAAACCATCTTTATGCCTTGATCAGTTGAATTTAGAGGATGCAAGTCTAATCAAACAGTAGTGTAGCCACCATTCGTTTCCTTTTTTAGGACCAAGTCTAAGGCACCATTCGTAGACACACCACATGTTCATCATATGCGCATGCCTTT
This sequence comes from Eucalyptus sideroxylon, assembly GCA_014182405.2. Classification (NCBI taxonomy): domain Eukaryota; kingdom Viridiplantae; phylum Streptophyta; class Magnoliopsida; order Myrtales; family Myrtaceae; genus Eucalyptus; species Eucalyptus sideroxylon. The sequence goes on along the minus strand of CM024552.2, from coordinate 11,365,395 downwards.
GCAATCTTCCAAACCCAACTGTAACAAACTTTGACTACAAATATTTATCGTTAGCCTGTTTTTCCAAATCTTCCAACATGGCATGTCATTTATCCAACACTGGAGCTTGGTCCAATAATCTGATTGAGTGCAGCAAATGAAATAGTATACTGTTGCAAGAGTGCCACATGTTATCATTGTGTTTACTAAGGCAAGATGGCACAAAAGAATCAATGTAGGCATAGCCAACTTTACTTTGTGAGAGAAAAACGGGTTATCTTGTTTCTGTTTTTGCTTGAAGTGAAAGCAACAAGGCTAAGTTACCTCCCGGATTCACATAGCAATATGTCTGCTTTGTACAAGTTTGAAAGCTCCTCAAGAGGACCCAAATTAATACTAATGTCCTCACGAATTGCCGCATGTGGGCATCCTCCTGTTTCCACTGCCCGTATCCTTTCCTCGGGAAGTGCCCCATGCTTTACCAAGAACTCACCATCCTCTTTCGTGAAGATATCATTTGTCACCTGAAACAAAGAAACTGCTTTTGGTCATTCTTTTAGCACAGTCTTGATAAAGCAAACAAGCAGAGACAATAGAGTTCATGCATAACAACGTAATGGGAAAGTTGTTCCATTGTCCTAAACCTTTTGTATGGAATGCAATCAAGTTTTAAACATTTCAACTAAACGAATGTAGTACTACTTGCAAAGAAATGCGATTTAAGTCCTCAAATAATCACCAGGATTTTCTTACGTGACAGTCCAGTCATGTTTGTTGGTTTGTCGGTCCAATGTATCATGGCAATTTGGTGATGTGACCCATGATTAAATAAAACAATATCATTTCCGTTTTTCTATCCTTTTTCTATTTTCTATCCATTTATGGCCGCTCTCTTGACTCTCCTTTGTGCCTTCACTCTTTCTTCTCTCTCTTTCTCTTAGTTCATGAATAGAGCTCACAAGAAACAGAGCTTCATCGGAAGTCCTCGTCTTCTTCAATCAAAGCCATGCAACGCCCCCGCGGTAGTCACCATGCCTTGCCAGCACAGGCCCAACTCCTTCTAAGACCCACAATTTTGCCACCCACACCACCGAGCCTCTCTCTAGCCCCATCAATTTGTCGAGCCTCATACTTGGGCTTACAACATTGGATCTGAGGTTGCGAAACAAGATATGATGTCACCCCAGGCTAAGACATCCCTTTCAGTGGTCACAACCTCAGCCCCTTTATCTTTATTAAAAGAGGGCGAGACAGTGGGAAACTTCGTCTCTAGCTGAAGGTTAATGAATGGAGGGCCGAAAGTTGACGAGTCACGGGCGACGAATGACAGCAAGTGAAATCTAAGGGTGCAAGAATACGAACAACAACTGCAATGCAGTGGTGGCCGAGGCCGCTGGATGGTGGAGTGAGAGATGTTAATGTGAGACTAATTAAAAGACAACATTGTTTTATTAATTGCCGGCCACATCACCAAGTCGCTGCGACACATCAGATCAATGGGGGTAACTGCATTGCCATGTAAGAACAGGTTGAGGACTTGGTTCCATTCCATACAAAAGATTTAGGATTTCCTTATATTATAGTAACAGCACTCAACCTTATAATTTCAGGGTCAAGGACTATACTGCGTAGATACATACTGAAATCAGTTGTTTCTATCTGATTGATTTTAGATCTGCTATCATATTGAGACATGGATATCAATCTAGTAGCTGAGAAAAGGAGATAGATGCTAAATATCTTGAACTAAAAGCAGCCAAGGAAGTTTATTCCAGAGAACACTAGAATCCAACTAGCTGAAATTCTGAGCAATTACTTAACAGGAAAAGGACAAGATCAGTCTCTTCTTGCTCCTTAACTTCAAGTCACGGTCCAACATTGCTTGAAGCTCAACGAATTGTCATTGGAGAAACAACTTTGACAGAGGTTATCATTCTATAAGAAATCTTCCAGAAGTAGATGATAAAATTGATCAGGGTAAAGTGGCAGATCACAACAACAATGTAGTACAGCATGAACAGCCCACAGAACAAAGTTGTTCTAATGGCTCCCAGTTACACAGCATAGTCCATGATCATGAATAAACATCTGTTTCATATGATTCACCAGAACTATCCGCTGAGGATGTCATGTCAGCAATGGCTAGTAGGAAAGCATTGAACTTGCGTAAAGCAACATCAAATTCGTTGATTCCTAAAGTTCCTCATATCACTAGTTTTCATGGTTTAGATCAGCAGCTTTGAGAGGAGCTTTGCTTGAATTCCATAACACCCTGTTTGCCAGTTGTTATTGGATAGAGCTCATTTTGTAACTCACCTTGTTTGCCAGGTGGCATTGTATAGAGCTCATTTTGTAACTCACTGATCAGAAAGGTTTGATAGGATCCCATTCTCTTCTCTCTAACTTTATATTACTAGTTTTCATGGTTTTAGATGAGCAGCTTCGTGAGAAGCTTTGCTTGAATTCCATAACACCTTGTTTGCCAGGTGTTATTGAATAGAGCTCATTTTGTAACTCACCTTGTTTGCCAGGTGTTATTGTATGGAGCTCATTTTGTAACTCACTGATCAGAAAGGTTTGAAAGGATCCCATTCTCTTCTCTCTAACTTTATATTTATGCATTCCGGGTCCTCTTTGGGATGAATCAAAAAGAGTCCTCACCAAGTTCATGACAAGGCAATGGTAGAAGGAACTTCTTCCATTACATCCAAAATGCAAGAAAGTTGAATTTGCTTTTCTTTGCTAAGATGGTGATCTAGTGGTCCTTTTTAGGGAAAGCTTACAGGCTGTTGAGGCAGAGACTAATGTCTGAACTTCTTGCAAAAGTCAGAATCAGACCCAACTGTTGAAAAAATATTGAATTGAAAAGCACTGTAAGTGCACAGGCTCCATGTTTGTGACTTATTCAATGGGCACTGGGAAATGGGAGAATTGTTGTCCAGCTCTCATGTTAAATGGAGGGCAAAGTTTGTTGGCAACAATGCATAAGACAAGATAGCTAAATTTTGGGGGGACTGAAAGAGTCTTAATGAGAAAGAAGTCCATAGGGGCCAGCACATCGTGCTTATGGTTATTGCGAAAGCCAGAAACCTCATAATAAATCAAGGGAGCTTGGGAAAAAAAAAAAATCTTAAAATTTATGTTGTGATGGAATGTAGTACTAGGGAATATCAAGTATTCTAAAGAGATTAATTGAACGACTCATGAATATCACGGGTGCTCTGCTATGATCGGATGTACATTGATATTTCAGTGTTTCTTCTACCACCAAATCTTATGTTTTAATTATATTATTGAATAATAGTATTTTGAGGCAGAGGAGGTCCGTTATAATTTGGGGCGTGTAGTAGGTTGTTGGGCGGTTGAGAATATCATGATTAAGCAGAAGAAGCACAATATAAAGTAACGAAATTGACCTAATGCTGTCCAATAGGTCAAGCAAGAGACATTTGATGATGACAAGTCAAACAAGAGATGTAGTCGATCAAATTCGGTTATTTGTGTGTGAAAATGAGCTCTCTTGGCTCATAGTTGCCGTGCCAAGAATTCCCTTCTCACTTTCTTAAGGGGCAAACCTCTAGCACAACAGAACTTATCCTCAAAGCCATGAACTTCAAATTTTCAAACCGTTCTTGATGAAAGGATACTTACCGCGGCAAGACTGTATTTATCTCTCAAGAATTGACACAAAGCCAGCATCAAAGCCGTTTTCCTACCCAAAAAGAAATTTCAGTAAATTAGCACTCACGACCGAGTTTGAATTCTTCCGGAGTGCCGATCTGAGAGCACGGTTCCAATGCAATTAGACGAGGAAAAAAAACAAAAAAGACGGTCAATCAGCAACATACCCAGTACCAACAGGTCCTCCAATGCCGACAGTGAAGGCCCGCTCGTTGAAATCCCTGGAGAGGATCGGCGGGGCTCGCTTGGGGAAGAAGCCGGGCGAGTAAATAGGCTCGTGGGAGTGAGGCGCGAGACCGTCGTGGCTGTGGTACACCCTCCCGTCTGGCCCCACCCACGCAGCTGCTCCTGCGGATTCACTGCAGATGGAGGAGGAGGAGGGGCCAACGTTCTCGTTCAGCAAGGATTAAGGGAGTACGCAAGAAGACTGAATAAAAATGGCGAAGGACAAAAGAGAAACGAGATAGAAAAAGTCCATGGAGGTGGATGGGGTCGATTACTCGTGGTGGTCGCCGTCGTGGTGGTGGTCGCCGTCGTGGTGGTGGTGATCGCGGCGGTCCGGACGGGTTTCCGAAGACATTTGACACGAACTGCAGGGGGGGGTGGTGGGGGTGGTGTGGGGTGGTAGAGCCGCTACTCTAGCTGGCGTTAAGTATTTCACTGGACTTTGTTAGACTGTGAACGGACCGGCAAGTTCGGGCTTAAATTCAAGCCCGGCCCGAAAACAGTGGAGCGGGTGCTTCTGATCCTGCACGGAAAGGTACCATCTAATTAACCTTAAAAGTTTAACAAATGACTGCTTAATGGTTTAAGTACAACTTGATATTTTAATATAAAAGGGTGATGTTGGATGTTCCACAAGGAAGTATCCACTCTAAATAATACGTAATAAATTAAGCATTGTCTAAGTGCCAATACAAGCATTTTTCTCATTGCTAAAGTAAATAAATTTAGGAAAGTATTTATTAGGATGCATTTATTTGATGGATGCGTACCAATACAAACAAGGCTATAAATGGAAAAATACAACAGTAATGCATGCAATATTCTGCAATATACGCTTTAGGGAAATTTAAGACGATTTTTTTAATTCATTTATATTAAATTGCACATCTTCCATCTATAGTTTTGAGAATTGTTGGTGAAACCCAGAGGAATAAAAATCATTATAGAAAAAAAGTTCCTTCAACTTTGAGTTAAACTTAAATCTTGTATAATGCAAGGAGAAATGTGTAATTGATCAGCATCAATTGGTATTGGGGCCTCGTGAGCAATTTGACGTTGACAAGCCACGATTGTAGTGGTGCTAATAGTGGCAACGGCGACACAACCTAATGACAATTCAATGTGGGATACACTTCAAGATTATTATCAAAGATGACAAGGAAAAGCGACTCCTTCCACTGGATCATGGATCATGAACAGCATGTTATCATTCTTGTCGCAAAATTAGTTTTTCAATCAATATTTCGCGAAAAATTATAAGATTCATCATTTCCTTTTCTTTTCCTTCTCCTTCCTCCTCCCTCCTTCTTCTTCCACTACCGAACTATTCTAAAAATGAAAATGACAATCAATATATCAAAATTATGCAATCAAGTATAATCGAATTGAAATGCACAAATAACGACCTAGAATAATCTCTAGAAACAAAACAAAACAAAACAAAACAACCCCCATATTGTGAAGCCCTAAAGGCTTGTTCAAATTTGGGTACAATTTTTTATAAAAGGATTTTCATTTTTTTAATAGCGGAACTTGTTCTGAAATAGAATTAGCACTAAAAATCTAATATTTAATATCTAAGATTTTTTCCATTTTTTTAAAATTCAAATTATTTTAATATTTTAATATTTTCTAATAAAATATATTTTATTATTCTTTTAATCCGAAAATGGGACCCGGGTCCGGTCTCTAGATCTAGTCCGATTCGGTCTCATTGGTATGGGCCATGGACATTCATTAGACCCTAAAGTCAAGTCCACTTTACCGAACCAACTTCACAAAATTCAAACCCAACCCAAAAAAATTAAATCCAAACCTATTTAAACCACGCCCAATTTGCCAAACTACAACTAAGGCCCAATACTTAGAACTAAAAGAGAGAATGGGTTTCTATGCTAAAGCCCAACCCGACCACTTAGCAGCTTCAAAACTTGAACAAGGCCCACCCCAACTTTGGACCCAATTAAGCCTAGCCTAGCTCGAACTCATTACACCTCAACGTAAGCCCAACTTCAAATCCCCTTCTGCCAAACGTCCACACATGGCATACTCTCCAGCCCTTTTTAATTTTTTCTGTTTTCTTTTACTATTTTTTTTTCTTGTCTCTTCCCCTTTTGCAGGTCGACTTCTTCCTTGGGCGCTCTTCCTCAACGAGCTACCGCCCTCACCGAAGCTCCTATGCTTTTTAGAGAAACCTCGTCCAAATCTCAAGCCGCCGCCAAGTAGTAACCCCTCATCGGTCGTCCACTCCGACCACCGCTCGCCGGCCGACCTTCCTGTGATTACTCTCGTCATCGGACGACCATTGTCGGCTACAAAGCATGAAACACAAAACGATGTAAAAGTTGGCAGTGGCGGGGGCAGCAAAACGACCGAACGACTAATGCCGGGAACGCTAATCACGAAAACGACACCTCAACAGAACGAATCAATACGTGGACACTCGATTTTGGACAAAAAGGACAAAAGGCAAAACTAGATGCCGGTGAAGCATTTCGTCGACCGAGTGGTATGCGACATCGAGCGAGGGCTTTCCGGCTCTACCGAAGCTCGAAACAGGACCGGGACTCTCAGCAAGCGACCAACAACGCCTAGCGACCTAGCTAAAGACCTACGGGCGCCGGAGTTCCCGTGAGCCGGATAGCCACGAACCCTGGCCCGGCGTACACAAAAGGGCAGCGAACAAAGGAAAAAACGAAGGCTTACCGGTTTGGGCTTGAGGAAGTCTACGAGATGGAGCTAACGTGCGGCCAAGGTATCAGCTGAGGCTCCCTCTCATTCCTCCGTTCAATCTTAGCTCTCACTCTCTCGGCTCCTCTCTGAACCGAGCCCTCCAAAAAGAACCCCCTCAAAAACCAACCCCCTCCTCTCGAACTCGCCCTCTCCTTTAAATGGCCAGTGGCAGGCGCCCATGTCTCTGCCACCTATCGGCCTGCCGTGGCCGGCCTAATCCCCACCAGAGTATCTCGTCGCGACGTCCTGCTTTGCTTCCCTGCCTTTGTAGTTTGTACCTTGCTCCTTTTCTTTTTCTGTCGAGAGCATGAGAGGAAGAAGGAAGGGAAGAGAAGGCTGGGCCGGTCTTAAGCGAAAATAATGGAAAAATGGGCTGGCCCAAGGGAAGATAAATAAAAAGGAAAGAAAAAAGAAAGAGGCCAGGCCGGTCTACCCCGGCCCGGTGGCCCGACCTCGCTTTTCCCATTTTTTTTCTCTTTTTAATTTTTTTTTAAAATTACAATAATAATTTTTCAAAATTTTAATACTAGTAATGCAAATGCTCCTAATGTTCATATGCCGTGCAATTTAATCAAAAATTATTTTGCTAGGGGTTAAAAATTAATCCTTTAATTTTCTGTGCAGATAATAATTGATTAAATTAATCACTTAAATTTATGTATCAACAGAGAGTACAAATTATTACTGAGGATGCATCAAATCCCAGCAAAAAAGCATTCAATCAAATGGGTGTGAATCCAATGCCTTATCAGCACGTCATGTATGCAAATAGTATGCGAGTATAAAACTACAAACGATGACGAATCCAATAAGCAAAGCAAAGATTCAATTAAACGGGCATGATTCAAAGCCTAACTTCACCTAGCTTTCTTTTTTAATCTCTATGTAGGGGAGGGTGTAAGCTAGATTCTCCCTCCCCTCCCTTTTTTTTCTTGTTCTTTGTTTTCTTTTTCTTGCTTTCCTCCTATTTCGAGTAGCTTTTCTCTTTTGTTCTAATCTAGATCTAGAAGTTTCTCTATTCAGTTTCGAGGAGTTTTCTATCCTGATGTAATATGTATAAAATTTTGGGGTTTCACTCCCCTTAGATTTTGTTGGTATGTAACTCTAGTTTTGAAGGATATCACGAGAGTTTCATGAAGATTTCATACTCACAAGCGTTAAATCCGTATGCATTCAACCTTGCCACTTTGAATAACGATGGTGTTAGGGACGTTGAATCTATACTCACACTGCCAACAAATGAAGATCTCAACGTATGCTCATTACTAAATGCGGATTTAGTGATCAGGCATCAATTTTGATTTGAAGAAATCACAAATCTGCTTTTTGAGGACTTAACTCCTAACCTTGTTATGATTATTCATCTTCTTATCTAGAGCTTGTTTTATGTTGAATTTGTCTGATATTTTTCTTGGTTTGTAATTGGACTATGTTTCTTTATTATATATCCGTGGAAATAAATGAAATGCTTCTTTGACAAAAACGAAAAATACACCTTGTTTATTTCAAACAATGTGCAAATACGAAAAAACTAAGGGGAAATCCAATCTTATCAAAGTAGCGTTCAATTTCAGTACCAGTGCGCAATTTACAGCAACATGCAAGTCACGCCTCAATTTATTTTTCACAACGACATGGGTTGTCACGACATGCTCTACTCCAATAATTAATTCATAATGCAAAGTTGCACAATCATCTGACTTCATGTCTCAAACCAGCATTAAAAAATTCAATCGATAGTTTAAAGCATGTATGATCAATTTTCGAAAGATGGAGTCGATTTCATAAGGAAAACAAAATCATATGTCAATAATTTCCAAAAATAAGTATTAAGAAATAACCACATGAACGAGTTTTCGGTTCTCAGACCAACGGCCCTACTGGGTCTATAAACCTAAGATCGGCTAATTTGAGATGCGCACAATCAATTATTCTCCTCAATTCGAATAACTTCATATTTCAGTTAATCGATGTAACATTACTTAGATAATCCATATAATAGCTACGCTTATCTTAGCAGCACAAGGACTTTTTTTTTTTTCCCAAAATCTAATTTCCAAATTAAGAGAAGAGTTTCAACTATATTATTCGAATCTCTAAGCTAATTTTGACAGTACGACTACTAATATTAGAAAAAGAAGAAATTAGGCCTTGCCTGATCACCCAACGTGAGCGTCCATGGACCTAACTTCATTGATCGAAATTTCCTAAAAAATAAAAGCAAGCTTTGTTTATTTTGCAAAAAGTATAATTGAAATAATTAGTTAATGAAAAATTTTCCATTACCAACAACAATTTATTTTTAAACATTTTGACAAATAATTGAAATATTTTTCATTTATGCTCCATTCGTTTCACGGAAAATAACTTACGGAAAAATATTTTTGGATTTTCCGGTGTTCGTTTCACGAAAACCAACTACTCAAGAAAAATGTTTTCCATTGATGTAAAAGACTACCTTCAAACATAAGGAAAATGTTTTCCACTTTTGAAAAATGGAAAACATTTTCCATAACTCCTTCCACCTTATATCTTTTTACTAACACATTTTTGTTTTATTTTTATGCTTTTTTTTTTCTTTCTTTCCTTTTCATCTTTATTCCTTAGCTTGGCCGGTGGCCGGCCTCGACGACGGCCGACGACCGGCGACTGGCCATGGCTGGAGCCAGCTCGAGCTCCGCCCCAGGCTGTCGAGGCTCCGCCTAGCCCGATCTGTGGAAGCGAAGCTCGCCCGAGCCCGGCGAGCTCGGGCCTCGCCGGCTTGGGGCGGAGCTCTGGCCTCGCTAGATCTGGCGAGCTGGGCGGGGCTTGGGCCTTGCCCGAGCTCGCCAAAGGTCTGGCGAGTCGCAAGCTCACCGGATCTGGCGGCGGAGCTTGGGATCTCGGTGAGCTCGTGGCTCGCCAGAGCTCGGCGAACCTCCCGGTGAGCTCGGGCGAGATCGGTTGAGGCTCGAGTTCGCCGGATCTGGCGACCGGATCTTGGTCGGCCGCCGGGCAGTCAGCCATCGTCAGGTGTGCGGCAGTGGAGGAAGAAGGAAGGAGGAGGAAGAAGAAGGAGGGAGGAGAAAGGAGAAGGAAAAGAAAAGGAAATGATCTGTAAATCCACTATGAGAACTTCTAGGCCTATGGTATGTCCTGGCCTTGGCATGGGGTAATCTGCCCTTCTCCTAAACTTTTTCATACAAAAAAGAATTTGTAAATTGCTAGATAATATTCCCAAAAATAAGATAATAAGCATATTGTAATAATAGCACTCCCAACCATGATATCTAACATAACAAACAAGATAACACCCAAAATAACTCGGGCTCGATTCGCCGCTTCGTGGAAAAGCATCACGTTTTCGGAAAATGTTTTTTAGGAAGCCATTTTCCAAGAAAATAATGATATTTTGTGGTGTTTGGCTGAAACATGAAAATGAAATGGAAAATATTTTTCACCATATTTGATTTTTTTTTATAAGAAAAATTGTTTTAAAAAAATCAAATTTTTAATTTTTAATTCTACCAACATTTTTTAATTTTAATTTTATATGTCTTTTTTTTTATAAAAATGATTGTTTAATGAATTTTTATTTTTAAAAATAGAATTTTATTTTTTGTTTTTTTCATTCTTTTTCCTTTTTCTTTTCCTTCCTCCTTCTTTCTCCACCGTTGCGTGCCTCACCCACCTTGCCACGGGTCAACTAGCTCAAGCCTAGCCAATATTTGGTGAGCTCGAGACTTGCCAGCTTGTGGCAAGGCTTAAGTTGGCCTATGGCTGACGATTGGTCAAGGAAGAAGAAAAGAAAAATGAAAGGAAAAGAAAAGGAAATAATTAAAAAATCGATTTTAAAAAATAAAAATAAAATGAAAATGTGTTTGGTGAAAGAAAGTGAAATGGAAGAACTTTTCCCCACTTTTGAAGGTTTTTTTTTTTTTTTTAATAATGAAAAACGTTTTCCTTAACTTCATTTTTTTTTAAATGAACACCATAAAATCCGTAAAACATTTTTTTGGAAGTTATTTTCTATGAAATGAGTGGAGCCTTAATCTTTTTCTATTTGGCAAGACCAATCTTTTCATGGAATTGTACATAGGACATCCTACATCAATTCCCTTTGAAATCAAATCGCGAAAGCATAAATTCTTGCTGATTTCTTTAGAAATATCATGTGAAAAACTAATTTTGGAGCTTCTCCCTTTAACTTAACTGACAAGTAAGTAGGACCAATTTATCTGCTTTTCTACACTTGGACTAGGGGTGTGCAAAATACCCGGAACCGGACCGGAACCGCCCGGAACCGGCGGGTCTTGAGGGAACCGGTCCGGTTCCCGATTCCAATAAATTGGAACCGGTGGATACCGGTTCGGTTCCCGGTTCCGTGGACGGATCCGCCCACCCGGATCGGACCGGAACCTTTTTAATATTAAAAAAAAATTACTAAGAGAAACCCTACATCTCATCTCACTCTCTAGGGAATCTTTACCTTTGGTCAAAGAAAATTTAACCATCTATGATTATTTGCAAGTAGGAAATGGGAGAATGTTGCATTCCATCTATTCGCGTTTTTTTTTTAATCTATGAGATACATTTATAATTACAACAAATAAATATTTGTTCCACGTACTTAAATTTGATTTTTCTTTCTTTGGCTTGCTTTGATGTCACGTAATTGTTTTTTTTTTTTTTTTGAAAACCAAAAAATTTTCGTGTCAAAATCGGTTCCATGGATCCACTTGGGAATCGGACCGGACCGGCGGTTCGGTTCCCGGGTGGATCCACGCAACAAACGGGTGGATCCCGGTTCCATTTTTCGGAACCGGTCCTTAGCGGGCGGTTCCCGGTTCTAGATCGGGAACCGCCCGCCCGGACCATGCACACCCCTAACTTGGACATGCTGTTGCGGAATGATAACTGCTCATGATCCAGTTGGAAGGAGTCGCTTTTCCTTGTCATCTTTGATAATAATCTTGAAGTGTATCCCACATTGAATTGTCATTAGGTTGTGTCGCCGTTGCCACTATTAGCACCACTACAATCGTGGCTTGTCAACATCAAATTGCTCACGAGGCCCCAATACCAATTGACGCTGATCAATTACACATTTCTCCTTGCATTATACAAGATTTAAGTTTAACTCAAAGTTGAAGGAACTTTTTTTCTATAATGATTTTTATTCCTCTGGGTTTCACCAACAATTCTCAAAACTATAGATGGAAGATGTGCAATTTAATATAAATGAATTAAAAAAAATCGTCTTAAATTTCCCTAAAGCGTATATTGCAGAATACTGCATGCATTACTGTTGTATTTTTCCATTTATAGCCTTGTTTGTATTGGTACGCATCCATCAAATAAATGCATCCTAATAAATACTTTCCTAAATTTATTTACTTTAGCAATGAGAAAAATGCTTGTATTGGCACTTAGACAATGCTTAATTTATTACGTATTATTTAGAGTGGATACTTCCTTGTGGAACATCCAACATCACCCTTTTATATTAAAATATCAAGTTGTACTTAAACCATTAAGCAGTCATTTGTTAAACTTTTAAGGTTAATTAGATGGTACCTTTCCGTGCAGGATCAGAAGCACCCGCTCCACTGTTTTCGGGCCGGGCTTGAATTTAAGCCCGAACTTGCCGGTCCGTTCACAGTCTAACAAAGTCCAGTGAAATACTTAACGCCAGCTAGAGTAGCGGCTCTACCACCCCCACCACCCCCACCACCCCCTTGCAGTTCGTGTCAAATGTCTTCGGAAACCCGTCCGGACCGCCGCGATCACCACCACCACGACGGCCACCCCCACGAGTAATCGACCCCATCCACCTCCATGGACTTTTTCTATCTCGTTTCTCTTTTGTCCTTCGCCATTTTTATTCAGTCTTCTTGCGTACTCCCTTAATCCTTGCTGAACGAGAACGTTGGCCCCTCCTCCTCCTCCATCTGCAGTGAATCCGCAGGAGCAGCTGCGTGGGTGGGGCCAGACGGGAGGGTGTACCACAGCCACGACGGTCTCGCGCCTCACTCCCACGAGCCTATTTACTCGCCCGGCTTCTTCCCCAAGCGAGCCCCGCCGATCCTCTCCAGGGATTTCAACGAGCGGGCCTTCACTGTCGGCATTGGAGGACCTGTTGGAACTGGGTATGTTGCTGATTGACCGTCTTTTTTGTTTTTTTTTCCTCGTCTAATTGCATTGGAACCGTGCTCTCAGATCGGCACTCCGGAAGAATTCAAACTCGGTCGTGAGTGCTAATTTACTGAAATTTCTTTTTTGGGTAGGAAAACGGCTTTGATGCTGACTTTGTGTCAATTCTTGAGAGATAAATACAGTCTTGCCGCGGTAAGTATCCTTTCATCAAGAACGGTTTGAAAATTTGAAGTTCATGGCTTTGAGGATAAGTTCTGTTGTGCTAGAGGTTTGCCCCTTAAGAAAGTGAGAAGGGAATTCTTGGCACGGCAACTATGAGCCAAGAGAGCTCATTTTCACACACAAATAACCGAATTTGATCGACTACATCTCTTGTTTGACTTGTCATCATCAAATGTCTCTTGCTTGACCTATTGGACAGCATTAGGTCAATTTCGTTACTTTATATTGTGCTTCTTCTGCTTAATCATGATATTCTCAACCGCCCAACAACCTACTACACGCCCCAAATTATAACGGACCTCCTCTGCCTCAAAATACTATTATTCAATAATATAATTAAAACATAAGATTTGGTGGTAGAAGAAACACTGAAATATCAATGTACATCCGATCATAGCAGAGCACCCGTGATATTCATGAGTCGTTCAATTAATCTCTTTAGAATACTTGATATTCCCTAGTACTACATTCCGTCACAACATAAATTTTAAGATTTTTTTTTTTGCCAAGCTCCCTTGATTTATTATGAGGTTTCTGGCTTTCGCAATAACCATAAGCACGATGTGCTGGCCCCTATGGACTTCTTTCTCATTAAGACTCTTTCAGTCCCCCAAAATTTAGCTATCTTGTCTTATGCATTGTTGCCAACAAACTTTGCCCTCCATTTAACATGAGAGCTGGACAACAATTCTCCCATTTCCCAGTGCCCATTGAATAAGTCACAAACATGGAGCCTGTGCACTTACAGTGCTTTTCAATTCAATATTTTTCAACAGTTGGGTCTGATTCTGACTTTTGCAAGAAGTTCAGACATTAGTCTCTGCCTCAACAGCCTGTAAGCTTTCCCTAAAAAGGACCACTAGATCACCATCTTAGCAAAGAAAAGCAAATTCAACTTTCTTGCATTTTGGATGTAATGGAAGAAGTTCCTTCTACCATTGCCTTGTCATGAACTTGGTGAGGACCTCTTTTTGATTCATCCCAAAGAGGACCCGGAATGCATAAATATAAAGTTAGAGAGAAGAGAATGGGATCCTTTCAAACCTTTCTGATCAGTGAGTTACAAAATGAGCTCCATACAATAACACCTGGCAAACAAGGTGAGTTACAAAATGAGCTCTATTCAATAACACCTGGCAAACAAGGTGTTATGGAATTCAAGCAAAGCTTCTCACGAAGCTGCTCATCTAAAACCATGAAAACTAGTAATATAAAGTTAGAGAGAAGAGAATGGGATCCTATCAAACCTTTCTGATCAGTGAGTTACAAAATGAGCTCTATACAATGCCACCTGGCAAACAAGGTGAGTTACAAAATGAGCTCTATCCAATAACAACTGGCAAACAGGGTGTTATGGAATTCAAGCAAAGCTCCTCTCAAAGCTGCTGATCTAAACCATGAAAACTAGTGATATGAGGAACTTTAGGAATCAACGAATTTGATGTTGCTTACGCAAGTTCAATGCTTTCCTACTAGCCATTGCTGACATGACATCCTCAGCGGATAGTTCTGGTGAATCATATGAAACAGATGTTTATTCATGATCATGGACTATGCTGTGTAACTGGGAGCCATTAGAACAACTTTGTTCTGTGGGCTGTTCATGCTGTACTACATTGTTGTTGTGATCTGCCACTTTACCCTGATCAATTTTATCATCTACTTCTGGAAGATTTCTTATAGAATGATAACCTCTGTCAAAGTTGTTTCTCCAATGACAATTCGTTGAGCTTCAAGCAATGTTGGACCGTGACTTGAAGTTAAGGAGCAAGAAGAGACTGATCTTGTCCTTTTCCTGTTTAGTAATTGCTCAGAATTTCAGCTAGTTGGATTCTAGTGTTCTCTGGAATAAACTTCCTTGGCTGCTTTTAGTTCAAGATATTTAGCATCTATCTCCTTTTCTCAGCTACTAGATTGATATCCATGTCTCAATATGATAGCAGATCTAAAATCAATCAGATAGAAACAACTGATTTCAGTATGTATCTACGCAGTATAGTCCTTGACCCTGAAATTATAAGGTTGAGTGCTGTTACTATAATATAAGGAAATCCTAAATCTTTTGTATGGAATGGAACCAAGTCCTCAACCTGTTCTTACATGGCAATGCAGTTACCCCCATTGATCTGATGTGTCGCAGCGACTTGGTGATGTGGCCGGCAATTAATAAAACAATGTTGTCTTTTAATTAGTCTCACATTAACATCTCTCACTCCACCATCCAGCGGCCTCGGCCACCACTGCATTGCAGTTGTTGTTCGTATTCTTGCACCCTTAGATTTCACTTGCTGTCATTCGTCGCCCGTGACTCGTCAACTTTCGGCCCTCCATTCATTAACCTTCAGCTAGAGACGAAGTTTCCCACTGTCTCGCCCTCTTTTAATAAAGATAAAGGGGCTGAGGTTGTGACCACTGAAAGGGATGTCTTAGCCTGGGGTGACATCATATCTTGTTTCGCAACCTCAGATCCAATGTTGTAAGCCCAAGTATGAGGCTCGACAAATTGATGGGGCTAGAGAGAGGCTCGGTGGTGTGGGTGGCAAAATTGTGGGTCTTAGAAGGAGTTGGGCCTGTGCTGGCAAGGCATGGTGACTACCGCGGGGGCGTTGCATGGCTTTGATTGAAGAAGACGAGGACTTCCGATGAAGCTCTGTTTCTTGTGAGCTCTATTCATGAACTAAGAGAAAGAGAGAGAAGAAAGAGTGAAGGCACAAAGGAGAGTCAAGAGAGCGCGGCCATAAATGGATAGAAAATAGAAAAAGGATAGAAAAACGGAAATGATATTGTTTTATTTAATCATGGGTCACATCACCAAATTGCCATGATACATTGGACCGACAAACCAACAAACATGACTGGACTGTCACGTAAGAAAATCCTGGTGATTATTTGAGGACTTAAATCGCATTTCTTTGCAAGTAGTACTACATTCGTTTAGTTGAAATGTTTAAAACTTGATTGCATTCCATACAAAAGGTTTAGGACAATGGAACAACTTTCCCATTACGTTGTTATGCATGAACTCTATTGTCTCTGCTTGTTTGCTTTATCAAGACTGTGCTAAAAGAATGACCAAAAGCAGTTTCTTTGTTTCAGGTGACAAATGATATCTTCACGAAAGAGGATGGTGAGTTCTTGGTAAAGCATGGGGCACTTCCCGAGGAAAGGATACGGGCAGTGGAAACAGGAGGATGCCCACATGCGGCAATTCGTGAGGACATTAGTATTAATTTGGGTCCTCTTGAGGAGCTTTCAAACTTGTACAAAGCAGACATATTGCTATGTGAATCCGGGGGAGGTAACTTAGCCTTGTTGCTTTCACTTCAAGCAAAAACAGAAACAAGATAACCCGTTTTTCTCTCACAAAGTAAAGTTGGCTATGCCTACATTGATTCTTTTGTGCCATCTTGCCTTAGTAAACACAATGATAACATGTGGCACTCTTGCAACAGTATACTATTTCATTTGCTGCACTCAATCAGATTATTGGACCAAGCTCCAGTGTTGGATAAATGACATGCCATGTTGGAAGATTTGGAAAAACAGGCTAACGATAAATATTTGTAGTCAAAGTTTGTTACAGTTGGGTTTGGAAGATTGCAAAGGCATGCGCATATGATGAACATGTGGTGTGTCTACGAATGGTGCCTTAGACTTGGTCCTAAAAAGGAAACGAATGGTGGCTACACTACTGTTTGATTAGACTTGCATCCTCTAAATTCAACTGATCAAGGCATAAAGATGGTTTTATACCATTTATGCAGATAATTTAGCTGCGAACTTCAGCAGAGAACTGGCAGACTTCATCATATACATCATCGATGTTTCTGGAGGTGATAAAATTCCTCGCAAAGGAGGCCCAGGCATCACCCAAGCTGATCTCCTGGTACATTTTCTTCTCCTTTTTTTGGTGAAATATCTCTATTTCTGTGCAAGTAGCAATGGCATCTTGCTTTCACTCAGGTGATCTGTGTAATGGAAATGATTTTATTACCATGTGTCTCTACTTCAATATTCCAGGTGATAAACAAAACTGACCTTGCAGCAGCTGTTGGAGCTGACTTAGCTGTGATGGAGCGAGATGCTCTTCGGATGCGAGATGGAGGACCCTTTGTCTTTGCACAGGTGAGGGAAGTGTGGACTTCGCAACCCACATCTCACCCTAGTACTTTCCACCTCATTTTGCATTAGTTCCTTCTGTCTCTATGTCCATCTGACTTTTTCTCTCACTCTCTCTCTCATGCACGCGGATCGTTTCAGACCACTTGGAACAGAGAGCTTTGGGAAAGTTTTTATGATGAGTGGTTTTCATCATCTAGACACATCCTTGTTTCTGGAGTTTCTTCTATGCACATTCTGTATATACATGAGGGCATGCAAATTACTGAATTTGGACTTTCTTGAAAGAAATGATGGATCTATGAAGTATGTATTTGCAGGTAAAGCATGGCCATGGAGTGGAGGAAATCGTTAATCACATCTTGCAGGCATGGGAGGTTGTGACGGGGAAAAAGCGGTACTGATCCTGCCTTCTAGCGGTCCCAACTGGTCTTTCCTTTTTGCATGCTCTCTGACCGGTCAAATGTTGTGCCTTTGGCTGTTCACTGAAAGTTACTAAACGAGTTTGAAAATTAATAAATTGGTTTCAATAGTGCTGATAATAGAGTCATGTTCAATTAGAGAATGGATGTGTGCACGATTTATTTATTTATGACGATAATGTAGTTGCATGAATTGGGTAACACGGAGTTATCCGTGCTAGCGGGTATTGATTTACTTTGAATTTGCTATTTAACCCACGAAACACGCATAGAGATGGGCAGGGGATGCAGGGAATTCGTGCCTTGTTGAGTACTACCCTAGATGGGGCAAATTTTCCTGCCGAGATGCCCCAGGTGTTACTAGGCGGGGCAATCGGTGGCGCCTGGCTGGTCTAGGTCCCGCCCCTGTCCCGTGTATATTCTTTGAAGAAATATGTTGTCTTTGATATTATTTATATATTTGTGGTAAATGAAAGTATGATAAAAATACCTTGCTTTTATAAGAGATACAAAGTGAGAAAGTTCTTCGGGTAAGCAACTTGTTCACATTGTCCCGCAACATCTAACTCGTGAAAGTTGGAACTTGTTTGACTCTATAAAACCAACCATTCTTTCCTAAAGTCGCCTGAGATGTCGTTCTTGAAAAGTAAACATAAGAAAAATGTCAAATGACCATTACGAAAGTGATATTTAGTTCTTTCTGGGCAGAAGCTTATAAGTCTAGAGTGGTGCTCCATTGTCTTAGTGAAGGCCGGGGCAAGATTTTCATCCACGGGGTCGGGAGGGGAATGTGATCCCCCCCAACTCCATTGCCTCCCCGCCTCATACCCATCCCTAAATTTAGCATCTGACCGGCTACTAATCTTTTCTGCAGAATCAAGAGCGTTTCACCTTTTTAGGTCAGTGAACCACTTATTTAGCCACCTTGAATTCGGCAGTTCTTGCTTGTGTTTCGAAATGACATGATTCATTAATTTGTCACGTGATATGTTCCTTCGTTAAGAATCGTCTGCGCCATGAAGAATCTCGTCGTCCACAACATAGGTGTGTCCGCCCTTGTCACTCAGTGCCTCAATGCCATCCGCCTCCTTTTTGCCCCTCACTATCCTAGATTGTTGGCTTCGACATCAAGTGGCACTTGAGCTTCGTGCATGGTGTCCACCACCCCATCGTCACCCTTCACCTCCATGCCAGTTTGGAGGTGGAGATGACGGTGGATCCCGACGAAACTGGCGGTGAAGGAAAGGATCGGAAGAAAGTAGAGAGGGGATTTGAGATGCCATGGAGGGAGCTAAAGTGGTGAATTCTAGATAAAGTCGAAGATTTTATTGGACAAATAAAATTTTCTAATATTTTTATCATAAATTGGATTGTACCAAATATGAGATGGGATTTTTAACGATTCGTAACATGTTTTGAGAATTTTTTATTCATTCTTATCTTATTTTATCTTAATCCAAATCCGGACCATTAAATCCGAATGAGTATAAGAACCCGAGAAAATATTGGCTGGGTTTTATCCTCCATGTAGGCGGTAGGTAAGACCATTTAAAATCCTACACGTGGCTCCACGTAGGCGAGGGGTTAGAGGTTTAAAATTTGGAGAAAATATTGAGTACCCTAACAGTTGCCACACAATCCCTAACAGTTGCCACGCAATCCATGCTCTATCCATTCACGGGTCGACACCTGTCCAGGGACAAGTCCACGTCTGCTTTCTCTTCTCGTCGCTTCTTTCCTCCCAATAACTCTCGGCTCGGCTGGTGGCTCGGCTCGACTGACAAGAGAGAGGACGGATGAATGGGTAATAAATGCGCGCAGCACTCCCGCTTAAAATTTCTCTCTCCTCGCTTAAATTTTCTGGATTTTGTCTCTCTCTCCTCGTGGAAGACTCTTTGCTCTCTCTTCCTCCTCCGACGCTCCTTCCGGTCTAGCGATTCCTCCGACGACCGTTGCTCCCTCCCGACGACGGCCTTTCTCTCTCCACTCGACGGCCTCATCTCAGGGCTCCATTCTCTCGGCGCACTTTTTCCTAAATCGCACTCTCTCCCGACGGCCGATTTCGCTTGCCTCTCTCCGTCCCCCGACTCGCGACCGAGAAGCAATTGCTCTGCCCTACTCGAAGCAATCCTCGAGAAGCCCTAAATCTGCGATCGCATGTCAGGTTCGATTTTATTTCCGGGTTTTTATGTTCGCATCTTTGTTTTGGGGGAGAAAGCTTGGCCTAAATCTGCGACCAGAAGTTCACTGGTTTATTGCTTCTGATTCTAAGTGCAGCAACGTGAGAAAACTTAGGTGAATCATTGATGACAAAATGACGGTGATTTGATTTGCTTGCTGTCCGACCATTGTTTCGTGCAGATACTTGAGCACTTGGCAGATCTCAAGTCTCCTTGGAACTGCCCCGATGGAAGGCCGGTCATGCATCGTTTGGTCGACGGCCTTTCTCTCTCCACTCGACGGCCTCATCTCAGGGCTCCATTCTCTCGGGGCACTTCTTTGTAAATCGCGTTCTCTCCCGACGGCCGATTTTGCTCGCCTCTCCCACGACCTCCACGCTTTTAGCGGTTCTTCCCTCGCGGTTCGGTGAGGTCTCGGGTATGCCCTCGTTCTGCGTCTCTTCTTCCTTGCTCAGCAACACCATACTGCCTCTCTCTCTCTCGAGTGTGTCTCTGTGCATTCTTTCATCCATGAGGCAAGCATTTCGATTAGGGTTCAGGGGTTTCGCCACCCCTTCTTTGAAGTTCGTCCGGGTACTCTCATTTTTGCGTGAACCCAGCGTGAATTTTATAGTCTTTCTTTCCAGATCGGTCATTCAGCACGTTGCTGACTTTTTGCACGTTGTAGCTTCGCGGCTACTCCGAGATTCTGGGCTGGTCGTTCTATCGTCTTGCTCGGAACGAGCAAAATGGTGTCCAAAAGGGGCGTGTCGAATTCGTCGACACTTGAGTCGGCGGCGACTTCTGAGGACAAGAAAGGGAAGAAATCGAAAGGATTGGTGGCTTCAGTTCCTAGTTCTAGCAAAAGTGTCAAGGTACTGTCTTTTAATCGAACCTATCGTTCCACCCCTGTTTTGGGGAATTGACCATTTCGCATTCGTTTTTTCTGCAGAAAAATTCTAGGGCAAGCATTGGTGAAGCCGTGTTGCCTAATAATGACCTGGCCAAAATTGAGGCAATGACATTTCATGAATTGAGAGCTACATTGAGGTGGGGATGAATTGTTTTAGTTGCAAGCGTGTGATAGTCATTATAGTGTTTCCTGTGTAACCTTTACAGTAAGCAAAAATCAAGTTTTTCAATTTGATGCTTGCAGAGAGATTATTGAGTAGGGAAGTGAATATTACTGATGGAAAACCATGAGGTCTTGAGAATTTTCCTTCAACAAAGAGCAATTTGTTTATGAAAATGAAATTTTTTGCATCACGCTTTTTCTCAAAATGATAATGAAACCTGTGAGTCCTTTTTTGTCTTTCTATGGTTGTTTCTGAGGCTTGTAAATTGTTGTTGTAAAGCATGTGGGAAGAGTACACGGAACGATTGGGTTGAAGGACTGGCTCCCTACCTACTGTTGCAGTTTAGAGGCATTCTGATTTGTTATAGCAAGTGCATTTGACCCCAATGAATTGTCATATTTTGACTGAGAATGTCGGAGTCTATATAGACATTCTGATGTTTTAATCTAGTTAATTGATATAATAATATGCTTGTAGTAGAGTTAGACCATTTGCTTTGTGTCTATTCGAATGAAATGCTTCTCATCTTAAATAAAGATCACAGCCAATGATCAGTTAAGTTGCTTATGAGATATAATTAGCATCTCAAGTGATGTTGGATGAATAATAAAATCGACATGAGTTGCACTTTGTATGCTGTGAGTTCCACCCGAATCTCTGCAGAAGCATAGTCACAAAAAACAAGAGAGAATTAAGTCTTGATCTCTATTCGATAGATAAATATCTGCTTTAAGCAAAGAGAGAAATTATGTTAGTTGAATATATTTAAGATAGCATGGTCCATAGACTCTGTGCTTTGAAATGGCCTAGCTAAAATGTGATGAAAGATGATCAAATTGTTATATACTTTAAGCCCAAGTATGATAATTTATATTATTGGGCAATTAGAGTTTTCTTTCATTATTGTGAGTGCTTTTTCTCACATTTATCTTCCTGGTACTTAGGACCTTGCGGGGAAGTCGCTCGAATCTGCACGAGTATTTTAGAGCTATATACAAGGTTAATCATATTCTACCTGGAATGACATCTTTCTGATGTGAATGACATTCTCTTGCATGAATATCTCTAGGTTTGAAGTTATCTGACATGGCTTCATCCAGGTGGTTACTGAAGCAGACATCGAAGAGTTTGAGGCAAACTATAGAGGTTCTGATTCTGAAAAGAATGATCTTATTGATCTATACGAAAAATTCAAGGGTAACATGAACAGTTGTGATTGATATGTCCTTTTTCCTCTCTTTTTTCCTTTCTTATAGATGCCTATCTGACATAAAAGTATTTGAAATCTTTTGTACGTTTTCCTTCACAGGCTTTACTCCCAAGCTTGATTCCCACTGCTTTAAGGATATCATTGATGATGCAATAGCAGCAGGTTGGTTTTTTGACAATTTGATCTCTTCTTGATTGTTAGATTTACTTTTAAACCTCAGAATTTGAGACTTCAAGCAGGGCTGGGCTTCATCGTGTTTTATAGAGTTTAATAACAGCGAGGTCAATATTTAAAAATAATTTTCTTTCACAATGATAAAATTTGGCATAGGTTGCTCATTTACTTTTATGGAGAGCATCCTTTTTTGTCTCTTTATGTTTCTAAATAATGCTGGTCTGAGGATACTGGTGTTTAGTAGCCTAGATCTTATGCGTACTTGATAATGTAGCGTACACTATCCTGATATAGTGCTTAATGCATGCTCTGTTTCTCTATGTCCTACAGGAACGTTGAAGACAACCGAGGCATACGAGAAGTGGGCAAAGCAAATTTCCAAAACTGAACCACCTACAGATCCTCTTAGAAAGAGGGAGAAGTGAGTGACACAGCTGCACTGGGCTTTCTATTCTACATAATTTTTGCTTCGATTTCTTGATTGTACTGTTAGTAGTATGTTCTTCTTTTGAATTGGAATGCTAATCTTTGTTTCCCATTTCTGATAGAGCGAAGAAGAAGTCAGGCAATCTTCTTGCAATTATATCTCAGTGTGGTAGCGAGGAAAGGAGCATTTTGATTCCATGTTTTCATCTCTGGTGAATAAGTACGGTGGTGGAATGCGAGTTCCCAAGAAGAAGAGTTTGAGGCTGCAGAAAGAAACTTGAGAGCTGAAAGTCTGCCAAAAAGTCCAAGCAGAAATAACAGGAACATGTGATGTATTGGATTAACTATGTATAGCTTTGGTTGCTTTGAGCACTCTCTTATGCTTCTAATTTCTGTAGCCAAAATTGGTGTGTTTGATTTCCCCTTTGTTTGAATGATATTTTGGGATGACAGATGCTCAATGCACTCTTGGTTCGTTTCCTTATCTTCTGGCAGCGCAAGAACTACATTTGTTGTAATACTAGAAATTGCTGCCTATAGTTTTGTGCATGCTTAAGTTACAGGAACTTTACTTTCCCAAATGGGATTGGACTACTTTTCTAGCAAATGGCTGATCATTCTTCAGGAGAAAATATTCAGTGGTATGTGCGCACTTACCACTTAGAGATCGACACGCGTCCTGTAGGACCCGCTGGAAAATGGAGAGGCAGGCTCGGCTTGGCTCAGCTCGCTGAAGACGAAAAGACAAGTCACGACTCCCGCCCAAAAGATTTCTCTCTCCTGCATTGAATTTTCTGCAATTTTTTTCTCTCTCTCTCTCTCTCTCTCTCTTTCTCTCCTCCTCTTCCCTCTCGCGACGTCCGCTCTGCTCTCTCTCTCCCCCCTTTGCGAAGTCGTTCGACGCCGACGCCGACGCCGATGCCCTCCGCTTCCTCCCCTGAACCCGACTCTGACGCCGACGCCCCTCCGCCGGTTGCTTCCGTCGGTGTCGGAGTCCATCGCCCCCATCTCCTCCGCCTCAGCCTATGCACCCGACGCCAACGCGTCGAACCACGACGGCGAAAATGGAGGAGAGAGAAACAACGAAGCAGAAGACGGAGATGAAGAAGTAGAAGCGCGCGCGCTCGGGGTTACGACATGGGTCGTCGCGTCGGTCGCGTTCCGGCTCGCCCTCGTCTACCTCCCGGGAACCTCCGCCTGTCCACCCGCCCCGAGGTCGCCAGCCCTCTCACCAGCATTCGCCGCCGTAACGCCGCCTCTTTTTGCTCCGTCGATCGATTCCCGATCCCCGATCCCCCACCCCCTCCTCCCTTGAAATCTTGGAGGTCCATTTTCGACACGATTTCTAGTTTTTCTTGTTTGTACCGCCTACGATGGCGAAGGCTATTTTTGGTTGAAGCAGTCGGTGATGTCTCCCTACGCGGGTTCGGCTCCGTTCGATCTCTCGTAGGAAGGAAGCTGCTTGTTTGCCTACTGGTGTGTCGTTGTTTGATGCTTTGATCCCTTCCACAGGTTCCATGTATCACGGTTCTCCTTTGCTGTTGCTCGTTCTCGGACCTCTTGCTGTCAAAAGGTAACTACCGGAGTATAGCCAATGCATTTTGAAGGCTAGGTTGATTGTGAGCTTTGCTGGTTATCTGCTAAAATTGAACTAGATTTATCTAGCGTTATCGAAGCAGAGGCTGTGGCTTGTGCGAAAAGTTGTTTTCGATTCCAGAAATTGAATTTCTTTTTAGGGGAGACTTGGAAGATGTTCTCGGAGCGATTCTGCATATAGGAACTGCATTTGCTTTAATTGCGTGGTTGATAATTTTTTTTACGTGGTATGTTGCACCTCGCACTTACTCTTTTAATGTTTTTAACAGTGAGCATTTCTTTGGATGATGAGCTCCACAAAAGTCAGTGATAAAATTGGTTTTCAATTGTTGCTGATTAATCACCTAGATAAAGCTCACATTCGAGAACTGAAAATATACATGTTCAGTTAAAAATATGCCTGCTTTCATGCCCTTGCTTTTATGTTGCCTTATCAAAGTGCACCTCTGCAATTGGAGATTGACCAGGGCAAATTTTTGTTCCCATGGAATTAGCAGTTCATTGTTTTCTGTGGCATTAGTCAGATTGGAAAGCATGGTTCAAATGACAACAAGGGGAGAAAAAGTGACATTGAAAAAGAACTTGGATTCTCTGTCATTGCCCATGGGCATTATATGGCTTTCTAATGTCTACTTAGTCTAATATTCAACATTTACTGTACTGGGAATAAGCATGTAATAACGAGATACTTGAAATGCTCAAGGTATATGGTTAAGAGCACTTTATTGCTGCCTACTACCAGACACATGGCGAGCGTGAGAGAGCAAGAGCAAGCATACGACCAGTTGGAGGACAAGATGAGAAGAGAATGTGAGAAACGAGAAAAACAATTAATGGGTCAATGTAACCCTGAAAAAGTTATTTAGTTACTATAGAGCAATATTGCTCTATGGTCAATCCCGCCTTTTGGTAGATGGTATTCTAGAGATTTATGTTTAGCTAGGTCTACTTATCTGATAGAGTTGTGCATACTTGAGCTTCGAGCCCACGTCTTGTGCTGAGCCTTCATGATATCATTAATTAATAATAAAAATAATTACCTTGAAGAGGATATTTTAACTGCGCTCAGCATTTTGATAATCTATTTCGACTCTCTCTTGTCATGATGTGCAGTACACAGTGTTATTTTGGAGAGAGATTCATGCCGTCCCTTCTTCCATTCAGGAAGCATCCACAATGACTTCTACAGCGTCACCTGACAATTATTTTTCTGACATGTACCACTCTCCTCCAAGGCCTTTGCCCTATGACGTAGAGCCAAGGCGTTTGTGCATGCAGAGGGATGGACTGGTTCCAAGGCATGAGAAGGGTTCAAGTCATGCCAATGAGGAATCAGAACCTCTTAGGAGTGACATGGATGGGGAATCGGATAATATTTGCTCAGAAGGCAAATGGACTAACTATGCACATGAAAAAGGTTTTAAAGAGCAACCATATAAGACCTCACTTAAACTATCCTCGGCAAAAGTGAATGCTGATATTGGGCATATTTATACGACATCAGAAGAGGAAGATGTTTGTCCGACGTGTCTTGAAGGTAAAAGTTTTTGTATTAGAAGATTGGTTGCTTGTTGCTTTCTTATTGAGCTGACAATTATTAGTGGGCTAAGCTAATTCTGAATAAGGTGAAGTGCTGAATAAGTTTTAGAAAAGGGATCAGACATAATCTTAGGCTAGTTCAACTTGTTCACTTTCATGCCTAGATGTAGTTGAGTTTTCAGCTTGTAAACTATTTAGAGATCCAATCTACTGGTGAACTTGATTTTTTTCTGAAAGAAATTACCTTACCATTGTATGCTTTTGTGCTTTCCTTTTTTTCCTGGGAATATGCTGGCACAGATGCAGATTCTTTAGAGAAAATTTTGAAGAGAACTTTCATCTGAAAAAAAAAATAAAAATTGACAATAAGCTTATGTGGGAACTAGGGAAGTACTTTCATGAACTTGGAATTTGGGTCTGATTATTGCCTCAGACAGTGGCAGCAGAAATATTGTGTGCAAGTTGGCTTGTTCAGTATTGGTTTATAGTTTTGTAACATGTCACTGCAATGTTGTGATTAATTAAATTGTTGATGTTCTTGATGAATTCTATCAATTTTTACTGCTTACTAAATGCAGAATATACGCCTGAGAATCCAAGAATAATGACAAAATGCTCTCACCATTTCCATCTTGGTTGCATATATGAGTGGAAGGAGAGAAGTGACATCTGCCCTGTATGTGGCAAGGTAATTCTTTTCCTAGATCCCAACAGCAAACATGCATACATACATGCATACACATGTGATTACTGTGCTCCAATGATTGCTTCACCGTGGCACAGACCACGATTCTTAGTTGTTGTCTGACCTCACAGAGTGACCTTTCTCAGGGAAACTCTTTTTTTGGGGTAGGAATTGGGATTGTTTCTCCCTCTGCTTTATGCACGTTGGGTTGCAATCATTTTAAGGACACGTTAAGAGCTTTTTACACAAGAAGATATGCTATGTGGTTTTCAACTGGGATCGGTAACTTTTGAATGGTTATAACCTCCATACTAATCCCTGTACAGGTCCTACTGACACCCAGGATAAGCTGTTATGCTTGCAGCTTATTGCTTTATAATTGGAGGCTTTCCTTTTCTTGGCGATTTTGCCAGGCTGGGTAGTTGTCATAAAAAAGAAAGATCATTGAACAATTACCTAAAACAATGGCAGAAAATAGTAGTACATTTCTAGCCTCATGAGCTTCTATGGGTTGAGCATGCTGCCAACATTTCGGCAGCCTCTCACCGACTGATAGTTGTGGCTTCCTATGATTTTGCGGCTTCACAAGTTATGGGATTGCTATATGTCTTCTATATTGATTTAGAGGCGGTGCCATTTTGTGTGGGCAGTTGAGAAAAATCAAGATGTTCTGGTATTTCAACTGTTTTCTTCTCCTAGTTGTGTGCTTAATTGGACCTTTTTCTGTTTGACAGATGATGGTGTTCGATGAGACTTGATCTTAGGTGAATGCTCGTGTTGACGATACTGTCAGCACTGGGAAGAGAAAAAGAATCCTGTTAATATACTTGATGAAATGTAAAGAAGTCTCTGTGCATATTCCAATTTCTCAGACTCTCTCTCCAAAGACCCATTATACATTCCTTCTAAATTATCTTTTACTTTGTTTAGACTTGGTTATGCTGCTTGAAACTGCAATTGTAAATACGAGCAATATCTCAAGTGCATATTGGTAAATGTAATTGTCTGGTCGTTGCCTTTCCATTTTTTGGGTTTGGTTTAGTTATAGAAACTACATATGAAAGAAAGTGCATAGTGGCCAACCAAACGACACGCTGTCTTGCTTTCGCGTTAAGGCGCTGTCAGGTTCTCTTCTCTGAGTTTGCTGATGCTCGGGCTTTGCCCTTGGTAGAGCGACGTGTAAGACTCTGCAACTTGTTACTTCGGTGCTTGCTGGGCTTCTGGGGTTAGATTTACAATGAAATGCTTAATGTCGGTCCCAGTGCATGACTTCGCTTCTGTAGTTAAGTCACTAGTTTAGCGAACGGCAGCTTGATTTACCTTTGGATTCTCAAGCAAAATGCCGTAGTTTTTCAGACTCCGGCCAAGTGAAGCTGGCAACACTTTCTGTTCACTCAGAAAAAGAGAGTACGAGAACAAAAGATCGGATGTTCATTTCTTTGCCAGGCTTTGGGTAATTGAAACGAGTAAATCAATCGTCACGTATGTGAGAAAAGCGATTTCGCATAACCATAAAGCACATCACAAGTGGACGTTTATCTGTTGAAACAAGGTGTTGGCAGGCAATGGCAAAAACAGAGCCAGCAAAATCTCCAAGAACCGTAAGAATTTATTCACTCATTTTTCCTATATGGTATTTATAGTAAAACAGATAACACAACCTGCTTTTTTATTTATTTATAAGTAAACACACAAGCATGACATTTTCATTTCATCTACTTTCCACTAGTGATAATCTGAAAGGCTCGCAGGAAAACCTCGGGGGGCTGGTCACCACTCAATCTGTGCTTCCCATTTATCTGTTGAAAATAATGATCTCAGAAAAGGTATCTCTATGTCATCCAAAAATTAAGGCAAAATATGAGAGAGAGACAGAGACAGAGAGCCGGGGGGGGGGGGGGGGGGAGGAGAGAGAGAACATCATTTACCACGAAATGCAGAACCCCAGAAATGTTCGATGAGTACAGTTCGAGCTCCTCATTTACCTTGATGGAGCAAAAGAAAATTATGAAAAGGTTCGTGAGATTCTTAGAATCAGTGGCAAACATCTGGAAGCTGCCAAAACTAAAGAGATTAACTGCAGTAGATTTGAACAGGATCATTGAAAAATTCATGGAAAAAGGAGATAACACTTTCCTGAGTCAGCTTAGAGAAATGAAATCTTTTAACTCTGAAAAGCTCCTTCTAGATATTCTACATAATTAGTCACGCATTCTCTCCTGATCTCTAGGTTCGAATGTGAAGCAATGTGTGTGTGTGTGTGTGTGTGAGAGAGAGAGAGAGAGAGAGAGAGAGAGAGACCTCTTGCAGTCCATTATTTGGATTATCCAGAAACTCGGCTGCCCCGTCTACTCCAACCTTGGCAGCAGCTTCCACAAGGAATTCTCTGAATCCACGTTATACAAAGTGTTAAGTTCGAGTGTGCACTAAAAATTAAAATGAAGATGAGCGAGCTTCATCAAAAGAATGTTGGAAAAAGCTTCATTTCTAGCTTCGTGTTAAGTATAGCTTAACCAAATTTCCCTAGGGATAGAGTAAAGTCTGGCAAAATGGTCTCTTTATGATTCAAATGAAAAATTAAGGACATACGATGAAATTGGTCAGCCTCTTTTCTTTTTTTCTTTTTTGACATTTTCTCAGAATATGAGGATGTAACGCTAAAAATTAGAGAAGAATGGCCCTCTCTCCCAGCTTAGTAACCTTTATTTAGGATAACCAGCACACCCAACAATGATTTCCCTGTGTCTTACTCTCACATTCAAACACTATTAAGAACAACCGTAATGGTTCGGAGAGATCTTACGTTTATCTTCCAGACAAATTGGGCAGTAGAATCAGCTAAACCAAACTTTTTCTATCTTGGGAAGAGGCTTAAACTATTCAGACCTAGGTTAAGCCAAAGGTCATGATGCATGTTTGACACTATGGCTGTAGAGGATTTTAGATTCACAAAGACTATTCCCAATGGAATAAAGCCAATTCTTAAGAAAAAATTACAGGGGAAGAAGATGCATCTTAAGAGATGATGCAATGATAAGGGATTTTCCAAAGCTCAGCAATCCACTTCGATGCATGTGTGGACACATACAACCACATGTAGCTCAATGCATGTACAGGAAGTGAATCTACCTGTCACCAATATATCTTCCCTGGGTGAAGTAGCCAATAAATAGCTCCTCCACAAGTTTTTGTTGCTTCTCGAGCCCTCGTGTCCCAGCATAGTATATAAGCTTGTGGCTATCCACAGTATTTCCCCTGTTCATATATTATATATGTTACCAATATTCTCAGCACAACCTCTTGCTTTGGGAATTTAAACATCCAATGTACACATGATATCATAAGCGTCTTACGTGAGACCAGACATGTTGTATTCCAATCCAATACCTCTAAAAACCTGCAAAATGTGCAGGATATAAAATCAATAGTTGCATAAATAACAAATTTATGGTGTTCAAAAGGAGAAAGGGAAAACCTCACGTATACGAGCTTCCATGCTCTCTGATCGAGATCCAAACTTTTTCAGGTAATACTCTTTCTTGTTGACACCTTCTTTTGGGGCAGATGGATTCAGAAAAAAAAAGGATGCCATTTGATCTGCAAGCCCGATGAGACATCAGTGAGAATGGAAATACACCATGGTGAAAAGGCACACAGGTGCATGAATGAGAGAGAGAGAGAGAGAGAGAGAGAGAGAACCTCAAAATCAAACTGATCCTTTGCAGTGGCTATAGCCTTGTCTAAATTCTTTTTCCCTACACAGCACCACGGG
This sequence comes from Eucalyptus sideroxylon, assembly GCA_014182405.2. Taxonomy (NCBI): domain Eukaryota; kingdom Viridiplantae; phylum Streptophyta; class Magnoliopsida; order Myrtales; family Myrtaceae; genus Eucalyptus; species Eucalyptus sideroxylon. The sequence continues at coordinate 11,335,242 of CM024552.2, read as the reverse complement.
CAAACGGTATCCGAACTAATGTCAATTCAAATGAGCTTCTTCCCAGCATTGTTATCAGCTGACTTGGCCATAATCTTCACTGATCAGCAGATATTCTGGATAACATAGATGAGTCAGATTTCTATCTGTCCGGGATAGCATCGCACTAGACTCTTTATTGTGAGACAACCGCTACAAAGTTATCAAGCAGATGAAAACACGATAATTCCTAGGCATGGAGTTTACATTTAATCAGTAATCGGGGCACCACTCAATTTCTCTCCAGTCACGAAGAAGTTGTTTCTACTCCTGCTCGTATATTGGCAGTGGTTCCAGCTAAATATTCTAGCCATCGCAAGTAGGCATTTGAAGGACGAGGAAAAATATTGAGTTCCTTAGTTAATCCGCTAATTATACCATGAACTAGAACTACCAAGACTGGGCTACAAAATTGATTTACTAAGTAATGCAGTGGAGACTCCTTTAGGCATTTGAAGACGACTCGCCAGCTTGAACATCGGAGTCGATCACGGTTTTCGACATCACTCGGCTAACTAATTTCGCAAACCATCGTAGTATCCCTGGCATCGCTGTTTTCCTGATGCATGGGGCTACATCTATCTTAGAAATCAGTTACCCCACTGAGGAAAATGAACGATGATTATCTAACCTGCAAAAAACACTACTTTGGTACACATTATCCGCCCAATCAGTGTGGACTCGAAATGGGGTAGAAGAAAAAAGGGTCGGCCAAAGGAGAATCCACATTTCGAGGCGGACTCCTTTTCTCAGCGAAATCAACCCAATAGTTGACTTCCCAAAATGTTCGACTCGAGAGAATCAAAGATAGGACCGAAGCATTGTAATCAGTACTTAGGTTAGATCCTTCCAGGTATTTGACAACACTGAATTACTCATGCTTTGAACAAGAGACGAGTACAATAAAGATCACCACACATCACATTGCATGAAAATAGTAAATCGCGAACTACCTACGCAAGCGAGACACGAGAGAAGTAGATACCTGCACAGAAGATGCTTTGGTTGCCCTTCAATTCTGCATAGTGAGAAAGCTACAGAACATAATTAACTTCACAACACGCAAGAAACTAAGACTCCCTTAAAAAGAAATTCAATTTCTGGAATCGAAAACAACTTTACGCACAAGCCACAGCCTCCGCTTCGATAACGCCGATAAATCTAGTTCAGTTCTAGCGAGATAACCAGCAAAGCTCACAATCAACCTAGCTTTCAAAATGCATCGGCGATTATACTCCGGTAGTTACCTTTTGACAGCGAGAGGTCCGAGAACGAGCAACAGCAAAGGAGAACCGTGATACATGGAACCTGTGGAAAGGATCAAAGCATCAAACAACGACACACCAGTAGGCAAACGAGCAGCTTCCTTCCTACAGAGATTGAACGGAGCCGAACCTGCGTAGGGAGACATCACCGACTACTTCAACTAGTAGCCTTCGGCAACTGCAGGCGGCACAAACAAGAAAAACCAGAAATTGTATCAGAAAATGGACCTCCAAAATTTCAAGGGAGGAGGGGGCGGGGGATCGGGGATCGGGAATCGATCGACGGAGCGAAGAGAGGCGGCGTTACGGCGGCGAATGTTGAGCAACTTAACAATTTGAAATGAGTACTGGGACTTAAGGTCTTCTTATCCAGTGGATATACATCCTCTGTACCTCGCTTTATTTTAAATGTGATTAACCATGAAAGTTTTCTATTATTATTACAATTAACCATTGAAGTTACTTGAAATGCGATAAAACAGGTAGCAAATTTTGATTCTGGCAATTAAACATGAAGCTGTAGATGATGTGAATGTAAGTAATTTAGATAGATCACTTTCTTTATTAAACTCTAAACTACTTCATTAAAGGAAGAAATAAATAAGAGAAGTATAAAAGAAGTTCATTTGGGACATGCTGAGAGCATAGGCATGATGAGAGTAGATCTTCTACATGCCGTGTCCATGATATGGAATGATACTTTGTGAGGAAAGATATCCTAATCAATTGCAAAAAAATGCAGTGAAGAAGTTTAGAGCTCATCGATTCATGTGGAAAAATTAAATAAACGAAAAACATGGTAATGTCAGATATCATAAAGAATTTAACAGCAAAGCTCAAATAGGGATTCTCTCATAGATCTATACATCGAATGATTTGAACGCAGATTCACCTTGAACATCAGTTTCGTCCACTTCTTTAGCATGGAGCAATACCAACTCCTGCAAGGCTGCTTCCTAATAAAGACAATAAAACTTGACATAAGGTGAAAAGCTAGGTTAGGTGCTGATTTAAACCACCAAATAGTGCACATATTTGTCCATGCCATAGATTTTATAGGGACTCTTTTTTGTTGAGGGGGAAGGAATGCGCTAAGCAGAAAAACAGAGTCTGGCTTGCCACACAATTTGCCAATGAAACCGAAGGAAGTGAGCAGCTCAGCTTGCATTGAAAAATAGAATGGAGTAAAAGTTACCAAAAAGAACATAGTGTGGTTTGGTTTGGTAAACCGTATTAATGCAGTTTGTTTGGTTCGGTGCCCAACTGAATAAAAAAAGGGCTGTGCTCACCTCCACTATCAGCGTTGCAATGTGCATCGACCGACAACTTAAATGGATAGATCAATGAAGGTATAAAACGTTAAAAGAGCAGAGCAGCACATTCCATGAAGCTCAATACCTGAAGGGTAGATTGCGAGAGGAGGATGGACACTCCGATCTTTAACAATTCAATGGAGGATTATCGGGAGCCAATGCCTCTGCAACAAACTGTGGCCCAAGAGATGAACTTCCTATTCCAACTGCAAGTACTTGAGTAAAGCGATCCACAAGAGAAGTAGGAGGGGGCTTAATCTGCAAATTAAGCGTCAAACATTATCAAGTCAGTCAATCCGTCGGTGTTCGACGCAATCAGCTAAGCATACTAAAAGAAAACCAACGATCAAAAACCGAATTTCATGCTAACATTAATTGGAAAACCTGAAGGAAATTTTGAAATTACTGAGTCTAAGAGTCGGAAATCTCCATACATGGTCATTTCAAGTGAATAATACGTAAACCCACTCTCTTACCACACGGAGAGCAACAACGACCGGAATTCCAGAACTGACCTCACCGCTGATCACTTCGGCAGCGAAATTGCAGACGGCGTCGAGCGTGCTCTCAATCTGCGCCTTCAGGAATCAGGTCGGCGCAAGTTCCGACTTCCTCAACCGAGTGCCCGACCATGCGGCCCTCGTCCAGACCGGGTTCACGATCGTGCCCTTCTCCAGCTCCTCCATCGCCTTGAACGCGACCTGGAATCGAGGCTCCATCTTCTCCACGAACTCGTCCGTGAACCCATTCGGCTCACGTCCAAGGAAAAGCCCTAGCTCCGGTACTGGTGTAGCCAATCCACGTACCTCGGCCACAGCGCGGGAATCCTTCTCTAGCCCTCTAGCCCGCGCCTCTCCTTCTTCGCCGTGCCGTCGACCCTGCCCAAGTCCACCGAGATCTCCCTCGCGACCGATCGGGCCAGCGGCAGGGACAACACCCGGTCGACGGCGGGGAGCCTGGCACCACTCGGAAACGAGACCGAGGCCGCCTCCCTCCTGCTGGAGGTCGACGGCTTCACAGCGGAGGCCGGCAACATCTTCGGCCTGAGGGGGGAGGATGAGCATATGCCAGAGACGGAGGACGCCATCGGTGGCGGCGGCTCGGAGTCGGAGTTGATGACGAGTTCGTCGGAGGGAGGCAATCGGACGGAGGCAACCAGCGAGGCTTTTTGGGAGGCGGAGGCGGTGGGATGTGCTGAGAAGGAAGTGCAGCTCGTTCCCTCTCTGCTCTTCCACGACGAGAGAGAACCCAAAAAATATTCGAGTGTGAGGAGAGAGAAATTTTAAGCGCGCATTTATCATCCCTTCGCCCGTCCTTTCTTCCGCCAGTCGAGCCGAGCCGAGCCACAGCCGAGAGTTATTCGAAAGAAAGTGAGAAGAGAGAGGAGAGAGAAGGAAGCGCTGGGTTGTTGAGAGGACAGAGAGCGTCGGACTGGTGGGCCCCGGGACTGCGCCGCGCAAATTTTAAACCTTTGATCCTCGCCTACGTGGAGCCACGTGTCGGATTTTAAATGGTCTTACCCACCGCCTACGTGGAGGGTAAAACCTAGCCAATATTTTCTCGTGGTAAAGCCGCTACTCTAGCTGGCGTTAAGTATTTCACTGGGAGAAAATATTCAGTGGTTCGTGCGCGCCACGTCATCCGCTGACCTGGCGCGCACAAACCACTCAGATACTAACACCTGTCCCGAGTGGGACCCCTTGAAAATGAGAAAAGGGCTGGTTTTTGGGCGGCTCGGCTCGGCTCGAAAGGAGAATCAGCGTATTCCTCCTGCTCAAAATTTTTTCTCTCTCCTCACTTAAATGGGCGGGTTCTCTCTCTCCTCTCCTCGTAAAAGTAAAAAAACGCTCAGAGCCTCCTCTATTTCCTTCTCCACGCATCCCACCTCCTTCGCCTCCGTCTCCGTCTCCGTCTCCGGCTCCGGCTCCGGCTCCGGCTCCGGACCTCCGCCTCGGCCTGCGCCTGCCCAAAAGCGTCGCTGGCCATCTGCCTCTGGCATCTCGGTCTCGTTCCCGAGCGGCACCAAGCTCCTCGCCGCTGACCGGGCGTTGTCCCTGACGTTGGCCCGCTCGGTCGCGACGGAGATCTCGGTAGACTTGGGCGGGGTCGACGGCGCGGCGAAGAAGGAGAGGCCTGCTGCATTTTCTCTCTCTTTTTTCAACGGAGCGTGCGCTATTTCTTCCCGCTTCTGCCTTTCTCTTCCTCAAGCACTCCTCTCCTCTTTGTCCCGAGCCCTCTCACTCACCCCAAGCGCCCCACTCCTCTCTGTCTCGAGCCCTCTCACTCACCCTGGACTTTGTTAGACTGTGAACGGGCCGGCAAGTTCGGGCTTAAATTCAAGCCCGGCCCGAAAACAGTGGAGCGAGTGCTTCTGATCCTGCACGGAAAGGTACCATCTAATTAACCTTAAAAGTTTAACAAATAACTGCTTAATGGTTTAAGTACAACTTGATATTTTAATATAAAAGGGTGATGTTGGATGTTCCACAAGGAAGTATCCACTCTAAATAATACGTAATAAATTAAGCATTGTCTAAGTGCCAATACAAGCATTTTTCTCATTGCTAAAGTAAATAAATTTAGGAAAGTATTTATTAGGATGCATTTATTTGATGGATGCGTACCAATACAAACAAGGCTATCAATGGAAAAATACAACAGTAATGCATGCAATATTCTGCAATATACGCTTTAGGGAAATTTAAGACGGTTTTTTTTTTAATTCATTTATATTAAATTGCACATCTTCCATCTATAGTTTTGAGAATTGTTGGTGAAACCCAGAGGAATAAAAATCATTATAGAAAAAAAGTTCCTTCAACTTTGAGTTAAACTTAAATCTTGTATAATGCAAGGAGAAATGTGTAATTGATCAGCGTCAATTGGTATTGGGGCCTCGTGAGCAATTTGACGTTGACAAGCCACGATTGTAGTGGTGCTAATAGTGGCAACGGCGACACAACCTAATGACAATTCAATGTGGGATACACTTCAAGATTATTATCAAAGATGACAAGGAAAAGCGACTCCTTCCACTGGATCATGAGCAGTTATCATTCTGCAACAGCATGTCCAAGTGTAGAAAAGCAGATAAATTGGTCCTACTTACTTGTCAGTTAAGTTAAAGGGAGAGGCTCCAAAATTAGTTTTTCACATGATATTTCTAAAGAAATCAGCAAGAATTTATGCTTTCGCGATTTGATTTCAAAGGGAATTGATGTAGGATGTCCTATGTACAATTCCATGAAAAGGCTCCACTCATTTCATAGAAAAATAACTTCCAAAAAAATGTTTTACGGATTTTCTGGCGTTCATTTAAAAAAAATGAAGTTAAGGAAAACGTTTTTCATTATTAGAAGAAAAAAAAAACCTTCAAAAGTGGGGAAAAGTTCTTCCATTTCACTTTCTTTCACCAAACACATTTTCATTTTATTTTTATATTTTATTTTTTAAAATCGATTTTTTAATTATTTCCTTTTCTTTTTCTTCTTCCTTGACCGATCGTCAGCCACAGGCCAACTTAAGCCTTGCCACAAGCTGGCAAGGCTAGAGCTCACCAAATATCAGCTAGGCTTGAGCTAGTTGACCCGTGGCAAGGTGGGCGAGGCACGCAACGGTGGAGAAAGAAGGAGGAAGGAAAAGAAAAAGGAAAAAGAATGAAAATAATAAAAAATAAAAAATCATTAAACAATCAATTTTTTATAAAAAAAAAAGACATATAAAATTAAAAATTAAAAAATTTTGGTAGAATTAAAAATTAAAAATTTGATTTTTTTAAAACAGTTTTTCTTATAAAATAAAATCAAATATGGTGAAAAATATTTTCCATTTCATTTTCCTGTTTCAGCCAAACACCACAAAATATCATTATTTTCTTGGAAAATGGCTTCCTAAAAAACATTTTCCGAAAACGTGATGCTTTCCGCGAAGCGAATCGAGCCTAAGTTATTTTGGGTGTTATCTTGTTTGTTATGTTAGATATCATGGTTGGGAGTGCTATTATTACAATATGCTTATTATCTTATTTTTGGGAATATTATCTAGCAATTTACAAATTCTTTTTGTATGAAAAAGTTTAGGAGAAGGGGAGATTACCCCATGCCAAGGCCAGGACATACCATAGGCCTAGAAGTTCTCATAGTGGATTTACAGATCATTTCCTTTTCTTTTCCTTCTCCTTTCTCCTCCCTCCTTCTTCTTCCTCCTCCTTCCTTCTTCCTCCACTGCCGCACACCTGACGATGGCTGACTGCCCGGCGGCCGACCAAGATCCGGTCGCCAGATTCGGCGAGCTCGAGGCTCAACTGATCTCGCCCGAGCTCACCGGAGGTTCGTCGAGCTCTGGCGAGCCGCGAGCTCGCTGGATCCTGAGCTCCGCCACTAGATCCGGTGAGCTTGCGGCTCCCTAGACCTTTGGCGAGCTCGGGCAAGGTCCGAGCCCCGCCCAGCTCGCCAGATCTAGCGAGGCTAGAGCTCCGCCCCAAGCCGGCGAGGCCCGAGCTCGCCGGCTCGAGCGAGCTCCGCTTCCACCGATCGGGCTAGGCGGAGCCTCGACAGCTTGGGGAGGAGCTCGAACGCTCCAGCCATGGCCAGTCGCCGGTTGTCGGCCGCCGTCGAGGCCGGCCACTAGCCAAGCTAAGGAATAAAGATGAAAAGGAAAGAAAGAAAAAAAAGAAAAAAAAAAGCATAAAAATAAAAACAAAAATGTGTTAGTAAAAAGATATACGGTGGAAGGAGTTATGGAAAATGTTGTCCACTTTTCAAAAGTGGAAAACATTTTCCTTATGTTTGAAGGTAGTTCTTTTACATCAATGGAAAACATTTTCCTTGAGTAGTTGGTTTTCTGTGAAACGAACACCGGAAAATCCGAAAAATATTTTCCTGGAAGTTATTTTCCGTGAAACGAACGGAGCATAAATGAAAAATATTTCAATTATTTGCCAAAATGTTTAAACATAAATTGTTGTTGGTAATGGAAAATTTTTCATTAACTAATTATTTCAATTATACTTTTTGCAAACTAAACAAAGCTTGGTTTTATTTTTTAGGAAATTTCGATCAATGAAGTTAGGTCCATGGACGCTCACGTTGGGTGATCAGGCAAGGCCTAATTTCTTCCTTTTCTAATATTAGTAGTCGTAATGTCAAAATTAGCTTAGAGATTCGAATAATATAGTTGAAACTCTTCTTTTAATTTGGAAATTAGATTTTGGAAAAAAAAAAAAAAGTCCTTGTGCTGCTAAGATAAGCGTAGCTATTATATGGATTATCTAAGTAATGTTACATCGATTAACTGAAATATGAAGTTATTCGAATTGAGGAGAATAATTGATTGTGCGCATCTCAAATTAGCCGATCTTAGGATTATAGACCCAGTAGGGCCGTTGGTCTGAGAACCGAAAACTCGTTCATGTGGTTATTTCTTAATACTTATTTTTGGAAATTATTGACATATGATTTTGTTTTCCTTATGAAATCGACTCCATCTTTCGAAAATTGATCATACATGCTTTAAACTATCGATTGAATTTTTTAATGCTGGTTTGAGACATGAAGTCAGATGATTGTGCAACTTTGCATTATGAATTAATTATTGGAGTGGAGCATGTCGTGACAACCCATGTCGTTGTGAAAAATAAATTGAGGCGTGACTTGCATGTTGCTGTAAATTGCGCACTGGTACTGAAATTGAACGCTACTTTGATAAGATTGGATTTCCCCTTAGTTTTTTCGTATTTGCACATTGTTTGGAAATAAACAAGGTGTATTTTTCGTTTTTGTCAAAGAAGCATTTCATTTATTTCCACGGATATATAATAAAGAAACATAGTCCAATTACAAACCAAGAAAAATATCAGACAAATTCAACATAAAACAAGCTCTAGATAAGAAGATGAATAATCATAACAAGGTTAGGAGTTAAGTCCTCAAAAAGCAGATTTGTGATTTCTTCAAATCAAAATTGATGCCTGATCACTAAATCCGCATTTAGTAATTCAAAGTGGCAAGGTTGAATGCATACGGATTTAACGCTTGTGAGTATGAAATCTTCATGAAACTCTCGTGATATCCTTTAAAACTAGAGTTACATACCAACAAAATCTAAGGGAAGTGAAACCCCAAAATTTTATACATATTACATCAGGATAGAAAACTCCTCGAAACTGAATAGAGAAACTTCTAGATCTAGATTAGAACAAAAGAGGAAAGCTACTCGAAATAGGAGGAAAGCAAGAAAAAGAAAACAAAGAACCAAATAAGCCAAAGAACAAGAAAAAAAAAGGGAGGGGAGGGAGAATCTAGCTTACACCCTCCCCTACATAGAGATTAAAAAAGAAAGCTAGGTGAAGTCATTAGGCTTTGAATCATGCCCGTTTAATTGAATGCTGCTTTGCTTATTGGATTCGTCATCGTTTGTAGTTTTATACTCGCATACTATTTGCATACATGACGTGCTGATAAGGCATTGGATTCACACCCATTTGATTGAATGCTTTTTTTGCTGGGATTTGATGCATCCTCAGTAATAATTTGTACTCTCTGTTGATACATAAATTTAAGTGATTAATTTAATCAATTATTATCTCGCACGAGAAAATTAAAGGATTAATTTTTAATCCCTAGCAAAATAATTTTTGATTAAATTGCACGGCATATGAACATTAGGAGCATTTGCATTACTAGTATTAAAATTTTGAAAAATTATTATTGTAATTTAAAAAAAAATTAAAATGAGAAAAAAATGGGAAAAGCGAGGTCGGGCCACCGGGCCGGGGTAGACCGGCCTGGCCTCTTTCTTTTTTCTTTCCTTTTTATTTATCTTCCCTTGGGCCAGCCCATTTTTCCATTATTTTCGCTTAAGACCGGCCCAGCCTTCTCTTCCCTTCCTTCTTCCTCTCATGCTCTCGACAGAAAAAGAAAAGGAGCAAGGTACAAACTACAAAGGCAGGGAAGCAAAGCAGGACGTCGCGACGAGATACTCTGGTGGGGATTAGGCCGGCCACGGCAGGCCGATAGGTGGCAGAGACATGGGCGCCTGCCACTGGCCATTTAAAGGAGAGGGCGAGTTCGAGAGGAGGGGGTTGGTTTTTGAGGGGGTTCTTTTTGGAGGGCTCGGTTCAGAGAGGAGCCGAGAGAGTGAGAGCTAAGATTGAACGGAGGAATGAGAGGGAGCCTCAGCTGATACCTTGGCCGCACGTTAGCTCCATCTCGTAGACGTCCTCAAGCCCAAACCGGTAAGCCTTCGTTTTTTCCTTTGTTCGCTGCCCTTTTGTGTACGCCGGGCCAGGGTTCGTGGCTATCCGGCTCACGGGAACTCCGGCGCCCGTAGGTCTTTAGCTAGGTCGCTAGGCGTTGTTGGTCGCTTGCTGAGAGTCCCGGTCCTGTTTCGAGCTTCGGTAGAGCCGGAAAGCCCTCGCTCGATGTCGCACACCACTCGGTCGACGAAATGCTTCACCGGCATCTAGTTTTGCCTTTTGTCCTTTTTGGCCAAAGTCGAGTGTCCACGTATTGATTCGTTCTGTTGAGGTGTTGTTTTCGTGATTAGCGTTCCCGGCATTAGTCGTTCGGTCGTTTTGCTGCCCCCGCCACTGCCATCTTTTACATCGTTTTGTGTTTCATGCTTTGTAGCCGACAATGGTCGTCCGATGACGAGAGTAATCACAGGAAGGTCGGCCGGCGAGCGGTGGTCGGAGTGGACGACCGATGAGGGGTTACTACTTGGCGGCGGCTTGAGATTTGGACGAGGTTTCTCTAAAAAGCATAGGAGCTTCGGTGAGGGCGGTAGCTCGTTGAGGAAGACCGCCCAAGGAAGAAGTCGACCTGCAAAAGGGGAAGAGAAAAGAAAAGAAAAATAGTAAAAGAAAACAGAAAAAATTAAAAAGGGCTGGAGAGTATGCCATGTGTGGACGTTTGGGAGAAGGGGATTTGAAGTTGGGCTTACGTTGAGGTTTAATGAGTTCGAGCTAGGCTAGGCTTAATTGGGTCCAAAGTTGGGGTGGGCCTTGTTCAAGTTTTGAAGCTGCTAAGTGGTCGGGTTGGGCTTTAGCATAGAAACCCATTCTCTCTTTTAGTTCTAAGTATTGGGCCTTAGTTGTAGTTTGGCAAATTGGGCGTGGTTTAAATAGGTTTGGATTTAATTTTTTTGGGTTGGGTTTGAATTTTGTGAAGTTGGTTCGGTAAAGTGGACTTGACTTTAGGGTCTAATGAATGTCCATGGCCCATACCAATGAGACCGAATCGGACTAGATCTAGAGACCGGACCCGGGTCCCATTTTCGGATTAAAAGAATAATAAAATATATTTTATTATAAAATATTAAAACATTAAAATAATTTGAATTTTTTTAAAAAAAATGGAAAAAATCTTAGATATTAAATATTAGATTTTTAGTGCTAATTCTATTTCAGAACAAGTTCCGCTATTAAAAAAAATGAAAATCCTTTTATAAAAAATTGTACCCAAATTTGAACAAGCCTTTAGGGCTTCACAATAGGGGTTGTTTTGTTTTGTTTTGTTTTGTTTCTAGAGATTATTCTAGGTCGTTATTTGTGCATTTCAATTCAATTATACTTGATTGCATAATTTTGATATATTGATTATCATTTTCATTTTTAGAATAGTTGAGATGAATCTTATAATTTTCACTAGGTTGCCCTACCACTTTGATTAGCAAATAGTTAAGTTTAGATACTGAAAGGGCTTTAGTTAAATAGCTAGGGTAGTCAAGTCCTCGACTTCGAAATCTCTTATTGCGTATGCATTAAGATGACACTTTCGCGTCTTGACTAAAGTTTCTAGCCAACCCTCAGTAATGGCTAGTGGTTAAAAGTGAGCATGGTTCTAGGGCAGAACTTGGAATCTGAGAATCAGATTGGTGGGAACCTACAAGTTTCAGGTTCCAAGATATGTAGGGTAGGTTCCAAGTTTTAAAAAATAATAAACCTGTTTCAATGGGTAGGTTCTAAGTCTAAAATCTATAATCTATAGCCTAGAACTTGGAGCAAGTTCTAATGTTTTTCTTAATCCATGTTTTCGTGTGATTCTCTTATATTCTATGTCATTCGATAATTAATGTATAAATACAAGTAAAACTTGGGTAGATCTTGAAACTTACATTGGAACCTGTGATATGGTAATTTTAAGGTTTTAGGGTATGCAAGATAGATTCTAAGTTCCGAAAAATGAGGAACCTATTTTAATTGGGAGGTTCTAGGTTTCGGGTGGAACCTTTATAGAACTTGGAACTACTCACCCCTATCAGTAGCAACTCCTTTTGAACAAGTGGATTAGGAAAGCCAATGTCACATGAGGTATGTACTTGAGAGAGCCGCATTTTATAAATAAGTACCTCTAAACATATTTCCTTCCCTCACAAGGGGTAGGTTGCAACACTCACCCGCTATTTGCATACATGAGGGGTATTAATTGGATTGGCGTTGGATTCTTCCCCGTTGAACACTATGTTGAAGGGATCAAATTCATTCCCGCTAGCCATTTTGCATTTGAACGTAGTTCTATCCATGTACAGGGTTTATTGACTATTGTTTGTCATTAGATGAGTTAGAAGTAAGAATGATATTAAGTTAGAAAATTTAAAAATATATGTTTGAAAGAGAAATTGTGTATATTTCGATATATTATGATGAATATTACGTTAGCCTACATACAAGCTTTGTGAGATAATTATCTAAAGTAACGTATATTAATTAAGATATGCACAATCAAAAGAGAAGCTGACACTATCACTAGATTCGCCACCCTCAGATGAGCTTAATTTGGAAGATGCTACCTCACACGTCGCCCCACCACGGATCAACAATTCCGCCTTGTGATGTTGTTGGAGAAACAAGTTTTTGTGGCATTGTTTGACATTAATTCAAACTCCAAGTGAATATTTTGATGTCACCTTGAGTTTGAGGGGATGTTAGCAATATTATATTAGAGATTCTTAAGCTATTCTATAGAATATTATCCTATATTAGAGACAATCGCGACATACTATCGATTATCTATATTCTATTGAAAATCTTAAGAATCTCTAATATAATATTGCTAACATCCTTGCTGATGGTGACATTAAAGTAGTCAACTAGAGTTTGAATTAATGTCAAACAGTGTCACAAGAACTTATTTCTTTAACAACATAGCAAGGTGGGCTTATTGATACATGGTGGGCGATGTGTGAGGTTGTGTCTTCTAGATTTGGCTCGTTTGAGGGTGGTGAGTTTGGTGGTGGTGTTGGCTTCTCGAAATGACATTTGAAAGGTTGAGAATCGAAGGGGAAACCAAAAGTAGTCGATGCGATTGGCTTGCGAAAATAAGTGATTAACTTTGTCATAAGGGTGGCCTCAATAAGGGTGGCCTCGTTGACTTTGGTGAGGGTCGAGTCTAGCAAGGGCTTGACCCTTGCCACTTGGGCATGGGGGTGGCCCTTGTCAAACTCGGTGGGGACAACGAGGACGACCCTCGCAAGATCCAACGAGGGCTGCCCTCACCCAAGCCGTGAGGGTTGTGCCCTTGCTAGAGCCAAGGAGGGCGATCCTCGCTTGTGGCCAATTGTTGGCAATGGTGGGTACCGGCTATAATCCAAAGGGAAAAAAAAAAAAATAAAGGAAAAAAAATAGAAAAAAAAATTAAAGGATAAAAAATGTCAAAAAATTATTTTAAGATGTGCATATCAATGCCGGTCGTATTACATAGGAAGGTTGACATGCCCGTTGGCGATTTCCAACCTATATTAGCCGGATGAACTAAATAGGTATCAATGTGAAAATGTTTAAGACTAAATTAATTTGATTGAAAAGTTCAGGATTGAATTAGTACAAATACGATAGATTTATAACTTTTTTGGAACTTTTCCCATTGATCTATAGATGATTAGTTGACTTCCTCCCAACACCTAGGATTAAAAGTTGTCAATTGACCTAGGAAATGATTAGTGGCAAATTTTAAAACAATTCAACTTGAATACCAGTAGCGCACCCTGGAGGAAAGACTCTATAGACCTTTGACTATGGGACAAATTTCCGAAATTGCATTATTCATTTCATATTTCGATGTCGATCGCTCGAAAGTAAAAGATGTTTCTTTTAAAATATTGTAGATTACGAGGTCGTAAATGGCGAGGCGCTACCGTTCCCATTATGGGATTTACATAATGACTGGTATGAGATTGTATTGATCCGCATAATTCATAGACCATGCAAAATAGCTCAGAGAGAGAACATAACAGACATATAAAATCATATAGCTCTTTTGATTTGCTATCTTATTTAGCAAATACCTTTCCACGTCAAGCATCTCATCATAGCTTGTAAAAAAGTATCACTCAAATTCAGTTATTATGACACATGCTAATATTCTGATTGCTTCATCGTCGCACACGCCTTCCGCTAATTACCACATCTGAACTCACGATTATCCACAAGAAAGAAAATCTCTAAACACAAATTAGGAACCAATACAGAAGAATATCTCAAATATGTACAGATAGACCATGACGTGCTTTGCTCCTATTGAATTCCCTTATTCAAACAAATATCATACATAGGACCACATGTTGCACGGATCCGATGCATGTGAATTCACCCAACACACAAAAACCCTTGAATAATTTGTTCCTCTGCTTCCAAGGATTGATGTGTATCGTAATATGCAAATGAGTCGTACTCGTGCTATTTTTGGAACTTTGAAGAGAGTCTCTAGGAGTTCAAGCCTTAAAATAATTTACTATTGTAGAGAGCAAACAATCAAAGAGAAGAACTTAGGGTGGATGCTCCCAAAAACCAAAAGAAAAAAAAAAAGAAAAATCAAACAAGAGAAAGAAAAATGTGCCAATATATGGATCTATATAGATTTTAACTATCGAATCCGATGGATTTCACGTAAAATCCGCCGGACTCAATAGTTCAGATGATGTCAGCGTGTAGACTAATCGAACAAGTTCTTGAGAGCATTTTGTTTCGAACATGGTAGGAGCACCAACTCCTTGCGGCTCTCCATTTGCGAGCTCGTTAGATTGTTAGCCGATGGCGTGGTCGGCTCGTTGCCGGAGGTCACGCCTTGTCTTCGCATGTAGTCCCATTTGTCTATGAAGAGATACAAGAAGGCGATTAGAGAGACTTGAGCGGTGAAGAGGATGTTCCACACCCACGTGGCTCTTGATGTCTTGTTGTGAAAGGCAATTACGCCTGTGTAGACGTTAATGATCCCCAGAAGGGAAACGGCTGTTCCGAGAATCCAATGCAAGAAGTACCAAGTGCTTCTCCTTTTGGTCCCCCTCCGTTGATTCATGGCGGAAAAAAAGTATTAGTAAAGGATGCTAGCAAAAGATTAAAAGGAATCCCAGACTGCTTTATATGATAATTGGGATGGTGAAGTTTATAAAAGTCCCCGAGATGGATCTGCAAGACTGCAATCCCTTTATGAACATCGGGCAAAAAAGTAATATAATCTATTTATCATAAATCTTATAAACTTTTATATGGTATGTCATATGATTTAGAAATTCTGAAAAAAATATAAAGAGTTACGATATCTTACGACCAAAGGATCCATTCTCATGGAGCCCATAAAAGGAAGACCCCTTTTCATGACAAGCGAATTTTTTTTTTTTTTTTGGCCAAGAAATGCGAGGCTAATACAACTTTTTTGTTCATTTTAATCTTAAACATTATTCAAAGTGTGCAATTCGTCTTTTTCATAGATGGCACTAAAAATTGCATGCATGGCAGCATTAAATTTTATTTCTCAACATAGATTTAGGATTGATTATTCCAATTTAAAGACGGGAATGGTCTGTACATTTTAGCAAAGATATAAGACTGAATTGTATTGATTAAAAGGTCAAGGACTCTATTACATTTCTACATAATATTTAGTAACTTATCAATGACCTTAGGGAAAACTGAAAGCTAAAATTAAGTGCCTTTTTGATGAAAATTGAAGTAAAATAAGTGACTCTTTTTGCTCGTGGCTGACTTCTACTCTTAACTTTGACTTCTTGCACCATAATTTGACTCATTTTTAGGGCGAAATGTTTAAAATTTGTACAAGGATTGACAAATTTAATCTCAATTAAGTTTTCTAATATTCTTCAACGTAAAAAATTTATTTATTTTTTTACTTTATATTGTATTAGAGAAAGTTGGAAGGATTAGCCTTCCCGTTTCCAGATGGTGCAAAGAATGTTCTTCACTTACACAAAAAGGTACAGGGGGAAAAACCTGGGACTATTCTGGCTAAGATCACATCTATATTAACAGGTAATTAGCTAGTCAAAAAACGGAGATCGATCAAAATTCGAGTGTTTAATTATTTGATTAGCACATAAAATTATTTCATAGTCGAATAGATTGCCTTTGTCAGATCAAGAAATCATGTGTTTAATGAAAATTAAATTTGTTAATCAATCCCAACAGTTTTCATCGTATTATTATAAGAGAAAGTATATTACCTACGGGGCCTCAGAAGTCCAGTCAAGGCTTGTACCCAGATGGCTACATAGAGAATGAGGCCTATTCTCTGATGATGGTTGTCGAATGAATTTTCGAAGGTTTTGATTGATAGTATAGCTCCAGATGTGGCGAGGAGTAGTGAGAGTACCTGTCAAATAAAAGTTAGAATATTTTAGGCGAGACATAAAAGAAAGAAAATAGAGCGAAATTTTTATAGGCGAGACATAAAATAAAGAAAATAGAGCGAAAACGTTTGCATGAAGAACCTGAGAAGTAGAATCTCCTTGTGTTCTCCTGAACTAGCTTGGTGATACATATGTTAAAAGACGGATTTTACAAGTGAATTAGGTACATGACACATGTTCATGCAGCATCAAATGTAAATTTTCTTATATGTTTTGGATCATTAGCCCTAACTTTTTGCTTGTGTCTTTTTTAGTTTATGAAATTCATGGGGTATGGCAAATTTTGTGGGATCAATTCCGATTATTTTAAAAACTCAAATTATTAGATAAAGACGTAATTTAATATTTAAATATTATAGTACTTCTCCTCATACGTATTCAGAAATTTGACCTTGTACTAAGCATGGAGAGATACAAGAAGAAAGATAAATGAGATGTTTGGAAGATTTGAACTAGTGATTTGTTACTTTGATATCATAACATTTTTCATGGGATCATTACCAATTGTTAATAAGTTTTTATCTGTTAAATAAATGAGTGATTTAATATTTGAATATTACAATATAATTTTTTATGTTCTCAAAGTTTACCTTTTCAAAATGAGTGTTTTAGTTATGATTTTTTTTTTTTAAAATAGCACATGTAGCTTCCCTTTGAATATATCATCTATGGATTTGTACTGATCATTCATGGAGTGCGCAACTTTAGTGAAAATCAGTGACGAAAATGGATTTTTTTTTTTTTTCGTGTGGAAAGTAGGAGTAATATTGTATGTATCACCGCTGCGAGTTTATTCATCTCCAATAGTATTTCTTGTAATTCAAGCACTCATTATTGGAGAATGGCTTACAAGGAATCAAGAAATGTTTTCCACAATTAAAGAGAATTGAAAAAAACACTGAAAAAGAAGCACAGACACAATGATTAGAATCATTTGAGACCTTGGTGGTTGTCATGTCCACACACAAATAAACAGTCTTTAAGACCCTACGATCCTATTCTATGCAACTGAAATCATTTTTATGTCCTCCAACAACTTTTCTTTTACGTTGTTTTTTCACGAAAGCATTCTTTTTCTACACAAATCACTCACCATAATATCTTAATAACATGTAGAATGATGATAATGCGGCTTAATGAAAGATATGTTACCTGCAAGATGACATGAAGGACAAAGAACGCTTTGGCCCGTGCGCGGTTTTCCTCTCTAATGGACAATCGTATTACGAGTATTCCAAGAGGCATTAAGAAGCCCATTGATGACCAAAGCAGAAGCCCGTGCACCGCTATCTCCTTGTTTATCTTCGCATTCATCTACAAAAAGAAGAAACAATCAAGCACAGGAACTGCGATCGAATTTAATCCCTGGAAGATCAGATGTTGCAGGGAATTAAAGAGGCCAGCTCAAACCAACGCATACACAATCGAAAAGTACGTACCTTGTGAAGATTTTGGCGCACGTTCTTGTGGCCTTGAATTTGATTGGCCTCGCCAGGTTGATCAGCGGCCAAGGGAAGAAGAAGAGCTTGACATGCGGGAATTGCTAAAACTGCCAGCATCTTAGAGTAATGCTGCGTAGTCTCTCTCTCTCTCTCTCTCTCTCTCTCTTTCTCTCTCTCTCTGGGTTCAGCTTTTGAGGATTGTGATGAAGATGAAGCCCATCAGTTTATACTGGGGAAGAAAGTGGCTGGTTGCAGAAAGCGCATGTGAGTCCTCCAACTTCTGGAGGATATATATATATTCTGTGATCATTGATTATTATGAGTATATACAAGCATATGGGAGTTTAATGGTGGTCGGTTGGCGTATCCAAGAAGATTATGGAGAGAGAAGAATAGAGGAAAATGGTAATGTAGTGTATTCTGTGAAGCTAGCTTTTCTGTGGTGTGTGGAGCTAGACATTGGACCTTTGGAAAAGCTTTTTCAACTCTTTTTGTCGTCTGTGAAAAGACTTTGCAGGCAAAGTGTAGTGGAAGGAAGAGAGTCAAAGTTTGAATGGATGGGCGTTGAAAAATCGGGTATTTCATTGTAGTTGCATGCGGCATACAGATGTCACTATTGATCCGGCAAATGTAAACTATGCCCTTTAACACTGATCTTTAGTTTCTTTTTCCTTCGAAACGGGTGAAGTTGGTTACTCAATAGTCAATACCAACCAACGCTATAAATCAATCTTAGAATACAGAGAACATATAAGTGTTTGTCCCAGTCATGCCACACCATCTTTTGAGCTCTCCGAGGAGTATGGTATTTTCCATGGAGGCGGCGACGGCGACGGCGGTAGCGGCAAGGTGCCTGTGGCGACAGAGGTGCCTGACCGACGGCTGATTAGGCGATGGTGCTGATTGTGCTGTGGCAATACACAATAGGGGTAGGGCACTAAAGAGAGGAGAGAAGGAGAAACTAGGGATTTTATAATTACAAACTTCTCAAATTGCAACTACCGATAATTTTTTCCCCAAAACAAATAGGGTCCAGGTCAATTACATGATTCAGTCTTTAATGTCATTTTTCTTCATCTTGCATATTAAATAATGTCGCAGTGTAATAAGATACTTAAATAAGTGAGTCATATTTAATACCTTCCAACTTTATAAATCGAAAAACAAAGGCCAGAAAGATACTGATTTGGGTGATTTGGGTGATGGCATAATCAATTATGCACATGAACTAGTTTACTTTCCACATTGGCTAGTCCCATAAAAATGTAAATAAACTATAAATAAATGGACACGAAATTTATAACCTACGTTACCTATAAAATATTTGGAACATTCTGAACTTTGACTTTTTTTGGTCGGAGGAAATATTCTTAACTAACGCAGAGTTAATATATATTTCATAAATATATTTTTTTGCTAAATTATCTTTAGTAAACATGAAATCAGAGGTTATTATATATAAGCTAATAGGTCCTATGACGACAAGAGATCCATCATGGTCACCAGTCATCCCGTGTCATAATCATCGAAGTAAAGACACCCATTATCATGCTCTCTACGTATGAAAAGATGGGGAAGAAAAGGGCCTCGGATCTTCAATCTGAGTGGGTGGATATGAGGGGCCCCTATGCTTTTGTTCGTTCCCTTTTGTCCTTTAAATCTGTGGGGAGCGACATAAGTTTCATCAGAGCGTCAAGATCCTATTGAATCGCGATGTTTGCAATCATCATGCGGGTTTTACTGAAATGACTTGCAAGATGAAGTTGATTACAATTTGAATAAGATAATTTTCGAAATTTATCGAATAGATTGAGTATTCATAATTCTTAGAGTCAACATTAGTATTCATCAGAGAACAAAAAAACATTAGTATTCATCATTGCTTCGCGTGTGTACATATATAAATCTTGTCAAATTCGAATTTTTTTTTTTTCAGAAGATTGATTTGATTTTGGATGCTTTGATTTTGGATGCGTACTCCATTCTCTGCTAAACGGTTCAGAATTATAGTCGCCAAAAAGGATAATTTAGAACTAAAAATGATGATTCATATCCTTCTACTCTGGCATCTCGAGGGTGACTAAATTTGTTCTGTAAACATTTGTTTAGACACATTAAACCAACACAAAAATACAAAAACATGATTTCAAGTTCCAAGATTCAGCTGATCATCACATTTAGTATTGCCAAGGACTCAAGATAACATTGATCTCATTTTCACTTAGATGCATCTATTTTGCGGAAAATAAATTATTTAAAAAAACATTTCTTTAAAGATAATCTCTTCAAAAATGAATGAAAAAAACTCATTGCTTATGAAAGTATTTAGATATAAATTGTTGGAAGTAATGAAATATTTTTCATTAACTAATTATTTCAAACAGTTATTTGAATGAAGCTTTAGGATGTGTTGTTCTTTTTTTTTTTTTTTTTTTTGAGCAAAGATACGTATGTGTGTTGTTTGGTTGAGTGAAATAATTTTGGCAAATTGGTTTTTAGAATTTTCATGCTTTTGATTTGCTAAAAACAATTAGTCAATGTAAAATCATTTATGTTTAAAGAAAATATAACTACTTAAAATATAAAAATAAAAAATGCTAACTTGAAAAGTGTTATTACAAATTTTCTTCAAAACAAATACATTTTTATTCCCGATATGTTTTCATGTTTGATGGATGATTGTGATGCCCCTGAGATAAAACAAGAAATACTCTTGAAAGACAGCTAATATCCCAAAGTCACTGGTTCTTCACATGCCCCTATGACCTTTGTCCGATACAAGAAACACTGTTTGTCCAAAGGTCCCAAAATGCAATCATTGCATGCGACATGTGGGCCGGCAAAATAGATGAATAGTGCGCTTTAGGGGGTTGGAGACGTGGAATGTTGTGATCAAAACAAAGTGGCTTTGGCCCCCACGTCCCAATGAGAGCAGAACTTGATTTCTTCGTTTCAATGATGATGGTCATTGAAAAGCAGCACCGATGAGAGGTGAGCCAAATGATGCTTCTCTTTTTCGGTTCCCCACCTTAATTAGTCGGTTCTAGTAAGTCCACAGACTTGTGATTTTAGTGCCACTAGCTTATATAGTTTGTAAAATAAAATGGTCAAAAACTTAAAAAAGAGTGTAGATATATGTGGGCCGACATTAGCTCTCCTCGAATAGTCGATTTGACAATAGAAATTACCTTGCCTCACATTGACTCACGAGTCCTTATGCTTTGATATCGACAAACAACCACGGAGAAGGAAACAATAATTTGATGATTGAGTTGTATACAGATCCAATAAATTTATTGATGAAAACATTTATATTTTTCCAAAAGCAAAGAGCAATTGTTTAATTGACAAAAGTAAAAGAACAATAGGAGTGGCTGGAATTAAAGGATATTGACAGAAGTAAAAATCTTGTTCATCAAGTGTTTGCGTATGTCCTTCTTGGTCTGAATCTCCTTTCTATACTTGTTGCCATCCAAAACCTCGCCAAAGCCTTTGCTGACTAAGTCGTCTTTGCCCTTATTGATCCGGCGCAGTCAATGACAAGTCTAATTCCTTGTCGTGGCGAGTGCACGCAACTACTAATCTTCCATTGATCATTCCGGTTTGCCTTGATTCACCTTGATCTAAAATCTTCCCTTTGGCTCAGTCAAAGTCCATGGTCGATTTTTGAGTGCCAATGGGATATGTATAAAGAAGTAAAGATATGCAGAAGGAAAATACAGTGCGATAGAAAACAAAAGATATACGCATACAAAATTTCCTATTTACATTTTATATTTACGGTTGGTGACTGTGGAATAGGAAATGTAGCTTTATTACATTGCAGATTTGTTATAAGTACTACGGTCCTTGAGCATGTCCAGATACTTGTATAAAGTCCTTGAGCATGTCCAGATACTGTATAAAGTCAACCATATTAATAAGGCTGGGTAAAGTTATATCATAATTAAAATGGTATCTTGCACTCAATTCTAGGCCCAAGACAACATTCTACACAAGTAAACACTTGGTACTAGAGCACCTTCTACACCCCATCCCATTTGTCACTAAAGCTCGTTTGATAATTCAATTATAATTTAATTCCATAGACTCCATCAATTCAAAAAATCCCTTAACGTGGTAAGTAAAGAGGGGTCTAATTTATTCAGCAGAAAATAATAAATAAATGCCAACGAGAATCCTACCGAATATATTACTAAACCCTACCAATGATTTATCATTGTTCTACAATGATATTCGGGTATCAATTTTCAATTATCATCAAACTAACCTTTTGTTCTTACTGTCAGCACTCAGGATCATCAATTTAAAAATCAGCATTGAAAGTTCCTAATACTTTTCTTCCATTTCTATTAAAAAAATATCAATCGTGAAAAAAGTTTCGCATAAACTATCAATTCATCCATAGCTTTCTTATTTTGTTTTGGTTACTCCATATCATATGCACGCCCACGGGATCCACAAGCCTTTAAAGACAAGCACCGAACTAAAGCTTATCTCATTCTCACCCTTTAGCAAAGGGGCAATCATCAGCTGCATCATGTTCGACTAGTAATTTTTAAGAAGACGAAAAGATTATGATGCTCGTTGGGTAGTCACGTCTTCTTGATTTGGTCAATCATTAAAGCGATTTCGATGACTAAAGTAAACATGATTTTGATGACTAAAGTAAACATGATACAAAGCTCGATTTGAAGAAAGAGGGACACTGCAAAAATTCACAATGATCTCAGCTTGCAATTTCAGTCATCAACATAGGAAGAGCAACCAGCCAACGCATAGCAAAACCGAGTCCTATCACTGCTCGAGCTCTAGGCTCTGCTGAAGAGTATCGTAATACGTGTTACCTGCATAACTTAGAAAAAGATACTCGCATACAACATTTAAACCGGGGAATTCGGTTTCACCAAACCCCGCATTACCTTCACCAGCCATTGCCGCGAGTTCACCCGCCGCAAACTTACCCAGTCAAACTTAAGCAAAGATCAGAAGAAGCACCCACCATCCAAGCGCCGCAGGCAAAATGAATCCTGTATTCGCATTCCTGCCGGCCCGCGAAAACCACACCCGCACATCGTCAACAACGGGCCCACAAAGCGAGCTCATGTCATCGCTCCTCGTGTTGTAGTACACGCTGTAGAACGCGATTCGTGTCCTCTCGGCCTTGGCTGTGAAGTTGACACTCGCGGTTTGGAATGTCGAGTTCGAATTCGGGGTGTAATGGATGTTCTCGGCTTGATCCCCGGCATGTGCCATCACGGCAAGCGGCTGTTTGCACTTGTCACCAGCATGGCCCAGGGCGAAGGATAAGGTGTAATCTTTCTCGGGCTTCGTCTCGACCATTTGGGAGATTATACCTTCCTTTCCCGAAAGGAGCTCGATAGCTCGCTTTCCCTGCGGAACTGAGAAATGGTAGATGTCAATGTAACGAACAGCACGGTTGGACTCAACGTTCCAGCCAGGTAGGGAAGAGGTATCCTCGTCGAGGTTGGTGGGGAGTAACACCCCGAGAGATGTGTTCCGGAACATCCACGGACCTTCTTCTAGGTCACCATTTATCACAGCATTATCTGCAAGCAACAGGACAGCAAATTATACTGCGCCATGAATGTGGGCGACTACAGATCCTTTGTATGCTTCGCAATATCAAATCAGGATGTGCAATGTGTAGTAAAAAGAGGAACGGCAACCCATTTCTAGGACTCAGGATTAGAGAAACTTAAATTTTTTCTTTTCAGTCTTCATAAAACATTTTTTATGAATATCAGGGGGAAAAAAAAGTTGTCATCTGTTCAGCTAAATCATTTAATGAGAAAGACTGAGGACTTCCAGTGAAGGACTTCTGTTTAAACTTAAGGCCTATCGATCGAAAAAACATGAAAACTGAAACAACTTGCTCTGTCAACAGAACACAAGTTTTCCTACCCTAAGATAAGCATGATCTTCGCATATCTACCAAGAAAAAAAATAAATGCTCTATAATCAATACCCATGGGACAGAGCACATCACTCCCTCCTTTTCTGTAGATGGCGGTTTAGCAATTGCTCACTTGGGATGATGAGTTGAAAATAGGATGAAATGTTCACAAGACCCGGTAAATGACATTCTATTCCTAAAGCAAAGACAACAGCAGTGCCTCTTCATGCAAGCATGCCTTGGTCACTATTCATTTGTAGTGCTTCATCTGGAAACGATTGTCCTTCCCTTTAGTGGTACCAAGGGCAAGAAACAATTCGAGAGAGTTCAATTGAAAAATTAATTGCACAGTGTGGAACTTTCATTCAGAGGAATAGTGGACCGAGCAAACAAGGGGGGACAAACGACTAAATGCTACTTGCCCTACTTCAGAGGACAAAATTCATGGAAAGAGCAAGGACAAAATTCAATGCAGAGTCAGTCGAGGAAAATCGTGGTTTCTCATCCTCAAATTCAAATTATGCCCCCAAAATTCACTTCCTTAAGTGAGCTTTCATCATCCTCAAAAAAGATCATTATATTTGGTTTCTGCTTTTCAAGAAAAAATAATAATTCACTGAATACATTGGCATACGCATGTCACACGCTTAGATCACATCTAGGAAAATCATGACTGAGCCTCAACTATCCATAAAAACGAACATGTGATCTATTATATCCTGTGCCTAGTTTGATATTGTAAAGAGGAATGAAAATGGCAATGATCTTTGGTTGCTTCATAGTAGGAACAAGCATTGACAGATCAAGTTATTTTCACATTAAAGCAAGTGCCTAGTTTTAGTTTAGTATTATATCCTGTGCATATGAGCATTAATGATCTTAAAATTGTGGGAACCCTCAAAAACATGTTCTTTTGTTTTCTCTTTTCCTATTTCCTTTTTGTTGTTGGTAGTTTCAAAAGCAAAAGATCTTTGCCCAAGAAAAGGAAAAGGTAGTAGACAGAAAAAGAATTCACCGTACTAGATTTTGAAATTTACTGTACTAGATTTTGAGCATTCCTAAGCAAAGGCGCAAATTTCTCCATTCAGGGCCCACGGATTGACCATCAAACGAATCCAGTGCGTGCATGGACCCAGTGCAAGAAAAGAAGTAACAAAGTTTTTTTACCTTTGGGCTGATCGGGAGTGAAAAGCTTCTTGATCGCAATGTCGTCGATGATGGGCCCACACGTTGGGTCGTCCTCCATCCCGGGGTTCCTGAATGCCAGCGTCACCTTGTCGTCCAAAGCCTCGAAGGCCCATGCGTACGGGTCCCACCCCTGCACGCTGTACAGCGTCTGCAGGTCGATGGTCTGCGACGCCGATGGCGGGACTGACACGTTCAACGACTCCAGCTGCGCGCAAGTGCGCGCCGCGCTGAACGTGACCGAATAAATCGACCCCTTCTCCACCGTCAGCTCCTGGCTGATCTCGGCATCGTTGCCCAGCCTCGCCGCGTGCGTGCCCTCCGGCACAATGAGGATCATCCCGCCCTGCTTCTGCCCCGACTCCACCAGCTCAACGGTGCCATTCGTCTTCCACCCAGGGATAGCTGCTGGGCCGGCTGACAACCCGTCACTTGCAAAGCCGCCCGACGGGGGTGTCTCGAAGTCGCCATTTGTGACCAGGCCTGGACGAAATCGACCAAAAGTAATGAGCAAGTGATAGTAGCAGTTCTATTGTACATCAACACAAACATTAATACCCTTATTTTCTGTCACAACCAGTATAGCTATTCCACCAAATTAAGATAAAAATGGTATTTGGTTGAAATTTCATCAAAATGAAACTGCGCATAGATTGGAAAGAGAAAGAGAATTCAATGAAATGAACATATTTTTGTATTTCTTGATTAAATTTGCAGACGAGCTTTCTCCAGCAGCAAAAATATAAGTACATAAGAAAAAAAAGCTTTCTAGTGATGTTATGCAAATTATATTAGCTATAATGATATGCTCATGTTGATTTATTTTAACGAAGAAAATTCGACACTCGCCTTATGTAGAATGGGGGTTTTAATTTAATTATCAAATCCAACAAAAATATCAATAAAAGGAGCTAGAAGAATTCCACTTATTCGTGAAGCAAAAATCTATGAGAAAAACGAAGGAGGCCAGCTAATATTTCATTGTCAGGGAGATTATTATGATGGTCACGAGACCAGCCTGCTCTCCTCAAACAAGGGGACAAAATAAGTGGCACTGTTTAAAACATTCGGATCACAATAACTTACACCAAAAAACAATGCGTAGTACTCACATGACACTACAAGTAAATCCAATGAAAAAAACAAAAATGATGAGATTCCCCCGCAGCTTCTGCTGTGTTATCGTAAGATCATGTTCAAGGGATAGCAAAGGAAACTTCATGGTTCCTTTTTATCTTCAACCTATGTATGACATGCATGTAAGATTGAGTAAAATTAAGTTATAAAATATTATGGAAGATTATATCAAGTGTTACATGTCAAACTTGCATTCGGATAAAAAAAGGAATATTTAAAAAGGCACAAAATTTGAAAAAATTGATTTTATAAAATATAAAAAAATCACAAAAAACTCCAAACTTTCATTTATCATGAATTTTTTTTTGATACATCAAAAACTCCAAACTATATTCATTATGACACATTTACAATAAAATTTTCTCGTAACATATAAAAAAAAAACCTCAAAATTTCTATCTACGTGACATATTCACCCATCAAGATTTCGTTATAAGATTTTATAATTAAAACATTATTTTTATTTCACTAAAGTCATGTGAGCATCATGTAAATAGAATTTTGACGAAAAGTAAATATATCATATAAAAATAAATTTGCAATTTTTTGTAGGTAGATTTTATTGACAAAACTTTGACAGAAGGTAGATCCATTATACAAAAATAAATTTGAAATTTGTGTGGAACAGAAAGAACTTTAAGACAAATGTATCATAAGTATAGATAATGTTTTTTGGTGAGTTTTGTTCTTATAAAAATGAATTAAAGAATCACAATGCATATTCAACCCAAATAAAAGTTTCACGAAACTAAGGCAACCCAATAAAAGATATTATCAGAAAATGAGGAAAAAAAAAGGAAAACGGAAGACTAAATAACAAAAAGAAAAGGCTGGGAGACTGACAAAGGGTAACATCCACTGATGATATACGACAAAATCGGTGATGTGATGGGAGCAGAATGACCGGAACGGGGCTCCAGAACGAGCCACACCGTCAACTCTGCGGGACCCAACCCGAGTACACTTATCTATTTGGGCCCCACTCTTCTAATTCATAGTCAAACTCCGCTTTGACCGACAGAAAGGTTATCAGCTCGCCCTTATCACGGACCATCATCGGTTTACTATAATCTAGGTTGAATTTTTTGGGGATATTAAATAATATAATGAGAATGTGGAAAGAACCACCTCAAAAACACGAAAAAAAAAAAGAGATCAAATCATCGGATGCTATGACGCTTTGCGGAAAGCACATTGGGTCTCTCAATTCAGTGGAAAGGGAAAAAAGATGCCTCTTATTTGGCGGGAAGCCCCTTTTCCCTCTCTTTTTCTTTTGAGAGAAGAGGGAGAAAATATATATTTTTTCTAATTCTAAATGTAATTTGGTACATATGCACATCTCTATTGGAGAAATGTCGCAAACTGTAATCATCCAACGGGATTGATGAATTGCCCGCGTGAGACCATACAACGATTCTACTATATATTATTTTATACACTATATGTTAATGTAGTGTATCATTGATCATTAAATCAACCAAAAAGTCTGTAGCATGAATCAAGTCAAAAAAAAGCCAAAAACCCTTATTTAAGTTTGTAAATTGGCGAATGATTGGACCTAGACGAGCAATCCGAATCAAGGAAGAGAATAAGCTTGTCTAGACTTGCTCACTAGCACATAGAACTCAAGCCAGCTGACAGCGCACATCCGATATTTCATAGCTTATAGCTTAAGGACGATGCATATGATTCCGAAATCATCAGTTTATTTTTACACAAAGTTCACCATTTTATTTTTACCCAAAGTTCACCACTTAATCATATAAGGAAGCATAAATGAATTTGTTAGGTGAGCTTATGGTCCATTGCGAACGTGCCTCCACAGATTTTCCCCGTTCCATCGATTATGTGCTCCAAAGGAGATCTAGCGACGTGCGCTTTGACAAATAGCCATTAAAGATTGTCTAGTGAAAAATGAAAATATACAAAAAGATGTATTCTTTTCTTCTTCTTCTTTTTGGGAAAAAAAATACACTCAAAAGATTTACTAAAACTTGGTTTTTGTTAAGGACAATGCCAAGAGAATACAGAAGTAAATTCGATGCGTGCGAACCCTAGTGGTGGGTCGAGTAATCATGGCGGTCCTCCCATCCTTTAAAGGGGGCATGGGGTCGACTATGTTACTAGTGTCACATTAGTGCACCCTAGCGAACACGTTAGGCTTAGGCTTAGACAGAGCAGGTGCGATTGTTGAGAAAATAATTTCTTGGAACATGGTGAAAATAATATCTTTCTTTTTTAAATCAATTCAACAAATTTGTAGTCTTTAGGGCAACTATAGAGCCTGTGACTTTTAATTACTATCTTTCTAAATCCAATTGGTGTCGGTCCCACCGGTAGACACATATAATATGATTTGTGGACCCACCTATTCACAATTAGAATTAAAAACAGTGAATACAGCTAGAAGAGAGAAAGAGAGGGAGAGCGTGATAAGGACACATCATCCGTGCTTTCGTGCCTTGGAACGACACCGTTTTATTTGTAAATCCTGCTGAAATAGTTTCTACCATACATAATAATTAAACTCAAAAAATCATTTTCCTTTTCATTATAAAAATGTCAAAATAAAAAATGAAAGGACCAGCCGGCTTTGGATTCCAACGCAGCCTGGCACATATTCCTGTTTCTTTATTTTTCTTAAAGTCATTTCTGTCTCTCTTGTTCCCAAGAAAAAGATAATAAAACAAAACACAAGAAAAATAAATATAGAGAAATCGTGCAAAAATGCAAGCGGTGAGCATAAAATCAAGAAATCACGATGAATGCAACTCCAGAAAGAAAACCCAGTTCAATTAGCTGGATTGAAGAGAGATATCTGAACTGGGTGGAACCAAAGGAAGACTGAATGGCAACTAAAACGTCAAATCTCACGATGAGAATCAGACATAAAGAGGAATCAGACAATGAGGAACAAACAGGCGCACGACAGAACACGATGGCAATGTAATTCATGGTAGGCAAAGATCTCAGAAATTGATGAAATGCGTAGAGAGAGAGAGAGAGAGAGAGGGTACCATCTTCGGCCACGGTTCCAGCCAGCTGATGAGCAAAGAGAAAGAGTAAGAGCGAGACCCATTTGCTTTTCTCCAACGTTCCAACCATCACTCACTCTCTCTCTCTCTCTTTCTGTGTTGAAGGAGTGGAGGGGAGCGTGTTACTTGATGGGAAGAGTGTGAGTGAAAAAGGATGGGGAGAAGACGTCCTTTTATCCAAAGGTTCTGGTTCAATCGTCTTCACTTAACTTGAAAAAGACAACTTTGTTCTGCAATTAACTTTATTTTGCTTTCGGTCATAAATAAATGGAGACCAGGAGGGTTTCGGAGATTTAAATAATTATAATCAAAGATTAGGAGGAGTAATGGTGAAAGGAGAAAAAGGTCATTGTCAGTGGGAACCAGGATTGATCTTTGGTGCCACATTATTGTTCATCTCTTTCTCCACTTTTTAGCATAAAAAAAGGAAAAGTCGACTTTAATGGTTTGCGTGTTTTGGGAACCGTGGTCTCTCTGCGGTGTCCTTGCGGGGGACCCGCCCACCGCCGGATCCTTGTAGCCGTACAAATTAAAACACTCGTGAGCTCTTCTCTATCATCGATTGTTTACAAAAGAGAGAGTTTATAAGCAATCTACGGGAGAATCATTATAAAATAAGTAGTCCTTATAAATGGTCCTAATTAGAGGCGGTCGATGAACGGGCCTAGGGCAAGCGATTACCTGAAAATCAAGCCATAAATTCACAACTAATATGTTAACGTGACAAAATTATTACAAACAACTGAGAGGGTGAATAGATGTTTAAAAGAAATATTAATAAATAATTATGGAATAAAATAAGTTGCTAACAAAATCCAAAAAAAGATCATAATTAGTTTTGCAAAACATCAAACTTTTGCAATAACTTAAAAGTGTATAATAGAGCTAAATAAATATAGTTCAGGGATGAAAAGATTGCACACGAAATTTATAATAATTCGGCTTAGATTAAGCATACATTCACTCTTCCCACACTGATAGCTTACTAGTTAAATTTCACTTATGAGTGTAAATACTTAGTGTTAAATCACACCATCTCATTAAGATATATATATATATATATATATATATATATATATATATATATTTTTGTATTTTCTCTCTTGATCACAATTTGAAGCGCTCATAGACGAAGACAAGTAATTGAGAACAACTTAAGACTTTGGAATTTCATATTCAAGCTCCTACTTTTTCTTGACCGAATGATCTTTTTAAATAGTCCTCCATGCTGCACTAGCTATTAGACATTCTCCGAAGAAAATCCTTCCAATCTATCTATTGGATAGAATAATTCAACAAGATCTTGTGGCTGTTGAAAAAAGGAATAGAATTTCTATTTGATTTTGATTGTTCATACAAACACAATCTTAGTTTCCATAAATAATGCTTCATCCTATCTTTAAGATTGATTTTTTCAATTTGTGGTTGACTCAATACACACACACACACACACAAGACTTTGGAATTTCATATTCAAGCTCCTACTTTTTATTGACGGAATGATCTTTTTAAATAGTCCTCCATGCTGCACTAGCTATTAGACATTCTCCATGTTGCAAGAAAATTCTTCCTTCTATCTATTGGACATAATAATTCAACAAGATCTTGTGGCTGTTGAAAAAAGGAATAGAATTTCTATTTGATTTTGATAATTCATACAAACACAATCTTAGTTTCCATAAATAATGCTTCATCCTATCTTTAAGATTGATTTTTTTCAATTTGTGGTTGACTCAATACACACACCATAAATAATGCTTCATCCTATCTTTAAGATTTGATTTTTTCAATTTGTGGTTGACTCAACACACACACACACACACACACACCCTTTGTAAACATATATAAACCCTTTGTAAAAAAATTAGTCATTGTAGAATAGTTTCAAAATAAGTTTCATTCTGAATCTATATTGTAACCTTATTAAGTTTGATTCTGGATTCTTTCTTGTTCTAGCCTTAACACAATATTGATTTGGACTTGTCAAGGTGGGATATGTTTCTGGAATAAAATAGACTTTGAAAGAAGTCTTCAATCAGAAACTCATAAACATGCTTATAATCAATCTATTCTAATATAAGGGTTAGAACTAAAAATTTTGTCAACTTCAAAATCCGGTACGAATTTTCTCAACAAAAATAGAACTCAACCAAGCTTCTGATGAAATAAACTTGTCAAGATCCCTTCATATACGTTATGTAGACTCATTCGTCCCAAACAAGCTTTGAGGAGTGTGTAGGTCTTTAGATCCATTAAGTGTATAATCTATGTAGGTTTACCTAAATGGATTGCTGCAAACTTTGATTTGGCATTTAAGTTCATAACTAAATTTTCATCCTGTGTATTACTCAAACATAGAATTTGAGAAGATTCTAGGGACTAAGATGCTTCTAGATGTATATATCAGTGACTCCACAGGTGATGTTAGAAAGACAAAGAGGGTTTGAATTGCATTTTCTTTTGGTAGGTAAGGTAAAGAAGACCCGCTTCTCATGCA
This sequence comes from Eucalyptus sideroxylon, assembly GCA_014182405.2. NCBI lineage: Eukaryota > Viridiplantae > Streptophyta > Magnoliopsida > Myrtales > Myrtaceae > Eucalyptus > Eucalyptus sideroxylon. The sequence continues at coordinate 11,303,792 of CM024552.2, read as the reverse complement.
AGTCGAAGTCACTATTTTGATTAATGTCCCTCTACATCATTTGAGGAAGAAGAGAGGAAGATAGAGCTTAATGAAAGGCATTTAGACAAAATGGAAGAAAAGTTGAAGGCCATTTAAGCCTTATGGGCCAATGAATTCACCAAGCTAATTGGTTTAGAGATAGAATTTGACACAAAAATTCCTAAGAAATTCAAAATGCCTAAATTTGCAAAGTACAGAGGTATTTGATTCCCACTTTTCCATCTTAAGCTGTATAGGGCAAAGACGACATTTTATCACTAGAATGAAAAGCTAACTATAGAGACATTCCAAGAAAATTTAGGTGGACCAATGCTCACCCAGTTCAGCCAATTGGATCCCAATAGTATCGAAACTTGGGTTGACCTCACCCCAACACTTTCTTGAAGTAGTATAGATTCAATATAGAAACTGTGTCACACAGACCTGTGAAAAATGGCAAAGGAAAGCAACTAGAGCAATAGACAATGTGCTTGGCGTTGGAGAGAGAAGTTTGTGTGGGTTGATCCACCTCTATTTGAAAGGAGATTATGACCATTATTGCGAACACTTGATGCCTATCTACTACTCACACAAGTTGACACACACATCCCTCAACTTTGTTGATCTTGTCATCATTGGGGGAGAGAGAGGGAGAGGGAGTGAGAGAGAAAATTGAACTTTAGCTAGAACCACACATGCAAGTTTCCTTGCATGTAGTTCATTCGTGCTTTCTGAGACGCTGCTTGTGACTCAACATGGTAGACGGGGGTGGAACTACATACTTTTATGTTTAGAACATTATTAGAGTGAGAGTTTGATGAATGGTAAAATCATTGATGTAGCCATAACTTTGATAGAAAACGACAAGAAAACTTTTCAACCTCATAAAGGCAAAGATAAAGACAACAATGTTCATGCCGCATATTCGGGCCTAATCCATGTTTGGCTACATAAAAACATATTGATCCAATCTCCAATATTGATATAACCCCAACACATAATCCAACAAACACTTAATTCCAAAACTTCCCTCGTCCCTTAGGCCAAATTTAAAGCGGCTAGAAACTAAGGACATTCACACTTTTGTCCATGACCAGCGAGAATCTTTTGCTAGTGCCGTTGGCCAACAATCTTATTACTTTACTACCTGCTTATTAACTTGAGAAAGTACAAATTTGAATATATTTTGTGCCTTCCACTCTGGAGAAATACGGTACAAAACAAATATATCTTCAAACTCAAGCACGTAATACAAGATCTCCTGAAATCCAATGGACTATAGTTTCACAAATAAGGGAACACTAGATCAAATGCAAATACTAAACCTAAATGATAAAGAATGCAGTATAAACATGGGAGATCTTATTGAGAAGGATAAAGAGGAATCGAAGATTGAGAACTTGGATCTTACTCAACTAGCACCAATCCTTTTATAAGCAACGTATGCTTTCCTAAGAAACATTGATCAATGATCCATTGAAGAAATAAATTCAAAGGATGATCAATCTCCGTGTGACAACCTAGACCTGGGAAGTATGGAGAGATGGTCTAGTGCAACGCCTCGATAGTACACAGGCAAGGCTAAGTGCATATCTATATCCCATATTGCTTAGGAGGAGTCTTGGTCTAGTTAATAAGACTTTGGTTCTCTATTCTGTGTGATGGATTTCACACAAGCTTCCATTGTGCTAGAACAAAACCTTGAGGGAGGCCCATATTTGGGATGGCGGTGCATCCACGCTAGGGGTGTCAACGATTTAGTTCGATTCGGTTTTTTAAAAGAAATCGAATTGAACTGAACCATTAGAAAAATCTCCCGAACCGAACTGAATGAGACCCAAACCAAAATTTTGGTTCGGTTCAGCTCAATTCAGTTTGGTTTTTCAGTTTTTGGTTTTAAACCTTTGGTTTTCGGTGTTTTGTTTTTCATTTTTTTTTTCAATTCAACTCAAAATAATCTAAATTCAATATGTTACTGCATTTCAAGCTTAGAGGATTTTGCAATTTAGATCATATACTTCATTCCCTTTTTTAAGCATTGGCCAAATAATGATATCTAATTTAAACAATTGCTTAACATAATCTCTCTTGACGATTCTCGAAGAGACAATTCTATTGTTCAATTGAAAAAGAAAGAAAGAATTTTCTCCATATTGATAAATTACTAAAAATGTTTATGAGTGTCAAAAAAACTATTGGCAAAAAATATTTACTTTATCCCATTCCCGAATAACATGTTGGTAAGTGCCAAAACAAATCTTAGAGTTTCTGGTTTTTAGTCCATTCTAGACTTGAAAGTTTTGGTTTGATCAACAGAAGATTTATTTAAGAAGTCCCAATCAAATCGTGTGCTCACCACTAGTAAAATTGAAGTGTAGGAAATCCGACGTGGCTTCCATGTGGAATATTTGGCTACTTGCCATGTGCCATTTCCAATTGTGTAATTCTATCAAAGATGAGCTTGAGACTTGATTGAGCCTTTTTTTTAAGTATCATTTGACAAAAATAAAAGCTTAAACTCCCAATCAACCAATAGTTGAAACATTCAATCTTGTTTCTACATTATAAAATTGGGGGAATACCATTCCTCTAAAAACAAAACAAGCCCATATAACTTTTATCTCCCAATCTCCATAAGCTCTATCAACAAGATGAAATTGCAAAATGGTCCTCCAAACTTCCTAAGCCGGGTACAACTCTGCATTAAATTCGCAATGAATATAAGAATCAAAGTATCAATTGTAATATTGAAATATATAAATATGAATAATTCTTACATGTCAATCATCAAGAGAAATTGCTATTGAATTTAGGTCAATGGTTGTAGATGACAATTCTGCATCAAATTCACAATGAAAATGAGAATTGAAATATCAAATGTAATATTGAAAGATATAAATATGGATAATTCTTACATGTCAATCATCAAGAGAAATTGCTATTGAATTCAGGTCTATGGTCGTAGATGACAACTTTGCATTAAATTCACAATGAAAATGAGAATTGAAATATCAATTGTAATATTAAAAGATATAAACATTCCATGGTTATTTTTTTCTCACTTGACTCGAAATTTTCAAGTTCTTCTAAGTCCTCCTCGATTGATTATGAAAGTGGTGCAGATCGTAGCCAATCTTGAGTACATATAAGAGCTTTACCATCATTGGGGTGAAGGAGTTACAAAATACATCAAGTACTCGACCTCCGGTGCTGAATGTAGACTCTGATGCTACAGTGGAGATGGACACAGCCAAAATATCTCGAGCAATGGAAGATAAGATAGGATATCTAGAAGAATTGACTTTCCACCAATTTAATATATCAAATGTGGAGCTATACTGTTCACATCCTTCTTCCATATACTTATCTAATTTAGATTTTTCTTCCACATATTCTTGTTCCATTTGGCTAAGATACATTGTAGTCATAATGTCCACACCAACCATAGGAGACATTAAAACGTTCACTGTCCTTGTCTTCCAATATTGCTCAAACAATAATGCTAGATATTATTGGAATCAATATTTTCCAGCAAAATGCACTCCTTAAATCGTTGCAATCTTAAAGGAGAAGATCTCACATAACGTACAACTGAGCTTTTTCTAACAATGAAATTATCTATATCTTTCAAACCTTCTCTCACAATCAAACTGTAAATATGAGCACAACATCTCACATGGACTCACCTGATAATATCGGAGCATTTTAAGAGTTAAGTTTTTCTTAAAATATTGAACTCCCGAATCATTGGAGCTAGCATTATCAATAGTGATAGAAAAAATGCCTTTGATCCCCAACTAGTTAAGCTTTTCTCAACCAATTTCCCTATAATCTCAGTTGAATGTCCCGGGATTTGACAAAAAATTTAAAATTTTCTTTTGTAACTTCCAATCGGCGTCTACAAAGTGAGCAGTAAGACACATGTAACTTATATTTTGATAGGAAGTCTACGTTTCACTTATAAAACAAACCCTTGAAGAAGTATCGAAAAAATATTTTTTCAATTTGTTTATTTACTCTAGATATAACTTATAACAGTCCTCCCTTAATGTGTTTCTTGAAAAAATCAAAAACTTTGGTTGGATTCTACTCACAAATTTTCGAAATGCCCCAAGTTCCACAAACTTGAAAGGTAGTTCACCAATAATAAACATCGCTGCTAAATCTTTTCAACTAGCATCTTGATCAAATTTCTAAGGACTAGCTGAAATAGAACTACCAACCCAACAAATTCATTGGAAGCACTTCTTTGCCTTTTCTCCACGTTTGCATATGGATAATTCTTACATCTACCTAAATGATTATGCATCCCACTTGTCCCTTGAGTAGTAGAACAACCAATAATAGCCCCCATAATATAGACATTCAGCTTTATCTTGGCTATTTTCTATCATTTTAAAATGTTCCCATGTAACAAATCTTAGCCTCTTTTTATTTGTACCGCTAGATTCACTAATTAAAGATTTGATTATTGTATGTTTGGCTTTGCAAATTATGTTACTGCCTTGATAGGGAGATCTATAAATGGCTTATCCTGAATATAAAGAAACCCTTTTTAGATTCACAAATTTGAAAAGTTGTTTAAAGTCATCAATAAATTAGATTAAAAAAAAGCCATGAGAATAAATATAAGACATTAAATAACCATGTTTGAGAAGTAACATACCAAAACAAATAAGAACTATAGAAAAAGGTAGAACAAATAACCTTATATAAGCAAAAGAGATTGAAAAAAATTAGTTGGTGAAAGAGCGCTCTACATTTATAATTCTCAATTCAAGTATGCTCATTTGTACCTTAAAGCCCTTTTCAGCCCTTCCACCGATAACAATTTCGCTAGTTGTATTGCCTCATGAATAGTAGAACAAGCATGATAACAAACATGAGAAAAATCATAAACATTCCACATATTTTAGAGATCGCATGGGGAATTATCTTAACCACTAACTTTGCAGCTAGTTCTGCTAGTAAACCTCCATTGAATCATTTTAGCCCACATATGTCTTGCTTTCAGAAATCTAAAGAAAAATATGACATGAGTCTTGATGTACAGAAGTTAAGAACAAGATCAATATGAAAAGATACAAACAACATACGGCAAGTCTCGCATAAGCAAGACTATATGTAGAGAGGTATGTGAAGGAAACCATCAACAGTCGCACTTGAGAGCAATTCAAAAGCCCACGGATTACACACAACAGAATGCATAAGCCAAGATTTTCACACAGTAGAGGTGACCATTCATTTCAAAGATTCAGATGGTGAAAACATCTACGCCACCAAATTTCTCCAGGATAACATTCTTTCTGTTGTAAGTGACATGCTGAGAGTAAATTACACATAAGCCCTGGCCAAGACGAACCAAACGCCATCTTTCCACGCTGCTACTCTGCTAAGTTCACTCCATAACAGGACTTGACGGAATTTTATACCTTTCTCGGCCTTTGGGCTAAAAGATCAATGACTGACAAAAAGACACAAGTTATCTTGGATGTCCGTCGCAAAGAACATCAATTGCATCAAAAAAACAGAGTAAGAGAAGCATTGACCTGTCTCTATTCACCATATTTTCCTACCAAACAGCAAAGAAAGTAAGGCATTGCATATGTCAAAGCAGAACATCCATAGTTATTCTTATTGGATAAAAGAGGAAAATAAGTAGCTATCATCAGAAATATGTATGAGGTTGTCATCTTTGAAGCAACCGCTGCTAACATCGGCCAACGTAAATGATGGTCTCTCAAAATATCCAAGGTTAATGGCAATTACGACAATAGGTTTGGTGAGACAAAGTTACTCAAGATTCATTTCCAAAACAAACTGAATTTATCAAATGAGCATCTCTCTCGGCCCCCTAACAACAATTCCAGTATAGCAACTACATCAAATCAGCTTGCCATCTCCACTAAGCACGTTAGCTTCAAAGATCTCCACAGGATATTAAAGCTTCAATCACATTAAGCAAGCATTGGTTTCAAATGAGTGGAAAAGCAAGTGAGCTGACAGAAACATAGCCCACTGCCCATCACATAATCACTCGTCAACACCATGATAGATCATAATCACAAAGCATTGACAGCCACACTAAAAAAGATAAAAGTAAAATCGAAAGAACCACCTTCAAGACCTTCAAGAATCACATTTCCCATGTCCACTTGAACATTCATGATCAATCCACACCCATTGTTGGTCCATTACAATATTCACATAAATAGACACAGGCCCTCCAAAGCTACTTGGTCCAAATCTGACCAGTTACAAAATGCGTGAAAACACAACACTCATGAACATCAAACCGCGAGTCTAGAAAGACATGCTAGTCAATCCAAAACTACATTTTCCTCAATTACTCAAGAAAGACAACGAAAATCATAGGCACGAACCACGCGATCGAAACCCAGATAGGAACTAAGCGCAAATAACCCAGCACCCACAACCGGAAACAAGTCGTACCCACTGACCCAAATCCCACCCCCAAGATTAGAGACTTGCCTGCGCAAGTGTGTAGGACATGCTCGGGCACGTCCCTCAATCAGTCGCCATCCTTGTTGCCGTCACCATCGCCGTCCCTACCGCTGCCGTCGCAGTCATAATCACCGTCGTCGTTGTCTTGGTCAGGACGAGAGGAGACGAGAGAGAATTAGAAATAGGGTTTGCCGGTTTGGTTAATGGTTCTATTTTATTGGTTTATTGGTTCGGTTTGGTTCAATTTGATTAACCGATAAAAACCGAACCAATAAAAAAATATTGGTTTTTAATGAGAACCGAACCGAACCGAAATAACCGAATTTTTTGGTTTGGTTCGGTTCAATTCGGTTCCCAACACCCTTAATCCGCAATAGTGCAAGAGGCTTAAAGAAAACAATATTGAGCTAGGATGAGGGATGGTAGTGTGGTTATGTCTTTACCCCAAACAATGCATTTTAAAGCCTTGAGGGCTGAAAGCTCAAAGCGGACAAATATTAGATAATAAAAGCTTGGGGGTCTTTACAAATAGTATCAGAGGTGACTCCCAACAGCATGTTGGGTCACAGTAAGGGCATTGTGCCTTAATGGATGGAGAGTATGACAACCTAGACCCAGGAAGTACGAAGGGATTGTTTAATGGAGTGCCTTGGCAGTTCGCAGGTGAGACTAAGTGCATGTCTCATATCCTACACCACCTAGGGAGAGTCATAGGCTAGTCGATAAGATTTGGATTTTCTATTATGTGTAATGCATTTTAAAGCTGTGAGAGCTTCAATTTTAGCTTAAAACAAACAATATTACACAGTAATAACCTCCGGGTCCTTACAGGTGGTATTAGAATCGATTCCCATAGAGTGTGGGGCCACAATAGAGACGTTGTACCTGAAAAGGGAGAGAATGTGATGACTCAGACCTAGGAAGTACGGAGGGATGATCTTGTGCAACACCTTGGTAGTAGGCAGGTGAAGCAAAGTGCACGTCTCTTATCCCCCATCGCTTATGGGGAGTCCTAGCTAGTTGAAAAGGTTTTAGTTTTCTACTCTGGGTAACACGTTTCACACAAGCTTTCGCTATGCTAAGAACAAAGCCTTGAGGGAGGCTCATATCTAGGATGACATTGTATCCATACCAATGCAGAAGGCCTAAAGAGGACAATATTGGGCTAGAAAGAGGGATGGTAGTGTGATGTGCCTCTATCCTAAACAACATATTTTAAAGTTGTAAGGGTCGAAAGCCCAAAGCAGACAATCTTTACAAGTGGTAACCTTCCATCATCCTAGCCCAATATTGTCCTCTTTAGGCCTCTCGCACTAGTGTAGACACATTGCCATCCCAAATACGGGCCTCCCTCAAGACTTTATTCTTAGCATAATGGAAGCTTGTGTGAAATGCGTTACACAGAATAGAGAAATCAAGTCTTATCAATTAGCCCGAGACTCCCCTCTAGACAATGACAAGAGACATGCACTTAGCCTCACCTATGTACTCCAATATGTTGCACTAGACTATCCCTCTTTACTTCCTAGGTCTAGATCATCACATTCTCCCCCTTTAGACATAACGTCTTTGTTGTGGCCCCACACGTTGCGGGAGTCAACTCCGATGCCACTTATAGGGGGTTGGGGGCTAGAATTGTCAAAAATAGAAAAAACCAAACTAAATTGAACCAAAAAGTTTGGTTTTTTTAGTTCAGTTCTCATTTGGTTTGGATAATATTAAAAATCAAATTTTTTTTAACTAATTCAATTTTTATTGGCTCGATTAACCGAATCAAATAGATAAAATCTATTTTTTTCCTTTTATTTTTTAAATATACATTTTTATTTTTCTTCTTCTTCTTCTTCTTCATTAGTCAATCATCGGCCAAGTGGTGATCGACAACTGACTAGAGGCAAGTTGGAGCCTTGCCATAGGCCGGCTAGGCTCGAGCTCACCATATTTCAGTGAGATCAAGCTCACTGGCCTATGGTGAGATCAAGCTTGCCCGATGCCGATGAGCTAACGCTCATCAAATTTGGCGAGTTGGGTGAGGCTTGAGCCTTGTCAGAGGTTGCCTTGTTGGAATCTTTTGAGCTTGAGCCTTGCCAGCCTATGGCAAGGCTCCAGCTTGCCTCTAGTTGGTTGCTGGCTGCTGATAGAGCTAGCAATCAACTAATGAAGAAGAAGAAGGAAAATAAAAATAATTAAAATTTTGATTTTTTAAAAATATAAAAAAAATTATTGAAAGGAGTGCATGTAAGAAAATACTTTCATCACCGAATAGTGAAATATATTTCTAGTTCATTTTCAAATTCAAGTTGAACAATAGAAAATGACTTCCTAGAAAATATTTTCTAAAAAAGCTATATTTTTTGTAAAACAAACGAAGCCTTAATGAAACATTAATTAGCTTGGGCTCTAACATTTGTTTTGCTAATTTTAGACCACTCCACCATTTCGTAATTTGTTCAGTTTTCAAGTAGTAGATTAAGATAATATAAATTCATCTATTGGTACCATTAATATTTCTAATTATATCCATGGAGATAAGTAAGACCAATTCTTCTCCAAGCCTATTATGTGAATTAATAATACAAAGTACGCAATCATGGATTGTGCCCTTAAGCCTTCATTATCTATTATATGTATTATTTCATGAAAAAATAAGGATCTTGGTGTCTTTTAAAGTCATAAAAAATTAAGTAAAATGCTAATATTAAGGTTGAATTACTATGGAATTTAATACTGCATTTTATTTATTTCCACGTGGTAGCATTCACAAAATTATTTTCATTTGGAAAAGTAATAACAGTGTATTGAATTTATTTTTTCACTAAATTAAAAAAAGAAATTCTTATGAAAACCAATGAAGTTTTTATCTTGTTGGGCAAAAGAAAATTTAATTGGAAAATTAATCTTACATTATATAATAGAAAAAAATAAAAACAAAAGTAAAAATCGAAGAACCGAACCAAACCAAATTGAATTGAATCTGGATTTCGATTCGATTCAATGAATTTCCTTATTGGTTTAGTTTTCCGGACAAACTGAATGAAACCGAACCACTTACACTCCCACCGGAGGCTATCATTGTGTAATATTATTTGCTTTGGACTAAAGTTCACACAACTTTAAAACGCATTACATAAAGTACAAAACCCAAGCCTCATCAATTAGCTCATGACTCCACCTAGTGATGTGGGATAGGAGACATACACTAAGTCTCACTTGTGTACTGTCGAGGTGTTGCACTAAAACCATCCCTTTGTACTACCAGGGCTTAGGTCGTCACACTCAATATTATTGGGAAGGCAAAGAAAGATGATAAGGTTTGCGTGATCGCACCTCTAGTGATTCTAAAATGACCAGATTCTAACTGCCTAGAATGAGGTAGAAAGAAGTAAAACGAACACGTAATGGATTATCAAAACAAATATAGCAGATGACCAAATTTAATTGCCTAGAATGAAGCAAAAAGAAGTAAAACGAACATGTAATGGATTATCAAAATAAATATAGCATAATAACCATATTCTAACTACTTAGAATAAGGCGGAAAGAAGTAAAACGAACATGTAATGACCAGATTCTAACTACCAAGAATGAAGCAAAAAGAAATATAACGAATATGCAATGGATTATCAAGTCAAATATAGCAGGATGTTCCATACTTTATTTACCTAGAATGGAGTAGAAAGAAGCAAAACCAATATACAATGGATTATCAAAACAAAATATAGCCAAATGATCATATTATAATTACCTAAAATGAGGGAGAAAGAAGCAGAACAAATATACAATCGATATCAAGACATATATAACAAAATGACCATGTTTTAGCTACCCAAAACTATATAGAATGAATCAGAACAAATAAAAGCGAAACAAAACGATAACAATCACCATGCTCACATCAAGGCTTCATCTCTAACCCGACCAACCAAGATAAAAGTAATTAAATAGATTTAAGCTAACTTAACAATATAAACTTTACTTACTTCAAACAAACACAAATTGCAAGCAACTAATTGCCTTGACTACCCTAGTAACTCTTGAACATGAAGTCTTGTTTTCTAATTTCTTGGATTGAAAAGTGGAAATAATATACGCAACTTGTTGACACCTAAATTTTGGCGACACGTCTAGTCATTTATCACATTAGAAAATTAGGGATTAATTTTAACCCCTACAAAAAAATTAATTAATTAATTAATTGCATAGCATATAATGTTAGGTGCGTTTATTTTTAATTTGCATTTACAATGGGCCCGTAACTAGGGGTTTAGGGGTGTCAAATTCGATTCGGTTCGGTTTGATTTTTTTGAAAAATCGAACCGAACCGAATCGTTAGGAAAAACTTCAAAATCGAAAGAAATCCGAAATATGACTGAATCGAAATTTTGGTTCGATTCGGTGCGGTTTTTCGATTTTTGGTTTTCAACTTTTAGTTTTCAGTTTTTGCATTTGTTTTTTTTTTTTTTTTTCGTTTTTTCTGTTGTATTTCCAAGAAATAAGCTCTTATTGGTTTAACGAGAACTGAACTGAAAAAACCAAAATTTTCGGTTCAGTTCGATACGATTCGGTTTTTAATAGGGAAAATTACACAAATAGTCCCTATATTTTCACTCAATGTCCAATTTCGTCCCTGAACTTTCGATTGGCTCAATTTGGTCCCGAACTATTGATAAAATGTCCGATCTAGTCCCCGAACTTTCGAATGGCTCAATTTGGTCCCTAAACTATTAATAAAATGTCCAATCTAGTCCACGAACTTTCGATCGGCTCAAGCCGGTCCCCGAACTATGATGAAATGTCCGATCTAGTCCTTCGTTATTTTTTATTTTTTTCCCCTTTTTTATTCCCTTTTTTTCCTTTTTTTTTTCCTTTTTTTTTTTTTTTCCCTCCGCCGAGCCGGCGGAGGGCCGGCGCCCGGCGAGGGAGCCCCTCGCCGGATCGGCGAGGGCCCCTCGCCGCGTCCCTCGCAAGCGGGCGAGTCCCTCGCGGATCTTGCGAGGGAGCCCTCGCCCGACGCCGGCGAGGGCTCTCCCTCGCAGATCGGCGAGGGCCGTCCTCGCCGGCGTCTGCAAGGGAGAGCCCTTCGCCGACGTCGGGCGAGGGCGAGGGCGAGGGGCTCCCTCGCCGGCGTCCCTCGCAGCGGGCGAGGGCTCTCCCTCGCAGATCGGCAAGGGAGAGCCCAGCGCGGGCGCCGGCGCGGACGGCCCTCGCCGGATCTGCGAGGGAGGGCTCTCCCTCGCGGATCCGGCGAGGGGCCGTCCTCGCCGGCGTCGGGCGAGGGCGAGGGCGAGGCTCCCTCGCCGGCGTCCCTCCTGCGGGCGAGCAAGCGGGCGAGGGCTCTCCCTCGCAGATCCGGCGAGGGAGAGCCCCGCGCGAGCCGGCGAGGAGGGCCCCTCGCCGGATCTGCGAGGAGAGCCCCTCGCCCGCTTGCGAGGGCGCCGGCGAGGGAGCCCCTCGCCCTCGCCCTCGCCCGACGCCGGCGGGACGGCCCCTCGCCCGGATCTGCGAGGAGAGCCCTCGCCGGCGTCGGGCGAGGGGCTCCCTCGCAAGATCGGCGAGGGACGCCGGCGAGGGCCCTCGCCGATCGGCGAGGGCTCCCTCGCCGGACGCCGCCCTCCGCCCGGCTCCGGCGGAGGGAAAAAAAAAAAAAAAAAAAAAAAGGAAAAAAGGGGAAAAAAAAAAGAGGAAAAAAGGGAAAAAAAGAAAATAGTAACAAAGGACTAGATCGGACATTTTATCATAGTTCGAGGACCAACTTGAGCCAATCGAAAGTTCGAGGGACTAGATCGGACATTTCATTAATAGTTCGGGGACCAAATTGAGCCATTCGAAAGTTCGAGGGACTAGAACGGACATTTTATCAATAGTTCGAGGGGACCAAATTGAGCCAATCGAAAGTTCGGGGACGAAATTGGACATTGAGTGAAAATATAGGGACTATTTGTGTAATTTTCCCTTTTAATACCCCTACCGATAATAGATGGGTTTGAATTGATGGTTCAAGACTATAATTTGATGAGTTGAGCTAAGCTCACGAAGATAACAAATCGGCCAATTATGGATTTATCTGTGAGATTTCAATTCAAAAATAAATATTGCGTTTGAAAAAGCAAATATTATGCTTGAAAAAAAAATCTTCGCGGATGTTAATTTGAAAAGAAAATTGAAACCCTAATTCTTGACCTATAAAAAGGTTGTTAGCATAGGATTTTGAGAAGCCACACGTTGAATACATGACCACAATTGGGATTTTTTTTCGTTTTCTCTTGAGTAAGAGAAATCGACACAAAGAAAGAGAGTAGGAGTTTTCCCTTGGGCTTTTCCGTTCATCCCTTTGAAAAAAGAAAAGGAAAAGCTTGGGGAAAAGCAAAAAAAAAAAAAGGAAAGGGAAAAGAGACGGGGAAACGTGAAGAAGGAAAAGAAAAAGCAGAAGCGGCGGGGGTGATTGGACGTTTACTGTTCATCACCTTCCTCAATACTTGCTGCCTGGCCTGCATCCGGCCACCGCGCGACACTCGCCACCCGCTTCTGCTCTCCCTCTGCCGGCTCCGCTTCTGCTCGCTACCTAGCCGCGCCACCGCACCCTGTGCCGGTCTTTGCCGCTCCTGCAGCTAGATCCGACCACCGCGACCTCCGACTAGCGACCCGACGCTGTAACCCAAGCTGCTCCGCCTCTGCTCCGCCGACCCGGCGCTGCTCCGTTCGCTGCAGCAGGTTCCGAACCGGACGCCGGCCCCCTGCACCCCGCTTGAACCTTCTTCGATCCAGCAACCGGGCGACGCCAGCAAGTTCCAGACCGGACACCGAGCTTCCGCCTCTATTTTGCTGTCCCTGCTGCCGAGCCATCGTATGCCCGAGCGACGCTAGGACCGGTCGCCACACTCCCCTCCGCCTGCGACGCCCTGTCACCGTCCCCGACGCCAGCAGGTTCCGAATCAGACGCCGGCCTCCCAGCAGATCCGCTCCAAGCCCTTCCGTCCGAACACCACCGTGCTGTCTCTGTTCCGGCTCCCCTGTTTTGCTGCTGCCCCCTCGCTGCGCCATTAGCTACTGCCCAAGCCTGCTTTCGCCGGACCTCGCCGGAGCTCCGACTGACGGTGACCAGCGACACCATAAGCCGCTACCCTTGATTGGTTTAGTTAGATTTGTTTTAAATGCATGTCTAAAAGGTATTTAAAATAGATAACATTTCACTTTAGTTAGATTTTTATTTTTTACGTAAATTTAATTACGAATTTTCATAAAAAAATACAACAAAATCATGCCCATGTCATCTAGAATTAAGTTCATAAAATGCATGTTATTTAGTGATTGTTGCTAGGTTCATTTAATTAGAAATTGCTCGTCATTAGAATGAGATCATTTGGTTAATTTAGATTGCACATTTAGTTATTGGACAATTTCTATTTTGACTTTCATGAAAAAGAAAAAAAAATTAGAATGCCACTTAGGCTTATGGAGTTTTGGATAGAATATATTAAAAAAAAAAAGTGAATCCATTTCTACCATTATTATGATATTACATACTCTAATCCGATTGGGTACCAGAAAAAGAAATGGATTCGGATTTCTCTGTTCGATGATATAAAGACACTATAATCATAAAAAATATAGAGTTGATATTTTTTTAACACTTAACTTTTTCATGGATCTTTGCATGTCATTGCATACTAGGGTAGGATTGCATGTTTAATTTTATTTTCTATTTAGTTATAGTTTTAGATAATTTTCTTTATGATAGACTACATGCTTATATTTCATGTCATATCATTTTATGTTAGATTAGTAACATGCATTAAATATAGATTGGATTCTCATTAAATAAGTGAAAACAAAAATTGAGTGATTGTGTGTTAATTAGAAATTATATCTAAGACTATTTATGTGAATTCTGATATAATAATGCATACGCTTTCGTTACTTTTTTTATTTGCTTTCTTAAGTGTTAAATTGGTAGTTTGTGCACCCATATGATCATTTCACATGTTAGGGAAGTGAATTAAAATTGATTGAAGCTACCTGTAAAACATTTTTTGAAAATAAAAGAGAAAGGTACCGAAATAGTATTAAAAAAGTCTAGTGTAACTAAATCCTTGTACCCAAAGTCTCTGATTCATAGGAGTAAAATAATATTTTACTTAAGTGTCTAATCAACCTATCATAAACTAATTAGTGACGACTCATTTTTACATGCTAGATATTTGAACCTAAATCGCGAATTGATATTGGCTTGGAAAAGCACAAGCTAAGTTAGACTTAGTAGTTCATTAGCCTAATTTTAAGTGGTGCATCCAAAATTTAGGTCGTGACACAGCTTTTATTTGAATTATGGAGGAACAAAAATGGGTTCTTTTGACCACTGGCTGTGGTGGCTCCATTGGGTAGGCTCTAGACTTCCAAACGAGAGGTTTGGAGTTCGAAGCCCCTGCAACATAAGTTGGAGGGAGGCTGGTGGGCCACTTGGCGACTTACTTGGTGGCATGGGGTGGTGGTTTTCTCATGTTGCCCCTAGGTTCTACCCGCCGGCGTCGGCTTTCGGGGTTTCTTAAGTTACAAAAAAAAAAAAAAAAAAAGGGTTCTTTTGCAAGATAGAATAAGTTTTATTAAAATTAATTAAGATAATTTGATTTTCTCTCATTGTTAGGTGTATATTTGCACATTAGTCTTCAGCTTGATGTGGCACAAATGCAAGGCAAAACGTCAAGGGAAATGCATAAAGAAAATAAGTCATTTGGCGAAAAAATCATGATTTAATTCTTTGTATCAAAATTGGTAATAAAAATATTGTTTGCTAGAGACATATGACCATGCAATACATAATATAAAGACAAGTGGAACTTAAAATTCAAATTAATAAATCTTTGCAAGGTAAATATAATAAGTTACATAGCTCTCTTCTTACAACATTCACTAGCATAGATTAACCACTATTATCAATAATTAACTAAGTTTACACAATTTATAACACACATCAAATATCAAGGCAACAATAATTTAAATAATATCGTTCTACTATTAGCACACACATAATTCAATTCATACATCGGACTCAAGACAATCCACGATTATGGAAATTACTCGCCATGTCCTATGAAATTTATGATTCGCTTAAAGTTTCTGCGTGTTTGTCATAATACTAAGGCAATTATATTTAGCTCAAAATTTAAGTATCATTATCATAACACGAATTTTTGAATATTACATAATTTTAAATACGGAAATTTTAGATGTCACACATGTGACTCTTGCTGGCTCAGGCGATGGCACTCAAATTTAGTTACCCACCCAAATTTGGGTGACGTTGGCTATCACTTGGAGCCGACAAGGGCTGGTGATGCTTGCTAGGCCTAGGCAAGTGCCGGTGTCGGGTGCTTGAGCATGTGTTAGTTATATGCCTTAAAGCAACCATGTAATAATTACATGTTAAGGATTTTGGTTGAATTATCAAATTAATGGCAAAACATATTCATTCATTTATGCAATTATCTATATGAATGATTTCATAAGATTAGTTGTAACTGGACTTCTTCTTAAGACATTAAAAATATGCGTGACGGGTTTACAGTTAAACTAAATCTTTAAACCGTTTCTGATCAATGGATCATTGAGTGGATATTAATGATCCTGTTGAGACCGGTGTGTTCTTAGCTTCACCATTACGTATTGGATGTATAAGGTAATGACGAGTCACGAGTCAATTGGATTTTATGATGCTCGGGTTAGAATACATGTGCTTGTAGCAGACAAGTTCATTGAATGTGACATACATAGAACGATTGGTAACATGGAAGCTTTTAGTGGGGTCAATGACTAATTGTTTATGCTTTGGTTTTGTGTAAATATTCCTTAGACTTGAGACATAGTGTTAACTTGTGTGTTGGATGACCATGGTTCATGGGTACACATATTAATGGCTCATGGATTCGTCTTTGTACTTGATGGTCATAACTCGTTCACATACGAAGTTATATGTGTGCGCAACATGGAATTTGTCTCTTTATTACATGCAATGTATAATAATGATGTCCTATGCGATCTAATTGTAACACTGCATTGAAATCCTCAGCCAGGGTTTGTAAGAAAGAATAAATTGTTTATATCTCATATAAAATGCACTTTAATTAGGTTTGTTCATATAATCAAATTGGTGACTTGATAGATATTCCATGGTCTTTATTCGATCAGGATATAGTAAAAACAAATGGATTGAATTACATTGTACTAAGAGTTGATGGGTTTATTATGTTCTTAAAGTATTCACACTATTTGAGTAGTTATTACATATTGCTAGATGCCAATCATGGCTTGTAAGATCTAGAGGACAATCAATTCTCTTGGGAGTACTAATGTATTAGTATAAGTCTTATTGTCAACTCAATGGTGAATCTAGAGATGTCACACACCATAACCAATTCACTCAATCGGATATAGTCCACTTACGAGAGTTGTTCTATTCTCACTCAGCTTATGGAAGAGGTGGTCAATAACTTATTTGAGAAGTTATAGACTAGTTTATGGAGGAAGTGGTCGATAACTTATTTGAGAAGTTAAAAACCAGCTTTTGGAAAAAGTAGCTTTTGAAAAAAGTAGTCAATAACATTTTTAGGAGGTTAAAGACTAGCTTATAAAGGAAGTTAAATGTTGACTTTACCAAGATATTATAAATAGAGCAGATAGAAGGTGAGTGGGTTAAGTTAAGAAAAAGAGAGAAAGAAAAAGAGAGCTATATGGTTAGCAAACGCTTGCTAACCACGTGCAGAGAGATTTTCTCCACAAGATTGCTAGCACAATTACAGCGGTGATTATTTGCGAGCTCTTTTTCGTTTGAGGTGTGTTAGTGGTGTGTTTGAACTATAGGTTCGACGTTTGTGGGGCTCGAACTGAATAACATTTGAATCAAGTCATTTAAAGTGCACCTCGAGAGGTAATCCGTATAACCCCTTTCGATATTTTGATTTTTGATTAAAATGCACAAACAACACATTTGGACATACATGTATAGTAAAACTTTATCTTTGCTTCCGCTGCATTTATGTTTATTTAACCTATACATGTTTTGTAAAATCTCAACAGCGTGAGCCTAAGCGCAAGCCTAGTGAAGGTCGCTAGCCCTCGCTTGGGGCTAGCGAGGCCTTGCCCAAGACTAGCGAGGGCTAGCCACCCTCGTCTAGGGCCAACGGAGGTCATCAGCGCCTCTAGCGATAGGTGGCAATAACGGCGGTGCCTACCGGCGTGGCCTTGCCTTGCCCTGCCATTCTTTTTCTTCTTCTTCTTATTCTCTCTCTATCTTAATTTTGTTTTTCTAATAAAATTTTAGCTTTTTTCAGCTTTTTAAATGTAATTTAATTAATATATTAAAACGAAAACAATAAAAAAAATGCCAATTAGGAGAGAGAAATTAATTTAAAATTGCCATGTTAGTATTTTCCATAAGATAAATTGACAGTATTAACTTTAGAATTTGATTGCACCTATTTCATAAGTTTTAAAACTTGATTGCATATTTTGTAGTTTTAACACTCAATTGCACTTTTATGGTAAGTTTTACTCCCAATGAACTTATCCAAAGAAAAAAGAAAAGAAAAATACAAAATATAAAAATCATCCACATTAGCATTAGCCATGTTGTGTAAGACGGCCGTTATTCATGTTGGCGATTTCCAACTAAAATTGGCTAGAAATAATTAATTATTAGCAAATTGTTAAAAGATTTAGGACCCCGACAAAAAAAGAGTTTAGGATTAAACTGGCCAAATTAAAAGGTTTAAATTTAAATATGCACGAATGCAATATGCTTACAACCATATCAAGCAGGTTGTGCCTAACTGCACATGCTAACAAAGCAATTCCAGCTTGTGTTGGGAATCTAGCTGCTAGATATAGAATCTAAGACCTTGATGTGATCTCGAAGATGAGTAAACAAAGGTAGGTATTGGTTTGGCAACTTCATCCATTATTCTGATGTAGGCCTAGATTACCCGTCATAGGTGTTTGTCGTTCTGAATCACAATACATACCCTGCTTCTGGAGATGCAATTTTTGTTGATATTGATTTGAAGATGTATTCATATTAATTTGTTGTTGATGCATGAAGTCTGATCACAAAAGTAGTAGTGACACCGAAATCGTAGGTTATGGCACTGCGTCGCGACTCACAGCAGCAGGAAAGCAAGCAAGGCCAAATTAAGTGGTGGGGAAGTGGCGGTCCAGGAGACTTTGATTACATAGATGCAATTGAAACTAATAGAGAATGCAGACCGAAGTGCGAAGACATCGGAGATGATGGTTCCAATGCTGAAAGCGAGAAAGTGAACAGTGATTCCACTCTCCCGGGGACGGGTTTGCTGACAGCCATGAGAAAAAAAGCCCTTGAACAAGGACGAGAGGCACTAAAGCTTGGTGTTTTCAGAAGCCACCATGCTGGTAAGATTGGCAAGAAAGAGAAATCACTGATGCTTTAACATTTTTCAATCTTCACAACCAAAATGATGGATAGATGATTAACTTTAATATGAGGAATGCCCAAAAGTCACAATGTAAAATGTTGATCATGGGTCTCTATTGTCGACTCTCGAGTGCCGAGGTACTCCACTCACTATGGTGTTCATTTCATCTGTTTTTGTTGCGTCTGTTGGTATTTTCATCTGTTAAGCGGCAAGAAAAGGAGATTGATTTGCTGGAATGGGATTTCCAATTCTCAATTCTCAGAAGACATGCACAATTCAGCCAATAACATATCCTCCTAAGGTTCACATGTTCGCACAATACAAAGGTGTGTCCGAGCTAATAGTCCTGCCCCCCCGAGCAGCATATGTAGACGTTCCTAGGTTTTGTCCTTCAAGTTCCACCAACTGTGCGTGTTGATTTTGTTGATCGATTTTTAGCTTAAGAGATGCAACCTGAGCCAAAAACACTCGCATCAAAGACATTATCGACATTGATGGCCACGCATCTCATGAGAGGGAAGCACACCACCTACTAATCATTTTGATGCTCTAGATGATTACTTATGACATGGAAGCAAAATCACACAGCGCATTGAAACCAAAAACTTATTTGTGTTCAACAAGTGAAGTTGAACCATGCTCTTCCTGTTGCCATCTTTGTCATGTTTCTTTCAATTGATTGACTTGCGAGATATAATACTTGATAATTGTGGTAGTTTAATAGATAGTTGACATAAGATAAAAAGTAGAAGACTGGCTTGGCCTCTAATAGGAGATAGTTAAAACAGTAAACTACTACAGGTTCTAAGAGTAATGGAATACGCATTGATTAGTTTAACTAAATTATTAAACCCAAAAATATAGCTGATGATAGATTCTCTTCCTAAAAACCGAGACCCTGTGGATGACTTTGTCGGATAAGGAGATAGCCTTCTAATATCCAAAATTTTCTTTTATTGGTGGATGAAGAGACTATCAAGCTTAGTGGTGGAGAAGAGAAGGCCAACTTGAATGTAAAGCAAAATCATGCAATCAATATCACCAATGAGAAATTAGATAGTGATATCTT
Source organism: Eucalyptus sideroxylon (assembly GCA_014182405.2). NCBI lineage: Eukaryota > Viridiplantae > Streptophyta > Magnoliopsida > Myrtales > Myrtaceae > Eucalyptus > Eucalyptus sideroxylon. The sequence goes on along the minus strand of CM024552.2, from coordinate 11,283,815 downwards.
AGAAGATAGAGAACCAAACCCTCTCTTATATAATACCACAACAACAATCTCCAAGCAAAACCTAAAAGCCAAAACTCATCTCCAACATTGTGACCCCAAATGGCTGCCTCTGCAGTGGCTTTGTCCTCTCCTTCGTTCATTGGCCAAGCCGTGAAGCTTGCATGCTCTGCTTTGGACCTCCTCGGCTAAGTTCGAATTAGCATGGGCAAAACCGTGGCCAAACCGAAGCCAGTTGCCTTCGGTAGCCCATGGTATGGAGCCAGACCGCGTCAAGTACTTGGGCCCATTCTCTAGGGAGGCGCATCCTATGTCACTTGCAAATTTCCCATTGACCATGGGCGGGATACTGCGGCCTGTCGGCCAACACCGAGGCCTTCACCAAGAACCGCGAGCTTGAGGTCATCCACGCTAGGTGGGCCATGCTTGGCGCTAGAGGTGGCAAAATGGGTCATGGACCCATTTTGCACCCATATTTTTCATATATGGGTCGAATATGGGTTAATAGCCCATTACAACTATTAACCCACGTTCGACCCATTTTTAGTTCAATTTTATATGGGTCGAAAATGGGTCACCCTCTCTGACCCATTTTCGACCCATTTTTAAAACCAGAAAAACGTCGAGTCTTCCTCTTCGTCTTCGACCTTCAGTCCTTCACGGTTCACCTTCGAGTCTTCAACCGACCTCCGCTGCTCGCCTCCGAGCGCCTCCGAGCCGCCTCCGCCACTCACCGCCGCAGCTCGCCTCCGAGCGCCTCCGAGCCGCCTCCGCCACTCACCGCCGCAGCTCGCCTCCGCCACCCCCTCTGAATCTCGCCTCCGCCGCTCCCTCGAAGGTCGACGAGCTTCGTCACCCACCTCTGCCGCTCGCCTTCGCGGCTCGCCCACGAAATCGGAGGTGTCCAGGCCGACACCCTGTGGTTCGGCCTCCATGGCGTCAAGAGCGAGATCGTCGGATCTCACCCTCTCGAATCCGCCTACCAATCGGTAACCCTTTTTTTTTACTCCCTTTCCGTTGGTGCGGGTGGGGGACTTTCTATTCGCTCTTTGTACTGCCCAGAGTCATACTTGACTTACCATGCCTCAATGAAGCCCCTCATTCCCTTCTTTATGCGAGCAAACCACTTCTTCTTGCCCCCCGTGGTAGGTGGGTTCTCGGTTGGGTAGCCTTTGGCACAACAAGAGCGAAGCAAAACAGAGTCAGTTCACGAAAACACCGTTCAGCTTTAGCAGAGGACTAGGAACAAAACCCAAAAGCTAGCAGAGAGAGAGAGAGAGAGAGAGAGAGAGAGAGAGAGATCATGAGTACCAGGAGGAAGCGGATTCTGCTCGGGTTGTGGCGTGGCCATCGTGGAATCGTGGCCATCGTGGAATCAAAGGACAGAAGGAACTGGGTCTGATGGAGTTCTCTGAGAAGTGTCTTACAAGGGATCGATGGATTCAAATCTTTTATGTGAGAACAATGAGGATGTGGTCATTGAGACAAAATGAGGCGTTTTCAGCTGTGTGCATAGCTTGTTTTTTTTTTTTTTTTTTTTATCATCATGACTCAGCAAGCGTGCATTAATTTTTTTTTTGTTTGCTATTCTAACGCAGGCAGTAATTGCGGATGGTAATCCGGTAGTTCCCATAGGCAGATGTTATTTGGTTTCTGAAATTCTGTTTCCAGTTGCGGTGCCCCTTGAGGCGTCTCCTGTGGTTGCCCTCTGGGTGTTTTTGTATTGCTGTTGCCATTGTTGATACTGATATCATTGATTGGCAAGCTATTTCAAAATTCAAAGGTTAGTCATCGGTACCATAAAGCCACAATCTATGTTAGTTTTGTTACCGAGTCAATTCCTGCAGATGTACTTGTCCATGAACAAATAGAGCTTTGACTCATATCGACTGTCATTTAAAGGTGGAATTTCCTAAATTAGCAGTGATACTTTCGGAGTAGTTCTGGTTATTTTTGAAGATCAACATTCTAAATATCATTGCTATAGTCAGGAGACTTGTGATTGGACAGTGGCGAAGTTCCTTGTTTATCTCTTGAAATAATAAATCGTAGTGGTTGTTGCTTGTGGAAGAATTTCTCCAAGTAGTTATCCATAATCTTCTTTGGCTTATCTGAAAATGGAGCCATTATTAGACATATGCTACTAATTTGTGAAGAAGAAACATCATCTCATATGTATTCTACCAAATCAGTAAATGGAGCCATTCATTTTTTACCAAGGCGTGTTTTCCCTCCCAATGTTTATGACGTATTCCCCCTTATTTTGCAGGTCTCAGTCTGTCAGCATTCACTGAGGAGATTCCCCAAGAGGAGATTCTTTGCTGGTTTAGTTTTTTGTTGTAATTGAAGGTGGATAAAGCAGGGGTGATTGTGCTGTTTGAGGAGCCAACCAAGGGGAGCAACAATGTGGGAGTGGTGGTGAGTCCAGTTCGTCTTGCCAGCCTTGGCGAATCGGGAGTCCTCAGTTTGTCGCGGACAAGCTCATACAAGCTGAAAAGCACATAGTAGGTGCTACTTCAATCGATTGCTTGGTTTTGAATGTGGAATGTCTTAACAGTACTGCATTTGAAGCCTCTTATGTTTTGGGGTAATCTATTATTTGGTAGATAATTTGGTTCTTGGTAGAGTTGCTGAGAATTGTGTCTTGGAGCTGTCTTATTGAGGGGAAACATTGAAGTTATCTTTCTGCAGTGCTGAAGAATTATTTCTGTGTATGGTCACCATACGAATTTCTTACTCAAAAGGCTAGAAATGTTAGCTTCATATCTTAATCAAGATGATGAACTCATTTGTGAGTAAATAATTTGACCTCAATAGTATGCTTACTTTGAATAAGAGAAGCATGTGTATAGTCCAATTCTTCATAAATATTTCAATTTATAGGTTTTTTTAACAATTTTTATTTTATTTACTATTTTTTAATTTAATTTGAGGTTTTTATCCAATTAGCATATAGCTTAAAGTGAGCGCGGTTTTTTTTTTTTTTTTTTATATTAGTAAGTTTTAGAATATGGGTCGGGTTGGGTATGGGTCGGGTATGGGTCGGGTCGGGTATGGGTCATTATATTTACATTCTGAGAATATGGGTGAAAACGGGTTAAATGGGTCGAATATGGGTCGGCCCATTTTCGACCCAACCCATACCCGACCCAACCCACCCATTTGCCACCTCTACTTGGCGCGCTTGGGTGCGTCTTCCCTGAGCTCTTATCCCTCAACGGGGTCAAGTTCGGCGAGGCGGTTTGGTTCAAGGCTGGTGCACAAATATTCAGTGAGGGCGGGTTGGACTACTTGGGGAACTCGAGCCTGATCCACGCGCAAAGCATATTGGCCATATGGGCCATTCGGGTGATCCTTATGGGTGCGGTGGAAGGATACAGGGTCGCTGGGGGCCCACTTGGAGAGGTGACGGACCCACTCTACCCCAGCTGGAGCTTTGACCCGTTGGGCCTCGTGGACGATCCTGAGGCCTTCGCGGAGCTGAAGGTAAAGGAGATCAAGAATGGGAGGTTAGCCATGTTCTCCATGTTTGGGTTCTTTGTCCAGGCCACCGTGACCGGTAAAGGCCCATTGGAGAACCTGGCTGATCACATTGCCGACCCCGTCAACGACAATGCCTGGGCTTATGCCACAAACTTTGTGCCTGGAAAGTGGAAGTGTGCGATAGATTAATCCGGTGAAAAATGCCTGAGATTGGTGTGATCGAATTACATCGGTTTTTAACTTTTTTGACAGTTGATTGAACCTGAGATATTTCTTGAAAATCTTAGTAAATAGGGGCCAAAATCTTTAATTCCCCTTGCAATTATTTCACTCTTGAACCTTGAGAGTGGAACTGGATTTATTGATAATTTTTTATATAATTTTTAAGAAGTGATGATTCCCATAGAAATGTTACCATTTAAGGGATTATGAGCACTAGACATCTTTATCAAATGAGTATGAAATAATGAAAGACGAGAAGATTAGAGAAACAGGCACCAATGACAACAGAATGCATAAGCAACTCTGGGCAGAAAACTTTATTTCTAGCAGAAACAGATCCAGATTTATCGATAGTTTTCAAGGAAGTATCGATTCCTGCAGAAATGGTAAATCTCAAAGATTGCAAGTACCGGACATCTTCATCCATATGAGCGTGATTAACTATTGCATGGAAGGACTGTACCATGTCCGCTTGTCACTCGACTTCACTCCTTCACTCTCCTTTGGAACGACACAAATTCTGCTAACACGTGTCGGATTATATTTTCCTTGTCAGGGTTTAGAAAGATATAAGTTTCTCATCTCTCCTCAGGGATGATCATTTGAGCGAATATATCTTCTCAGTTCCTTTCTGTGGGACTAATTTCCCTCCTGAGCTAGGAGATAGGTCTCTTCTTTATTGTTGAAAAAGTAACTTCAGAACATTAATTGATTTTTAGATTTTTTTTTACATGCGTCGAATGTGAGGAAGTTATTTTAGTAAACCTGATGAATGCGTGTAAAATGTGACTCTTGTTAAAATTGTCTCCTCATATTCAAAGCACTGTGGATGATCTAATAGTTCACAGAGTCAGGTGTACATTTTAGGTGGGCTTAGCCTAACAACAGCTTGAGCTTGCTTATATCAATCTACATGACGAGAGTTTTTCATGAAAAAGGGCCTTGTTTGGTAATATTCTCTTGAATAATTGATTCTATTCTTTTGTTTCACAGAACAAAAAAGGAACAGAAATCCATTTAGTAAATTTTTCATTCCCGGGAACAAAAATCCATTTTTTCGTTCTCGGGAATAGATTTGGAAAAAAATTAAAAAATAGACAAAATTGTTTCTTATTCTCAAGAATAATTTTTAGAATAAAGTTTATTTTTTCTTCTTTTCTATTATATTTCCTCTTCTTCTCTTTCCTTTTCTTCTTTTCCTTCTTTCTTTTGGTTGGTCGTTGGCCTCGACCATGGTTGGCAACCTTATTGGAGAGTCATTGGCCCCTTCACTAGGTGATGCCAAGCTCACTGGGCCACCGCTAAGTCAGTGTCCCCTACCCAAGGCAAGGTCGACCTGGCGATGGCTCTGTGAGGCCGAGCCTCGTTAGTGATTGGGTAAGCTCAACTTCATTAGATTTAGGCAAGGTTGACCTCGCCCAGCCACCAGCGAGGTCTAACGTCACCTAGATTTGCAAGGTCAAGGCTCACGATGGCCAAGTGAAGCTTCGACGAGCTTGCTTGACCTCGCAAAGCAGGTCGTTCGCCATTGCCATGGCCAATGATTGGCCACAAAGGAGGAGGAAGAAGAAGAGAAAAGGAAAAAGGAAAAAGGAAAAAGATGAAAAAAAGAAGATAAAAGATAAAAATAATACAAAATAATAAAATTATTAAAAAATTAAAAGAAACAAAAAGATTTAAGAGTCCTACTAAGCACATTCTTACTCTAGGAATAAAAATTTTGGGTAGTTACCAAACATTTGTAAAAACTCATAAATTATTCTTGGGAGAGAATAAAAAAAAATTATAAGCAAAAATTGTTCCCGGTAATAGAATGATTACCTAAGCGTGCTGGTTTTTCTCATTTAAGATTTGAGTTTGTGTTTATACACTTGTATAATCTTCAAGACTCATCTAAGAATACAAACGTGTATGTCTCATCTAATCATCTAGTGTACGTGAAATAGAAGTATTGTAGTTACAATGCTAATTAATTGAGTGATCTAAGAATTCCAAACATACATGGAGGGAGGGAGAGAGATCATGACAACAGGTTTTATATGTTCTTTTAGTCTTGATCCTAAATTTCCAAAAAGTTAGAAACCTAACAAGCGGCCACGCCCCACACTAGGGCAGGGAGTCATAAGGTGACAGAGAAAACAATTAATATCCTGGAGACGAAGAAGCACAATTCAATTCTGAAATCCAAAACAATACTTTTGGCCATGCCAAATTGGGTATTGTCATTTCATCTCAACCTATTCAAATTGAGTGACAAAACCCTTCATTGAAGGCCTATGTAGTATTGACATGGACACGTGACACGCGACATGCGACACGATACGCCGACATGTCATTTTTCAAAAAAGAGAGAATTTTGACACGTCTAACAAATTATATATTAAATATGTTTTTATATACAATGCACAAATAAAAAAATAATAATAAGAGCTTATAATTAATTTACACTAAAAATATTAATATACTATATGTCAATATCATTTATTGTTTAAATTTGACAAACTTAATTACATTCCATTACAATAATTCATAAAACTTGGAGAAAAAAAATAAGCAATCCATATTCCACTATTAAAATAATGTGCCTCACTACTACCTATATTATCCATGCTGAAAATCACACTACAAATAAGGAATTTAGCCTTTATAGGCAAATGGACTCATGCCATAAAAGGTACAAATTCATCTTATGCTTAAGTGAAAACCAAAAGTTATTTTTCATTAAAAGTTATAATCGTATCTAAATTCCATAAATTATGGGAAATTATATAAAAATATATACATCTAATTTAGATATTATGAAAATTTCAGATATTACCGAGCAACAAAAATCAAAATGCATCTATTTGAAACAAGAAAAAATAAAAAGTAAGAAACTATTCGGACAAACAAAATAAACTCTAAAAGCGAAAGAGGAATAAAAACCGAATTATTCCCCCGAAAACAAGAAGGAGAAGAAGAAGAAAATAACAGGGCGCAACATTTTTCTGAGGTTTATTCTCTCTCATCGATTCTTCCTACTTCATCTTCTTAACCCAGAAACGGGACAGTGCCAGCCACTCTCCCTAACCAACCCCACCCCCCCGAGGGACAGTAACGGCGGTCTCTTTGCACACCCAGCCGGGACTCCATCGACCCTCTCTCGAGTCATTCGGGCGCTCGCTTCTCCCTGCCGAAGACCTGCCTTGGTTGAATTTCTCAATCTTGTTCTTTTAGTCGATTTTTTTAAGCTGCGGGAAATTGATGTGAACATCCGGTTGCGATATTTGTAACTGCACCACTAAGCTCCCTCGAGCCTAAAGTTTCAATCCTCGAGTTCGTTTCTCACTCTTATGCCATCTGCTTGTTCATAAAAATAGGCGGCGGAGAGGGGGCGGCCCTCGTCGGCCCAAATTTGAGTGACCTCACCAACCCTTGCCTCATCGGTGATGGCCTTGCTCGGGTCAGCGAGGCCATCCTCCTCCACCACCTAGGGTTGGCGACCTTGCCGGGCCCCTCCGATGGTGGCAACCGTGTCCAACCATGATTCCTACTTTTTTTTTTATTCATATATTTACATTTTGACCCCTCAAAGTATTGAAATTTTTTAAAATTGATCATGTGCATGTTGGAATTTCGGACTCACATGTTAAGGGGAGTTGACCACGTGTTAGACATGCATTGAAGTGTCGGACATGATAAAAAAACTTCAGAAGAATGTTGGTGCTTTTTAGCTGGAGATGGCAAAATAGGAAAATCAAGGACAAGAACTAGAAGGTTCAATTTTCGGTGGCTAGGCGAAGTCTATGTTTTAGTTGAGACATATCAGCCATGTGCACCAAAGAGAAAAAGAAAGAGCCATATCACGAAAAAGCAAAAGTCAACAGAACGAATGAGTTAAAATTTCGGGTTCAAAAATGACAACATGGGATAGACAAGGTTAATAAATAATACCTTCTCAAAGGAACGGATAATTGTCTCAAAAATCTTAAATTTATTGTATGGCAACGAACTTTGTCCTAACACTTTCAATTATGTTGATTAGTTATAAATCTTTTAACGATTTGTCAATTTAATTTTAAACATTTTCAATTGTGTCAATTTAGTCCTAAACTTTTTAAAATTTGCTAATTCAGCATTAAACTTATTATTTGGATAGTTGGTTGGAAAGACTACATTAGCAAATCACCAAATGGTTTATGACTAAATTGGCAAATCATTGAAATGTACATGACTAAATTGTCATCATTGACCAATTGAAGACTAAATTGGCAAATTGTCAAAAAGTTTAAGACTAAGGGTTGGTAGTATCTTTATAAAGCAAATGAAGAGGTGCCTTGTTCCCACATGGAAAAGATATGAGTGCGCACGTGGATGAGATTCGGCACTAACCAACGATCATTATTTTTATTTATTGAAAAAATTCGGATTTATTTCTATAAAAATTAACTATAAAGTCTTGTTGAAGTTCACAAAAAGTTACGATTATTTTTTATTTTTTATTTATTTAATTCCGAATTTTTTTTTATGTCTTTTCAATATAACTTTTGAGACATATTTGTTCATTTTACAACATTTCCCAAAAGGTTACCTTTGTTTTTTTTTTTTTTTTTGCAACCTTTTGAAGAGTTGCTTCTATTCAAAAGACAAAGATAAGTATGTTTGTTTTGAGATCAAACACACAAGAAACTATAGCTATTGTTCCAATTGTTTCCTATGAGAGACCGTGGAGAAATACTATAATTGTTATCTCTATTCTTATTTGAGACTTTGTTTTATCTTGGAGGAAACTTGTCAGTGACCATTAACAACTTTGTGGGGCAAATAAAACCTTAAAATTGTTGGGAAAATATGGCTTTGAATTGATAGAACAATGAAGTCGGATTGAGTAATTAAGTCGGACTTTGAAGCGTGATATCACTTTCATTTTAAAATAAAAGATTTGAGTGAAACATATACTATTTTAAGTATTAAAATTTTTATAAATAGTGGGGGTTATTCTTTGAGCTAAAGTGATTACTTGGAGAAGATGTGGTATAGATTTAAATATATTGTTTTCAAATATATATGAGTACTCCCTTTGATTACTAGTGGAGAGTTTTTAATGTGAGTGCTATAGGGTCTTTAATGTATGCGATGCATCATACTAGACCTGATATTACTTTTTGTATATTCAAGTTGAGTAAATACTAGTAGTCCAATATAGAATATTGGAGGGTTATCTTATTGTTCTATAATAATTCAGCTATATTAGAAGGATACGCCAATGCTACTTGGATTACAAGTGTGAGAGATAAACAATCTGCTTCCGGACAAAGCTTCACATTAGGGGAATGTGTTGTTTCTTAGATGAGCAAGAAACAAATGTGTATAACTCATTCAACAATAGAATTTGAATTCGTTGCTTTAGCGGCAACTGGGAAAGAGGTCAAATGGATTATGAATTTGTTGTTGGATATCAAATTATAGCCTAATCCTACGCTTTCTATTTCTATCTATTGTGATAGTCAAGCTACTTTGGCAAGAGTTTATAGTAGCATTTATAATGATGAGTCTACACATATTAGTCTAAGAGATGAGTATATGTGAGACAATTATTTTAATATGGTACCATAATAATTGTCTATGTAAGGTCAAGTAATAATCTTGCCAATCCTTTGACGAAGGCTTTACCAAAACATATAATAATAATGACCTCACAAGAAATGAGGTTGAAACCCTTTAATTGAAATTACTGATAATAATAACCTGATATTTTTCTAAAATATCACTAGTTACAAGGTTTAATGGGTAGAACAAGTTATTGAACGTGATTGTTTGATACCAACATAGTTATGATATGAGAAGTTAGTATTGTCTGTTACGTTTTGTAGATAAGATTGAATTCTTAATGAAGTATAGTACAAACTTATAATGTGTTGATAGTAATATAAACACATGGTAAATATTTCAGCTATATGAGCTTAGAAGTAGTGCCGCTTTTTACGAAAGTTAGGGTTGCTTTCTAGAGAGCTCATAAAATAAGATTGTTAACACCTAATTTTTATCTTTCAAAAAGTATATATAAAAAAATCAAAATCAAAATAAAAAATGTTAATTATTAATTTTCCTTTAAAAAAAAAGTCGTGTTGGTCCGAGTCGAGTCGGATCCAGCCTTGGCCCAACCCGACCCTTTCTCCCCTTATTTCCCCCCTGCATGGACCTGGGCCCAATCCCTCTCCTCTCCTTTTTCTTTTTTCTTTTCCCTCATGCGGCCCGGCCTTTTCTTCCCTCTAGCTCGGCCCGCCCCATTGTCTTCTCCCTCAGCCGTCTTCTGCATGGGGAATCGGCAAAGACGAAAGCAAAAAGCAGCCGTACACATGGGGAAGTGGCGAATCGAGAGCAAGGCCGCCACGGCAATAGGGGACCGCATCATCTCGCGGGTGCAAAGGATCATTGGAATGGGGAGGTCAGAGCCACCTGGCAGAGTCGGCTGGTTGGGGGAGCGGAGGGCACGCATGAGTGGGCTAAACAAAAGAGAAGTAGAGAGAGATCGGGAGGGAGGGAGGAAGGAGAAAAAACGGAGAGAATGACACACATAGTGACCAAAAAGACAGAGAGAAAGAGAGAGCGAAAAGGAGGGGAACTCACCGAGGCCACCACCGTTGATGCGTCTCCTGATCACTGCTACTGTTGCCGACGCATCTCCGGGCCGCCTTCGCCACTACCGTCGCCACAGACACGTCTCCAAGCTGCCATCCCCGTTGGAGCTCAGGTTGGCATTTCATCGAATACCCGGTGTGCGTGTTTGAGCTCGAGTTGGCCGGAGCTCATTCTGTCCATTTCGGGCAAGCTCCGGTCTCCGTAGGTTCCCCCTTTAGGTCCTAGTTTATTGCTGGTTATTTTCTGGTCACCACTGCTGCCGCTTGGAACCCCCATTAGGTCTGAAGTTGTTCGGTTCATTAGTGCCCATCATATGTTCGCCATAATGCCCAAGCGAGCTTTCCCTCCCCGGTTCCTCTGTGTAGAGTCCAGCTAGTCTTTAGTCACCGGAATGCTGTCATCGTTTGCCTGAAAGCCGGACCGTGTCCCTTCGAACTGAGGCGGCACCGTCGCGACCCCAACCGGAGATCGCCGATGCCCTTTGCCTCTATCCTCCCCACTGTTGCAGCTCCCTGGTCGCAATTGAGCAATCGTTGACTAAGGGAGCACGAGCTGAGCTGGGCCAGGTTTGCGACTTGGCCTGTTTAGCCTCTCTTGGCCTGTAGGCCCACTGCCCGGAATCAACTTGGGCCATGGGCCTACGAGTGATTTTATTTTTTTTATTTTAAGTTTGGCCCTTCGGATTGGGCCCAAATCCGGTCTGCCCTCAAGTAGGCCTGGTCGGGTGAACTCGACTTGATTTGCTTGGGCTGAACCTAGATCGGGCCAGACTAGACCCGACCCGACTTGCTCGGGCTGAACCCGGGTTGGGTCAGACTGGACTTGAAACAGTTAGCAAATTATTTTTTATTAAATTAGTTTTTAAAAATTAATTAAAAAATTAAAAAAATTTAATTAATTAAAAATTAGAATTAGAATTAAAACTAAAATTTAAAAAAAAAAATTTCGAAAATTTTTTTTTTAAATTTCGAAAATTAAAAAATGTAGGGTTTGGTTATGAATTGCTATGTTTTGCCTTTTAATATTTAGGCCTTTTTTTTTTTTTTTTTTTTTTTAGTTTGTCTTTTGATTATATTGTATGTTTAAAATTACATATTTGCCTATATTTAATTGCACTTGTTTAATTTTAACGCAATTAGGATCTTGATGACTATGATTGTTACTTTAATGATGATCACTTCACATGTTAGTTAATAGATATAAAATCAAGTCAAACTGCATGTCAAAAATCATTTGTTAAAATGAACAAAATTAGGTACCGAAAGGGCACTGATTGGTCAATTAGTGTAATCAAATCCCCGACCCTAGATTCTCTAGTTGCGTAGGAAGTAAGGTACATTCCCATGTCTCACTTGATTTCTAGCCGACCCCAATAGGCTAGCGGCAACCTCTTTTGTGCAAAATTTATTGTGAATATCCCAATGTCATGCGGAGTATGGGCTTGGGAGAGCTCGCACCCTATCATGGGCCTTAGGCCCGTTTTTTAAGTAATACCCCTAAACATGTTCCCTCCCCCGAGGGGTAGGTCGTGACAACTTGGCGACGCCACTAGGGACTAATTTTAAACCTTAGAGGACTTAGGTCAATATTAATCTTGTTCATAAATATTTTTGTTTAGCAGTGAGGATTTCAGGTACATCCCTAACATTAAAAGTGTTAAATGTTTTTGTAGAATGGGAGGTATAAGGGGAAGTGTTTGCTCACATTTGTCTTGTAGGTAGGTGAAGGAATGTATGGTTTATTTTTCATGTATGAAGTGTTGATTGCTTATGAATTGTCATGCTTGCATCCCCTGCATTACACTACACTTTAGCACACACGACCTGCCGTCGGACCTAGGCCGCATAGGATCACTTAGGATGGTATTGAGATGGATACCACTCCGACTACAAGCATGTAATATGAGTCCCCATCTCAACCTCGAAATTTCTTTCTTTATGTCAGAGGCCCCCACCCTAGTCTACGAGCATGCGAAATGGGTCGGTCCTTTGATGAAGCTAGAGTCATGGGTAACACGACCTAGCCACAAGCTTGTTAGTTCAGTCCTGTGATCTCATGGCTTCATTTTGGGCCATCTAGAATAGAAATTGAACCATTGTCCATGCGTATGTCTATGACCTTTACATCGCTGCTCAATGAGTAGGGTATGTTTTTCTTGAATTCTTTTCATCACAATTTACTTATTTGCTTTCATTTTGGTTGGTCTATGACAAATTAGGTTGATCATACGATGTGGGTATCCGACCTTTGCATCATCTCCGTCCCAAAAGCCGAGCTTCGCGCGTAGCGGGATAGATTAGATCCAATTGGCCATGATTGGGTGCGATCATATGTTGGACGTTTACTTCCCCTATTGGAGATAGAAACTTATTTTGGTGTTGTGCAAGCATTAATGCATTTTTGGTGCCCCGCAACTTGCATGTTCATACTCGGTGATCTCGAACTCACTCCAACCCTAGAAGAATATGGCATTGCCATTGGAAAGCCCTTGGTGTCGGAGTTCGTTAGCCCACCTGTAGGGACTGAGCATGTATCGACCTTATCTGATTTCCTTAAAATTAAAGAAGAGGATGTGAGGAAAGTTTTAAAAGCTAATCGCAAGACCTGCTTGTTTTCATTCTTAAATGAGCTTTTTCAAAATGCCTAATCTTTTCAAAAGAATAGGAAAGTAGACACTACTCTTTTTATTAAAAAAGAAAGCAAAAGTTTTTTACTTGTTTAAATATATGTCGATGATATCATTTTTGGATCCTCTAATGAAAGTCTATGCAAGAAATTCTCTAAGACTATGCAGGATGAATTTGAAATGAGCATGATGGGTGAGTTAACCTTCTTTCTTGGACTTCAAATAAAACAATTGGAGGAAGGAACTTTCATTCATCAAGAAAAGTATGCAAATGATCTTGTTAAAAAGTTTGGACTGGACAATTGCAAAAAGACTGACATACCAATGTCAAGTTCCTTGAAGATAGACAAAGATGAAGAAGGAAAGAAAGTCGATCAAAAGCTGTACATGAGTATCATCGGATCACTTCTTTATCTTATTGCTTCTAGACCTGACATTCTATTTAGTATTTGCATTTGTGCCAGATTTCAATCAGACCCAAAAGAATCTCATTTAAATGCTGCGAAGCATATTATTAAATATGTTTCATCAACTTCAAGCTTTGGTCTCTAGTATCCAAAAAGAGGAGACTTTACTCTTCTTGGATATTCGAGGTTGCACCTTATTGGATGCGAGTCGATAGAAAGAGCACCTCGGGTACTTGTCAACTACTTAGAGACGGGACGGTGTCTTGGTTTTCCGAAAGCAAAGTACGGTAGCTCTCTCTACAGCGAAGCGAGTATATAGCTCTCGGAAGTTGTTGTTCGCAAATTCTGTGGATAAAACAGCAGCTAAGAGACTTTGAAATTGAAGATTCATGCACGGAGATTAATTGCGACAACACCAGCGCTATCAACCTCACCAAAAATCCAATTCTCCACTCAAGAACAAAGCATATAGAGATTTGACATCACTTTATTAGAGACCATGTTCAAAATGGAGATGTTTCAATCCAATATGTTGATTCAAAGAACCAAATGGTGGATATATTCACAAAGCCTTTGGAGAAAAATCAATTTGAAATCATCCGTTCCAGACTCAACATTTTCAAGTATGAGGAGATCAAAATCTAAAGACTTTCAGACTCAGACATACAAGAGTTTAACTGTAAGTTAGTCTTGGTACGACCATCAGATTGTAAGTCTCTCTCTCTCTCTCTCTCTCTCTCTCTCTCTCGAATCTTATCTTGAAGAGGTACGATTGTCAAACTATGTTTAAATTGTTGCTATATTTAATCAACTTATTTATTGCATCGTTTCATTTTCAAAAAGGAAGTTATTTTTGAAATGACTATTTTCGCGGAAAAAGATAGTTATTTTGAAAAGGCATTTCTTTATTTCCTTTGTGACGATTTGCTTATCTCTCTTTTTAACCGATTGTGCACTGTCGATTCCTCTTCACTTTACTCTCAGAAACCCTAGAAAGCATCGATCCTCCATTCCCGTTTTCTTCCCTTGTTTAATCTTCAAAAAGTTGTCATCTTTCTTGGAAAAGTCAAGCAAGGAATCTTCCAAAAACTGAGAAAGATGTCATCTTCAAGAAAGTCTTCAAGAATCACAAGCAGGGGACCACGGCGAATGAGTGAGGGGCCTACGCACTTCAATCTCACCGAAGAAGAAGTGTCTTCAAAACAGCAACCGAGCCCACAACATTCTCAGCAGCGTCATTCTCCTCCATCTAGTCCTCAAGGCATTGATCATCAATAAGAGGATCAAATCATTGAGGATGCAGATCCAATAAGAGTTCAAAAGCCCGCTCTTATTTATAAGCTGTATCGTGCCTTAAAAGCAACTCGTTCTCCCTTGAAATATGTCGATGATTTTCTTAAAGACAAATGATATAGGAACGAATATATCTTTCTGCGAAGAATGAAAAGTTTGGGAATTGCTCGTAAATGGTTGGCTGAGGAAACTCTTGCGAATATCCCGAGTGATCCTCGTGATTGGGGACCGGATCCTGTAGATGGGAATGATGATGACAAATTGTACAGTCAATTTCAACCGAGAATGGGTGTTGCGGTTGAAAGTCGAGGAAAAAGGGGAGATTTGTTCAGATCGAAGAAACAAAATGATTTGTACTCGAAATTGCTGAAGCGTGGGGTAATAAACCCTAGAAGTGTGAGTTTTGACTTCCTGGATGCTGTGAACATGAACTTGAGGGAAAAGTTCAATTATCTTCAACTTGAAAGGTTTTGCTCCGACACTACAGAGGCCTATGCTGAACTAACTGCATATTTCTATTCAAATCTTAGCTTTTTGGATGCAAATAGATTTTCTTTCAGTGTTAAAGATCAAGACTATGTTGTGGATATGGATATGCTGGCAGATGTATTAGGAGTTGAAAGAGGAAAATATCAACCGATCAAAGTTTCCATTGCTCGGGCCACACTGGAACTGGTGAAGGATAGGAGAACAGAGGAGAAGATCACCTACTTGAGGATGAGTGCATTCAACATCTTGCTTTACAAGATTGTGATCAATTGCCTCCGACCGAAATCAACCTCCAAGACTGATGTTTCAAACTCAGAGGCAAAGCTGATGTATGCCATCCTCACTGGGAAAATGTTTTCTCTCCCTCACACGATCATGTTTCACATGTATAGAGCGATGATGAATGACAGATGTCAACTTCCTTACTCAAGCCTTGTGACGAAGTTATTCAGACATCTGAATATTCAGCCTCCACAAATCTTTTGTGTTCGATCGTGCGATCATATGGTGGTAGGACTGAAGATGGTGACCAAAATGCGTCTGAAAGAACTGAACAAGGAGTTGGAGAAATTCAAGGATAAAACTCTAGTCAAAGCTCATCAAATCTCTTCTTCAAAACGGAAAGGAAAAGAGCCCTTGGTTACTTCAAAACCAAAAAAGAGAGCTCTTATTGTGGAAAATGAAGGAGATGATGACCTCACCATTTCGGCCATAGCTTTGAAGAAGCTAAGTCGCACTGTTCCAGAGTCAATGGAACATCGTAAGAAAGAAGGAAAGGAAAGAGAAGGCCAAGAGGAAAGAGAAGGTCGAGAAGAGGAAGAGAACGAACACGAAAGAGGAGTTGGTGAAAAAGAAGTAGATGAGGAAAGACCTGAGAAAGAAAGATGAGAAGAAGGAGAACCTAAGGAACACTCCTCTTCACCTGTAGGCATGGTAACAAGGGGAGATCAAGAGAAAGGAGGAAAGTCCTCATATCCTGATGCGAGTGAAGGAGTCAGTCGATCACCTGCAGACCCAAAGGATGTTTATGCCTCTCAATTTCCAGAAGAAGGTCATGAAGTGTCATCGCTAAACCTGCGAGATTATTCTAATATGCCATCATCTGCAGAACGTGCTGAAGCTAGTATGCGGACCGACAACCCAACCGATTTTCGCGAATCATGGATATTCTAATGGAAATGCGAGGTCAAATTTATGCCTTGGGATGCAAGGTTCAAAACTTGCAAACTGCGGGTCAAGTTTCCTTATGTTCATTGAATGATCAAATCCAAGCCCTCTCTGTTCGGATTCAGGCCAATGCTAAGGGTGAGGAGATTGCACAATTGAAGGAAGACTTGAAAAGGCTGGAAGGCATCGTTCAGTCTATGGGAGACTTCCAGCTTGTCCGCGTTCCCAAGCAATCTTGACTTCATTCCATTTTCATCTCAACCTTTTTAAATGCTGACAAAAAGGAGGAGAGATGCAAGATTTGAACAACTTGATTTTTAGTCGTGTGGACTGTTTGTTGGATTGTTTTTTTTTCAAACTCTGTTTGTTTGACTTTGTTTTCGTGTCTAGGATGAGAACTGAACTAGACTTGGACTTGACTGCTTTTATTAACTATCATTGGTAACTTATGGATGGCTTTATCACTTATTAGACTAACTTATTTTTTGTGGTTGTAGATTCTAGTGTTATTCATTTAGCCATTTATCTCTATAAGATATGCATATGTGTTTGAGAAATGTTTTGCAGGTCAAGTTGTCCAAATCTGCAGGAAAGTTTTGTCACCATAAAAAATGGGGAGATTGTTGGAGAAATCTTCTTGAAATGTTTTGAAGTTGAAAAAACGTTTCCATCAGTCTAGTCTGAAGGTTTGCAAACTCTGCTATTTAAAGTCTGAAGACCTCCAGACAGCCAGACTCAAGACTCAAAGTCTATCCTCATTGACATTCTCTAATCCGTTGAAGAAAGGTTATTCAGAACTGGATGTTTCGTTAAGGGCTTGACCTTATCAACTAGAGAAGATCTCGTGGCTGGAAAAGACACAACGAAACTCTTTGATTGATCAAGATTAACTCAAAGATTAAGGAATCGATGATTGCCTAAATATTCTTGGAAGGTTCTACTTATGGAAACCAAGATCCTGATTGTATGGGCGAACATGATTGATGGGCTATCGACACGTTCCTTTAATAGCCCGAATGATCTTCCTAATTGATTCCGTCCAACGGATAGATTGAAGGAATTCCTTTGGTAAGTGCCAACGGGTATGATGGCATAAAAGAGTATATAAGGAAGACGTTCTAAGTTGTTGAGGTGTGCGAGATAGAAGAATTCCAAAGTCTGAAGCTCCTTGTTGTTTAGACAATTTCTTTGAGCGAATACTTGTATAAAAAAGAGAGTCTATATTTGTGAGAAACCTTGATGAAGTTGATATTGCTAGTATGAGTACCTAGAGGGGGGTGAATAGGTATACAAAGATTTTTCTTGATAATTTCTGTATACTTGCGCAATACTTAGATAGTTGAAGGATTTGCGTTAAGTAATAATCAACGTAAGACTAAGTAAAGGAAAGAGAGAATTAAACACGCGGTTTATAGTGGTTCGGCTTGATCCAAGCCTACGTCCACTCTTCGCACCGACAGCCAATTTGGCTGGATTCCACTATGAACAAAGAGATGTTACAAAGTGTTGATCTTCCTTGATTTCTAGGTGTAGATGATCTACCACACTCGCTCAAGGTATCACCAAGTATAGACACTTTCTGTGTATACAATTTCGCTCGATCGTATCGACTAATAATCAAGGTGCTTCGGACTGGAATTTTTCTATCAATCACGCCTTTTAACAACTAGAACGACTTCCTTTTTATACTCCTTTATGACATCATACCGTTGGCACTTACCAAAGGAATTCCTCCAATCTACCCGTTGGACGGAATCAATCAAGAAGATCATTCGAGCTATAAAAGGAACCCGACGATAGCCCATCAATCCCGTTCGCCCATATAATCGGATCTTGGTTTCCAAGAATAGAACATTCCAAGAATACTTCGCCGACCATCGGATCTTCAATTGATCTTGATACGAACAAAAGAATCCGTTATGTTTATCCAACCAAAAAGATCTTCTCCAGACGATAGGATTAAATCCTCAAGCATATACTTCGGCTCTGGATTTCCTTCGTCACTGGATCAGAAAGGCTGTTAATGAGAATAGTCTTGAGTCTTGAGTCTTGAATCTTGAGTCTGATAGTCAGAAAGTCTTCAGACTTTACACTAGACGATCTGCGATACACGTACTAGATCGAAGGAAACGTTTTGTCGCTTCAAAATATTCTGAACGATTTCTCCAACAACCTTCCCCTTTTTGATGGTGACAAAACTTTTCAGTAGATTTGAACCACTTTGACCTGCAAAAACATTTCTCAAGCAATATGGCAATCTCATAAAAATTAACAAAACAACCAGACTCTGCATCCACAGAAAATTGGTTAGTCTTTCATGAGTAATACCATATAACAACACTTGATATGAATGCAAATAGTCAAGCATTAAAATCCACAGCCAATTCAGTCAAGTTCAAGTTCACACCCAAGATTGCTCAAGTCATAAACAAAAAAAACTTAAAGTCAAAGAAATTTAAAGAAAGTTGGTTGGTTGGTTCAAATTGCTTCTCCCCCTTTTTGTCAACATTAAAAAAGGTGAGAAAGATGTCATGTCTGCTTGGGAATGCGCACAATCTGAAAATCTCCCATGGACTGGACTACTCCTTCTAGCTTCTTCAAGTCTTCCCTCAGTTGAGCTACCTCTTCTCCCTTGGCATTGGTTTGCAGTTGTAGAGCAAGGTCTTTCATTTTATCCTCAAGGGTAACTGAAGATGCTTGTCCAGCATTCTTTAAGGTTTGAATTTCACAGTCCAGAGCATAGATTTGGCCACGCATTTCCGGAAGAATATCCATGATACGACGAAAATCTGCAGAATTGTCCGTCTGAGTACTTGCATTTGCTCTTTCCGATGGAGTGAATGCAGACGATGGCGCTTCTGTAAAGTCTTGCAGATTTGGTTCGACGTATCGTGACCTTCTTCAGCAATTGAGAAGCCTGAAATTCTTCCGGTGCTGCTGGAGATTGTCGTAGACCTTCACTATTGGCAGCATGAGGTGAGGACCTCTCTTGCTCGCCAACTCCCCCGTCTCTTGGACATCAATAGGGAAAGAGTGATGATCATGCTCTTCTCGTATCCTTCTCTCCAGATTCAGCTGCAGACTTTTCTTGCTCTTCTTCTCCTTCTTCTTCAGCTTCTTTCTCCTTCTCTCTCTCTCTTCTTCTTCTTCTTCTCTGTTCTTGTCTTTTTCTTCTTCTTCTCTCTGTTTCTTCGCTGTTCTCGTTGATTGGGAAGCGAACGCCTTGTCCTTATCAAGGCAGTGATTGTGAGATCTTCCTCCTCATCTTCATCCTCCAAGATGAGAGTTCTCTTCTTTTTGATGGGGCACCAATGGCTTCCTTTCCCTTTCTTTTTTGAAGCAAACGGAACCGGAGTCTTCACTCTGAATTTCTCCATTGCCTTAGAAAGTTCTTTCGACGCATCTTTGTCAACATCTTTAAACCTACCACCATCTTATCGCACGGTCGAACACAGAGTGTGTGGCGGTTCAATATTCATGTGTCTCAAGATCCTGGTCACCGCACTGGATAAGGTAATTGTCCCTTGTCTTTCGACATTGCTCTGTACATGTGAAAGAGAATAGTGTGAGGGAGAGAGAACTTCTTCCCAGAGTTGATTGCGTACATTAATTTTGCTTCAGAATTAGACACATCATTTGATGTAGACTTTGGCCTAATACAATTGATAACAATTTTGTGCAACACGATGTTGATGGCACGCATCCTTGAATAGATGATTTTTCCCTCAATATCTCTATCTTCGACAAGGTCCATTGTGGCACGAGCAACCGAGACTTTGACTGGTTGATATCGTGCCCGTTCAACTCCAAGTATGTCCGCCAACATGTCCACATCCAACACATAATCCCGATCTAGAACACCGAAAGATATTCTATTCGCATCGATAAAGCTAAGATTTGAATAGAAATATGCAGCCACAGTGCATATCCGTCCGTGGTGTTAGTACAAAAACGTTCCAGTTGAAGCGTACTCAACTTTTCTCTCAAGTTCACATTCACAAAGATCTAGAAATCGAAGTCGACACTCCTAGGGTTTATCACCCCTCATTTCAGCAGTTTGAAGAACAAAGTTTCCTGTTCCTTCGATTTAAATAACTCCATCCTCTTTCCCTTCACCTTCGCAGCAACACCCAATCTCGGTTGAAAATCGTGAACATTTTGTCATCGTCGTTCCCATCAATCAAATTTGGGCCCGACATCCGAGGGTCACTCGGAATATTTGCAAGCGCTTCCTCTCGCTTTACCTTTGGGAGCAATTCCCAAATCCTCCATTTTCTTCAGAAAAATGTACTCATTCCCATAGTTCTTTCCTTTAAGAAAATCATCCACATATTTCATCGGAGTCCCAGTACTTTTCAATGCACGGTAGAGTTTGTAAATATAAGAGGGTTTTTGGACTCTTACAGGGTTTGTGTCCTTGATTACCTCTTCTTCTAGATGTTGACCCGCACCTTGTGGGGTAGAAGGCGTTGAGTGACGTGGTGGAGAATGAGTCGGGTCCTGATGCTGACTCGATAGTTCTTCCTCTTCTGTGAGATCGAAGTGGGTAGGTCCCTCCTTCATCCTCTGTGGTCCCCTTGACGCGATTCTTGAGGACTTCCTTGAAGACGACATTCTTCTTGTCTCTAAAAGATTTCTTTGATTGCTTTCCCAAGAAAAAGATGACAACTTTCTCGAGGATGAATTCAAGTAAAAACCAGTTTGAGAGGAGAATGCTTTTAGGGTTTTGAAGATTGAAAGTGAAAACTATATATATATATATATATATATATATATATATATATATATATATATAAAACTCAGTTTTGAAAAGGGGAAGTTTAATCGGTACAAGGAAAGTGTACGAATACCTCTTTTCTAAATCAATAACTGCCAAAATTAAACCTTTTGAAAAGACAAGTTTTTCTATTTTCACGAGAAAATAACTAAGCGAAAGATCATACCTTTTCGAGTTTAGATAAAGTAACAACTTACGCCTATAGTCATCAACGTCCGAGTCCGAGAGATTTGAGTCTATGAGATTTGAGTCTCGATGGTTATCAACTTTCGAGTCCGAAGGTTGGAGAGTCTCTAGACTTTAACTTCTTCGAGCTTCAAAATGTTGAGTCTGGAGCGGATAAAATCAAATTGATTTTTCTCCAAAGGCTTTGTGAATATATCTGCTAGTTGACCTTTTGAATCAACAAATTGAATCGAGATTTCTCCACTTTGAATATGATCTCTAATAAAGTGATGTCGAATTTCTATATGCTTTGCTCTTGAATGAAGAATTGGATTTTTGGTGAGATTGATTGCGCTGGTGTTGTCACATTTGATTTCGTGCATGAGTCTTCAATCCCAAAGTCTTGTAGCTGTTGTTTTATCCATAGAATTTGTGAACAGCAGCTTCCAAGGGCAACATATTCTCGCTTCGTTGTTGAGAGAGCTACAAAGTGCTTTGTTTCCTTGAAAACCAAGACACCGTCCCCGCTTCCAAGCAACCGGCAAGTTCCTCGAAGTACTCTTTCTATCGACTCGCAGCCGGCCAGATCTCGCGTCTCGAATATCCTTAAGATTAAAGTCTCCCTTCTTAGGATACCAAAGACCCATGCTTGAAGATGAAGCAACGTATTTAATGATACGTTTTGCAGCACCGAGATGAGATTCTCTAGGATCCGATTGAAACCTAGCACAGATGCAAACACTCAACAAAATGTCGTCTAGAAGCAGTAAGATAAAGAAGTGAACCGATGATGCTCCCGTATGCTTTTGATCAACTTTCTTCCCTTCCTCATCTTTGTCTATCTTCAAAGAACTTGACATTGGTATATCGCTCTTCTTGCAATTTTCCAATCCAAATCTTTTGACAAGATCATTAGCATATTTTTCTTGGTTAATGAAAGTTCCTTCCTTCAATTGCTTTATTTGAAGACCAAGAAAGAATGTTAATTCTCCCATCATACTCATTTCAAACTCATCCTACATAGACTTAGAAAATTTCTTGCATAGACTTTCATTAGAGGATCCAAAAATAATGTCATCAACATATATTTGAACGAGTAAAAAGCTTTTGTTTTTCTTTTTGATGAATAGAGTAGTATCTACTTTACCTTTAACGAAGCCGTTCTGTAATAAGAACTTACTTAGTCTGTCGTACCAAGCTCGAGGTGCTTGCTTTAGACCATATATGGCCTTTTTCAGTCTGAAGACTGAGTCTGGCTTCTTTAGGTCTTCAAATCCAGGCGGTTGTTCCACATAAACTTCCTCTTGGATAAATCCATTTAGGAAAGCACTTTTGACGTCCATTTGGAATAACCTGAAATTTTTGTAACAAGCAAACGCAAGTAGTAGACGAATAGCTTCTAACCTTGCTACAGAGCGTAAGTCTCATCATAGTCTATTCCTTCTTCTTGCGTGTATCCCTTGGCCACGAGTCTTGCTTTATTTCGTACGACTTTTCCTTTTTCGTTCATCTTGTTTCGAACACCCATTTGGCTCCACAACAGCTTTTACCTTTTGGTTTAGACGTCAATTCCCGACATCGTTAATGTTGAACTGTCGAGCTCCTCTTGCATAGCTTCGATCCAACTTTCATCGATAAAGCTTCTTCTATGCTTTTTGGTTCAATTTCGAGATGAGAGCAACAAAGACTAGACTCTTCACGTCTTTTGGATCTGTGCGAATTCCTTCATTAATTTCGCCTATAATGAGATCTTTAGGATGACTGGACTTGTGCTTCCAAGCATCGGTTGATTTGTCTGGATGATGATCTCTTTCTTTATTTGAATCTTCATGAACATCTTGATGCTGGTCTTCCAGAGTCTGAGATACTTTTTGAGTAGTAAGCTTTGGAAGGTCTGGAGCAGGTTCAGATTCTTCATATTGAGTCTGACTGGGTTTATCTTGCGTAGAGTCTTGAAATTTGACATTTATTGACTCCTCCACAGACTGGCTCTTCTTATTGTAGACTCTGTAGGCTTTGCTTGATGTAGAATATCCAAGGAAGATGCCTTCATCTGATCTTTCTTCAAACTTACCAACTCGATCTTTTGCATTTTTCAATATAAAGCATTTGTAACCGAACGCATGAAAGTATGAAACAATAGGCTTCTTACCTTTGAATAATTCATAAGGGGTTTTCTTAAGAATAGGTCTTAGGAAGACTCTATTGATGATATAGCAAGCTGTTGAAACAGCTTCAGCCCAAAATCGTGAAGAAATTTTGCTTTCAATTAAAAGAGTTCTAGCCATTTCTTGAAGAGATCTATTCTTTCTTTCCACAACTCAATTTTGCTGAGGAGTGTATGGAGAGGAGAACACATGCTTAAATCCAGATTCATCGCACAATTTTGTGAAATCTTGATTTTCAAATTCTCCTCCATGATCTGTTTTTATACTTGAGATAACACATCCTTTTTCATTTTGAACCTTTTTGGCAAATTTTTCAAAATACGAAAAGGTTTCGACTTACTTGCAAGGAAATATACCCAAGTAAAGCGAGAGAAATCATCCACAATTACTAGGTAGTATTTCTTACCTCCAATACTCGAGTTCTGGTTGGTCCGAAGAGATCCATATGCAGAATCGTAGTACATGATTAGTAGAGACATGATTTATTGGCTTGCATGAATTTCTTACCTGTTTTCCCTGAATACAGGATGTGCATGGATCGGACTTTTGATATGGTAATTTGGGTAGGCCTCGAACAAGCTGCTTTGATGAGATTTTGGCTAATTGCTTCATATTGACATGGCCAAGCTTTCTGTGCCATAAGCTTGCTTCATCTTGGATTGAAACTAGGCATTGAGATTCATTTAATTTCATGTCTAAGAGGTAGATGTTTCCATGTCTTCGACCCATGAAAGACTGAGTAGAGTCTTTACTAATTCCATAGCAAATTCCTTCTTGAAAGGAGATCTTGAAACCAGATCACACAGCTTGGCTAATGCTGAGAAGGTTATAGTTGAGTCCTTCTACTAGAGAAACATTGCTTATTGTGAGATTTTCAATTTTCACAGTTCCAAATCCCACGATGCTTCCTTTGCCGTTTCCTCCAAATGAAACATTTCCGCCGTTTACTTGAACAAGCTTTACGAAGCACTTTGAGTCTCCCGTCATGTGTCTTGAACATCCGCTGTCAAGATACCATTTTATCTTTTTCTTGACGGAGACCTGCATTTAAAAGAGAATCTCAAGTTTTCTTTGGTACCCAAATTTTCTTGGGTCCTTTGGTGTTAGTAGGATAAGCATTATTAGGCCATACTTTCTTAACAGGTTTCCAAACCATAGGACATTCTTTTTCAAAGTAATCTTTACTGTTACACTTTGAACACCTTAAAGCATTTCGACCAACAGACTTTACAAAAACCTTTTTGAAATGATTTTTGTAAGCCTCTCTCGACGGTCTTTTCTTAATTCTTTCTTTAACTTTAGGAAAATCAATTAAGGGAATTGTTTCAGCTGTCATGCCTAGACCAGACTTATTGAAGTAAGGTCTTTGAACCGAAAGAACTTTTTCAAGTTTTTCGGATCCTATCGAAAATTTCTTTGAGATATTTGATAAGTCCGTTTTTAAGAAAACATTTTCTTTCAAAAGATCATCTCCTTTTTCTTTAAGAGCAGAAACATTTAGGTCTAGACTTTTAACTCTTTCTTCTAAAATGACTTCCTTTTGTTTTAGAGCTGAGTTTTCCTTTTTAAGTTCGGAAATCCTTTTAAGAGAAGTCTTAAGACTCAAACACAGTTCATCAATATATTTAGAGACTTTGACAGGAATTTTAAAATCACTTACCTCAAATTCATCAATGCAGTCCGATCCAGAATCTGAGTCTCGAGTCTGAATGTGCCATCAAACATATGTTGGCATATTCATTATCACTTTCTTCACATTCTCGTATCACCTGTGTTTCGGCTTTAAGAGCTTTTCGAAACTTCTCAGCTTTTCCTCTTTTCTTCTTCAGAATAGGACAATTGGGTTTGATGTGTCCCTTCTTCTTACATTCGAAGCAGACTACATCTTTGTTTGGTTCCTCATCATCAACAGACTTGGTCTGCTGTCTCTGAAAACTTTGTTTCTTTGAGTTGAACCTTCTGCCTTTTCTATTCAGTTTTCTGAATCTTCTTATCATGAGTGCGAGCTCCTCATCATCCATATCATCTTCGAATCTGCATCATCGAGTCATCATTTGATTTTAATGCAATAGATTTCTTACCTCTTGGATCTTCGTCTTCATTAATTCGTTCCACTTCATAAGACCAAGGGTTCCAATTAGCTCGTCGACGATAGAGGCATGATTCTTTGCGTCTCTCTTATTGAAGTCTTTATATGATTCCAATCCTTGGAGAGTCCACGTAGTAGCTTGTTCACCTTCATGGGATCAGAAATTTTTTGTCCTTGGTTCTCAAGACCATTGACAATATCTCGTAAAACGACTAAACATGTTAGTTATAGATTCTCATGGTTTCATTTTGAAGGCTTCATATTGACCGAGGAGAATGTTAATTCTGGTCTCCTTCACTGATCTGTCCCTTCATAGGTGATGTGTAATCTATCCCATACTTCTTTTGCTGTAACACAAGAAGATATTCTGTTATATTCAGTTGGGATAAGGCCCAATATAAAGAGTAAATTGCTTTTGCATCGAGTGCTTGTCTCTTGTTTATCTCTTCCCGAGTCATTCCGCTGGCATCAATAGTTTCTTTTCCTCTTTCGAGATTGATGCAGCAGAGGAGTAATTCCTCTTTCCACAACGTCCCATTCCGTAGGATCCTTGGATCGTAGGAAGGCTTTCATCTTGTTCTTCCGATGTTGTAATCCTTTCCGTCAAAGTAGGGTGGTCTTGTATTGCTTTGCCCTTCCATCAGCCCCGGTGCTAGCATACTAGCCATGGATCTTTTACTCAAGTAAAACACTTCAAACAAAGTAAGAACACAGCTCGATACCAATTGATATTGCTAGTATGAGTACCTAGAGGGGGTGAATAGGTATACAAAGATTTTTCTTGATAATTTCTGTATACTTGCGCAATACTTAGACAGTTGAAGGATTTGCGTTAAGTAATAATCAACGTAAGACTAAGTAAAGGAAAGAGAGAATTAAACATGCGGTTTATAGTGATTTAGCTTGATCCAAGCCTACGTTCACTCTTCTGCACTGACAGCCAATTTGGCTGGATTCCACTATGATCAAAGAGATGTTACAGTGTTGATCTTCCTTGATTTCTAGGTGTAGATGATCTACCACACTCACTCAAGGTATCACCAAGTATAGACACTCTCTGTGTATACAATTTCGCTCGATCGTATCGACTAATAATCAAGGTGCTTCGACTGGAATTTTTCTATCAATCACGCCTTTTAACAACTAGAACGACTTCCTTTTTATACTCCTTTATGCCATCATACCGTTGGCACTTACCAAAGGAATTCCTCCAATCTACCCGTTGGACGGAATCAATCAAGAAGATCATTCGAGCTATAAAAGGAACCCGACGATAGCCCATCAATCCCGTTCGCCCATATAATCGGGATCTTGGTTTCCAAGAATAGAACATTCCAAGAATACTTCGTCGACCATCGGATCTTCAATTGATCTTGATACGAACAAAAGAATCCGTTATGTTTATCCAACCAAAAAGATCTTCTCCGCACGATAGGATTAAATCCTCAAGCATATACTTCGGCTCGGATTTCCTTCGTCACCGGATCGAAAGGCTGTCAATGAGAATAGTCTTGAGTCTTGAGTCTCAAATCTTGAGTCTTGAATCTTGAGTCTCGATAGTCGAAAGTCTTCGACTTTACACTAGACGATCTGCGCAGATACACGTACTAGACTAAAAGGAAACGTTTTGTCAGCTTCAAAATATTCTGGAACGATTTCTCCAACAGAAGTGTGATAGAACATCTACACTGTGGAATCAAGGAAAATGAGTGATGTAACTTCTCTTTTGTTTATAGTGAAATCCAGCTGGTGGGCTGTCAGTGCGGAAGAGTGGATGTAGGCTTGGATTAAGCCGAACCACTATAAACCCTGGGTTCAATCTTCTCTCAATTACTCTCTTTACTTTGATCGTATTTCATTTTGTCAATCAATAGTGAACTACCTTTCTATCGTTTGCCAAGAATTCCTTCCGTATTTCGATAAATTGATTGTGCACCTATTCACCCCCTCTAGATACTTATACTAGCTATCTCACTTATGACCCTCTTTCTCACTTCTTATAACTCAGAGAGCTTTGTATCCTAGAGTCTTTCTCACTTCTTATGACCCGGAAAGCCTTGTATCTTGGAGTCTTTCCTACTTTTTATGACCCGGAGAGCCTTATATCCTGGAGTCTTCCTCCTTCTTATAACTCGGAGAGCCTTGTATCCTGGAGTCTTCCTCCCTTCTTATGACCTGGAGAGCTTTGTAACTTGGAGTCTTCCTCACTTTTTTATGACCTAAAGAGCCTTGTATCCTAGAGTCTTCCTCACTTCTTATGACCTAGAAAGCCTTGTATCATGGAGTCTTCTTTACTTTTTATGACTCGGTGGGCTTTTGTAGCTCGGAGTCTTTTTTCATCTTATTGACAAGAGGCGTTTCCATAATTATGAGTCCTTTTCATCGACCTAATACATTCATATGCACCTAGGGTCTTTCTATTGCCAAAATAATTTGTGTATTCTATCTTTGATTGCAACCTCTTCGAGGCTACATTTAAAGAGGGACAGTTGTTGACACCTAATTTTTAATTATTAATTTTCCTTTAAAAAAAAAAGGTCGCACGGGTCCAGTCGGGTCGGATCTGGCCTTGGCCCGACCCGGCTCCTTTTCCACTTATTTCCTCCCGCATGGACCTGGGCCCAATCCCTCTCCTCTCCTTCTTTCTTTTTTCTTTTCCCTCGCATGGCCTAGCCTTTTCTTCCCTCCAGCTCGGCCCGCCCCATTGTTTTCTCCCTCAGTCATCTTCTATATGGGGAATCGGTGAAGACGAAAGCAGAAAGCAGCCGTCCACATGGGGAAGTGGCGAAATCGAAAGCAGAGCCACCACGACAACAGGGGACCGCATCATCTTGCGAGTGCAGAGGATCGTTGGAATGGGGATGTCAAAGCCGCCTGGCAGAGTCGGCTGGTTGGGGGAGCGGAGGGCATGCGTGCGCGAGCTAAACGAAAGAGAAGCAGAGAGAGATCAGGAGCGAGGGAGGAAGGAGAAAAAATGGAGAGAACAGCACACAGAGCGACCAAAAAGACAGAGAGAAAGAGAGCAAAAAAGAGGGGAACTCATTGAGGCCACCGTCGTCAACGCGTCTCTCGATCACTGCTACCACTACTGACGCATCTTTGGGCCGCCGTCGCCACTGCCGCCGCCACAGATGCATCTCGAAGCTGCCATCCCCGTCAAAACTCAAGTTGGCATTTCATCGAATACCTTGTGTGTGTGTTTGAGCTCGAGCTAGCCAGAGCTCGTTCCATCCATTTCAGGCAAGCTCTGGTCTCCGTAGGTTCCCTTTTTAGGTCCTAGTTTACTGCTGGTTATTTTTGGTCACCACCGCCACCGCTTGGAACCCCCATTAGGTCGAAAGCCATTCGGTTCGTTAGTGCCCATCACCTATTCACCATAATGCCCAAGTGAGCTTTCCCTCCCTGGTTCCTCTGTGTAGAGTCCAGCTAGTCTTTAGTCACCGGAATACTGTCGCCGTTTGCCTTAAAGCCGGACCGTGTCCCTCCGAACTAAGGTGGCATCGTCGTGACCCCAACTGAAGATCGCCGGCGCCCCTCGCCTTTGTCCTCCTCACCGTCGTAGCTCCCCAGTTGTGACTGAGCAGTCGTTGACCAGGGGAGCGCGGGCCAAGCTAGACCAAGTCTACGACCTAGCCCGTTCGGCCTCTCCTAGCCTGCAAGCCCACTGTCCGGAATCAACCTGGGCCGTGGGCCTACAAGTGAATTTTTTTTTTTTTTTTTTTTTAAAGTTGGGCCCTCCGGATTGGGCCCAAATCCAATCTGCCCTCAAGTAGGCCTGGTCGGGTGAACCCGACCTAATTTGCTCAGCTAAACTCGGGTCGGGCTAGACTAGACCCGACCCAACTTGCTCAGGCTGAACCCGGGTCGAGTCAGATTAGACTCGACTCGGTTTGCAAAAAATAAAAAAAATAAAATAAAATAAAATAAATTTAAAAAATTTAAAAAATTTAAAATTTTTTGAAAATTAAAAAATGTAGGGTTTATTTAGGGATTGCCATGTTTTGCCTTTTAATATTTAGGCCTTTTTTTTTAGCTCCTCTTTTGATTATATCGTATGTTTAAAATTGCATATTTGTCTATATTTAATTGCACATGTTTAATTTTAACGCAATTATGATCTTGATGACTATGATTATTACTTTAATGATTGCGCACTTGCATGATCTTCTCACATGTTAGTGGATAGGTATAAAATCAAGCAAATTGCATGTCAAAAATCATTTTGTTAAAATGAACAAGATTAGGTACCGAAATGGCACTAATTGGTCAATTAGTGTAATCAAGTCCCCCACCATAGATTCTCTGGTTGCGTAGGAAGTGAGGTACACTCCCATGCCTCACTCTGTTTCTAGCTGACCCCAATAGGCTAATGGCGACTCATTTTGTGCAAAATTTATTGTGAATATTCCAACGTCACGCGGGGTATGGGCTTAAGAGAGCTCGCGCCCTATCATAGGCCTTAGGCCCATCTTTTAGGTAATACCCCTAAACTTGTTCCCTCCCCCGAGGGGTAGGTCGCGACAAGGATTAAGCACAAGGATATAATAGTGCGGAGTAATATAGAACTTCTCGCTGAAACAAGATGTTAATGTATGTGCAATATGTCTGGTTCTATCATATAAAAGTACAAGTTTAAAGCTGAGCTACTTGTCACTTTGATAGAGTTTTGAGATACTTGCACTAATCAAATGTTCAACTCAAATAGACCTTTATGTATGTATATTAATCTCACGGAAATTTTGGCTATATATTTTTAACATTTTATTTCTTGTTTTTGTTTTATAAACAAACTACCAACACTAAGTTGGCATAATTAAAAATTTTAATATTAAATTGTCTGTCTTATAATGGGTTTAGGACTTTTTAGACAATTTTCTTGCAAAGGAACTAATGTCACAGACTCAATGTAAGCCCCAATTTGTATATGTGTGATTTGAGCCTCAATCCTCCACCCAAGGATCACCCTTGGGTTTCTGAGCTTTACCCAGCCAAACATTTTTATCCTTGGAGAAAATTCCATTCTAATTAGTGAAATTCGTTTGAATTGCAACTTTTCGAAATATGAACCGATTTTCCAAGAGGAGATGAACGTGGTCGACTGTTCCAAAGAACCTGAGGGACCGCACATTTGATCGCTCCCGTAAAACTTTCGTTGGAGTTGGTGCGACGTACATCTAATCACTTATTTAAGAAAGATCTTTGATCAATGTGCGTTAATATCATGAGCTGTGACCAGTTTGCACTTTGGAGCACGTCTAAAAAATCATTGATCAGCTGCTTATTTGGGACATGATTGATCACCGACGCAAAAACATTTTTCGTTCCACTTGCACTTGAGCAGCATGTTTGCTCGCCTATTTTAAAACGTTTACCATAGTGAGCATGCACTTGAAAGGCGCGTCTGAACACTCATTTTAAAAACCGTTTAGTTGGGACACGTATTTGATGCCCTATTATGACATCTTTCGCATGATTCATGTGTACTTAGAACGTGCGTTTCATCATCTTTACCCTGCTCAAATTATATCTTGCTTGTTTATTACCATCTCCGTTCTTCTGCAATGAGAATCAATATCTCGACATAAGCCAAGAGGCAGATCTTGTGCCACTAGATATCTATGCATGATCATCCACTTGCCAATGTCAATTTATATAGTAAGATAGCCGTATCTGTCATATTTCATAAGTGTACTTAGAAAGTTAATGACATTTTAATAAATTTACCAGCATCAAATATAGTTTTTGTTGACGTGGTCGGACTTGTAACTTTACAGTGAAGGGTTGGTGTCTCTGGCCTTTTGCTGGAAGCATCGGGGTTGAAAAAAAAAAAAAAAGAATCCCAGAAAAAGAAGAGATTGTCACACCCAAGCAAATTCCGAATTTCAAGCTTAAATTCGAAAAAATGGAAAACATGGCAAACGGAAGGAAAATTGGACAATTAGGCGTCATTAGAAAGCTAAGGATATCCTTTACAAGTTCCTAGAATATGGCAAGTCCAATTAAAGTCTTCTTCTAACTCAAGTGAAAGCATTCACATAAGTGGTCAAATCAGGTCAAGACAAGCAGAACATGACACGCAACTTTTGGGCCATTATCCTACTTAGATGATGCGTGAATTTTATGACATTTTAGTATGTCCTAGGTCTAGATGTTAGGGGAAAATGTGATGAAGACATCTAGTCCTAGATCAGTGCACAAATAATCATAAAAATTCATGAACCTAAGTAGGACAGCTAATCTATTCATGATGGTACATGGCAAAAATCACAGAATAAGCGCACTGACTTCGCAAGAGGTTATAGTTCAAAAATCGTTTAGTTGGGACAAGTTTTGATGCCCGATTATGACATATTTCACATGATTAACATGTATTTAGAACGCGTGTTTCATCATCTTTAAAATATCTACGCATGACCATCCACTTGCCAATGTCAATTTATATAGTAAGATAGCCGTATCTGTCATATTTCACAAGTGTCCTTAGATGTTAACGACATTTTAATAAATTTACCGGCATCAAATATAGTTTTGTTGACGTGGTTGGACTTGTAATTTTACAGTAAAGGGTTGGTGTCTCTGGTCTTTTGCTGGAAGCATCGGGGTTGAAATAAAAAAGAGTCCCAGAAAAAGAAGAGACGGTCACGGCCAAATATTCAGTGACCGAAGAAGAAAGAAAACATTGACAGAAAGGGGGCAGAGGAGAAACCGGGATAGAGAGACGGAAAAAAGAAGTTCGGGAAGTGACCTTGTCCGCTAAATTTTTTGATAGTAAATGAACTTGTTCATGTATGTATATGTCGGTGGCTAAAAACACTTATATTAAGTGGTTTTTGTGGACGTATTTTGATAAAATGGATCGTCCAAATTGAGCACTGGAGCAATGAGCTCTCGCGGAGAGAGAATTTGTGATTCGAAAGGAAAGAAATGGAGAGGGACAGAGGAACGAACGGGCTTCTCTTTCCTTCACTTGAGAAAGAAAGAGAAAAGTTTAAGCTACAATAAATGGACTGCAGAGGAGAGAGAGCGTGCAGGCTAGGAAGAGAGGGCATCGGCATGCTAGGAAGAGGAGAGAGGGGAATAAGGCAAAAGACACCAAGTGGGCCCACTCCCTCCACATGGCACCTCGTGAGTGGCCGAGGACCACGCTGATGTGGAGCTCCCAGGCTACCCAATATTTTCTCGATATAAGTGCTTCACTTGATTCATACTCAACACCAAGCCCTGCGATACACCACCATGGCGCACCAGCAACTTTCTTTGCAGCCCACCATCGTAGGTACCGATGAACATGACCAGGAGGCCATTGATGAACTAATTGCTTCGCTTCCCATAACCAAAGGCTTGGTTCATCCGGCCCATCGCCTTTACCAAAACTTTTGGTGCCCGATCACCGTGCTTCCCAACGTGATCGCCTTCCGGCGGCACTTCAAAGCAAAAGACAAGGACATTGTCCTGGTCTCTCAGCCCAAATCGGGAACCACCTGGCTAAAGGCCTTAGCGTTCTCCGTCATTAATCGCTCCCACTTCAACAACTCCAACACGCCCTTGCTCACTTCTAACCCCCATGAAGTCGTTCCTTTCATCGAGCTTAAGTTGTGGCCCGACCTTGATGGCCTGGCAGACCCGAGGCTCTTCGCTACACACATCCCTTACCCATCATTGCCGGAGAGCATCAAGCGGTCGGATTGCCAAATCATTTACATCTGTCGAAACCCATTGGACACCGTGATTTCCTCTTGGCACTTCTTGGTCGAGATGGCGCGGTCGGAGGACCAACCAGATTGGTCCTTGGAAGAGCATTTCGAGACCTTTTGCCAAGGGCAAGTCTTGTTCGGGCCCTTTTGGGATCACATCACAGGTTACTGGAAAGAGAGCTTGGAGAGGCCACGCAAGGTGTTCTTCCTCAAGTATGAGGACTTGAAGGAAGATGTCGGAGGACAGCTGAAGAAGGTGGCCGAGTTTGTGGGGCTTCCCTTCACTGAGGAGGAAGAAGAGGGAGGTGTGATAGAAGAGATAGCTAACTTGTGTAGCTTGAAGACCCTAAAGAACTTGGAGGTCAATAAATCCGGAAAATTACTGGGCGGAATCATTGAGAAGAGAAGCTTTTTTAGGAAAGGGGAGGTGGGTGATTGGGTCAACCATCTCACTCCTTCCATGGTGGATCGCCTCAATAGCATCATCCAAGAAAAGATGAGGCCCTTTGGGTTGGAATTCAAAATGTGTTGAGCGTTAAATCCATTCACTTTCTCCATGTGTGTCATTAGAAATAAGTGAAATTAATAATGGAAGGATCCGCAGTCCTCCTTATTGGTGAATCCTCGACTTCTCTGATATTGTAAACTACTACTATCCTATGCTAGTCACATGTGTTGTCTACGTGTTTAGTCAATTAGAGATCATGTATTCATAAATTTACTGTTAATTCATCATTTTTTCAAAAAGTAATCCTAAATTATTCGTATGATTTCTCATATGTGTACCTATGAATGCGTTTTTCTATTTCAGCTTAATCTTCGATTAATTCGTTTTCTCATAATTCACAAGCAAAGGATCGGAGAACTCCCCCTCATTTCACTTGAGATCTAAAGTTTGAGTTATATTGAGTCCCTTCTTTCAACAAAGGAGACGACACTTCAATGACAAAATTAATAATTGTGTGCTATTGCTTTGCAATTTCATCATAATGTTTTACATTCACACGTCACATTTTACACGACTCCACAGCATGTGCTTTCATGATCATTTTGTTTGAGGATATCAATTTGTATTTAAGTGGTTAACTACTTAAAAAAAAAATAAAAAAGAAAGAAAAAGAAAACTAAAAAAATCATCAAAACTATTAATGTCAGTGATTTCTAATCAAAGTTGATTGAAATGACAAAATTAACAAATTATTAAAAAATTATGATTAAATTAATACAATTGAAAAATTCAAGACTGAATTGGTAAGTTGACAAAAAGTCTATGACTAAATTGACACAACTGGAAAATTTAAAAATGAATTGGCCGTCATATAATAGATTTATAATTTTTTGGACAATTTTCCCTACATAAAATGATTGCAATCTGAATTGAATGTCGTAAAATCATCTAAGGGAGCCTATTTCATAACTATTGATTTCTTGTGAATTCCCTAACCTAATGTGGATGGCCTGCTTTGGTCATATGTGAGATGTGGACTAACTTCGACCCAAGAAAGGTAGCTCATGGTATGTACCGCCCCATCAATATACAAAACGATTGGAAATTCTGGGGTCCCAATCAAATCTCATTATATATCATAAATCTGTTAATCATGAGAAACCAAAACGCGAGTCTTGTAAGATATAAAGTGGGTGCAGATATTAGAAATATACCATGATAATGTATTATCTCTTAAAAGTAGGCCTAGAAAACTTATTTAGAATCCTTCCCACCTCTATTTCATGATAGAAACTCAAATCTTAGTAGCTCCACATATGTGGTCATCTCTTATTATATAAAACCAGAAATTGAGAATGACGGGAGTTTATGCCTGAAGAAGACAAAACTAAAAAAAAAAAAATCTTGACGACCGAAATAACTGAATTATGGATATGCCAATTTTGACTAAACATTTCTCATGAAGCACCGCGAGCCCCCTGAAGAAAGGCCTTCCAAATTAATACAATGCGCGAATCATGTGTTTGTATGCGGTAAGAGTTTTACCTAGCACTATATTAATACTCTCAATTTTGTCCCGGTGTGGTTCATGCTGGACATAAATGATTACGATCCAAACCGTCGTAAACTCACGAAAAGCAACCTATTGAGTAAAGATTCGATTTCTTGTGAATTTTCTTATATAAATTGAAGCAGACCACGAAAACGTATTATTTCTTAGAAATAGGCCTCGAAAGCTTATTGACAATCCTTGGCACCTATATATCTCGATGGAACCTCAGCTCTAATAGCTCTGTATATGTGGATGTATGAAAACCAGAAATTGAGAGCAACGGTGTTGATGCCTGAAGAAGACACAATTCAGATTAATCCTAATCAACTACTGAATTAGATTTGTGTGGATTATGACTAAACCAGCTCACTGATGAAGCACCTGCAAGTCCCCAAACAAAGGCCTTGCAGATTATCACAATGCACGAATCATGTGTTTCATTCAGTCGACATCACCTGAGGGGCCGACAAAAGATCTGTGTGGATTATGGCTAAACCAGTTCACTAAAGCCTTGCAGATTATCACAATGCACAAATCATGTGTTTCATGCAGTTGACATCACCTGAGGGGCCGACAAAAGATTTGTGTGGATTATGACTAAACCAGCTCACTGATGAAGCACCTGCAAGTCCCCAAACAAAGGCCTTGCAGATTATCACATGCACGAATCATGTGTTTCATGCAGTCGACATCACCTGAGGGGCCGACAAATTTTTTTTTTGTGGATTATGACTAAACCAGCTCACTGATGAAGCACCTGCAAGTCCCCAAACAAAGGCCTTGCAGATTATCACAATGCATGAATCATGTGTTTCATGCAGTCAACATCACCTGAGGGGCTGACAAAAGAGTTCTACCTAGCATCTTATTTAAAAGTGATGAAGGCGCATGTGTTTTTAGGGCATGCGCCGCCTTGATTTTTATGATTTGGAAGAGCATTCTGAGACCTTTTATCGAGGGATGATGGGTTATCGGTCCTCTTGTGATCCCGTGTGGATGTTGGAAGGAGAGCTTGGAGAGGCCACCCAAGGGGTTATTCCTCGGGTACAAGGACTAAAGGGAGATGTTGTAGGACACCTGAAGAAGGTGGGCCGAGCTTGTGGCATTTCCCTTCTAAAAGCAGGAAGAAGGTGGAGGTGCCAATGAAGAGATAGCCAAAATGTGTAGTTTCAAGAACTTGAAGGGCCTGCAGGCCAACGAGAATGGTGGATTACTGTAGATGATTTTCAAAAATGAGAAGAGAAGCTTGTTCGGGAAAAATGAGGTGCGTCACTAGGTTAGCCATCTCACTCCTTCCTCCTGGGAGAACAAGGACAATCTAAACGATATTGAATTAGCATGGTAGAACAAAATATTATCCTCTATTGTGATGAAAATTATCTAAAAAGTCTTAAATCAATTGTTCTTCTATCAATTCAATCATACACCGTCTTACACCTTTTTACAAGTTGTCAATTGAGTCTATTCGATCAATTTTGATCAAAATTCATTGACGTGGATGTCGACCATCCTACGTGACAAGGTGTGACGCCTAAAATTTCATTAGTTAGATTGAACATATTTGAGACTATTTTATATATATAATAAAATAAAATAGTAAAACGCATAAAAATAAATCAAAACCCAAAAAGAAAAATTTAGTCATGAGAAAAAGATTTCCAAAAGGCTTTTCCCCATAAAAGCAAGAATCTACAAACCCCCACCGCTTCTCCCCACATGATAGTAAAAAATAAAAATAATAAAAAAGGGGGTGGGGAGAAATAAAATTAAGAGAAACATTCATTCTGTTCTTCCCCACGTTGCGTCCAGGTGTTGTCGAAGAAGGGGGGCTACATGTATTTTGTTTCTTTTTCTTTTTCTTTCTCTCTCTCTCTCTCTCTCTCTCTCTCTCTCTCTCTCTTTTACGAAGAACCCACCCCATCTGCGTTTTCTCTACCGAGACACACCGCCTTCCTTTCCTCTCACTTCCATTCATCTCCACCGAGCCCGACCCCATCTCGGCCTCTCATGACCGGTGCCTCCATCCAGTAACAGAATCGTCACTGTTTGGTTCCGTTCGGAGCTTCTGCTGCTGACCGCGAAGCCCAACTTGCCCGACACTTCCTCTTCCTCCTGTCGGTGAAAAAAAATCCAGGCAAGTAGGGCTGCTATTAAGGTCTTGAGTTCATGGATTAGCTTTGCCTAGTTGGGCGCTAAAGCTTTGTCCAGAGTTGGGTTGAGAAAGTATGGGTTCATTATTGTCTGGATGCTGAGTGTAGAGCTTTCCTTGGGGTCTAGGGTGTTCGGATGAACTCATTGTAGCTCGGCATGTGTGATTTATGGACTGTGGTTGCTGTTTAAGTCCAAGATTGGGTATTGGAATGCACATTTTGGACTGGGTAGGCCTTCGATGTAACCACTTAATTTCAATGAGTCGTGGGTGTTGAGAATCGCTTAGTTGACCGATCAAAGGCTCCCGTTTGGTTAGTTAGTTCCATTAGATTTAATTTAGGTTTGTAGATTGCGAGCGCTTTGAGTTTTGCCTACTGTTTTCCAAAACTGAGAACTCTTGACCTCTCTGGTTTGTCAATTTTGTGTGGCTTGTTGTGTTGAGATTTGGATGAAACTTCTTTCATGAAAATTGTGCAAGATACCTTAATTTATGACATATATTTTTCGTGGATTTTTCAGAGGTTAAATAGTCAGCGTATGGACATAAGTTTCTTTCCGATGTATGCTGCGTAGAACTACAGTACGTGTGACTCTGTGACATTACGAATTTTCCATAGAAGTTCCTAGCTTGATTCTGGTCATGATTCCTTCATGAAAGTTGTAGCCGACATCTTCATGTATGACATATAAAAATTTCGTAGAAATTGGTGAAGTTTTAGGTACTGAAACATACTCTTAATTGTGCAAGCTGATGCTGGAAAACAGTTCAGTTTGTGAGTCTTAGTTGTGCGATTTGCTGCTCCCTGTACATAAATAATTAGGTTCAGCATCATCCATGAAAAATGTTTGTTAATGTCTTATTTATAATATATTAAAACTTAGGATCTTTCAAGCCCATTTCATATAGTTTTCAAATTAATTCCCGAAAGTATGCATTCTAGTTGAGGTTGCCCATATTCTGAGTTTGTTGGAATTCATGAGGAAGGTGATCGAATTCCAGGTTATGGTCTTCTGATGGTGTTGTATATGACATATTGTTTGATATTTTGGTTTTGATCTCAATAAGACATTGGTTATTTAATGAGATAGCTTGTGATACCCAAGTTTGTTTAAGTTTAGGACTCATACTCGACTTTAGGAAAGCGAGAGCTGTTTTGTGCATTGGATTTGTTGATGCTGCAACAAGGTGGAGCTATGAATGTATGATTGGTTAATGAGCCAATGTGAAACCCCAGGTGTCAGGATGTTTGGAGAGAGGTGATGAAGAGTAGCGGTATTCTCTCCAGAGGTCTGAGAAGGGCTGAATAACTTCTCAAGGGATCTTGTGATGCCAGGTTGGGTGCGAGGGGGTTCAAGGTGGAGTGTCGTCTCCCCCTAGGTGATTGTTGCAGCTAGGTTTTGTGGATTCAATAAATTGATGATTTCCTTTATTTATTTGCCTTGTTATTGGCCAATCCAAGTTAGGACTAACCGCCCATTTACTGAGTTTTTATTTTAAAAACTCACACTTGTTTATTATGTTGTTTCTTCATAGTAGAAGATGTCTACTGCACCACCTACCCCGCTTGCTGTCACAACGACCATCCTTTATGGCTCCCCCGCCGATTTTATATGGCAGCAAGAGGACTTCCAGGACTGACATTTCCCGGGAGTAGTGTTCATCAAATGCACCTCTTGTTTGACGATTGATACGGGGGTGCCTACGGGGCCGACATATATGGTCTTCGTTGCCCTTTACGCTCGGGTAGATGGACGGCTGGTGGGACCTTGACGCTGTATGATGATGGACGGGGGCAGGGTGGTAGTCTCGCGGAGTAGGAGGTGGCAGAGAAGTGC
This sequence comes from Eucalyptus sideroxylon, assembly GCA_014182405.2. Lineage (NCBI taxonomy): Eukaryota > Viridiplantae > Streptophyta > Magnoliopsida > Myrtales > Myrtaceae > Eucalyptus > Eucalyptus sideroxylon. Next base: position 11,244,630 of record CM024552.2, on the reverse strand, counting down.
TGGACGTGTGAGAGGACTTTTGTTTTTGGTTGTCCGACAACTTGTACATACCCAACGAGAGACGGGCTAGTGTTTGTGGTTTATAGTGTTTTTTTTTTGTAGAAATCCCCCTCTCAATCTCATCTCCTCATGTGTAAAGAAACCAAGTTTTATGAAAAATAGAGCCAAGTAGCTCAGTTTCTTATGACTCAGCTTGACTGAAATTTATTTTTACAATTCTTGAAGTACAAACAAGTTGAGTGAAATCAATGTATATGATATCCAGGGATGTCACACAAGGTGAATGCTAATATGGACAATTTTTAATAACATCTTAAATTTTTTTTTTCAATTTTTATTTTTTTCTGATTGTTATTTATTTTTTTTCTTTCTTCTTCCTTTTACCAGTGGTCTGCTAGCCTTGTCTAAGTGAGAGTCGCCATTGTCCACCACAGGCAAGGCCCAACCAGGCAAGGGTGAGCTCAGCAACGGCAACACTTGGCGAGGCTGCCCTAGCCTTGGCAAGGGCTCCCCACGTCGAGGCTCACCATTGCTGTGGTGAGGCCAGCCACCCAACCACCGACAAATAGAATAAGAAGGGGGAAAAAGAAAGAAAGAAAGAAGGGAAAATCTAGAAAAAATAATAATAAAATCGAAAAAAATCAACATATTATTAAAAATTATTCTCATCAGCGTCGGCCGTGTCACTTAGAACTACTACTATCCACATTAGGAGTTTGCAACTGAAATTGGTTAGATAGAATCCATTGACAAATTTAAAAGGTTTAGGACTTTTTGGACAATTTTCCCTCCTCTTGTGCAAACCTTGTAGGAAACAATATAATAGAGTAACATAAAAACCAAGCACCCATAAACACAAAACTATTTTTTTTTTATGTGGAAAACCTTCCCAATGTGAGAAGATAAAAAATCACGGGACAAGAATCCATCCAAAATCTTCATTATCAATAAAATCGTATGAACAAAATCCTTCCCTAATTAATGCTAGAGTTACATAGCAGCAGCAACATTAAGAACACCAGTTTTAGCAACACACATGAATTCACAAGAGATCATGGATAAATCTCACTAATAACATAAGTTTGGTTCAACCCACAAAAAACTTGATGTCGGGAGCTCCGAGGAAAAATCAAACCAATCAATTAGGTTTAAGACTAAATTGGTACAATTAAAATATTTAAGATTAAATTGGTAAAAATGTGTTAGATTCAATTTTTTCAGACAAATTTTCCAACAAAAATATGTGCCACTTTTTCAAGTAAACGATTGCTCGTATTCTGAAAGAGTATTTCTATTTTAATAAATTGATTGTTTTGTTAGTATGTTATTAATAATCTAAATCTCATAACAATGTTAATAATCTATGAGGAAATTTATAGTAGTGAAATGTTAGAACTCTGCATTATTATGTGAAACATGTGTTTTTTATCAAATAATTTAATCGAGGTTGCGAGCATGAAATCAATAGAAAATAATTTAATCGTTAATTAGGGGTCATATGATCATTCTTCACTGTGTATAAAGCAATGACAAGGAAATGAAAAACCAACACAGACTAGCAACAAAAAGATTGGTGCTTCACCTTGTGTGGGGTTCTAAAATTAGAATAGCTGGCAGTGTTCTCACAAATTCTCACACCTTCATCTACTTGTTTCTGTGCTCAATCACCAAGATGAGCGGTATCACCATGGAACACCAGAAAGTTTCATTGCAGTCTACCATTGCAGAACATGACCGGGAGGCCATTGAAGAACTAATTGCTTTGCTTCCCACAGGGAATGGCTTGATTTTTCCTATGCACTGCCTTTACCCAAACGTTTGGCGCCCGATCAGCGTGCTTCCTAACGTGATCAAGTTCCAGTGGCATTTCGAAGTCAAATGCAAGGACATTGTCTTAGCCACTTAGCCTAAGTCAGGGACCACCTAGCTTAAGGCCCTAGTGTTCTCCATCATTAACCGCTCCTACTTTGACATCTCCAACCCATCATCGAGCTCAAGCTGCATGGGAGAAACCCAAGGCCGAACTTGACGGCCTGGCAAAGCCAAGGCTCTTCGCGACTCACATCCCTTACTTAACCTCGCCAGAAAGCATCAAGCGGTCGGACTGCTGGATCATTTACATTTGCTGGAACCCATTGGACACTGTGTTTTCCTTGTGGCACTTCTATCTCGAGAAAATATTGGGTGGTCCCGGACCACCAGGTCAGCATGGTCTCCGACCACTCATCAAGTGCCATGTGGATTTTTAGGGCCGCTAGAGCAGAGGGAATTCTTCTCCCCAAAACAATTTTTTTGCTTTCCCCTATCACTAGATCTGCACTGCACACAATAGCATGAACGCATTTATTTCACACTCTCTCTTATATCCTCTCTCCTTCCATCTCTGAAGAAGAAAATGGACGTCCTTCTCTCTGTAGCAAAGGCGTTCTCTCTCCCTCTCCTTCATTCAAATTTTGGATCTCCCCTTCGCTCTTAGATTTTGCTCCTCCAGTCCTCTGCTCTGGCGTTTGTTACTTCTCGGGGGACTCTTCCCTACTTCTGTGCTCTTTCAATGGCGGACATTTGTTTCGATGAATCTAAGTTGTTTCAACATTGAAGAGGCTATCGAGAAGTTGAGGACGGTGGCATAACAAATGTCAGGGTGTGGCTGCTAGTGCTGCCGGTGAAGGAGGGTGAGGATTGCGAAGACGAAGGTCGTGGCGAAGGAGAGGACGAAGTTGGTGTTGCTATTGAGCATGCGGAATGGAGCCTTGTACTTGCTCCTGTTTTGTTTTTTATGTTTTTGTGAAAAGCGGTTGCTTTGTTGAGTTGTTGAGTTTTGTTGAAGTGGTTTTGCTTTTGTTTTATTTCTGGTGTGGAGCACTGGAACCACGTTCCTTATTTTTTCTTCCTCGATTTTTACTTTGTACAATTTGAATAAGATTTCAATTTTGCAAGTATATTTCTGACATGGAATTGTTCTTCGTTTCATGTTTTGTTGTATACTTGAGTTTTTATGGGGGAGATCCGTTTGAAAGGTAATAAGGGAAAGCAAAATGTGCTATGGCTTTCTCCAACATCAGGGAGAGCTTATATTAATGCATTATAATTTATCATTGTTATGTCGTCAAAACTCAACGAGCATTCACAACATCACCCAACTTAGTATGCATATTTACTAGGGTGTGAGAACCAAAACATTGTCACCCATCTCCAAGCAAGTACAAACCCACGAACTGATTTGCTTGGATCTAAATTCCCAACTCCCTCACGGGCTTGATCACGGGAGTAGGCCACCTAAGGCCATATTTACACTTCTTGAAGAATAAAATAAAAACATCACATACCCACCAACTCACAACATCTCTCTGGGGACACCATAAAAAACCATTCTTGCTTCTTTAACCTTCCCAAACTTCATCAGAAAGAAAACGCGAAAAATGCAGGGGCCTCATCCGAGTGAGACGAAGGATTTGAACGGACTCGATTCCAATAATGTCCTTTGAGAACTTTCGCAGAAGAGACAAAAAATGACTTGTGAGAGATCTAGGAATGAAAGAGAACGGGATAAGAACGTAGAAACTGGAGGGTTCTTCCAAGTGAGACGAAGGATTTGGAACGCCCGAGCAGCAACGAACGCCAGAGTAGAGGGCCAGAGGAGCAAAATCTAAGAGTGACCAGAGATCCAAAATTCGAATGACGGAGCGGGAGAGAGAACGCCTTTGCTGGAGGGAGAAGGATGTCCCTTTTCTAGTGTTTGGATCGCATTTGAAAAATGATCTAATAATTGACAATAGTGTGACTCTTACTTCCAAATTAATTTGTCGAGTCCATGTTACTTTATAAACGGATCAGTTTAATAAATCTAGAATTTTAACTTACAAAATGAAAAGGAAACCTGAATTCATACACATATTTTTTTCTTGAAAATGGACATGATGTCCAATTACAAGAGCAAGTCAAAACAAAATCATTAATTGCTTCAATACATTTGACTCTCCTCAGATGGATGCACCCCTCATGCGTAATATTAATTAATTTGACAAAAATTAATGAAAGATAAATTTGTTATAAATACATGTAGTTTAGAGGTTCTTTATGATAAAAATTTAATTTTTAATTTTTAATTTTTAATTTTTAATTTTTAATAAATTTATAATAATTATATCAAATTGAGATCTTTTATATATAACATTATATTAATTTGTATTTTTTTCGTGATATTAAGTAGGAAGTAAACTAAGTGAAAAGAAAGAAAAAGGGAGAAAGGAGGAAAACATCACCATCTATCCATATAATTGGCACTAGCAAGCTAAAATCTCTTTCTTTTGTTTTTTATTATAGATTTGAATGTTTCAAAGGTTGTGCTTCTCTGGAAGAAATTTGGGAAAATAAATAAAAGAAATACATCTAAAAAGAAAACAATCCTTTTCCAAAAAATAAATCGATCCCCAAACCCCCCCCGCTCACGCACAACCATCCAAAAATCAAATCCACTTTCCGCTCAAAATTACCAAAAAAAAAAAAAAAAAACCCACCAAATTAAAAATTTAAATATGGGTTGTACACACACCGAACTCCCTCTCTCTCTTTCTCTCTCTAGCCCGATGACACCGATGGCTGACCCGTCCTCCTCGCTACCCCCTCCTCCGATCCCTAGCCTCCTCCTCCCGCCATACTCGCCGCTGCCTCCACCTCCGCCCTCCGGTCTGGAGCAGCCGCCACCGCCGTAGCAGTAGCAGCCGCGGATCCTCTTCTCGTTCCCGAAGCGGCCGGCCCTCCCGGTCACCTCCGAGTACGACATCAACAGCTTTGTCTTCCTCCAAAAGGTCTCATGCAAGCTCCTCAATGACCTTGCCAAGCTCAAGCTCTCCTTCCGCAATGACCGGAAGGGTGAGGTCATGGAGCCCTAGCTGGCCTTCGTCTCCAAGCACCTCTCCCTCCATTATGACGTCGAAAAAGCAAAAGAACTTGAAATTGTGCTGAGCATCATTGAAAAAGAGCCAAACCTTCAATGATGAAGAAGAAGATTTGGACCTTCAATGGCGAAGAAGATGCACATCGTTGAAAAAGAGCCGAAGAAGTAAGATGAGCAAAAGAGTGAAGGGAGAGAGCGGTGTAAAAAACTTGGAAAGGAAAAGTGAAAGGTCGGAGAAAAAATGAAAAGGGAAAGTGTTTTCACCTTGTCAGCAGATGAATTCATTTTCCTAAAATAATACATAATATTTGTGTTGACCGGAAAGTATTTTCCGTTGACCAAATCTTTTCTAGAGAACCAAACAACTAAAAATCCGGAAAACACTTTCTGGTAAAACACTTTCAGTGAAACAAACACACCCTAAAGTTTCGATCCTCAAGTTCATTTCTCACTCTTATGCCATTCGCTTGTTCATAAAAATAGGTGGCGGAGAGGAGCGGCCCTCATCGGCCCAGATCTAAGTGACCTCACCAGCCCTTGCCTCGTCGATGATGGCCTTGCTCAGGTCAGCAAGGGCCATCCTCCTCCACCACCTAGGGCTGGCGACCTTGCCAGACCCCTCCAATGGTGGCAACAGCGTCCAACCATGATTCCTACTTTTTTCTTTTCTTTTATTAATATATTTACATTTTGACCCCTCAAAGTATTGAAATTTTTTAAAATTGATCATGTGCATGTCGGAATTTCGGACTCACGTGTCAAGGAGAGTTGACCACGTGTTAGACACGTGTTAGAGTGTCGGACATGATAAAAAAAAACTTCATAAGAGTGTCGGTGCTTTTTAGCTAGGGGCAAGGCAAACTGGGAAAATCAAGGATGAGGACTAGAAGGTTCAGTTTTCGGTGGCTAGGCGAAGTTTATGTTTTAGTTGAGATATATCAGCCATGTGCACTAGAGGGAAAAAGAAAGAGCCATAGCACGAAAAAGCAAAAGTCAGCAAAACGAATGAGTTAGAATTTCGGGTTCAAAAATGACAACATGGGATAGGCAAGGTTAATAAATACCATTGCAAAGGAACGGATAATTGTCTCAAAAATCTTAAATTTATTGTATGGCAACCAATTTTTTCCTAACTCTTTCAATTATGTTGATTAGTTATAAATCTTTTGACGATTTGTTAATTTAGTCTTAAACATTTTCAATTGTGTCCATTTAGTCCTAAATTTTTTTATAATTCAGCATTAAACTTATTATTTGGATAGTTGGCCGGAAAGACTACATTGGCAAATCGTCAAATGATTTATGACTAAATTGGCAAATCACTAAAATGTACAAGATTAAATTGTCATCATTGACCAATTGAAGACTAAATTGGCAAATTGGCAAAAAGTTTAAGACTAAGTCTTGGTAGTTTGTTTATAAAATAAATGAAGAGGTGCCTTGTCCCACATTGAAAAGATGTGAGTGCACACATGGATGAGATTTGGCACTAACCAACGATTTTTATTTTTATTTATTGAAAAAACTCAGATTTATTTCTATGAAAATTAACTATAAAGTCTTGTTAAAGTTCACGAAAAGTTATAGTTATTTTTATTTTTATTTATTTAATTCCAAAATTTTTTATATCTTTTCAACGTAACTTTTGAGACATATTTGTTCATTTTACAATCTTTCTTGAAAGGTTGCCTTTGTTCTTTTTTGCAATCTTTTGAAGAGTTGCCTCTATTCGAAAGACAAAGATAAGTACGTTTGTTTTGAAATCAAACACGCATCTTCTTTCATTTTTTCGTTTTCTTTCAAAAGAAACTACAACCATTTTTCCAATTGTTTACTATGAGAGATCTTGAAGAAATACTAGAATTGCTATATAGTATTTTCATTTGAGACTTTGTTGTGTCCTGAAGGAAACTTACCGGTGACCATTAGCAACTTTGTGGGGGAGCAAATAAATCCTTAAAATTGTTGGGAAAATATGGCTTCGAATTGAGTATAACAATGAAGTCATATCGAGTAATCAAGTCGGACTTTGAGGCGTGATATCACTTTCATTTTAAAATGAAAGATTTGAGTGAAAAAAAATACTATTTTAAGTATTATATATATATATATATATATATATATATATATATATATATATGTATTCTTTGAGCTAAAGTGATTACATGGAGAAGATGTTGTATAGATTTAAACATCTTGTTTTCAAATTATTCTTTATTCTTTGAGCTAAAGTGATTACTAGTGGAGAATTTTTAATGTTAGTACTATAGGGTCTTTAATGTATGCGATGCATTATACTAGACTTGATATTACTTTTTGTATATGCAAGTTGAGTAAATACTAGTAATCCAATATAAAACACTGGAGGGTTATCTTATTTTTCTATAATAATCCGGCTATATTAGAAGGATACGTCGATGCTACTTGGATTACAAGTGTGAGAGATAAACAATCTACTTTCAAACAAAGCTTCACATTAGGGGAATGTGTTGTTTCTTAGATGAACATGAAACAAATGTATATAACTCATTCAACAATAGGATATGAATTCGTTGCTTTAGTGGCAACTGGGAAAAATTCTATCAATTGTGATAGTCAAGCTACTTTGGCAAGAGTTTATAGTAGCATTTATAATAATGAGTCTACACATATTAGTCTAAAATATGAGTATATGTTAGACAATTGATTAAATATGTTACCATAACAATTGTCTACGTGAGGTCAAGTAATAATCTTGTTGATCTTTTGATGAAGGCTTTACTAAGACATATGGTAATAATGACCTCTTAAGAAATGGGGCTGAAACCCTTTAATTGAAATCCCAAATAATGGTAACTCAACATTTTTCTAGAACATCACTAGTTACAAGGTTTAATGGGTAAGAATAAGTTATTGAATGTGATTGTTTGATACTGATGTAGCCCTGATATGAGAAGTCAATATTGTTGTTACGTTTTGTAAGTTGGATTGAATTCTCAATGAAGTATAGTACAAACTTGTAATGTGTATAGTAATAGAAACACACGGTAGATACTTCACCTATATGAGTTTAGAAGTGGTGCCACTTCTTACGAAAGTTAGAATTAATTTCTAGAGAGCTCATGAAACAAGATCAAGTATAATGATATATTAGTGCCGAGTAATATAGAACTTCTCGCTGAAATAAGATGTTAATATATGTGTGGTATGTTCGGTTCTATCATATAAAAGTACATGTTTAAAGTCAAGCTACTTGTCACTTTGATAGAGCTTTGAGATACTTGCACTAAGTAAAGGTTCAACTCGAAAGAGACCTTTATGTATATATATTAACTTCACGGAAATTTTGGTTGTATATTTCTAACATTTTATTTCTTGTTTTTGTTTTATAAACAAACTACCAATACTAAGTTGGCATAATTAAAAAATCTAATATTGAATTGTCAATCTTATAATAAGTTTAGGACTTTTAGACAATTTTCTTGGAAATGAACTAATGTCACGGACTCAATGCAAGCCCCAATTTGTATATGTGTGATTTGAGCCTCAATCCTCCGCCCAAGGATCACCCTTGGGTTTCTGAGCTTTACCCAGCCAAACATTTTTATCCTTGGAGAAAATTCCATTCTAATTAGTGAAATTCGTTTGAATTGCAACTTTTCGAAATATGAACCGATTTTACAAGAGGAGATGAACGTGGTCAATTGTTCCAAAGAACCCGAGGGACCGCACATTTGGTCGCTCCTGTAGAACTTTCGTTGGAGTCGGTGTGACGTACATCTAATCACTTATTTAAGAAAGATTTTTGATCAATGTGCGTTAATATCATGAGCTGTGACCAGTTTGCACTTTGGAGCACGTAAGCACGTCTAAAAAATCATCGATCAGCTGCTTATTTGGGACATGATTGATCACCGACGCAAAAACAATTTTCGTTCGACTTGCACTTGAGCAGCATGTTTGCTCGCCTATTTTAAAACGTTTACCATAGTGAGCATGCACTTGAAAGGCGCGTCTGAACACTCATTTTAAAAACCGTTTAGTCGGGACACGTATTTGATGCCCTATTATGACATCTTTCGCATGATTCATGTGTACTTAGAACGTGCGTTTCATCATCTTTACCCTGCTCAAATTATGTCTTGCTTGTTTATTACCATCTATGTTCTTTTGTAATGAGAATCAATATCTCGACATAAGTCAAGAGGCAGATCTTGTGCCACTAGATATCTACATGATCATCCACTTGCCAATGTCAATTTATATAGTAAGATAGCCGTATCTGTCATATTTCATAAGTGTTAATGACATTTTAATAAATTTACCAGCATCAAATATAGTTTTTGTTGACGTGGTTAGACTTGTAATTTTACAGTGAAGGGTTGGCGTCTCCGGCCTTTTGCTGGAAGCATCGGGGTTGAAATAAAAAAATAAAAATAAAAATCCCAGAAAAAGAAGAGACGGTCACACCCAAGCAAATTCCGAATTTCAAGATTAAATTCGAAACAATGGAAAACATGGCAAACGGAAGGAAAATCGGACAATTAGGTGTCATTAGAAAGCTAAGGATATCCTTTACAAGTTCCTAGAATATGGCAAGTCCAATTAAAGTCTTCTTCTAACTCAAGTGAAAGCATTCACATAAGTGGTCAAATCAGGTCAAGACAAGCAGAACATGACATGCAACTTTTGGGCCATTATCCTACTTAGATGATGCGTGAATTTTATGACATTTTAGTATGTCCTAGGTCTAGATGTTAGGGGAAAATGTGATGAAGACATCTAGTCCTAGATCAGTGCACAAATAATCATAAAAATTCATGAACCTAAGTAGGACAGCTAATCTATTCATGATGGTACATGGCAAAAATCACAGAATAACCGCCCTGACTTCGCAAGAGGTTATAGTTAAAAAATCGTTTAGTTGGGACAAGTGTTTGATGCCCGATTGTGACATCTTTCGCATGATTAACGTGTATTTAGAAAGCGTGTTTCATCATCTTTAAAGTATCTACGCATGACCATCCACTTGCCAATGTCAATTTATATAGTAAGATAGCCGTATCTGTCATATTTCACAAGTGTCCTTAGATGTTAACGACATTTTAATAAATTTACCGGCATCAAATATAGTTTTGATGACGTGGTTGGACTTGTAATTTTACAGTAAAGGGTTGGTGTCTCTGGTTTTTTGCTGGAAGCATCGGGGTTGAAATAAAAAAGAGTCCCAGAAAAAGAAGAGATGGTCACGGCCAAATATTCAGTGACCGAAGAAGAAAGAAAACATTGACAGAAAGGGGGCAGAGGAGAAACCGGAAAAAAGAAGTTCGTGGAAGTGACCTTGTCCGCTAAATTTTTTGATAGTAAATGAACTTGTTCATGTATGTATATGTCGGTGGCTAAAAACACTTATATTCAGTGGTTTTTGTGGAAGTATTTTGATAAAATGGATCATCCAAATTGAGCACCGGAGTAAGGGCAGCCGTAATGTGGTTTGTCGGTGACGGCAGAGGAATGGCTGCTTGATGCATAGCAGAGCAGCAACGAGCTCTCGCGGAGAGAGAATTTGAGATTGAAAATTTCGAAAGGAAAGAAATGGAGAGGGACAGAGGAACGAACGGGCTTCTCTTTCCTTCGTTTGAGAAAGAAAGAGAAAAGTTTAAGCTGCAATAAATGGGCTGTAGAGGAGAGAGAGCGTGCAGGCTAGGAAGAGAGAGGGCGTCGGCATGCTATGAAGAGGAGAGAGGGGAATAAGGCAAAAGACACCAAGTGGGCCCACTCCCTCCACATGGCACCTCGTGAGTGGCCGAGGACCACGCTGATGTGGAGCTCCCAGGCTACCCAATATTTTCTCGATATAAGTGCTTCACTTGATTCATACTCAACACCAAGCCCTGCGATACACCACCATGGCGCACCAGCAACTTTCTTTGCAGCCCACCATCGTAGGTACCGATGAACATGACCAGGAGGCCATTGATGAACTAATTGCTTCGCTTCCCATAACCAAAGGCTTGGTTCATCTGGCCCATCGCCTTTACCAAAACTTTTGGTGCCCGATCACCTTGCTTCCCAACGTGATCGCCTTCCGGCGGCACTTCAAAGCAAAAGACAAGGACATTGTCCTGGTCTCTCAGCCCAAATCGGGAACCACCTAGCTAAAGGCCTTAGCATTCTCCGTCATTAATCGCTCCCACTTCAACATCTCTAACACGCCCTTGCTCACTTCTAACCCCCATGAAGTCGTTCCTTTCATCGAAGTTAAGTTGTTGCCCGACCTTGATGGCCTGGCAGACCCGAGGCTCTTCGCTACACACATCCCTTACCCATCATTGCCGGAGAGCATCAATCGGTCGGATTGCCAGATCATTTACATTTGTCGAAACCCATTGGACACCATGATTTCCTCTTGGCACTTCTTGGTCGAGATGGCACGGTCGGAGGACCAGCCAGATTAGTCCTTGGAAGAGCATTTCGAGACCTTTTGCCAAGGGCAAGTCTTGTTTGGGCCCTTTTGGGATCACATCATAGGTTACTGGAAAGAGAGCTTGGAGAGGCCACGCAAGGTGTTCTTCCTCAAGTATGAGGACTTGAAGGAAGATGTCGGAGGACAGCTGAAGAAGGTGGCCGAGTTTGTGGGGCTTCCCTTCACTAAGGAGGAAGAAGAGGGAGGTGTGATAGAAGAGATAGCTAACTTGTGTAGCTTGAAGACCCTGAAGGACTTGGAGGTCAATAAATCCGGCAAATTACTGGACGGAATCACTGAGAAGAGAAGCTTTTTTAGGAAAGGGGAGGTGGGTGATTGGGTCAACCATCTCACTCCTTCCATGGTGGATCGCCTCAATAGCATCATCCAAGAAAAGATGAGGCCCTTTGGGTTGGAATTCAAAATGTGTTAAGAGTTAAATCCATTCACTTTCTCCATGTGTGTCATTAGAAATAAGTGAAATTAATAATGGAAGGATCCGCAGTCCTCCTTATTGGTGAATCCTCAACTTCTCTGATATTGTAAACTACTACTATCCTATGCTAGTCACATGTGTTGTCTACGTGTTTAGTCAATTAGAGATCATGTATTCATAAATTTCTCATATGTGTACCTATGAATGCGTTTTTCTATTTCAGCTTAATCTTCGATTAATTCGTTTTCTCATAATTCACAAGCAAAGGATCGGAGAACTCCCCTCATTTCACTTGAGATCTAAAGTTTGAGTTATATTGAGTCCCTTCTTTCAACAAAGGAGACGACACTCCAATGACAAAATTAATAATCGTGTGCTATTGCTTTGCAATTTCATCATAATGTTTTACATTCACACGTCACATTTTACACGACTCCACAGCATTTGCTTTCATGATCATTTTGTATGAGGATATCAATTTGTATTTAAGTGGTTAACTACTTAAAAAGAAAAAGGAATAAAAGAAAGAAAAAGAAAATTAAAAAAATTCGTCAAAACTATCAATGTCAGTGATTTCTAATCAAAGTTGATTGGAATGACATAATTAACAAATTATTAAAAAAATTATGATTAAATTAATACAATTGAAAAATACAAGATTGAATTGGTAAGTTGTCAAAAAGTCTATGACTAAATTGACACAACTGGAAAATTTAAAAATGAATTGGCCGTCATATAATAGATTTATAATTTTTTGGACAATTTTCCCTACATAAAATGATTGCGATCTGAATTGAATGTCGTAAAATCATCCAAGGGAACCTATTTCATAACTATTGATTTCTTGTGAATTCCCTAACCTAATGTCGATGGCCTGCTTTGGTCATATGTGAGATGTGGACTAATTTCGACCCAAGAAAGGTAGCTCATGGTATGTACCGCCCCATCAATATACAAAATGATTGGAAATTCTGGGGTCCCAATCAAATCTCATTATATATATCATAAATCTGTTAATCATGAGAAACCAAAATGCGAGTCTTGTAGGATATAAAGTGGGTGCAGATATTAGAAATATACCATGATAATGTATTATCTCTTAAAAGTAGGCCTAGAAAACTTATTTAGAATCCTTCCCACCTCTATTTCATGATAGAAACTCAAATCTTAGTAGCTCCACATATGTGGTCACCTCTTATTATATAAAACCAGAAATTGAGAACGACGGGAGTTTATGCCTGAAGATGACAAAACTAAAAAAAAAAAAATCTTGACGACCGAAATAACTGAATTATGGATATGCCAATTTTGACTAAACATTTCTCATGAAGCACCGCGAGCCCCCTGAAGAAAGGCCTTCCAAATTAATACAATGCGCGAATCATGTGTTTGGTGCTATATGCGGTAAGAGTTTTACCTAGCACTATATTAATACTCTCAATTTTGTCCCGGTGTGGTTCATGCTGGACATAAATGATTACGATCCAAACCGTTGTAAACTCACGAAAAGCAACCTATTGAGTAAAAAATCGATTTCTTGTGAATTTTCTTATATAGATTGAAGCAGACCACGAAAACGTATTATGTCTTAGAAATAGGCCTCGAAAGCTTATTGACAATCCTTGGCACCTATATATCTCGATGGAACCTCAGCTCTAATAGCTCTGTATATGTGGATATATGAAAACCAGAAATTGAGAGCAACGGTGTTGATGCCTGAAGAAGACACAATTCAGATTAATCCTAATCAACTACTGAATTAGATTTGTGTGGATTATGACTAAACCAGCTCACTGATGAAGCACCTGCAAGCCCCCAAACAAAGGCCTTGCAGATTATCACAATGCACGAATCATGTGTTTCATGCAACGACATCACCCGAGGGGCCGACAAAAGATTTGTGTGGATTATGGCTAAACCAGCTCACTAAAGCCTTGCAGATTATCACAATGCACAAATCATGTGTTTCATGCAAATCGACATCACCCGAGGGGGCCGACAAAAGATTTGTGTGGATTATGGCTAAACCAGCTCACTTAAGCCTTGCAGATTATCACAATGCACAAATCATGTGTTTCATGCAGTCGACATCACCTGAGGGGCCGACAATTTTTTTTTTTGTGGATTATGGCTAAACCAGCTCACTAAAGCCTTGCAGATTATCACAATGCACAAATCATGTGTTTCATGCAGTCGACATCACCTGAGGGGCCCACAAAAGATTTGTGTGGATTATGGCTAAACCAGCTCACTAAAGCCTTGCAGATTATCACAATGCACAAATCATGTGTTTCATGCAGTCGACATCACCTGAGGGGCCCACAAAAGATTTGTGTGGATTATGGCTAAACCAGCTCACTTAAGCCTTGCAGATTATCACAATGCACAAATCATGTGTTTCATGTAGTCGACATCACCTGAGGGGCCGACAAAAGATTTGTGTGGATTATGGCTAAACCAGCTCACTAAAGCCTTGCAGATTATCACAATGCACAAATCATGTGTTTCATGCAGTCGACATCACCTGAGGGGCCCACAAAAGATTTGTGTGGATTATGGCTAAACCAGCTCACTAAAGCCTTGCAGATTATCACAATGCACAAATCATGTGTTTCATGCAAATCGACATCACCCGAGGGCCCACAAAAGATTTGTGTGGATTATGGCTAAACCAGCTCACTAAAGCCTTGCAGATTATCACAATGCACAAATCATGTGTTTCATGCAGTTGACATCACCTGAGAGGTTGACAAAAGATTTGTGTGAATTATGACTAAACCAGCTCACTGATGAAGCACCTGCAAGTCCCCAAACAAAGGCCTTGCAGATTATCACATGCATGAATCATGTGTTTCATGCAGTCGACATCACCTGAGGGGCCGACAAATTTTTTTTGTGGATTATGACTAAACCAGCTCACTGATGAAGCACCTGCAAGTCCCCAAACAAAGGCCTTGCAGATTATCACAATGCATGAATCATGTGTTTCATGCAGTCAACATCACCTGAGGGGCCGACAAAAGAGTTCTACCTAGCATCTTATTTAAAAGTGATGAAGGCGCATGTGTTTTTAGGGCATGCGCCGCCTTGATTTTTATGATTTGGAAGAGCATTCTGAGACCTTTTACCGAGGGATGATGGGTTATCGGTCCTCTTGTAATCCTGTGTGGGTGTTGGAAGGAGAGCTTGGAGAGGCCACCCAAGGGGTTATTCCTCGGGTACAAGGACTAAAGGGAGATGTTGTAGGACACCTGAAGAAGGTGGGCCGAGCTTGTGGCATTTCCCTTCTTCAAGTAGGAAGAAGGTGGAGGTGCCAATGAAGAGATAGCCAAAATGTGTAGCTTCAAGAACTTGAAGGGCCTGCAGGCCAACGAGAATGGCGGATTACTGTAGATGATTTTCAAAAATGAGAAGAGAAGCTTGTTTGGGAAAAATGAGGTGCGTCACTAGGTTAGCCATCTCACTCCTTCCTCTTGGGAGAACAAGGACAATCTAAATGATATCGAATTAGTGTAGTAGAACAAAATATTCTCTCCTACTGTGATGGAAATTATCTAAAAAGTCTTAAATCAATTGTTCTTCTATCGATTCAATCATACAATGTTGGTGTCTCTGGTCTTTTGCTGGAAGCATCGGAGTTGAAATAAAAAGAGAGTACCAGAAAAAGAAGAGACGGTCACGGCCAAATATAAAAGAATAGAGAAGCGAGACCGAAGAAGAAAGAAAACATTGACAGAAAGGGGGCAGAGGAGAAACCGGGATAGAGAGACGGAAAAAAGAAGTTCGTGGAAGTGACCTTCTCCGCTAAATTTTTTTATAGTAAGTGAACTTTTTCATGTATTTATATGTCGGTGGCTAAATACACTTATATTCAGTGGTTTTTGTGGAAGTATTTTGATAAAATGGATCGTCCAGATTGAGCTCAACCTTTTTCTGATGATTCTTTTCCATATAATATATCTTCGTGATCTTGAAGGTTTTGATTGGATCGTGTTCAAAATGTCCTCGGCAAAACACGTCGCCGTCCTTGCGTTTCCATTCGCTTGCCACCCCCTGCCTCTCGCCAACCTCCTCCGTGAGTTGGCGGAAACTGCCACGAACGTCCACTTCTCTTTCTTAAGCACGGCCAAGTCCAACGACGATCTCTTCCCCCATTTGTCGAGAGCCAAGTTGCCGCCCAACATCGTGATCTGTGACATCGATGATGGATTGCCAACCAGTCATCACAGAGCGACAATGGAGGAACTGATAGGGCAAACGGATGTGTTCCTCAAACAAGCTCCAAAGAGTTTTCGAGCTGCCATCAATGCTGCGGAGCGGGATGCAAGGAAGAAGGTGAGTTGTCTATTTAGCGATGCGTTATTGTATCCCGCATGCGAAATAGATGAGCAAATGCACATTCCATGGGTGACGTTCTGGGTTGCTTCTCCGTGCTTTCTGTCCATTCAGTTCCACATCGAGGTCCTTCGTCAGCTCCGCCATAGGAACTCCTGCACTGGCACGGCAGAAGTAGAGGCTGACGACAAGGCCCTGGAAATGATTCCGGCGTTGTCATTGTTTCGCATGTCAGATATCCCGGACGAAATGCTAGAAAATCCGAATACGTCAATGGTGTCAAGCTTAGTCCACCAGTTGCAGCGCGTACTGCCACGCGCTGCGGCCGTCATCATGAACTCCTCATGGAAGCGAACCCGGCGCCTCAAATAGCGGACCTCAAGTCCAAGTTCAAGATTCTCCTCCATGTAGGGTGCCGCACGGTGTCTTTCTCACCGCCACCAGTGCTAACACGCAGAAACTTAGACCCTACCGGTTGCTTAATGTGGCTAGACACCAAAGACCCTCGTTCCGTGGCATACGTATGCTTTGGGACGGTGGCTATACTGTCGCCTACCGAGCTATCCGCTCTCGCCGAGGCCCTGGAATCCACCGGGACCTCATTCCTTTGGTCTATCAAGGAGCACATGATGGTCCACTTGCCTGAAGGGTTCTTGGAGAGGACGGGGCCGCGGGGGAAGATAGTGTCGTGGGCCCCGCAGAGCCAGGTGTTGAGCCACCCGGCGTGCGGGGCGTACGTGACACACTGTGGGTACAACTCGGTGTTTGAGAGCATAGCGGGAGGCGTGCCGATGATATGCAAGCCGTTCTGGACGGACAACATGATGAATGGAAGGTTGGTGAAGGAATGGTGGGGGATTGGAGTGCGAGTGGAGGGGGGGACCATTACAAAGAGTGGGATGGTGACGGCACTGGAGGTGGTGTTGAGGAGTGAGGACGGGAAGGAGATGAGGAAGAAGGTTTGCAAGCTTAGAGAGAGATTGGTGGAGGCTGCCGGGCCTGGAGGGAGTGTTGAAACTGATTTCAAGACCCTTGTGGAGGTTATTTCTACTTGATGATATGTTTTCAGTCCTGATTTGTATGCTTTGTGGGGATCAGATCCTTTGTTGGAGACATCCATCTGGATAAAGGATGTTTGTTTTACTTTGTGGAAGGTTTATATTGACCTTTTGTTATGATGGATACTCAAGTTGATTTTTTTTTTTTGGAAGTCCTTTTTACCGGTCGGGCAACTTAGAAAGATGGGTTTTGTGCCTTCAACAAATACTTCTTTTGGATAATTTGTACAAGGATATATAGTCCATGTTACTGAGAAATAATCGTGACCCTTTTAATTTGGACTATGATTGTAGAGATAAATGTCATTGGCTTAAGGTACAACTTGTGATAGACGTTAGTAATTGAAACATATCACGAAAAAGATAACCAATAGAAAGAATATTGACTAAACTTAGTTTGACCACCATCTACGTCCCTCATATTCTCTTAGGTTAGAATCTAGTTGATGATTGTCAAAAGGCCCTTCTTCTGCAGATCTGTGCAGTTTCTATATTAACTTGGCAGCGTATACCGATAAAATCGAAGTTATTGATCATGTGGTCTCTTACTATCCGATTTATATGTAAACCAAACCTACAAATTTTTGTAGTCTACACAAGAGCAACTAATAACTTCGGGATGCTAGTAACAGGAGAATTTCCTTCCACAAATGGAGGCAAAGTTAGAGCCAAAGATCCATATAAAAGAAAATCTGCTTTTAACTTTTTAATGCTTCAGATCATATGTAATTTTTCGAAGCTTGCGCAGATGAGATTGAGCCTTCCAAGTTTCAATACCGTCAATGGAAAATTTATACACTAATATCATCATAGTCATTAATTGTATGAGCCTCACAATATGACCCACATGATTACTTTGATGTTGTCAGTCTACATAAGGTCACATTATGTAATAACTTATTGTCGTGCAATTCGTTACCTTAAAAAACGAGAAAGAGAGAGTTGGTAAGATGTGGAGTGGCCAAAGGATCAAACAACTCTCTAAAACATATCTTTTGTAATTATTAGTTGTCATGGCGACACATTGTCATATAATAGGCTAATCAAAGTGAGATGCATCTCACAAACTGAGCCAAGTAGAATGAGACACATTATGCAAGTCACGTGATTGGTTGGTTATTTACCACTTAATGTTACCGTCACCCAAAATATCTTTTGTGATTCTAGTCCACGTTACTAGACGAGTCACAAATCTTCTATTTATGAAATGTCCAATATGAGTCATAGTTATTCAATCTACTGAAAACTAGAAATCAAGATTGTTAATCTCATTATCGCCGCCCAAAAGACACAAGAAGCCAAGAGGTCTCTCCATACAAAGAACTAAAATGGAAAAATGAGGAATTATAAATGTAAGATGTCTAATAAAATCGTAACTAGAATTGAGATCAGAGCATACATAGCTCGGAGACGCAGAACAAAAATTCTTTACTTTTAGATGCTCAAGAAGTATGCGTATCATATAATTTTCCTATATTCTAGAATATAACATTGTCTTTGTATTAAACCGGCGACGGAGTGTGAACCAAGTGTTGATTTCTTGTAAACCCGTGCAAACAATTCTTGAATTAATTTTTGAGAAAATAATTAATCATTGAATACATTGCAAGTGGGCATTAATAGCATTCACTAAAATAATAACACCTGATTCTCGTGTGGTGACGTGGACTTCCAACTACTAGTCTATCGCCCATAAAGCTACAAACTTCGAGGCTTAAAATCCAAGTTTAATTAACTTCGTCAGTAAGTCAACGATCCGATCAATTAAAGTGTCTGACTTTTCATGAGGTTCCAAGACCCCGTGACCCAATCAGCCATTTTATTTAACTAATTAAAATATCATACTCCATTATTTTATTTCGGGCAATAAACGTGAAAGTTCCGAACCTTTGATGCGACTAATTCTAATGAATCTACAAAAATAGCCCTTCCGTCTTCACGAGTAAAAACCACCTACGAGAGAGCAGGCAGGCCCCCAATATTATCGTGCGCTAGAGGCACTGATCTTAACACCGGTTTTTCCGTGTTCGAAATAAGTACTTAACCTTCTCTTTTGGGGTTTTTATTATTATCCGTAACAAGATAAAAATAGGACTACCTATGTGAAATCAAGGGTAATGAAGCTGATATCAAGACCCTTTTGGAGCCCATTTCTAGTTCATGAAAGCACGTATATTCTTCTGATTGGATGAAACTGCATGCTTTTTCTGCTGAATCAGTATGTAATGGCGGGAAGTATTTCCTATGGACTATCGACAATATTAATACCGGATAGGGTTCATGGTATTAGCTTCGTAATTTTAAAGACCATAATTGTAGAGACAAAGTATCAATCCCATGTCATGTAATAAGCTCATTATTTGAAAACCATCAATATGCGCCATTTTCCTTGTGTTTGATTGTCTAAAGTGGAATTGGATGATTGCTAAAGATGCGCATGATAACAATTCTATTTCTATTCTAGATTTATTTCCTGAGCAAAAATTCGTTTGGTAACGCAATTTAATTTTGTTTAACAAAATTTTTGGTCCAAAAATAGGTTTGAAATAAAAATGAAAAGTAAAATTTTTGTACTTATCTATTTCTAAAATAGAAATGAAAAATAAAAACTAATTTCATCACTTGTTCTCTCTACTAGCCACCCACCCACCCACCGCTACCGCTTGCCATCCGCCACCGTCACTATTCGCCTACTGCTGCCATTTGCTGGTTGTTGCTGCCCATTATCGTCTGGAAGGGAGAAATTTTTATTTCGGGAACAAAAATTTTGCGTTATTATCAAACACATATTTTTGCTCTGAAGTTCATTCAGAAATAGAAATAGAAAAATATATTTCTCTTATAAAAATCAATTTTTAATCAGAATAGTTATCATTTGCATCCTTAAAAACTCTATCACAGTAGGCTTGATGGCTTGTCCAAGGGATTTAAAATTTAATACGCACACACAAGAGGTTGATCATTCTTGCAAGGAGCACTTTTTTTGCATTCTCCACAATTTTTATTTCCAAGTAGGATACTAGCTTGCCTCATTCAAAGCACATCCAATATCATGATTTTTTTTTATATTAAATCTAATTAAAGAGTTCTGATGTTGTAAATTGATAATTATGAAAATTTCTTGCATCCATCGTAACTCCTCATTCTAAGTATTTTTTTCAAAGATATCATTATTTTCTCTCGATATTATTATAATAATGTTTACCATATAGAAAATTTTCATGGAATAATACATGACAAATAACTAACATAGAAGTATTTTCTTCTCATGATGAACAAGTTCTATGAAAATTAAAGAGATGCACATGGATGATCAACATAACGGAATATGGATATGATTTAGCATGATTTTGAAAATTAGGTTGTGATTCATGATTATTAAAAATCTAACTTTATATTCTGATTTCAAGTAAGTAGATAATTATTTTAATGAGGTTCAAGCATACCAGATGTGATTTTTCAAATTTTTATAGTAGTTACACAAGTTCCCATCTGTGAATTTTTTTGGTGTTATTTTCTATTAGTTGCCTGAAGATATTTACAATTTTATTTGATCGACAGAATCCTAATGATAATTGCGCATACATCTACAATGAGATTTTAGTTACTGATTTCCAATTTTCGAAAAAGTAATTGGGTGATTTTTTTACCTCATCTGTAATTATTATAAAATAATATTCTCACTTAATTGCGGTCTTATAATCATCATTTTGTAAAAACCATCTCATCACGATGTGCGTACTTGAATCGCATTAGTTTGACGTAAACATCAAATGATATGTATTGTCAAGTTTCTGTAACCCAATTTTTTTTTAATTGTGTATATGAATATTTTATTTATAGTAACGAAATAGATATTTTAAGATAATAAAGTCTTATATTATATATGTATAACTTAAAGGGGAAAAAATACTAAAGACCCTAAACTATGTCCATTGTGACATATTTATCTTAAACTTTTTTTGCGACACTAAAAATCTCAAATATGTATATATGTGACATATTTATCTTTTGTCAAGATTCAAATGAATACCGTCAAAAATCTGTCTAAATGGATGCAGGAAAGCAAATTGTCTAGATATGATGTTCACGTAACTCAAGTAAAATAAAAATGGCATTGTTTAACTGAAAAATCATTTAACGGAACATTAATGAAGGGTAAATGTATTACATAGTTATAAATTTGAGATTCTTATTAAACATACTCAACAAATTAAGGAATATATCTAGTCCTTAAATTTGATTAATATCATATCCTTGCCACTTACAAGAACATTTTGTAACCATTCAAATTTCTTCTAATTTTCCATGACAATGGATACGACAAAGTTATATGCACCTTTACTTTGGTGCCATTAGACTTATTTTTCTTTTCACAAAATGAAAGGACTACTCGTGATTGCTCATATAACTCTTTTAGATACCCATTTTTTGGATTACTAAAATGCTTGCATTGGATAATCTAGAGTGTTTGTTAAGTTGTTTCCAAACTTCAACATGGCTCTTTACCACAGCTTTTCTCGGCCCTTAAAGTTCAATTACAAATTACTAGAGCTCCTCAAACTCCGGATTCTATTACTACCACTTTGCATTATCAGATGGTTTATCAAGCTCAGAATCATGCTATTGACCTCGACTTCCTTGATTCTAATGATGCATTGGTCATTTTGATGGATAATTATTAGACTTCTTGTATCCTTATACGTATATAGATTCCTCAAAATTAGCTAGTTAACTTACTTCTAGATGTTCGGGTAACTAAGGGCGCACATGACAAAATTTATAGTTCTCTATTTTTCTATTTTTTTGTTTTTCAAAATAGGTTTGAAACAGAAATCCGTTTGGTAATGCAATTTCATTTTTCTATTCTAGAAATAGATTTAGAAAGTTAAAAACTGTAGCTTTTCTATTTCTAGAATAGAAATGAGAAATCAAAATTTTTTTATCGTTCACTCTCGTCACCACCCATCGCCCACTTGCCGCCCGTAAGATGCTGGACACCCGTGTGGCAGCCCTCGACGGCCCCCGATCCAATTAGGGTCAACATAGTTCGCTTACCTTTCACTTTCCTTATTAACATATCACTATGATACCATTTCAATCGCAGCGGGTCCCATACAACCTGGGGGTTTACATTTTTTTTTGATAGGTCCCTTACGCAATTCATATACGGAAGCACATCCAACAAACTCCTTTCCTTATATTCAGAAAACGATGCATACCTACTAAACATTTATAGGTAAAAGCCGTACACTTTTTATTTACTTAAATCAGATGGACATCATTCATCGGTACATCAAAATGCCGTAGTCTTCTATATTCGGCTACACTCCAAAAGATGACCGAAATTTCCTCCAACAATCATACACTTAAAGTCCATCGTTCAGTGTCGGCGTCCAAAAACTCTTTCCCTTGCTATCCTCCTCCTCACGGTCATATCCAACCGTTCAAACCATCTACTAATTTGAAATGTTGGTCTCCAAAAGGGATGAGTACAACCACTCAGCAGATAAGGAATCCAATAACAACTCAATGCATCATACAAATCATACATGCATTGCAGGCGTTACTTACCTTGAAGCCATGCACATACTATCATGCGTCAATCTCATAATCATATACATGTCATCATGACATCATCACATCACACATGTCATCATCATCATGGCATATCATCATCATCATCATCCTGCATATCGTCATGCATATCATGCCATGGGTAAATTTTCATCTTTATCTTTCAATTTGATCACCATATCACCCATTCCTCAAATCATTAATTCCATCATCCCCTCGGGCAAAGACCTCCGAGGCTTCCGGCATTCAACCTCCTAGGCCACCGGGCATCCGACCCCCCCCCCCAACATTCCGGGCATCTCGTATCCCAACTGGCATCACGAGGAACTTTTGGGCATGTATTCAAGATACAACCGAGCATCCAAAGGACATCGACTCATTCGAACCTCTGGGCATCTTGCACCTCACCTGGCATCACGAGGAATCTCCGGGGCTTGCCATGAAAATGGTAACCCCGATCCTCCGGGCATGCATCATGATACAACCCCTCACCCTCCGGGTATGTATCATAATACAACCGAGTATCCCGACACTCCCGGGGAAAACCTCTAGGCATGTATTCATAATACAACCAGGCATCCAAAGGGTATCGACTCATTCGAACCTTTGGGCATCCCAACTACTGGGGCATCGTTGGCTCACACCTCCGACGGTATCATCATCACCACGATACATATTCTCATACATCTCATTTCTCATCTTCAATTATAGTTTAATTTTAACATTGCATGCGATGTAATGGCAAATCAAGATCATACTCATCATTGAATTCATACATGCATCTAAAATCATTGCCATGCATGCACCAATAACTTATCACACATAGTACATGGTGCAACTATTTATAAAATAAAATTCATGGAATTTATGCCAACTAAAATAATCCATTTATCATGCCCTTTTTAAATTTATTTAAATTCCAGCTTTTGTTATTTTCAAAAATATTAAATTTAATATCTATAAATTCCCAAAAATTATAAAAATTAATGCAAGTGATAAACAAGACAATAGAATAATAATTTTGTGCAAAATATATGGCCAAATAGAATTTGACACAATTTCACAATTCTCAAAAAATGGCATGTCATTTTCGGGCGAAATCAGAATGCACAGTTTCTGAAGAAATTCGATTAAAATATCCATACGAACTCCAAAAATTATGAAATTTTACTGAGTTATAGCCAAGACATTTTTGTACAACTTTTATGAAGAAGTCCAAGCCAGATTCTTTTTATATTATTTTATACAGTCTCACAAAGCTTCTGGATCCATTACCGCATCGTCCAGTGTACACATCTCCGAAATATTGAGATTTCACCTACCTATTCTCTTTCGTTTTCTCTGAAATTTGGATATGTTATATATCAAGGTATCATTTACAAGTTTCATGAAGATATCTAGGTCAAATAACCAGAATATAGTCATCATTTAGGTCCTTGAAGTCTCGGGTGTCTCGGAATACATCACCAGAATCACCGTCTTCAAGATCTAGTCGATTTACTAGGCTATAATTGTTCCTTTCACTTCAAATTTGAGTATGTTGTAGTTTAAGATGTTCCCTACAACTTTCATGAAGAAATCGAAGTGATATTTTTAACACAAACCAACATGCAACCACAAATCCAGCAAAAAGTCAGTAAAAACTTTCCAGATCTGAGGTCTCCGTAGGATGAGACTTTAACACCTCAAATCTCCATCATTTTCCACGGAATTTCATTATGTGGTATTTTAAGATGTTAGCTACAACTTTCATGAAGAAATCGAAGCCAAAATCGGACTCTAAACACATATGCAAGCTCAAACAAGTTACTGACTCACACGATCTGAGCAAGAACAGTCATGCGATTTAAGAACAAGCCAACCATACCTCGGTTTTTCTCACTTAAACACCCAAAAGCTCAACACGCAAACGACATACAAGCATGCAAGAGAAGCTAGAGGACTCCCACTTGCCTCTAGACTGGTCGGACGACGGCACACGGCAGCGAGCACGGCGGACGGACGGCGGTTCCTCCTCCTCTCTCTCTCGGCCGCTCCCCCCTCTCTCTCGAAATCTCTCTCTCTCTCACCTTCTCTCTCGGCCAAATGAGAAAATCCGGCCACCTTCTCTCTCTCTTCCCTTTTATACCCCCGAATCCTCATGATTACTTGCCTACAAACCAGCCAATGCATGGTCTTCTTCCCTAAGCCAACGCATGAGAGTCTAGTGCCACTTGTCCTATTGGATTTTTGAATTTGGGCTTGGGCTTCTTGGGCTTGGGCCATCCGGCCACTCTTGGGCCTCCCCTTGGCTGGTCGAAAGCCCTCTTTAGTGGGCCTTATTGGGCCGACTAACTTGGCCCACTAAAATCTTAGGCCAATGGGCCTAAGGCCCAACCTAAAAATTGACTTTTCCTCTCTTTTTTTTTTTTTTGAAATTCCTTTCTATAAATATTTTCAATTTTCAATTTTCATCTTGGCCAAAGTCTTGGGACATCTTGTTTATTGAAATTTAATTTATAAAGTGCATGGCCAAGCATAGATTATTAATCTATCAATTTTAAATTTTCACAATCACATGCACAAATCATCTAATTAAAAAGACTAATGGCTAAAGCATAAGCCATAGGAAAAAAATTTCACCTAATTAGAGACTTTAACACACCTTATGGCTTGGCTTTGAATTTTTGGGATGCCACAAACCGGCACTGGTTGCCGAGCGCTTGCCACTGGCCCCGGCCACCAGCCACCAACAGCCAGCCATCGAACATCAGCCGCTAGCCACCACACTCCGACCGCCCATTGCCAACCGCCCGCCGTCGGATGCTAAACGCCCACTAGTCATTGGCTGCTCATCGCCTCGAAGGCTCATCACCAACCACCGAATGTTTGCCGACGACCAATCGACGCTCACCACCGGTTGCCAAATGTTGACCTCCCGCCACCCGCAGCCGAACTTCAGCCACTAACCACCCGCTATCGGCCTCCTGTTGCTGGACTTCGAATGTTGAACGTCAGACATCGAACTCCAGACATTGGACGCTAGTCGTTAGTTGCTAGACTCCGGTGTTAGACTCCGAACTTTGGCCGCTCACTGCCGGTCACCAGACTTGGCGTCGAATGCCGAACGTTGGACTTCGGACTTCAACCGCCTACTATTGGTCATCGGATGCCGAATGCCGGTCGCCGAACGTCGGACTCCGGCCACCGAACGCCGGTCGTTGCCGCTCTTAGAAATATAAATTTTATTCTGTTATCAAACGAATTTTTATTTTAGAAATATAAATTTTGAATTGTTATCAAATGCGTTTCTTTACTCAGAAATTCATTCATGGAATGAAAATTGGCTTATGTTCCAGAAATTTTGTCATACGCGCCCTAACTATAAAAAGAGTCATCAAAACCCGGAAAAAAGTTTATGGTAATTAGGTCAGAGTGGGTACGCTTTAGGGTTTTTAATGTCATAAAGACAAAAAAATTATGATGAATGTGCCACGGTAAACAAATTTAAGATATTTTTTTAATCTTTTTCTCACTTTTTTTTTTTTATTTTCAGTCAGTGCTTTTTCCCAGACTTAAAATACTAAAAAAATACACATGAATCTATTCCTGTGAATAGTGCGGTTGAAGGACTAGACGGTTCATAAAATGATGAAATGAACTATTAACGAATGTGGGATATTATTGGCTGACACATTTGAATATCATATTTGGTAAGGTGGACTTGATTAGATTTAAGATTGTATTGGCTCAATTAAAAGGTTTATAATGGAATTTAAACCTGAACAAAAGAGGTGCTTATGACTAAATTTATAATTTCCCCACAATATGGGATATCATTGGCTGACGGTGGAGCCTGACTGCACCAAGCACGCTCGTCTTTGCCACCTCTATCACATTTACCATGCCGATGAATCAATGCTCCACTTAAGGAGCTAATCCACTATTAACTCCTTGGGCCGTCTCAATGCAGGGAACGCATGTACTTGTTCCAGTAACATCAAAGGTGTCTAATGGTGATCGATTCATCTCGACGACAATCAACTTCTTTACCAAAGGGGTAGAAGATGTATCCTATGTCAATGGGGAAGTAAAAGATATCAACCATTTTGTGAAGGACCATGTCACACTACAGCCTGCCTGAGTCCTTGATAACAAGTAACGCAAAAGAACTGAAAAAATGGTCTCATGGAGAAGCTATGCGAACAATTTATGATTCATCTTTATGATTTGACTCCTTATCAGCTACAAATGAATGGAGCGATAGAGGTCGCAAATAAGCATATCAACAAGATCATCAAAGAGATGATTGTAACATAAGTGGTTGGCATGAGAAGTTGCCAAATGTTCTTATGGCATATAGAACAACTTTGAGAACTTCAATGAGAGAAACTCCTTACTCTACTTTCCGGATTGGAAGCGGCATCACCTATAGCGGTGGAGATACCGACGGTCAGGATGCTAACCAAGACCAAATTCCAAGAGACAGACTAAATGAGAGAGAGAGGCTTGAGCAATTGGATTCAATTAATGTAAAGAGGTTAGCGGCCTTATGCCATGCACACTATTACTAGAAAAGAATGACTAGAGCATTTAACAATATGGTGGTGATATTACCAAAAAAGTTCTAAATCTAGTGTACTTGTACTAATTCATTACCATACTTTTAATTTGGCCAATACTTTTTGACAATTTGACCATTGCATTTTTCCAGCCAATTTTGGCAAAAAATCGCTACTGATCATCTTACATAAAAACAACATAACATGTAAGATGACTAACGCTGATGTGAACAATTTTTACATTTTTTAAGGGTGGCAAATGGGTGAGTTGGGTCGGTATGGATCGGGTCAAAAATGGGTCGATCCATATTTGATCCATTTAACCCGTTTTGACCCATATTTTTATATTATAAATCTAGTGACCCATACTCAATCGACTCGTACCCGACCCATATCCGACTCGACCTGTATTGCTAAAACCTATTAATATTCTAGGAAAATCCACTTCTACTATATGCTAATTGGATTAAAACTTCAAATTAAATTAAAAATAGTAAATAAAATAAAAAATAAAAAGTTTAAAAAAAACCTATAAAATGAAATATTTGTAAAAAATTATACTATTATAAAAAATTAGACTATGCACATGCTTCTCTTATTTTAAGTGAACATACCATTGAATAATTAAAAATTGTAGCATGAAATTTTTTTAACTAAACCTAAAAAAAGCTCATTTATATGATTTTTTTTTATAAAAATAAAGTATTGTTAAAACATTTTTATGTCATACATATTTTTTAACAATTTTTATGCAATAAAAATTTAATGGAAAATTTTTATAATTCTTTTTAAAATATATTTTAAAAATCGAATTTTTAATTATTTTTATTTTTTTAAATATAATTTTTAATTTTTAATAATTATTTTCTCTTTTCTCTTTTCTTTTTCTTCTTCTTCAGCCGCCACCAACCACAACGACGGGGGCGACGGCCACAAGCGAGATCGAGCTCGCCAGCGTCAGGTAGGGCTCGATCTTGCCGATCCGGCGAGGCCAAGGCCTCGCCCGATGCCGGCGAGCTCGATTCTAGTCCGATCCGGCGAGGCTCAAAGCCTCGCCCGTCCTCGCCGAGGCCGAGCCTTGCCGAATCTAGCGAGACTCGAGCTTGCTAGCGTCGAGCGAGGCTCAATCTTGTTGACATTGGGTGAGGCTCGATCTTGCCAATCTAGTAAGGTCGAGGCCTCGCTCGACACCGGCGAGCTCGAGACTTGCCGGTCGTCGCCCAGGCCAAGCCTCGCCGAATCTAGCGAGGCTCAAGCTCGCTAGTGTCGGGCAAGGCCTCGGCCTCACTAGATTGGCGAGATCGAGCCTCGCCGGGTGAGATCGAGCCTCGCCCGACGTTAGTGAGCTCGAGTCTCGCCAGATCCGGCGAACTCGAGCCTCACCTGGCCTGTCGCCTTGCCGACCGCCGGCTAAGGAATGAAGAAAAAAAAAAAAAAAAAAATAATTAAATATGAAAAATAATTATAATTTCAATTTGGAATTAAAAAAACATTTTTATAAAGTAAAAAGGCCATGGGTTTAAACTTTAAAGTGGGTTTCCTAATAACCCATTTAGACCCATTTTTATTTGTATTTTACTTTCTTAGACCCATTTCGACCCATATTTAACTTTCACTTGACTCATTTCTGACCCATATTTAACTTTTACTTGATCCATTTCTAACTCATATTTAACTTTCACTTGACTCATATATCACCCATTTAACTAAAAATAGGTCATAATATGGGTTTATGACCCATTTTGCCAGCTCTACATTTTTTGAATTTTTTTAATTTTTTTTTTTTTGCCTTTTTTTTTTTTTAATCCTTTATGGCTAGTGCTCTTTTGCCACTAGGCCTTTGGCAAGGCCCTTACCAGCCACAAGAGCCTCACCAACGGTCGATGAGGCCATGAAGGCCCTAGGTGAGGCCATTGTGGCCTTATTAGCCACGCGAGGGTGTGAAAGCCCTCACCATGTTTGGACGCAGGCTAGTAACCCTAGCCCAATTTTGGGGGAGGCCACAACCCTCCCACAAGATTTGTGGACCCTTGCCTACGGTTTGCTAGGATCGTTGGCCATTGGCCAAGGCCCATCCCTTGCCCCACCATTGAGCTTGTTCTTCCTCTTTTTTTTTTTTTCCTTAATCTCTTTTATTTTTAATCTAATTAATATGACATTTAGATTAAAAAATCAAAATTATGCCAAAATGACGTCATTTTAATTTTGTCATTAATGTTTTAGCCATGTCATGTAGGAAATAGAAAATAATAAGAAATCCGCATTAGTTGTTTTCGTTAGTTAAGTAGGAAGTGATAATGAAATAGACTTGATTGCATCAATTTGACAAAATTTTAGAACATGACTGTATTTTTTAAAAGTTTTAGCATTTAATTATATCTTTGTGACAAATCTTAAGATTTCTAATATACTTATCCCTTTTTTTCAATAGTGATTGGTTAGGTGAAATGTAGAAATAGTATTTAGAATGAAGTACATATGACTGTAGAGTAAGAATATGAAAGATCAATGGAAAATTATCCAAATAGGCCATGTCGCCTCTTCACTATTCCCGCACCATTCATTTTATTAAATATGGAATATGTTACATAATAGACTTATATATACAATTTAAATTAAGGTTTAAAATGTTTTTTTGGGGGGGTTAAACTTCTCTAGGAAGAATTTTTATTGATGAACATCCGACGAAGTCGGTATTAGTATAATATTACTGAATAATAGATATTAGTCTAGATTAGATTAGATTAAATCAAATTCTCTTCTGTAATTAAGCTGACCTAAAACCTACATTTGAACCTGATGATATATTGCATTAGCTAACATTATCAAATTTGTAGTATTTTTTTAAGTCGTGCGTGCATATATATCTACATATAATTTGAAAAGATAATTTGGAAGAAAATAAAAACAATCTTAATAAAATAACATGAAAATTTATTTGGCCTAACACCCTAAAAAACCTGCAACTTTACTTTTTGTCCCAATTTTACCTTTAGTCACGTAAAAAACTCTAATTTTAAGTATAGTCTCAATTTTACCATTTTTTTTTATCCCATGAAAAACCCTTAACTTTAAGTCTTATCCAAATTTTACTATCCGGTCAAAATTTTACCCTAAAATTTTTAGGGACTCATAAGAAATTACAAACTTTTACTTAATTCATAAATTTGGCTGCATTAATGATTTGTCAAAAATTTCTCGTCGCTAACCAAAAGATGGAAAACTCTAAAGTACAAGCCATTCAAACAACCCAAGCACAAGCTCTCCCACCACAAGAGATGGGAACATTCCCAAGCACAAGAAATCGAAAACTAAAGGCAAAAATTACTAAGGGCGATTTTGACTGAGGGTTAATGGAGAGCATGTTTGAGACTTAAATAAAGTTGGTAATCTTTTATGAGACAAAAAAAATTAGAGTGAAATTGAAACTGGCCAAAAGTTGGGAATTTTTTATGAGATAAAAAAAAAAAGTTTATAATAGAATTGGTATCGAATTTAAACTTGAGGGCATTTTGTGAGAAAAAAAAAAAGGATAAAACTGGGACTGAACCTTGAGATGTGGGTCTTTACGGAACAAAATTAATGTTAATGTAGAATTAGTATTGGACCTAAAATTAGGGATTTTATAAGACAAAAAAAGCTTAAGAAATAATTAAGACAAGACTTAAAGTTGGAGGTTTTTTATTAGACAAAAGGTAAAATTGGGAGAAGAATTAAAGTTGGAGAATTTTTTAAGATATTAAGCCAAAATTATTTAAATAATCTTTGTAAAACAATATACAAGTATTGATAGTCATCTCTCTCTTCAAGCAACTTAAGTGTGAGATAACATCTTTTAAACATTAAATGTGAGTATATTAAGGCTTTGTTTGTTTTGTGTAAAATAAATAATTTTTGTATATTTTCCAAAATATACAAACATGAATGAACAAAAAATATTTTTATCATTCACAAATGTTTAGACATAAATTTGTTGATAATGGAAGCATTTTCAATTGACTAATTATTTCAAATGATATTTTCAAATGAAATTATTTTGGGTCTTGACCCGGCTATGTTTGCTTCTTATGAAAATATTTATTAAATTGTTCTTTTTTCGTCTCCTATCCTTTTGTTGTTTCCGTTGCTTGGCTGGTTGTTGTTGCTATTGCTTGTTTTTGCTAAACAAATCAAACCTAATATAGACTAAATTTGCAAAAGTCATTAGTCAACTTGACTACCAATAGTAGTTGCTGTTCTCTTTTGTAATTTGATACTTGTAAAACCTACATTTGTCCCCTATGATAATCGCATTAGTTACCACTGTCAAATAAATAGATCCTTTTTTTTTTTGTTAAAGTTCCGATTGCATATAGCTTTGATATATACATTGATTTGGAAGGATGAATGAATCAATCTTACAAAATGTTATTTGAATTTAGCAAAACAATGTAAAGTTACTTGATAATCATCTCGTCTTCCTAAGCAACTTAAGTATGATAAAACCTTTGGCAAATTTATAATCTATATAGATTAAAACCTACTTAGGATCTAAATATACATAAAATGAAAAGAAATAGTTTGAGTGTCAAATAATTAGATTTTTGTTTTTTTTATATTTTAAATTTTTTAACATAAAAATAAATTTGTATAAATATAATTTGGAAGGATGAATTTTTTTTTTGTTTCTTTTAATTTTACAAAATTTTATTTTAATTTTAATTTTAATTTTAATTTACTTGATAATCATCTCGTCTTCCTAAGCAACTTAAGTATGATAAAACCTTTGGTAAATTTATAATATATATAGATTAAAAGACTTAGGATCTAAATATACATAAAACGAAAAAAAAACTCGCAAGAGTTCATAAACACGAATAAACACGGGCAAGAACGTAAACAAACAGGCCTGAATAACCCTAATTAGCCCCCTTCTCACGTTTCGACCCAAAGGCTCACCCGAACGCCTCTGCTCGGTCGTTCGCCGCTGACTCGTCGACTCGTGATACAGCGACGCCACAGCCGCGCAACCCTCGCCGCCGCCGCACCTCAGGTGCCCCAACACTCCGATCGTCTCTCTCTTTCTCGCCCTAGCTCGCCCGTTCTCTCTCTATGTCTTATGTGTGTTTCTCTCTCGTTGCCCCTGGCGAACTTGTTTTCCAGCAAATTTGATTCCTTCTACTGCAATGGCGCTTTTCTAGAGATCCATGAATTCAACTTTTACCTAACTGTCCAATCCTTCCTAGAGTTCTATGGCGGTTCACCTTAGCTTGTATATTGGCAATTACTCGTGGCTGAATTTCACATTGCCCCTATGGTGACTGGATTGATTTTGCAGGAGAATCGGTAGGAATCGGTTTCCATAGAGTGGTGACAGAAGCCCAAGAAGAAGATGGGTACTTCATCAGCACTTCGAGACCTACAGCGGGATCTTGAGAACAAGGCTAATGACTTGAGCAAACTCCAGAAAGGCAAATGCTCCAATAGTTTATTTATATTCATATATGTGTATTGGTAATTTCTCAATAGCATATGATGCCTCAACTGTGAATGAAATTTCAACAGACATTGCCAAGAATCACCAAGTGAGGAAGAAGTACACTATCCAGCTTGGGGAGAATGAGCTCGTCCTTAAGGTCCTTCTATCTTCTTTCCAAGTATTGTAATTTTTTAAAGAATTGAGGATGAGAGAATAGGTAATTATGAATATTGATGAGACTGGTATTTTGTATATATTTATTTCTAGTGGTAGCGACAATCTGAGATGGATGCATCTTCCAATTGTTTCACTGGTTTTTTCGGTTGTTAATTCATGGAAATCTCTAATTGGGTTTGCTGGTGCTGGTAGGAGTTGGATTTGCTTAATGAAGACGCGAATGTGTACAAGTTGATTGGTCCTGTACTTGTCAAGCAGGATTTGGCAGAGGCAAATGCAAACGTGCGCAAGAGAATTGATTATATCTCTGCTGAACTGTATGTTAACAGACCACACCTGGTTTCTTATTGCTATTGTGATCTTCTCATGGCTTCATTGGTTTACCAGTCGATGTGATCTAGACTAGAGATGTGTCCATGTGTGTCTGTGTATCTGATATTAAGGTTTTACATATTTCATTGTCTAATTCTAATTTAAAGTTCACCCAGTTGCTTTATATCGTTTTGTGTATATAATTTTGAAAAAGCTATAAATTATACCTAGATTATGTTAGGAAGTAAACAGAGTGTGGCATATATATTATATAGACGGAGACTGAATAGTAAAGTTTGAGGAGAGCTAGAGCATTTAACTTAAATTGGTATGATTCTTCACTTAAAAACTACTATTTACAGCTTATCTAAGGTTAAGATAGATAATATGATTGAGGAGCGAGATGAGGGAGAATAGTTCACTAATATTACTTCTCTCCATCTACTGGTTATTTCTATGAATAGCAGTGAAAGAATTTTTCAAATCATGATCTTAAATCACAGGGGAAAAAAAAAACAGTGGTCGAGCATAGAAGTAAGTGTCAATGTTATTCATGTTAAATGCGATTTGGGCATGGTTTAATCTATTGCTGCATTAATAGGTTTGTATGGAATATTGACACAAAATGTTGTCGATGCATTTGCTTGCTTCATTTAGCAGGATGGCTTCATGTGATTATTATTGCGGGTGTTCTTATGTAAAGGTTACATTTTTTACATTAAAATGGTAATGTGTGCTTGAGGAGCAAAGAGGATATGCCCAACCAAATTGTACTATCTAGGGGGAATTTCTCCCCTTATTCATTACCCTATAAAGCAATCTGGCTGCCTTATATATAGAGATTCTCAGGAAACAAAATTTTATTCTCATGGATGGGTGTTGCTTGTGTAAGCATAATTTCATTAGAGAATAGTAAGATTTTTACTTGTTTAGGATTTAAGAATTTTTAAGTAAATATTTTAGAAATTTTAATAATTTATTTCTTGTTTCTTCAAGATTTAATTATGATTATAGAGATACTGTTTATTGTTGATATAGAAGTTACCTACTTAGATTCTAGATGGTATTTTAAGAGATTCTCTTGACATTTTTCAATAGTTTTCTATTTATCTCTTATTAGGATATCTTTAGGATTTTAGTCTTAAATTCATTTTACTCTATTTTCTAAGCAGCTTATCCCTTTAATTAATGACAAAAATTTGAGATAAGTATTCTTTTACCAGATATCCCTTTAATTAATGACAAAAATTTGAGATAAGTATCTCCAGATATGTGTCTTTGAGTGTGTTGCGCTTTCGTGTGTGTTGTGGATTGAGTTATCCCTGTTTATGATTTGTTTCTGCTATGTCAATTCCTTATGTACTTGGATTTCCTATTTTAATAAAATCCCTTATTACCTATTTAACAAAATAAAATAAAAAAGAAGGATAACAGCATCTAACTGTTTAAATTTTTTGACAGACAATCTGGTAGAAGATGCAGTTTGATTAATTACAAATTAATGATAATAGGGGTCTTACTGAAAGAGCATGCTTTTGCAACTTCCAGGGATGAGATATTGGTTGTATTATGTAGTGGTTGGCAATGACTATTACTGATCTTTATGACACTTTGCTTCACTTTGTGATCTGAATATTTGGTTCTATCATATCTAATTTGGTGGAGCATCAAAAGTTCACCTTTTGATTTAAAGATGACTGCTGTGCTTCAGATTATGTATATTACCTGGATCACTCATAGACAGATCACATAGGTTAATCTTTAATTGGTGATCCTGCATGCAGGAAGCGTCTTGATGCAACTCTGCAGGATCTGGAAGAGAAGCAGAACAGCAAGAGAGATATGGTCTGTGATCTATCCTTCTGAACTCTGACATGAATGTGCGCTTCATTTTGTGTTTTATGGTTACTATGTCTGACTTGATATGCTTGTGTTTTGTAATGGTTTCATATCCTGTTGCTGGTCCAGTGACTGTCTGCCTCTAGTACATAACCATTTGCTTCATTTCCTTAAGTTTATGAAGGTTCTCCTTCATGCTAATGAATTATCTATTAGCTCTTTATGTAGTCTCTTGTTTATAGACATGTAGAGAAATTCAGATGAAGTGGATAGGCCTTATGATACAATGTGTTTTCACTACTTTTTCTCCCATTGACCTTTACCCCCTGGTCTCTTTTCCTTTCTGGTGCTTTAGATGTGTTTCTTAATGGTATCGTAATGCAGTACAGCTAACCAGGTTTCTTTTTATGCTCCTGCTAGTATTGAATGGGGCCTGCAATGGATCTCTTAAGCTGTATGATAATCTCTGCAAACTTTGAATTTGAAAGAATAATTCAGGCTGCACAACGAGTGGGTGAACTTTTTAATTTGGCTGACGATAATGTAGAAACTCCATAAAAGAAAAATTAACGATTCATATAAATCGCTTAATAGGAAATGTCCTGAAATTAATCTATGAGTATTCTAGTTTGTACCCTTTTTCATTCCTTAGGATGTTTTCTTCTGTCTGATATGATCATTATTGCTAAGATACTCATTTTGCTTATGCTAGTATAAAACAGGATTGATCTCAGTGCATTCTTTGCAGTAATCCTCCCTATAAAGACACTTAGTTATGCTTCTTTTTAGTCATTAATGTTAGCAGAATCAAATAGTGGAAGAGAGATAAAAGATGTTAAGTTTTACTTGGTCCTCGCTTTTGAATCAAATGTGGTTTGCTCTAATAAATGTGATGTACTAATTGGTAACAAGAGATTTTTTCCTCCTCAAGAGAACTCAGGAAGAAATAGGGTGACTAAGCATGTCATATTGTCAATTAAGGAGATTGTGTGTCCCCTGAGTAGAGGAGTTCCATTATTTGCATGGAACTCACTAGTTGGGTTGTTGGTCCAACCAAATGCAAGAGCGACATGGGACTGTTCGGGCATTGTTTTTTGACTATGTGTCCCCTGAGGAGAGGGGTTTCATTATTTGCATGGAACTCACTAGTTGGGATGTTGGTCCAACCAAATGCAAGAGAGAAATGGGACTGTTCGGGCATTGTTTTTTCAGGCTCTCTTGCTTTGAAACACAATTATTGTTCAATTCATTGCAAGTCTTGGTAGTGTCTACGTGTACGACTTTCTTCCTTCTTTTAAATCTTGCTTTGAGAAATGAATAATATTTATAGTCATTTGGAACCTTAAGGGGAGAGGTACTACAACAACCACAGCTAAGCATTAAGTAGGTCTGCTATATGAATCTGACATAATGGTGCTCTTTTTATATCAAGTCAGGTAATATGCAAGATCTGACCACACCCACACCCAAAAAAAAAAAAAAAAAAAAAAGAAGTTAATATGTAACATCTAAGTACTTCATATCATTTCATTTCACATTGTTCTATTCCATATCCTGTTAGGTCTTCCCCTCAGCCTTTCATCAAACACAGCGACAGTTTTGTAGGCAGATGTAGTCAGAAGCCAACTTGCCCTTTTCAGCTTATGGTCTTTGAGTGAAATACTGTAGAAAGATGTGAAATTGTAATCTAAAATGTGGAATACATAATTCATAAGATGCTCTTTGTTTGCACTTAATTGTTTGACTGAAAAGTACACAAATTTGTAAGAGTCAAACACTAATTTGTTGCTTCTAATTGATACTACTTCCAAACACTAATTAGTAAGAGTCAAATTCAAGCAAGAAGCTGACCAAAGAAAAAGGCAAGCCAAGAAGCCATTTCATCCCATATAGGTTTTTGCCTATGTAGCTAACTTTTTTAGGATCCTAAAATGTCTCTGGGTATCACCATCTGACCATGAAAATAGCAGCAAAGTTTTCTCTTTAAATTCTTTATGCGAGAAGCACTAATCAAAGTAATGGATTTTAGCTGATCAATTTGGTCATGGTTGGGAGTGGGGACTAGACCATTACTGAGAAACAAAATAAGTTTGACCTTATTTCATTTACATTCTTTTGTAAGCCTTGCTGGATATCTTGGGTTTAGTCCCATCAGATCGAGAGTTCCAGTTATTGAAGCTAGAATTGCAGTCATTTAGCAACTTTGGTCTTTGTGGTTTCCTTGTATTATTTGTTGTCATTATTGTTGGATAGATTGGGTTGTTGTTGGCCTTTCTTTCCCTTCAGTTCATTTCTTTGCTCTTCTCTTTTTGGTGAATCATCTGAATGGAGCTAAATGTTCGATCCAGTGCCTATTCCTTTGATGGTCAAGATAATGTAGCTCACATTCCATTTGTTTTGAATAAGCAAACTCATAAACAATGTAGGGGGAAGACTCCTGTTACAAGCCTCATGAATTCATTAAATCCCTCAAATTATGTTCCAATTTCCACAAACATGCAAATGCAGGGAAGTGTTTCTGGGAAACAAGTTGATGCTGCATAAACGACCAAAAACAACACTCCATTCTACAGAGCAGTTCATCTTGAGTGTTCATGTAGCTTTGAGTTTCTAGCACATATTGGTTGGTGCCATTTTGAGCATGAGCATAGTTTATGAATATCCCAAATACTGAATTTGCCTTTATGTGTTGACATCCTGGCAGTTCCTGAAGCCAGTAGCTAAGAGGCCTTTTAAGTATTAACTTAGCATAGATTGAAAATGATCCTCCAAATACCCCTACAAATAGACCAACCAAAGAACAGAAGTCTCATCGACCAAACAACTGCCACATATGCTCTAGAATGGTTTTGTTTCAACTTGATCACCTTCTTTGGACGTACAAAGAGACTGCACAAATTCTTACCAATTTTC
Source organism: Eucalyptus sideroxylon (assembly GCA_014182405.2). Taxonomy (NCBI): domain Eukaryota; kingdom Viridiplantae; phylum Streptophyta; class Magnoliopsida; order Myrtales; family Myrtaceae; genus Eucalyptus; species Eucalyptus sideroxylon. Next base: position 11,206,642 of record CM024552.2, on the reverse strand, counting down.
ACTTTCACCACATGCATCCGTTTGCCCCAAAGTCTTACTAATCATGCCCAACCACGCATTGCATAATTATTAGAACAAATCATTTGAAGAGATTGCTAGTGAAATTCTCTTCAATTGGGCAGTGAATTCTATGTCTGAGATTGCAAACTACCGAAGCTCTTTGTTGGAGTCTCTCTATTTACCTGTAAAGTCGGTGTCTGTTATTTTTTGATACAATAGTACTGATTCATTCAAGAAACTACATATCACATGCTTTGGAGGCAAGTCAGTTGTGGGGAACACTTCGCCATCATGGGCTGCCACTTGGGCTAAACTGATGTAGCTTGAAAGAGTGTAGTGCAATAGGGAATATCTTCTCCTTAGAGCTTCTGTTAACTTTCTAGACATTGTAAAGTGATTAACTTGATACACTGTCTAGTATTGCTATTTTGGCATGTGAAGCCAGAGAAATTGGTCACAATGACTACACCAAATTATAAACAATACTTTTCCTTTGATGAGAACGGCTTATGCTTGCATTCTAATAAGTTTTTGAATTAGCACTCATATAATTTGTCTTTTTGATGAAGTTGCTTGTTTTGTTTGAGAAGTTGGTCATAGGAAATTTGTTTTATTAGGAAGGGCCTCGTAATGTTCATATTTATGTTATGCATGGTGCAGATCCTGAAGTTACAACAGAGGATTCAATCTCTGCAGGCGGGGAAAGCAAAGGCATAATCTGGACCTGGTATATGTTAACCACCAGTGCGTAGTGATCATTATATTTTTGCTCCAGTGCAGTTGTATCTTTCTTCTTTCCCCATTCTCCTGAGCGCATGCTGAATCTCTTCAAGCTAGTTGTTTTCTGTGGTGCATCCAATCACATATGTCAAGATATATGCAACTTGTGAAATGATCTGTTGAGAAGTGCTCTGCTGATAGTTAACAGAAAAGTCTGAGTGGAGGTTCTGTCTTGAGTATTTTTGCTCGAGTGTAGTTTTATTTTTTTACTCTCTATTTCTCCTGTCAGCTCGCTGCATCCCTTCAAGCTAGTTAACTTTTCTGGTGCATCCAGGCACATCTGTCAATATTAGTGTAGTTTGTCAAGCGATCTGTTGAGAAGTGTTCTGCTGATGGTTACTCTTTACAGAGAAGTCCAGGAGTAGAGGCTCTGTCTTGCATCTTCTGGATATGGAACATCCGAGGGGGAAACTCTGTTGTTCTGGGTTCAGTTGAAGTATTATTGTGGAAATTGGGAAACTTTTTTAAAACAAATGAAAAATAAAAATAAAACCAACAGTGAGAATGCACCTTTTATGTTGGGTTTCAGCAGTGAAAAGTCGAGTTTCATAAAATGGTAAACTGTACATATGCTCTATTGTCTTCATTGAGGGACAAGTTTCATCAATGAGAAACTGGAGTGTGGTTACAACTATGTGACTAGAGTGATTGCATGAGATCATTGGAAATGTGGAGTCTTTTTAAAAGTGTATTCTGAAATGAGGTGTTGCGACTGAAATTTTCCCTTTGAAAGTCTTAGCTGATGCCATGGCCCAGAAAAACTTGGGAACCGTCTCTACCGTGGGAATATCTTATCTAGAAAGTGGAAGCAAATCTTTCCCAGACAGATGTGTTAGGGAAATTTGGCTTTTGAATTTCATAGCTCTGTTCTTTTTCTGGGTGTCTCAGTGACCCAATGGGATACTGAAATGGCAAAGTGCTACTAGAGGACATTTGTCCACGAGCGTAGGATTTTTCAGACGAGGATTTAACATCGCTAAAATGTTGCTGACATGAATTACTCTCTTCTAACTTGATGGATCCATCTCTCTCTCTCTCTCTCTCTGATTTAGAAAGACTAGGGTTTATCCCGAACCAAGTTGAGTCAATACACTGTTAAAGCTCAAGCTTGAGTTGGCACGCATACTAGATATTGGAAACTTTATTTGAACTCAAAAGAGTTTCAATTCCCTTTCTCAAGCTTGACTTGATTAGAAAATTGGGACTCTTGATCTTGATTCGATTACTATTAACTTGTTAATCAAACTCTAGCAGTCTGGCTTGAGCTTTATGAAGTTAGAATATTGTGTGATTTTAAGTATTTTGTGGTAATTTTTATAAGTATGAATATGTATATTTTTAAATTGTGGAACCTTGATTAGGCTTGACAGCTTATTATTGGGTTGAGTATTGACAAGCTCGAGCTCAGTTCAACAAAATAATTGGGTTCGAGCTTGTTGCATTTTAGGTGAGTTGGTTTTGAGTAGTCATCAAGCCAAATCAAAGCTACTCGCGAGTAGCTTGACTTGGCTTTCGACCCTGGGAACGATGCAACAAGAAGTAAACGTGCTTGTGGTTGCATGAGACGGTCTTCACCAATGCGTGGTGGTAGCCGTTGTCATGCTTCTGGCCCCTATGGTAAGGCCATGGCAGCCATCCCGTGGTGGTGATTATAGATTTAATTTGATGTGGTGTTTATCTGATGCCTACATAAGCAATTTGAGCTAATTGTGAATGACATATGTAAGTGACTCTTTTCAAAATGTACATGACAAAAAGAAGTGCAAGACGGAGTTTATTTTGGCAAGAGTACAGCGACAACTGGTAATAGTTAATCCTTATTGAAAAGCATTTTATCTTTTGGCTAGCAATATAATTTCTGAAACTCTACCTGGAGAGTTCAAGTAGCCAACTAATTTCATTGAACGTGGAGGTTTTATAGATAAGGATTCTCTATCTTGGTTGGCATCCTCAATACCCGTCTCCATCATGGTCTCACTTAGCTTTCTTGATACACAATCAAATCCCAAATTTTAGTATCAAATGTCTCTCGAAACGTTTGTCTAGTACATCCTTATCCTCTGTCGAAGTCGCTTTCCTTAATTGTCACCACTGTCGAAGCTGTTGCTAATGTTGCCTCTAGATTGTTCGCTTGGCTTGTTCATTGACGACCTCTCTCTCTCTCTCTCTCTCTCTCTCTCTCTCACACACACACACACACGAGCCAGTCATTGCCATAGAAGATCTCGTCAGTATCTTGCACGCGTACCAAATCAAGAGGAGGTGCCTTCTTTGGGTTCCCGTCACCTCGAAAGAACCGGGCAAGATGGAATTCAAAGCTCTTCATTGAGCTCCATAGCGCAATGTTGTTTTGACCATTGAGAAGTGCCCGAGTGCATGAACACCACACACACACACAGACACTCGAGGAGAGAGAGAGACGATGGTGATAGTAGCGCCATTGATGGTGGAAGAAATTGATAAAATGGATAAGGCACAAACTAGGATGGGGTAAATTGGTTACCTAAGAAACCTGGAAACTCTTTTTTTCCATAAAGCGCAACACAATGTGTAGAACAAGCGCTGGAATCGTGCTTATCCAGAAACAATTTTAAAGGTTGGAACAAATTGAAAGTACAATTGTAGTGGTTTGGCCTATCCACTGCCACTTTCTCAACTCTAACCGCCCAAATCTAAACTCGAATCCACTATGTAATCCTTAAGATGTTGCATTGTTAGAAGATCCTTCCTTTTACTTGTAGCTTTGCTTCTATGTAGACAAGCAACCATCACTAACACTCTATTCTGATTACGGACATTAAGCTTTTGTGAAGAAATACAATTAGATTTATATAACTTCTACAGAAAATAACATAAAGAAGATGAGCACATAAAGCATAAACTAATTGCTGCTCGTTCACCCCTAACTCTACTACTTCCTTTAGTTGAATTTAAAGCCATAAGGCATCAAATAACCGTTTGAAATTCAAATCCCACAAAGCCATTTGTTCCACCATCTACAGTCATAGAACATCACACTGCAGCTCTATAAACAGTTTCCCAAAATTGTCATTTCTACTTCTACAACAATCCTTCATCTTTGTTGCTTCTGCCCAAATAAGGTAGACTGCTATGATTTTCTCTAGTCCACCTTCTGCAGATTCCAACACTTGAGACCATCCACAAAATGCTAATTTAAATTCAAATCAAATTGATAAGGAGTATTGGTTTTCCTTGCAGGACCGTAGAGGCTCATAGTAGAACCATTACCCCGTTTGAAGCTAGAACACCTTCTGTAGTCAGGTCCACCTAGTTTCTACATACTCAAGTTTGTTCTCCTTCTACATTGAGGTACCCCCAAGTATATTAGGGAAAATTACCAAAAAGGCTCTAAATCTATCATATGAATATCAATTCAGTTCTAAACCTCTGAATTTACTAATTTAATTTTTACCGTTAGACAACTTGTTGATGTATTCAACCAATTTTAGCTGAAAATTGCTATGTAGATGCTGGCTATCCTATGTGGCATGGCCAATGCTAACATTAACAATTTTTGTAATTTTTTTTTTTTTTTTTTAGCGTGGTTGGCAACCATTGGGCAAGGGCATACAAGCCTTCACCAGTGCCATATTTGGCGAGGGATTGACCCTTGTGGCCCTAGCCAACTATAATTAAAAAACAAAACAAAACAAAACAAAACAAAACAAAACAAAATAAAAATAAAATAGAAAACAAAAAAAAAATTGTCAAAAAATTAGAAAAATTATCCACATTAACACCAATTGTGCCACCGGCCACCTAGGATAGTTGGTGTCCATGTTAGCGATTTTCGGCTAAAATTGATCAAAATGACTATATTAGCAAATTGTCAAAAAGTTTAAGATTAAATTAGCTAAATTGAAAGGTTTAAGACTAAATTGGTATATAAAATAAGTTCATGATTTTTTTGATAATTTTCCTAGCATATTAACGTCCTTATGTCCTATAGGTTATTCACCTTTTTCTTTGTCCATGCAAATTATTCTATGATAGTGTTATGGTATGGACTAATGAATATCTAAGACATGTATACTATCCCACAACATGGCCCCTCTCTCCACCTTTTAAAGGAATTGCTTTTTAGTCTCCAAGTCCCATTAGTCTATGCCATAAAGATCTTAGGCCTAAAAACTTTTTTGATTCATGGGATTAATGGAGTGGCAAGTGGAGAGGATTCTTGTGGAATCAACTCATCTTATCGGACTAACAAAATCCTAAACTCATTGATGTCTTCATGTCTCCTAGTTCGTCCACCTTTTATTTGTTCATCCAAACGCTTTTCACAATACACGTCCTCTAGTTTGTTCACCATTCACAAGGTCCTTCCAAACATCGGCACATTCCTTATCCAATTAACTTGGTCACCATTTGCAAGGTCCATCTAATCATCAACATATCTGAGCATTGAAGAGCTTCTTCACCGTCTACTGAGCAAAGATCATTCAACACTCTTGTAAGCCCAGTTGATAATGCTATCTGTTTATGAATTCGTGTATCCAGAGACGGTATCTTGTGCATAATCAATTACATATTTCAGTAAACTCAAGATATGTTATCATCCTCAAAATACCATGGGGATTTTTCCTAACGCGGGGCATGACTACTAGGCGCATTGATTGGTCCGTGCAACGCAATCATTCAAACTAGACCTTGAGCGAGAAAGACAGTCATGCCTCCTGGTGTGAGGTGATTCTTCAAAAGTTCGTCATCGGTGGACTTCATTGGATTCTGGAGCGGGGGTGTGAACGTGATCTTTGCATATCGAGTGGCTCATCGGAGGACTTTCGTTCACGTGCTGGTCCTCTCCACTGCGGATCTTGGGAGGATTCTGGAAAAAGGCTGGTGGTCATGCTCTAATTGGCTGAATACCGAGTCAGGAACAAGCATTGCTTTTCAGTTGTCAGGAGAATACTAATGCATGACAAGCATGGACGTTCCTAGACTTCCTCTTTTTCCCTTACAGCACACGATCGGCGGACTTTCACTGCCTTCGCCTTTTTCAGTCCACTGGAATGTGCTTTTTGATGCACCAAGACGTTAGAAAACAGGTCAGTAAATCTGGTTTCATAATGTCATAAACTTCGTCGATTACCACTGCAATTCCCCACGTTTTGAATGAGGCAATGGTACAGATCGGTTAAGGGTTTGTTTAGGCGATATAGATACAGCCTACAGGTAACAATGTCTGATCTTTCTTTGTAGTTGGTCGATTCCTCTGTGCCCATCACCTCCGCGTTTAACTTATGTGCAATTAAAGCTTGAACAATCAGGCTTAGAAGAGTAGCAGGATTTCAGAGAAGGGTTTATTTGCTGAGGCACAAAATTTTCCAGTTCAGCCTACATTTTCTCTTCACTTGTTCCTAGTGTTTATATTCCTGAAAACTCAATAATATCAGTAAATACTCTGTGTACATTATTTTCCTGATTGGGGTAGGTATCTCGGAAATACACAGCGGAGACCAAATCTATGTCACCCTTACGTCATTTGAATAATGTTTTAAGTACAGCCACTGGATTATCAACAGAACAGACTAGCCTAGTTTTGTTATATGGTAGCTCTAAATAGACAATCGAAAATTGATATCTCATCCCGAGATGGCTGAGAAAACGTAAAACCATGCCCGACTCGCATCAGAAATAACATGAATCAGCTTACTCAGGTGTTCGAACCCGACCTGAGACGAACTTTGAAGAAAACCAAATCCTAAATGAACCTAAACTGACGTGGCCCAAACCTATGCAAACCCGAATTATAAGTAATCCAAATCCAGGGAGAATTTAAAGGATAAGTAACTGATGGTCATTGAGGTCCAACTTCATAAGTCAAATTAGGGGTAAGCAAGGTTCCCTAGTAGAAACTAAAACTAGAGAACTGGATTGGTGTGAACCGGTCCAATTCTAAATTCCAAAATATGTAGAGTAGGTTTTAGGTTTTAAAAAATAAGGAACATCGTCTAATTGATAGTTTTAAATTTCAAGTTCGAGGTAGAACTTAGATGGAACTTGAATGGATCATGGAACTGCTCACCTTGATTCATAAGTACCCTTTGCTACTTAAATTTGAATTGATTTGCTGAAACCATAGCAAAGATATGGACTGTCAACAATTGGAGATAGCCACCAAGTCCTCCTTTGGTTGTGGCACATTTAAAAAGTCTAGAAGACTAGCTAACTTCAATCCTCTTTTCGTGCCAAAATAATAAATAAATTAAAAACAAACGACAAATTAGGCTTAACAAAAATTGAAGCAAAAAAATGAAAAGAAGAAGAAGAAGAAGAAGAAGAAGAAGAAGAAGAGATTGGCCGGTTTCCAAGTAGACCCTGGAATTTATGATATAGTAAGGTTCTAGGTTCATGGTTTACACGGTAAATTCCAAATTTCAAAGAATAAGGAATTTATTTCGATGAGTAAAGTCCAAAATCATCGGGATGGAAATTGGAACTACTCTCCCCTAAGTCAGATGACTCTAACGTGGAATGTAGTATACAAAATTAGCTTAAAAGTGTTGACCCGCTGGCTCAAGTTTAGATGTGTCGGACAGTCGATCCAATGTGCAGGATCTCGAATCCATTGATGCGTTACAAAATTCACTCTCCATCCGAATGAAAGCGAATGATTCACATCGAGATTACTCGATTCGAAACATCTTCATCCGACTACAACGGGAGAGAAAAGATCACCTGGGGATCGAGTGTTGGACAGAGTGGAGGAGATGTGACAAGGAAAGAGAAGAATTGTTTGTGAATACTCTCCACGTGGTTTTTAAGCCACCACGATCCCTTTTGATAACGTTAGAACAACGTCCAATCGGCCACTCCACTACCTACCTCCCTTCTCATTAGCCACGAGGAACTCCTTCAGATTGCCATTCATTCGATGCGTCCGTCTCTCTTCATCATGAAAGTCACAAGAAGCTGGAGATATCTGTTAGTCAACCCACAATCATTCTCGGACAAGATCAGGGTTTAGTGACATCACATCGGCAATGGACTCCACCACTCGAATGGTTATCGTGCATGGGCTTAATGCTTACGTGAAAGAACTCGTGGAGGGGGACATTTTTCTGGATATATGTGCACGCTCCACCATTGTTTTTGATGGAGATTGACATACCTTTTACATAATCGTGTCTCAAAGCCAGCCAAGGAGAAAATTTCAAGGGAAAGTGCTCTGCTCGGACATCACTCCCCTCGAGACATTGGTAATTATCGCGCTTCAATTAATTAGTGATCAAGAAAGGAGTAGAAACTTGATGATTTGAGTTCTGAACTGACAAAATGAATCCGCTCATGAAAAGGAAGTAAACAAATAGAACGTCCGGAAATAAATAGCGGAGAACTGACTAAAATTAAATTTTAAGGAAGTAAAAGCCATTGACAGAAGTAAATCATGTTCTTCGGATGTTCATGGGTGTCCTTTTCTCTTCCGACGTGCTCAATTTATACTGCATCGGTGGCTGGCCTCTTGTCATAACCACTCATTGAAATTCGATTTTGGCAGCACATCTCGTGTATAACTCGTCCTTGCGTCAGAAGCTCAACCACGATAACCAATTGACTCGGCTACAACCATAGCATGACTGCAATGTCGGCCGCCAACACCTTTGGTAACTATGCCTACCTGTCAATGCCTTTCCACTCGACTAATATTGACTCAACTGACGTCAACTCGACTATCAGTCGATAGAAGAAAATTGTTCCCATCTCATCAACTTAATTTTATTGGCTTCTCACGATTAATGCTGGTGTTTGGCTGCTAATGGCATTTAAATTAAATGTCGGATCGCATACGCTAGTGACATAGACATTAACCAATACTCAAAATCGGCATTAAATTTGTTCAGTTTATGGCTTTGCTTTATGACTATGGCTCGACTTAATAGATTCTTCTTTGTCTCAAGGGTCTTAGCACTTTCTCATCAACATTGACTAGAGCTAACGTCACATTCAAAGCCATAGTTGATGTGGATGGTGGAGCTGGTGGTGTCTCACAGTCGTAGATTAACTCGATCTTATTGAAGTTGTTGATTTACATGGTAATTGAAATTCAGGAAGCATGGTACTTTGCTCGTGTTGTCAAATTACTAGGAAGCATATGGTTGGTGGAACCAACGGCATATCACCTCCGCATGGAGAAACATTCTCAAAGTACGGTCATTTTAAAGCCTCATATTTGGTTCCTTACACTATGGTCGAGCTACATCTTTGTGGTCTGATAACACGCCCAAGTGGGTTACAACTGGACAAAAAAGGCCGTCGGTCATACTAGGTGATCATTGGAGTTGGCCTCTTGCAAAGATCTGCATTTGGTTGATATGCAAGCAGCTTTAATAGATGGTATGGAAGCCACAAAAAGGGCACCCAAGATTGCCATAGTTAGAATTTAGAACGCATTAATGGAGATTATGTACTTGATTTGAAATCTATTATTTTTTAGGTGGAATAGCGACAATCTAAAGCTCAAGGGCTTCCTCTACTACTTTCTATATTAGTGGCTCATGAGATTGCCCTTCACTCTCAGCGTTCAGTAAAACTCCTTATGTGAGGTCATTTGTGCATCAGGGTTACAAGAAAAACTCGAACATTAATTATAGAGTTTTAAATCATATGCCCTCTCATCACTAGCTGAGTTTTACTAGGTCCACACACTAACTAGCCCCATATTAGATTAATTAAGAATATTTATATTCCATTTTATTAGACTAATCATGTAAAATGATAAATTACAATTTCAATTTATGTAAACCACGCTAGAAAAACTCTTACGTGGTATTCACCTTGTCACACATCGCAAGATCGAGTTATTCTCTCTGGCTTTTTTGCTGTTTACTCAATCTCATGCTTGGGATTTGGTCAGGCATAAGAAGAAGCAAGTTACTTGCCCATTCGGCCAAAGTTTGGATTCATTACATGGTTTTTCATCCTCAGTAGGCTGCCTACATAGTAGAATGAGCAAATAGAGTTCTCTCGATGATGCTTGTCGACCACGTGGCTTGCAGCCTGAAAGTATCTGCTGCAGAATATTGTTTTTCTTAGAGCTTGTGGTCAATGGGAGGTTGAGTTTGATTCCACTGTGCAGAAATTAAAAGGCAAGCTTGCCAGAAAGTCCTACTAAAGCTTGCTTGGAATGAAATTAGATATACCACCTGTGGAAGGCTAAGATTGGCAAAGTCCATAATGCCATTGCGCCTAACGTTGACTAGGAAGTTAAAGCTGGGTCCTCCTGAAAAGGATGATTGTGCTCTGTTGGAATTTACTGCCGTTAATGCATTCAGTTGCTATCCGTATCCTTCTTGGTTCATGAGGAATTGCATTGGGTGACACCATTAGTATATGACGTATTAAGACGCATGTTCCGTCATCCTTCCAGTTATTTCAAACTCTTGGGTTAGAGCCTTAATGCTCTCATTTATCAAATTATTCATATTCTCTTTCTCAATTCCCCATGCGATTTCCATTTGCTTATGAGAGGAAATGTTCAAGTGTCTGAAATTGTCATATATATATTGGGATGATAATTTGAGGCTTCGATTCAATTAGTTTTCCACAAACAGGAAAACCAATCAGTCATAAACATATTGTATGGAGATTAATTCATTTATAAACTTTTCAATTTTACCAAGTTATTTCTTAAATTTTGCACAAAATTCCAAAGTAATTATTTTGATTGTAAATTGCGGATGTGGTGATATGCCATATAGGACAGCTAGCAACAATTGGATTGTCATGTCGGCCATTTCAAGTACACATTGTCCAGAAGGACTACATTGGAATCTCGTGCAAACATTTGGAACTAAATTGGCAAAATCAGAAAGTTTAGGACTAAATTAACATCAGTACAAATTGTTTAAAACTAATTAAACAATTTCCCCTCCCACAAACTCATGTAGCCCATCAAGTCTACATGTATTGGACAAGACTCTAGTCACAAGTTGATGAACATACTTCCCAAAGTAACTTTTTGCCAGTGGAGTGAGCAACAACAATTTCCGTAAACGATTTACTCGACTAGAGAGCATATTGATGTAGTCTATCACATTATCGTAAATTCATTCATCAGATGGATCCATACTAAATAATTAAATACTCCATCCTATGAAGGAAAACTAAGACGACAAAAGCAATCACAAGATTTAGTTGGCGCTGATTTTGTTATCGATATGACTCCAGTACAAACTAAATAATTTCATGTGATGAATAGCTCCAAATTAACTAAGCTGCACGAGGAAACATGATATGTCAAGGTTTAGTGCTTCTAGTAATGCTTTGGCATCTTATTGGAAAGCAAGGTGATTTGACTTGTTGTGCACGGTGAGCTACTTGATTTAGGGGCACTTAAAAGTTGGTCAGTAGCTATCTGCTGAGGAAATAGGATAGTGCCTGCAGCACTCTGCCTTGTTTCGCGGAATGAGAAGAGTTCCAATTACAGCCTATCACAAACCGGTGGTTCATTCTACTAGCACTTTCTAATATCCACATAATATATATAGGAAAGCCATAATTCTTGTAAGATGCTCACTTGAATATCATAACTTTTTTTCACTCACATAAGTGTCATTGACAATTTGCCTTGCTGAAAAAGCCGACATGAGATTTATTTATAGTTTATCATCCAATGTCACGTGTCAAAAAGCTGAAGTGAACACTTGAGAAGGCAAATGACATTGCTTGAGCATCTGATTGAAGAACATTGGAAGTTCCAATAACTTCACAAATGATCTTTTCAGCACTATAAATTTTAAAAATGAGCATTTAGATTCATTAATTTTTAAAAGTGACAAGAAGAGAGAGAGAGTCTAAAAACAATGTTGTCTAATTAGGGAAGATTTTAAAGAAATAGCAAAAAGAATATATATATTTGTTATACTCTTGCCATGCTCGACAAAAATTTCCACGTTGGACTTCAGTTTTTTTTTTTTTTTTAAATTCACATCATAATGGAACATTAAGAAAAGAAAAATCCTATAGGACAATTTGCCAAAAATGACACTTGAGTGATCAATTTTACACCGATGTAACATTTAAGTGAGCATAAAAAAAGTTATAACACTCAAGTGAGAATTCTATGAAAGTTATAGCATTTCTAGTGTATTTATTCCAAATGCACATATAGAAAATTATAAGCATTGAGATTCTCTTAAGTCTCAATAAAAGGGATTTGTATTATCAGCATTGGGAGGATGCAATAATATGAACCTTTTTCTTACTTTCACCAAAAATAATAATAATAATAATAATAATAATAATAATAATAATAATAATAATAATAATAATAATAATAATAATAATAATAATAATAATAATAATAATAATAATAATAATAATAATAATAATAATAATAATAATAATAATAATAATAATATAATAATAATAATAATAATAATAATAATAATAATAATAATAATAATAATAATAATAATAATAATAATAATAATAATAATAATAATAATAATAATAATAATAATAATAATAATAATAATAATAATAATAATAATAATAATAATAATATGAACCTTTTTTTTTTCTTTTTGGTAAGGACAATAATATGAACATTTTATACATCCAATGGCCCAAAATTTACTTTAGCCACTCAATATAAACAACCCCCAACTTGAAAAAAAACCCAAAAACTTAATTACCAAAACCTCATTCTCTTTATACCCTCTAAATTCACAAACAGCTGACTTTTGCAACCTTGCGGTCGCCTCTAGCCATTGGCCTGACGTTTGCTTCACCTCTTGTCACCATGACATTGGAGCTGTTGCCTCTCTCTCTCTCTCTCTCTCTCTCTCTCTCTCTCTCTCTCTCTCAGCTGACTTTTGCAACCCCACGGTCACCTCTAGCCATTGGCCTCGCATTTGCTTCACCTCTTGTAACCATGACATTGGAGTTGTTGCCTCTCTCTCTCTCTCTCTCTCAGTTCCGGTCACATTCTGTAAGGTTGACGATGGTTGTTTGCCTCGAACCTTCAATCATGTAGAAAGGTGTCGAATTTGTTGCTCAAAGTTCTTGTTGAATTCGAGAAAGACAAGGGTTGTAAGGTGTGCCTAAAGTAGGAGAATAAGGGTGGGCTCCTGGGCACAAAAGCATGAAGCCCAAATTAGCTATGTATTTGGCACCCAGTGGGGGCCAACCCAACTTCAGCGGTATTGAGAATATGTCTCAAATATTAGTCAATTTCCTAATTTAAGTAGGTTTTCTAAAAAAAAAGTTTACTATTTTAGATTGAATATTTATAAGATAAAATTCTACTATGATATCAGATACTGTAAGAGATTATGAGATAGCACTTGTGCATTTGCTTTGGGTATAATTAAGGGTTGAGAAATACTCTTTAATAATTGTAAAATTTGTATTCTCGGATTCATAGTGGATTTTTTGGGGTTAGATCTCCCCATTAAGTAGGTTCCGACACTCAGACAAAACCATGTAAATATGTATTGTTGACTTCTAATAATTTTGTTCTCTTGCACTTGACTTCGATTGCAATAACAATTAGCTTCAAAGTTATTTTCACAACAATTTGTATAAGAGTTAAAGCTAGGGTTTTTACAGTTAATTTGGGGCTTTTACTTGTCTGATCACTATCTACAAATTATGTTGTGGCAATTATGTTTGGAGCAAATGTAGTGATCGAAAACTTCAATAGGAGGAATAATTTTGAGCTGTGGAGTATTAAAATATGTACCTTGTTAAGAAAGTTACGTTTGTTGAAGGCATTGGATGGCAAGAATAAATAGCCAAAAATGAGAAAATATGCTGATAAAGTAGAGTTGATGGAAAAGCAAAAATCATAATCCTATTGAATCTATTGAATGAGGAATTGATTAAAATGGTCAAAGAGAAGGATGCCACGGTGATTTGGAAAAAAACTTTTCGCACTTTACTTGATGAATGCTTTGAACAATCGCTTGCATATGCAAGAAAGGATATTTAAATTCTAGGTGGTTGAAGGTATGTCTATCAAAACTCATTTAGATGAGTTTCACAAACTCATGATGGACTTGAAGAACATCAATGAGATATTGCTTGATGAGAAACGAGGCATAATGTTGTTTGCCTCTCTATATTGTATTGTTTTGAACACTTCACTAATTCATTGCTATAAAGGTACGGTACAATTATCTTGAAAGTGGTAAAATATGTCTTGTTCTCTAAAAGTGGCAAATGAAGTTACAAAAAGATATATTGCAAGATATGGTGCATTGTTTGATTATCCAAGGTAGAAGATTGCATAAAAGATTGCATAAAATATGGAAATAACATATGGAGGAGCCATTTTATATCATTGTCTAATATGAGGAATAGTCGATGCTATCCTTGTGGGAACTAAGGCACAATAGGAGAGATTGTCTAAGGTAGAAGGGTGAGGAGTTAAGATGAAGTCTATATGTGATGGTAATATTGCTACCAAAATAGATAACAATTTTAGTGATGTCAATGATGTGTTAGCAATCACCATAAGTTCATTAGGTGATGACAGGTGCTTAACTTTGGATGTATTATCATGTGACTATGCTAGTTTACTACCCATCAATATACAAATGATGATAAGGTGCTTATGGAAAATAGTGCTACTTGTGAAGTAGTAGGGATCAAAATAATTCAAATCAAGATGCATGATGGAGTGGTAAGAACGTTGATTGATGTAAGGCATTTATAGGAGCTGAGAAAGAACCTTATCTCATTGTGTGCTCTTGATGGGTGCACATGCGATATCTCCACTAAATGTGTAGTTTGAAAGGTCTCTTGAGGTGTGGTTATTGTGATGCAGGGGGGAAATAGATAGCAAGTTGTAAATTCTCAAGAGAACAATATTGATTACCTCATATTTTAGATTCTCTAAGACAAAATTGTGGCACATGAAACTCAAACACATGAATGAAAGGGAGATGGTTATTCAGAGTCAAAGAGGTCTATTGGGAGGTCATTGAAGTAAGAAGATGAACTTCTGTGAACACTATGACAAGAGTATAGTGCAATGATTCACTCAATCTCGTAGATTGTAGCTTACATACACTCAGACTTACGAGGAACCTCACACGTTCCATCCAAGAGTGGTGCTAGGCACATGTCGTCCTTTGTTGATGATGTTTCAAGAAAAATCTAGAATCATCTTCTTAAATACAAAAGTGAAGTGCTTGGTTAGTTCAAGTTATGGGAGGGAATGATGATGGAAAAGCTCATACGAAGGAATAATAAATGCATGAGAACTAATAAAAGGTTGGAATTCTGTTCTATGGAGCTTAACCAATTTTGTGTAGAGGATGGCACAATGAACACTACATTGTTGTTGATACACCATAGTTGATTGGAATCACAAAATTGATGAAAGGAATTATATTTGAGAGAGGTCTTTACTCTCCAATGTTGCACTAAGTGAAGATTTCTGTGCCGAAGTAGTGAATATCGCTTGTTGGTTAGTGAACAAATTACTATCACCATCACCAACAATTGATTGGAAAACTCCTAAGAAAATGTGGTTAGGGTACCTTGCTAATTACACCAAACAAAGAGTGTTCAATCTGCTACTTATGATCATATGAATGATGACATGCTAGAACCAAGGCAAGGAATTGCATATTCCTAATATATGTAAATGGGGTGAAAGGGCACAGGTCATAATATACTTATGAATATTTACTCGAATTAGTAAATTTTTTTGCAAATGATGGCCCTACACAAAACTAGTACACTTAATTGGTTCTACATAGAGATGACATAATGAAACTCTGCACCATTGTTGATATATCATAGCTAAATAGAGTCACAAAACTGACGAACTGAATTATGTTGGAGAGAGCTTTTTACTCTCCAATGCTACATTAAGTGGAGCGAAGATTTATGGGCCGAAGTAGCGAATGCCCCTTGTTGGTTAGAGAACATATTAATATCACCAACACACTAGGCATTCATTGGAAAACTCCTAGGAAAACATGGTCTAGTAACCTTGCTAACTACACTAGAATAAGAGTGTTTGATTGCCCTACTTATGCCCCTGTGAATGATGACAAATTAGAGTTGGGGGCAAGGAATTTCATATTCCTAATCTATGCAAATGGGGTGAAGGGATATGAGCTATGATACACTTATGAATATTTATCTAATTTTTTTTTTTCAGCTAAGTGATTATCTTCGATGATTTTACTCTATTTTAGAAGAGGAGTAAGGGATCAATCGCAAAGAAAAATATGGAAGCTTTCCAACCAGGTGTAGCTTTAGGGAGAATCTAGTGATATTCAAAGTACGATAAATGTGATAATGTTTGCTAAGTTTCCAAATTCTATAATAGTTGATAATTGTTCCAAGGTCACAGTTGAAAATTCTCTGAGGTGGTCAGCAAAGGTGGATGGGATAGAGCGACATTTTTATGCAAATATTAAAGTAGATAATTTGGGTCCAATAGCGAGACAACTTTGGGTGTGCAAATGTAGAAAGGAAGAAGACTATTGAAATGTCGCAAGTGACTCGAATGAGTTATGATTGGAAATGAACTTTAACATGCCCTACTTATGCTCATGTGAATGATGGTGCAGTAGAGTCGGGGGCAAGGAACTTCATATTCCTTAGCTATGCAAATGGGGTGAAGGAATATGGATTACAATACACTTATGAAGATTTACCTAGTTTCATTTTTCAGTAGAGTGATTACCTTTGATGACTCTTCTCTATTTAAGAAGAGGAGTGAAGGATCAATCGGAAAGGAAAATATATCAGCTTTCCAACTAGGTGTAGCTTTAGGGAGAATCCGGAGATATTCAAAGTGCGGTAAATGTGACAATGCCTATTGAGTTTCCAAATTCTATAATAGTTGACAATTGTTCCAAGGTCACAATTGAAAATTCTTCAAGGTGGTTAGCGGAGATGGATGAGATAGAGCGCTAGTTTTGTGCAAATACTAAAGTAGATAATTTGGGTGCAATAGAGAGAAAATTTTGGGTATGCAAATATAGAGAGGAAGAAGATGGTTGGAATGTTGCAAGTGACTCAAATGAGTTATGATTGGAAAGAAACTTCAACATGTAGTTAAGAAATTCCATAAGTACCATTTTTGTTGCATATGATAAAGTGTCTAGACTATCACCATGTACTCGGATGGACATGGAGCACTTCTCTCAAGCTTCACATGCTAACATTGTCACTAAGTTATGTCGTGGATAGCACTAGGCTTGATCTATGGCATGCAGTTAGGAAAAATATACAAATAACCCAAGTGCACATTATTTGAGATGATAGGTGTTAGGGCAAGTTTTGGAGAATGCAATTAAAGTCTTGTGGGAGTAACCGGGTTTGAGAACTTGAGTCACCTAAGGAACCTAAAGGAATGTCATTTTCTAGCGATTGTACCTTTGATTCTATTAGTCATGTCGTGAATTGGAATGCGTCATTAAGACACACAATGGTTTCGGCAACAACTAAGGTTGGAAACATGATGACAAAGGAAGGAGTTGGAGAGGCGGCATGGTATAATGACTTGGATAGTGATATTGACATGGTACATCGGGTTGATGCAGTGTTCAATGAAAGTCAAAAATATCACATTAGAGAATCAAGTTCATTTGTAACTGAAACCATTGCGTCAAAATTAGAATGCCAAGAGGATGTGACCTGGAAAAAGCTTATTGCGGTGGAGAATTTAGAGGACATGTGGACAGAGTTCATTCCTCTAGACAAGTCTAAGCACAATTTAGGCTTGATAAACATCTGTGATGGTTGAGCGCCCATCAGGACATTGGAAGAGCCACCCAACATCGAGCCAAGGTGAAAATTGTTGAGAATGTCTCGAATTTGATTAGAGTTCTTAGTTTGAGTAAGTTTCCTAGAAAGGGTTTCCTATTTCAAATAAATATGTATATAAGATAAAATTTTATTTTGATATTGGATATAACAGAGCAAACAAGTGGGGTATCGGATTTTCTCTTTATAAGTTTTATATGTGAGTTTCTTGTAAGAGATTGTGAGATATACTTATGGGTTTGCTTTAAATGTAATTAGGGGTGGGGACACATTTAAGCGATTGTAAACTCCATACTCTCTAGACTCACAATGAATTATTGGTGGCTGGCTCTTCACATGGAGTGAGTACTAACACCAAGTTCAAACCACATAAATCTCTGATGTTTTTTAATATTCATCATTAAATCTCCTGGTAATGTCGTTCTCTTACATTTGACATGAATTACAAGATTCATTTTATTCTGTGTTATTTTCATAACAAGCAGGCGCCTAACTATGAACCTAGAAAGGTCTCTCAATTTTGCCCATTTAATGGGTGCCCAATAGATTTTGGTTGGGCACCTATGAAACATTTTGATTTATGCTAACACAAAATTTAGAACTTAATTCTAACATATTTTCACAAGTTACATTACAGAGCAATGAAGAGAAGTGTTAAGGTCCTGGTGTGAAATTTTGTGAGTGAATTCTTAACCCTAGATTACACTCCAAGATAACCTATAAGTTTTGTGAGTGAAATTTTTTTGTAGCAAATTGTGACATAACATTTATGGGTTATCCCGGAGTGTAATATGGGGTTAGGAAACACTCTGGCAAATGTAACTCTGTAAGTCTTCATATTCAGGGAGAAGTACACTATCAGTGCATAAGTTGTGTACGGTGCTCACTTTGGTGCCAAAAGTTTCCATTGAATCACTTAAGTGCCAAAAAATTTGAAAAACGCTCACTTTGGTGCCAACGCCAATCTAATCGACTAGAAATCCAACGTGGCCTTTTTTTTATTTATTAATTTCTTATGCTGATGTGGCTCGCCGGAGAGTCCAGTCAGTGTGTAAACCACCAAACGATGTCATTTGGCGTCTTAAACCCCAAGTCGAAACCATAAATCCCAAAATCGAGAGAGAGAGAGAGAGAGAGAGAGAGAGAGAGAGAGAGAGAGAGAGAGAGAGAGAGAGAGAGAGAGAGAGAGAGAGAGAGAGAGAAGCCATGGCAGCTTCATCTTCTTCCCCAAAGAACAACACCAGCACAGAGAGAGAGAGAGAGAGAAGCCATAGCAGCGTCGTCTTCTTCCCTGAGGAACAACACCAGCAGAGAGAGAGAAGCCATGGCGACATCGTCTTCTTCCCCGAAGAACAACACCAGCAAAGATAGAGAAGCCATGGCGGCGCCATCTTCTTCCCCAAAGAACAACACTAGCACCAACCACTCTTTGAGCAGAGCCCAATCCACCATATCCATCTACGCCCTCCTTGTTTCCCTTGCACTCCTCGTCTTCTCTCTCTCTCTCTACACCTTCAACCCCTCTTCTTCCTCCTCCTCCTCCTCCTCTGCCCTCGCCTCCTATTTTCCCATCACTTCTTGGACGAGCAATGATGGGCGAGCACGGTGGCCGAGCATGGTGGCCGAGCGATGATTGCCGAGCAAGCTAGGTCGACGAGGATGAACAAAAAAAAACCCTAATTTCAATCCCAAATGAGCTATGCGGCATCGTTTTTTCTAAGCCATCCACATAGGACGTCAAAAGGACCTCGTTTTCTTAAGTATGACGAAAAATGACGTTGTTTAAAGGGTTTATCGATTTTTTTTTAAATATAAAAGCCACGTAATCATTTTGGCCAGAATTTCTCACCAGTGGCACCAAAGTGATCGTTTTTCTTCCGATTTTGCACTTAAGTGATCCGATAGAAACTTTTGGCACCAAAGTAAGCATTGCACACAACTTATGGCACTAATAGTATACTTCTCCCTCATATTCATGGTCAATGTTTTTGCAACTAGCTCCCCCTGTGGAATAGGTGCTACCTCTCAAACTGAATCATGTAAATCTATAGTATCTTTGGTATTCGTTATTAATTTCTCCATAATTTTATCTTCTCGCATTTGATAATGAATTGCAAGTTTTGTTAGCTTTGTTGTAATCTAATAGCAATTGGTGTCAGAATTAGGCTAGAGTTTCTATAATTGACTCATGGGAAATTAGTTTCTTAGGATCTATTTGTTAACAAGCTAAACAGTAACTAATTCCATTCTTTTGTTCCTAGGAATAGATTTACAATAGAAATCCCTTTGACAAATTTTTTGTTCTCGTAATAGATTTGCAATTGAATCAGGAAATAGAAAAAAGTTGATATTTTGTTCTCGGGAATAATTCCATAATCAAGCCTAATTTTTCTTCTTCTTTCTCTTCTCTTTTCTTCTCTTTCCTCTTCTTTTTCTTCTTCTTCAACCTGACAAACGAGAACCGATGACCTCACCAGAGTGTTGCCAACCCTTGGCAACACTGAGCCTCGCCCAACTCAGGTCATCAAGGGCCGGCAATGCTCCGACGAGGTCATTGGTCGCTAGACAAAAGATGAAAAGGGAAAAAGAAAAGAAAAAAGGAGAAAAATATAATAAAATTTTCAAAAGATTAAAAGAAATTGGTTTAAACTAAAAAATTTAACGGTTTACCAAACGCATTTCTATTATGAAAATAGAAATTTTAAGCAATTACCAAACGCTTTCAAATGTTTAGAAATTGTTTCCAAGAGCAGAATAAAAAAAGAATAATTTCTGAACGGAAATTATTCCCAAGAACAGAATAATTATCAAACACATCTTTAGACTCTCTCAAACCTTCTTTAATCCCAAGTTTGGAAAAATCTACAAAACTTAATTTTTTCGAGTTTTGAAATGAAGTCACACCACCAATTGGTTTTATTAATCTAGACCGGTTAGACTCTACAATCCAAAATAATTTTAGGGAATATGAGCTATCTCGGCGCACTTGTGTAGGTGGACTGGTTTATCTTCGAAAAGTCAGAGTTTTGTGGTCCGAGAGTTTGGTTGCGCGTGGGAAAGGGTTACCAACCCCATGACGCTTTTTTGATATTAAGTTCTTAATATTCCATTATTAATTTGATTTCCGAAAATATGAATGAGATTTTATTTTGATTGAGATTTAATTAAGAGAAAGGTTTGCGTCACTTTATCCTGGGAAATCCCTCTAGGTAGTCGTACTGTTCGTGTGTTTTGAAAACATGTGTGTGCCATAATGACATGGCAAGTGTGACGTGTCTCGATGACATGGATGTATGATAAGATCCTAATGTGAGGCATGCGCATGTGTATATAAATATATGCGTCGATCCTTATCTGACGATGCAGGTATGCATGTTTTGAAAATGACGAAGCTATATAGTTACTTCGCTTATTCGGGTGCAAAACCATCCCAGAGGACGTGCATGCTCCCTTTCAGCTAACTTTCTATATTATAGGATTTGGAAAGTCCAAATAGTTTTTATGACGATATTTATAATTTCTTAAATAAATTTTAGTGAAAATAAATGAGCACGCATGAGGCCTCGGGTCTTATTGGGCGGCGATTCAGCTATGAGCTGCTTCGGCTTGAGTTTAGTTAGACTGCGACGATACCCTCGGTATAGATCCTAGGGTTGGGCTTTTATTTGAGCACGATTTCCTTCAATAGATGTGTTATTTGAGACTGAATTAGGCTTATTCAACGATGGCGAAATGGAGAGAGCTTCCAGGTGATAATAGCTAACATTGATAAGGATGCCAGTTCTACAACGTCGGGAATCTATAATGCCCAAGGGCTACTCCATGATATTGTGGTACGGATAAGACTTGATCGTTAGTTGATTGAATAATTTCTTTTTGCTTGAAATTAGTTGGATATTTAAGATAGATAATTATTTTGATAGGCTTGAGAAGATATTTTGTGCTCTCTTTGTGAAGAGGCAAGCATAAGTGGAGACAAGAACATTGTCTGTTGAGAGTATTAACATCAAACTTGGACACACAGATCCTACATAGGAGACAATTTTATGTGGACATCTACACGCTGTACTTCAGATAATTCATTGAAGTATTGGTGGTTCTTGGCTTCAATCATAGAAGCCATGAAGTATTTTCTTCCTCGTGGACATGACTAGGAAAGCTACGCACGGGAAAAACCAAGCCATCGCCAAAAGCAACTTTTGTTACTTGCACTGCGGTCTAAGCAAAGAAACGAAAGAAAAGGAGTACCCGAAGCATAGCTGTTCCATCCGATGCGTACAAAATCACTCTCTTAGAATGCTAATTATTGAAGTAACAAATCAAAAAGGAAAAAATTAGAGTAGTCACAGTGAAGAATCTTCTATAAATCAGTATAAAGATAGCACATCAAGTGGAGTGCACAACCATTCTGGTTTTTTTCCTTTTTATTTGTTATTTCAATATTAATGACCCCTTAATTCAATTTAACTTCTCTAAATCTCTCAACATAAACATTCGAAAACTGGAATAGCTTTCCGGAATGAAAAAATATGTTTCCGCAAGAAGGACAAAGTAACGTGTCTCGTGAATAGATAAGACCATCAAATTGGAAGACAGTTAGCTTTTTTTATAGACGTGTTTGTCTTAAATGTTAACATTTATTAAAAAAAATCTAGAAATTGTTTGATCACGATTTTTCATGAATTTCGATTCTCTGCGAAAATAAAATTTCTTGAGACAAGTTAAGCCCAAGATGCCTCAAGTGCCTCGGTTAATCAGACCTACATGGGACTATAAGTGTTGCTTGAAGACTCTTGCCTCCAAGCAACGCTTAGCTTGGTACTCTCACATTCAAAACAAAAAATTAACATATATGACGGATTGTTTACACCAAAAAATGGTCAAATCTTTATAATCGATGTGATTTAATTCAAGTGACCAAGTCTTTGTCATCGACATGATGTCGATTCAGGTGAGTATAGAGCCTCTTCTGCTGTGGTTGTCGGCAATATATCAACAATAGAATACTTATTGATAATCATGAATACTGTATCGATCACAAGAAATACAGCTATTGATGCATGATGGTGAATGGTTGATAAACATATCGATTAGATGATAAAAATAATACATGGCCACTGTTAAAATGAATTTGGCTAAGTTTTGGATGCAAGGAAATGAAGGAATGAGATGAAGTAAATATACTTATTGAAAATAAAGATACCGATCGACAGTTAAACTTGGTGGGACTTAAGAAGCTGTAACCAGTAACCACCTGTAGATAAAGTCTACATGTGATAATGGAGCATAAAGTCATGGAGATGCGGTTGTAAATGTCATTATTGTATTAATGGCTCGGCTTATGAGCGACATGTTCGTAGTTTATAAAAGGTGATATGAAACTATTGCAAAAGGATCTACGATCAACACATATTCCTTATGTACATCCAGTTTCCATTACTTGCATTTATTTTTCTCTATATTTATTGTTTTTGGTCCTTGTTATGCAAATTTAATTCATGCCTGAATTGTTATTGAACTGGTTTACTAAAAATCTAAGATCAATTTTTAGTGAGATGTACTTTTTTTTTGTCGATCCTACTTTACTCTTATTCTAACTCTTACTCTCAGATTTTTGTCTTACATCATTGCGGGAAGTGAGAATCGAAATCCATACTTGATATTAAATTTTCCTCACCTCAATCCCTTGAGAAAGTAGGAATTCGAATCCCCTACCTCCCCTTTCTTTTGAGGGAAAAGTGGCCATTAGGATAAAACCCAAAAATTAAGACACTTTACAAATTGAGAGATATCTCAATTTATTGTGAAACACGAATCTGACACAAATAGTACAAGTTTAATTTTTTGGGCATATGCC
This sequence comes from Eucalyptus sideroxylon, assembly GCA_014182405.2. Classification (NCBI taxonomy): domain Eukaryota; kingdom Viridiplantae; phylum Streptophyta; class Magnoliopsida; order Myrtales; family Myrtaceae; genus Eucalyptus; species Eucalyptus sideroxylon. The sequence goes on along the minus strand of CM024552.2, from coordinate 11,183,247 downwards.
ATGCACCAATAGTAGGGTTGTCAAAAATTGAGCCGAACACCAAATCAAACCGAAACTTTCGATTTTTTCCAATTCGATTCTCATTCGGGTAGGATAATATTAAAAAACAAAAAAAATTAATCGGTTTGATTTTTATTGGTTCAATTAACCGAATCAAACTAATAAAATCTATTTTTTCCTTTTATTTTAAAAAATCATTTTTATATTTTTTTTCCTTTTTCTTTCTTTCTTTCTATTCTTATTCGTCATTGGCTGGTCGTTGTCCGCTAACATGGCCAGCAACTGGCCAATGAAGAAAAAGATGAAAAAAGAAAAGAAAAAGAAAGGAAAAAATAATTAAAAATAGAAAATTTATTGAAAGGGATGCATGTAGGAAAAGATTTTCCTTACTGCACAATGAAAAATATGTTTTAGTTCATTTTCAAATTTCAGCCGAACAATGGAAAATATGGTTATTTTCCTGAAAAATGGCATTTTGGAAAATATTTTCTAAAAAAGCCATATTTTTTGTGAAACGAATAGAGTTTTAATAAAACATTAATTTGCTTGGGCTCTAATATTTGTTTCACTAGTTTTAGACCACTCCTCCATTTCGTAGTTTGTCTAGTTTACACTTAGTAAATTAAGATAATGTAAAATCCATTCATCTTTTTCATAATTAAAACTCATTTATTGGCACTATTGATATTTCTGATTATATCTATTTGTGGAGATATGCAAGACCAATTCTTCTCCAAGCTTATTATGTGAATTCATAATACAAAATATGCAATCATGGATTGTGTCTTCAAGCCTTTATTATCTATTATATGAATTATACCCCTAATATATTACAATAGATTTCATGTAAAAAATAAGGATTTTGGTGTCTTTTATAGTGATTAAAAATTAAGTAAGATGCTAATATTAAGGTAATTGAATAGCTACGGAATTTAATATTGCATTTTATTTATTTCCACGTGGTAGCATTCGCAAAATTGTTTTCATTTGGAAAAGTAATAGTGGTATATTGAATTTATTTTTCACATAATTAAAAAAATGAAATTCTTATGAAAATAAAAAAAAATTATTTTGCTAGGTAAAAGACAATTTGATTGGAAAATGAAATTTACAATATATAATAGCAAAAAAAAAAATCAAAAACCAAAAAACTAAACCAAATTGAACCAAATCGAAGAACCGAATCAAACAGGGATTTCGATTTGGTTTGGTTTTAGTTCGGATTGGATTTCAATCCGTTTCAATAAATTTCCTTATTGATTTAGTTCAATTCGATTTTCCAAGAAAACAAATTGAATCAAACCAGTTACATATAGAAATCCTCAGCTTTCTAGAGAATGACGGTGTATCCCACTCATTTAAAGAGGGTGCATTGTGCATGTTATAATCACCTAAAAATTCCCTCATTTCTACTTTCCACTTCTTGGCACGTTTCTTTATGCTTCATCAAAAGCAAAAATTATTCCATTTTTTTTCCATCAAGATTATACAAAAAAAAATTATGTGATTCATGTGTCTAATTTGTATGATGTGAAGGTTTGAGATATTATGAATTACGAAAGAAAAATATACAGAGCGGGTAGTAATATTGAAATCAATAAAAAAAAAAATTGAAAAGGTAGCATGACATAAATTTTCCTTATTCGTTTTAAGCTTCTCGATGTTGATAAGACACCACGTTACATCAACGAGAGAGATAATCGAAGTCCTTTCCATCGTGTTGCTCTTGAAAAATTCTTTCCAATCTCTTGATAAGAGGTCACCACCGACACGACTTGTATATGTTCTCCAGGTAATGGGCACCGTGAGACGATGGGGCATCTCGCATATTTTCGGAAAGCTCCCATATAATAATAATAATAATAATAATAATAATAATAATAGTAATAAGCAATTGATATTTCTACAAGTATTGTAGATCTCTGTCCGTAATTGATAATTGTGGGCGAGATATAGACAGCTTCTTTCATTTCATTTCCTTTCCTTTCCTTTTCTTTTATTATTCTATTTCTTTTTTGTTTTGTAACGATTTAACTCGTTCTTGGTAGATTTCAATTTCTGATCGTTTGGGTCAAGAACTATCTGCTTAAGCAGCACTTTTCACGTAAATCATATTGTATTGATAATTACATTAATTTTAATTGTTTTTGTGGTATTTGATTGTGTGGACCTTATAGTATCTATTTAATTGATTGAAAGATTTACTATCATTCTCATATTCAATCACGTGTTATCTTGATCCGGGAGTAAGAGGTCTTAGGTAAGCAAGTGAGGAAGCCAAAGGGCTTGACAAAAGAAGTCTCTAATGCTAGATCTCTCGTAGACTGGATTTTAGAGCTTGTAATTAGCTGCGAGCCAGTGGTTTCAGAGTCAAAGGAGACAATGGTTTGCCCTGTTCTGATAAACTCCAAGCTTCTTTTTACAGATTTAGAGCTTGTAAATAGCTGTGAGATTCCAATATAAATTCAAATCAAATTGATAAAGAGCGTGTTCTTGTTTTCCAAGAACGTAGAAACACGTATCACTGCCATCTAAGCATCCGTAGCAAGAGTTGCTTCTGCAAAGTGTCCTTCCACTCTCTTCACACTTCTTGTCAATTCATGTCAGGCCCCCAACTCTACCAGTACAAAGACAATGACATGACCGTCTTTCCACTAGAATAATAACTTCAAATATAAGCATCATCAACCTATTATTTAAATATATACGTCCATATATTTGATATGCCGTGTGACTATGCCCAATAGTCAACTTTCTCTTTTTTAGCATGTAAATAGGATGTGTCTATTCCATGTACCAAAGCTAATTTAGATATAATTAGTTTTCTCCATTTTTTTTTCTTTTTAAGTCTAGTTGTTACAATTTGACTATCTACTACACATTGGTCCTTTCAAATATATCGACATCCTCATGTTTTATAATGTTGTTCGCCTTCTACTGGTTCATTTTAGCTTTAATAAATCCTTGTTCTACAACTTGTTCACCTTCTACAATAGGTCTTTCCATTTTACAACGATATTCCGTCCATATAGAATTAGAGCATTATCATGCCTTTAGAAATCTTATCATAAAATCCTTTTGTACATTGGCATGTGCATCTAGGGGTGAGCATGGTTCCGGGGTAGAGCCTAAAATTGAAGAACCGAATAGGAAGTGAAGAACTGGGCCAATGGAAAGCTATCCCGTTTCAGGTTCTAAAGTACGTGAGGTAAATTTCAAATTTCAAAATTTGATAAATTTATTTTGACAGGTAAGTTCAAGATCCTAGATAAGTGGAATTTGGAACCTAAAATAAGTTTGCATTTTTCTTGATATATGTCTTCATGTGATCCTATGGTATTTCATAACCTTCGATGATGAGTATAAAATTTGGAACAAATAGTCTAAGCTTCTATTTTATGATTGGGACTTTTACTTTATTGAGGTTTTATATTCTTCTTTTGTCTAAATATAAATTATGGCCAATAAATTGTAACAGCAAGTGAATGGTGATTCATTATAATCGTTAAATTAATAATATAGATAGAATCTCAATAAACCTTGGAAGATACTATGGCATAGTAAGTTCTAGATTCTAAGATATGTAGGATTGGTTCTAGGTTCTGAAAAATGAATAACATATTTCAACATATAGGTGCATATGAGAATGGCGTGCATGAGGATTGGTTATCGATGGACAAATACAAAATGTAGGTAGAATACAATCACCACAAAGGTATAAATGACGCGCCACTAACCAATGAAGAAGAGTAGAATAGACGAAGTTCACCACCAACGCTCAAAAGACAACCCATCCGCCAAAGTTAAAGGATTTTGAGATAGGAGAAGTTCACCGCCAAGGCTCAAATCAACCACCAATTGAGGATAAAGTGCTTTTTGGCTCACCATCAAAGAGTAATCCACTCTCTAAGGATAAAGGGACCAAAATATGAGTTGTCCACTCTCCAAAAATAATCACTCTTTTAGAGAAAATCTCATGTATTTTCATTCATTAAAATCGTTTTGAGAATTCTCATCTATTTATAGGCTACAACATAAGACATAGACAACAATTAAGTAGACATTGAAAATACCCGACCATTAATGGACACAAGAACTAGGAAGCATAATAATGGCCCAGGAACTTAAAACTTTGACTCTTGAAACTTTGCATAACATTAAAAGACTCCAGGAACTTAGAGATGCAATAAATGATATAAAACTTGCATTCTTGATTCTCTAGCCTTTCAAAATTTGTGTATCCACCTTGACCAACAAATAACCATCTTGAAAGCTCGTCAAATATCCATGGAAGTTACCTAGACTAGCCTCCCATCAAATCACATTATGCCCAAATTCTACGTTGGCTTGCATGATCATTGATAGTGCTAAGTTCATCGATGGAACTAATTTGGTTACTCCCGCATTATCCGGGTTCTAGGTGAAATCTATACAAAACCTAGAATCACTTATTCCTGTATGCATCTATACTACACAATTAAATAAATATCCATATCAATAGTTTTTTTATTTTTTTTGTCATCTTAAAAGCATTAGAGGAGATTTTCCCAAACAATTTCTTTCTTGCAAATACCTACAACCGTTGCACTGCCACCCTGTGCCACTGTTGTCATCGAAAAGTCTGGGCATACTTCAATTACTGTCGCACCACCTCTCTGCTTCACCCCTACCCACATGAATCAGAGGAGCATGACCTTTTATCTGTTCTTGCCAGCTGTCGAGAACCTCACATTGGTGCACTCGTGGACCTATGATCCGCGGCCAACCTTTATTTGAGGTCTTCGATCGAGGGGAGAGAAAAGGGTGGGAGGAGAGAGAGAGAGAGAGAGAGCACCGGAGAGTCTCAGTGGCATGCAACGGTGCTGCTCGTAGAGGCAACGCCGGCCGCAAGCTTATCGAGGGAGGTGGATTAGGCGATGGGCAACTTGGACCGACACGAGGGGGACTCACGAAATTAGGACTAAATCCTTTTTTTATCAGGTGAAACTGGAGCATTGATTCCACTGCTTTCTAATGTGCTGAATTTCGAACTGTTAAATGTAAGTTTCAAATTTTCCCAAAATTAATCCCGATACTTTCCAATATATCACGAGAACAAAGGGTTGTCTTTGTTCTTGTCCATCCCATGACTAAAACATGTATTCTCAAATGAAGATATTAGTTCGAGGATGGTTCACTGTGGTATATTTCCACAGCCTTAAGGACTGGATGCACAACTCTTCTTGTTCGTCAACCAGATTGTCTTTTAGTGTTCATTTTCCAGTCGTAAATAGCACAGGCTTCGCAACCTTCTCTCTCTCTCTCTCTCTCTCTCTCTCTCTCTCTCTCTCTCTTTTAAGACTTCCCAAAACTCCTTCCTTCTCAATGCTTCTTCGCTTCACTGCACAAGAATCTGAGTGAAAAGTCGGCATGGCACTTCACTGGCTAGACGGGAGGGAGAGCCTAAACACTGATTTTCATGGGTCGCTCGAAGCCTGCCTCGTCGTCTCCTCAGATTCCAAGCCCCACCTCTGCTGGTTCGCAGGCGTCACCAGCAACTCTCTCTCTCTCTCTCTCCCCTTGACAATCATTGGCCTAAGCAGGACCCTCAAGAATCAATAGAACGAGCAGCGATTATCAAGATGAACTGAAGCGAAGTGAGCACACTTTCTGGACCATGACTCAAGAAAACAGAGAACAATGTTATTTTTTCCGCCTTGGCAAGAAAAGCAAAAATGGGTAGCGCGGAACATTCCAATAACGCACGTCTAGTCTCGGAGAGAGAATTTTTTAAGGCTGTTTCACCGGCTGTGCTCCAAGCCTTTTTAGGCGGTGGAATTAGCATTGCCCTATACTATCACATCTTCTAATTATATGTCAAATTCCTACTCATAGTGTCATCTGTAGATCCTTTATGCCTTGTGATGCGAATGAGAGGAAATTTAATACAAATGCTACTACCATAAAAACAAGCCGCTCATATTGTATAAAGCATTTGTACATCATGTGAGAAAATAAACTTTTACGAAAGTTGAAAAGCTTTCTTATATAACAAGGTTAGTTACCCTGTTTAAATAAAACATTATTAGTAATCGGTCTATAGCGGAAGATATGCCGAAAGATATGCTGAAAGAATCAATAGGCTAAAAGAGCGTGACAAAAAGATTAAGTTTGCTCCAACTATAGGGGGCCTAATTTGGTGCAACGCGAGTAACGAATTTACGTTTGTGCTTGGAGAGAAGCCTCAATTTTTGGAGGACCACTTGCTTGATGGAGAAGCCTAAATTAGAGGGAAGTTGGGGAGGTGGTTCCACAATGACGTGATCTATCATTGGCAGGACCACTTTAGAACTCCTTCCATGGCCTCAAGATGATTGGCGAATCTTCTTCCCCCATGTTCGTCTTTTTGGATTTCATCAGACGAGAAAGGATAAGAAAGGAAAAGGATATATAGCATGGGTTAGGTCCGGATTCGATCCTCTAACATGTCTTGCCTTTTGGTTTTCTTCCTTCAACGTGCCCTTTCAATCAAGTCATCTAGCTTGCTTATTTGCCGACCATGGTCCTTCTATCATCTTCCATCAAATGATCGATGTGGCGGAAACATAGCCCCTATGTTGGAGTGGCGCTTATGTTTCACCATCAAAGACAACAACAAAATAAAAAATGGTTTAGACAACAGCCTCAGAGATGGGGCGAGCTAGGGGATGCAATTTGCGAGTCCAATGATAACCGATCAACAAGGTTCATTGGCGGTGATGTAATTGCCGGTGGACCCCCACTTGACCCTTGCTCACTAACAAGGTCTGGTTAAACATTGTTGTTGCTGCCAATGAAGATCAATAGTCCTCTAATGAGTTTGATGAACATCGCCAATTATCTAAGCCCTAGCAAGGGTCGCCACACTTGCGTATGGCTTGTCGACAATGGCTTTGGGATCCACCGCCATTCCTCTTCCGGCTCTCTCTCTCTCTCTCTCTCTCTCTCTCCACTCTCAAACTAGGAGGGTACTTTGGTGGGGTGCTGATTTTCTAGTGAATAATGCAATGCCAACGATGTGTTGAATTAGCATTTCATGTTTATGCATAACATGAAATGTGGATAGAATGGAGTGTTGTGGTCGGGGCACATCATCATAATAGTGTGGAAGACCATGGTGGCGGCAGCAATGATGGCGACTAGAGGCTGCGGGGCGACGGTCGGTAATGTTGGGTGAGAAAGAGTTTAAGGTAGGTTTTTGGGTGATTTTGTTGATTAGGTTTCTGAAATTTATGCAAGATAAAAACTGTGAAAAAGGTGTTTTCTTTTCTTTGAATTAGCTTACTGTCCCGTGCATAGCACGGGTTCAGGAATTTTTTTAAATATTCTAATTAGCACATTCCAATAGACATATTGTCAAAATTGTGCATTTTCAAATCTAATATTTTAGTTAGGATGAAGTGATTTTTTTCGAGCATTGAGCTTGCATGAATATATAACACAAGATGGTCGCCGCACAAACACATGCGCTTCTCTACACTATATATGGAAACGCGTGTAATGTGCTTATTCTATATTTATGGCAGATAACGTAGGAATGGACTTGAGGGAACGTTTATAATTACCGCAATTATAAATATGTAAGTCATCAACAACCATACAATTTCATCATCTATATATTCTTTGTTTTACAAATTTCAATAATATAATGTTACTGAAACTTTAATTATTAAAATATTAATGAACATAGTTATCAAGATCTATTGAACAAAACTTAATTTTACGGATTTCTCTTTTGTTTTCGTTCCAATAGAATTCCATGTGTGTTTGCATCATCTCTAATTTTGAGAATGTGCTTGACATCTGGCAAGCCAAAAGCAGCAACTCTTGGGGAGCCTTCACCGCAATCCCATCACGATGCTAGTGGGAAACTCAAAACCGGCACTCTATTTCCAAATTGTTCTTTATGAATTAATAAATTTTTCTGAAAATAATGACAAATTGAGGAATCAAATCTCTGATCTTTGGCTTGCAAGTCAAGTTTTGAATCACTTGACCAACTATCGCCCTGGTATTCATGTCTACCATTTAGTTTGCCAAATGTCAAGGACCTATTCAGAATGTATAATTCTCCAGTTTACTAATTTGATACTTGATTTTCTCTAAACCGGTCATCTAAAAATATTGGAGGATCGGTCAACCTCACTTTAGGTCGAAAGTTGAGCATATCATTCAAGAGTTAAAAAAGTTACAACCCTTAATCAGGGCATCGGTAATATTGGAGAATCAGTCAACCTCACTTTAGGTCGATCGGGAATAAAATCAAGAAGATTACTTCAGGGTACAATTCCTATTCTTTTGGAAGGGATCACTTCGCTTTATTTGATTGATCAGTTCGTATTTTTTTTAGTGCTCATTGAATTAATGATTTGATAAAGAGGAAAAGTTAATTGCAAGTGTCTCGTGTCGGCGTCATTCAATTAGCCACCCATGAATTAGTCACGAGGTTCATGAGCAAAAGCTACCCACCAATTTGACTTGGAGAGAGAGAGGTTCATGAGCAAAAGCTACCCACCAATAAAATCAACATTATGTGATAAAGTAGGATCTAATAAGTATTATCATGAGTTTTCCTAAAATACCTCTTAATCAGGAAAAACTTGCATATTAGAGTATGACCATAACTTTTTGGGAAATATAATGGTATCTACATGCATCGAGATATATGAACACCATGCGAATCATTACTGTACGTTGTAATTGCACATTTACCTTCCATGCATGTGCGATCACACGCGCATAGGTGGATGTTGGGGATGGCTGGTGCGATGGTGACGGGTGGCTGGTGGGACACGATAAGGATGATTAGGGAAGATGAAGAATAAGGAGGGGAAAGTATGCAAATGAAAAAAAAAAAAAAAAAAAAGAATGGAAAAATGGGAGGATAATATATTCTCAAATCTTAAAATTAAATATGATGGTGTATCCTCCTTGGTAGTGAAACAAATCGAGGATTCCAAATGACATCTTAAATAGAGGAGTTGTACCTCTTATGATCATCATAATAACAATCAGCGAAATCAATGCTCTTTCTACATATACGATATGATATGGCACAATACAATACAACATGCTACGAGATTTTATTCTATCAACATATTATTTCCCTTTACTTGTACAATTCAACTATCTACTTTCCTATTTGATTGACCTCATGAAATTCACAAAGTGGGTAACATACTCTTACTATGAAAAGAATGAAAACAATTCCGTGTTTAAGATAGATGGACATGTGCTGGAAAAGCTCACTTTATCAAGTTAAAACAACTTCATATTTAAACCACAATCAAAATTTCACTTACGTATTCCCGCATTAAACATGAATTTAGACATATTTCATCTATATAAGGTGAAGTCCCATGTAAAAAGAAAAATACCCATCATTAATTTTTCCTCTTATTCATATGATAATCACGAATTGTCTTGGATAATTAGCATAAATAAGCACTTTTATCTCATGGTTTGAACAAGTGGATCAAAATGGACCGACGCTTGGGGGGTAACATCAAGACAAATAACTTGGTTGGCTTGGGACCTTCTCATCTAACCCATCCCACACATGAAATAAATCATAACTTTTGTTCCACTCATCATATTCACATGCGACCTTTTCCTCAAAAGGAATCTCCACAAAAAAAAAAAAAGATCTGTGTTTATCTCCTTCGCAAACCCAAAATCGAATATGATATTCACCAAAAGGCATTCCTCGTGGGACTCGTCCGAAACAACGCAATGCGATCGTGAGACTTCTTGAGGGCCATCGATGTTCGGAGCCAGGAACAGTTGACGAGGCCAAACCATCCACATAGCACCAACAACGCTCCGTGATTCGGACATGTTTGGCAACGGCGCACGCGAGAACGTTCTCAATTTGGACTGAAAAAGCAAGTACGAATCACGCAAGAGGTCGGCTGAACGCACAGCATAAAAGGAAAGGCCGTCCCGGGATATATATGGAGGGAATCGAACGTGATACTTGTGGCTTTGCTTGCTCTTGCATAAACCAACAACACCGGCTTTTACGAATGAAGGAAACGTAGGAAAGAGAAGGAATTCATGGACTCGGTTGTCCTGCTAATGAAACGGACAAGGCCAAGTTAGGGCATAGGAACCACTATGGAGAGCTCGTGTGATGTTGGGACCAAGTTTTGACCTTATGCTCTTTCTTGAAATGGGGTTAATTTTTGGCTCGTTGAAATGAGTGATGCATGGGGTTTTTGATGTCGTGACATTATTGGTTAGATATCTCCATATCGATTTCTACTACTATCGACTTATGTATTCACTTCATTTCTATGGTATGAATTCTTGCGCCCACACATCGTAAGCTTGTGCCCTAAATTCTTATGTCATTTTAACAACTTGCATTAGAGATAGGGAATCCAAATATCTAATCATTTGAATTGTTCATCAATGATTCGTTTATTCAAATTGGAATTTCAAATTAGTAGTGATTTGGTGTTGAAGAATAATGGCTAAATGCAAAGATTCATTTACAATATTTTGCAAAGTTACAAAGCAATGTTTGGTGCTTAGATGTTTATCCCAAATTCAAATCTCTCTTATGGTTCATCACATCAATTCATAAACTATTTGACTATTTGGCTTTATATACTTAATCCACCCTTTATATGAAAGGGTGCTAGAAATTCAAAGATTGGTATTGTTCCATTGAAGAACCCAGAAAGAGTTTATCATCTAAAAATGTTTTATATAAATGCAATAGACCGTAAGGAGGCCTTTGTAAACCCCAGTTTCCCAAAACGAGTCCTAACATCATTCATCCCACCAAAAAATTCGCGATACCTCTAAAGGAGCCCTCACTGGTCCACGTGGCATCCATGACAATGAATTCCAACCCCGCTAAAATCTACAGACGCTGTCTGGTCCATTTGGCATACTGACATGAAAACACCAACAAGGATTCACCAAAATCCGTCCTTGCAAAGGCCCTTGTTCTAATGACATAAGGTTCCTCCACATGGGATGAGCGTGTGTGCGCGAAGATGGAGTTCCCACCAGCCGATCGCTCCGTCTCCATTACCCCGGTAGCATCATTACCATTCCCATTCTCGTCTCATCAAGTTGGTCACAGATTTTGCTTTCTGCTTCTCAGAGTACGTATCGCAATTTCAACTGCATCACCGAGAGCAAAACCTCCGTGTCTGCCACTTCGGGTGATACTCTTTTCGCCCAGCTTTCCTTGCGTGGGCTTTCGCCTCTCTCCTTTTTACCTCTATTGATTAAACAGGATGAGAAAGTTCCCTCGAATTTTCGTGCACTCTCTCTCTCTGTCTTGCCTCGTCCTTCTTTTCTTTTTCCCTCTGTGATGAAGCACTAGTTGCATAACCCTTCCCACTTCTTCATTTTTTCTCCATGGGTTTGTCACATGTGAATCAAGGAAAGCACCTAAAAAAGTTGCCCCTCGCCCGTGTCATCGCCCCTCCACCTTCCCTATATAATCGCCCTTGGAGGGACTTACTGGTCGAACCCAAAAGTTTCACAGCCCCTACTGTAGTTCAACAAATTTTGGCCCTCGACATGTCATTTTCCCGTATGAAAAACTTCTTACGACGGTTTTGTGATGATGAGTTCCGCATGGACAGTGTCGCCCCCGGCGGTTTCTTCTCCAGTGATCTCCTCCCATCACTTGGAGCACGAATCAATCAAACCACTAGGCTTCGGAAGTACATCATCTCGCCTTATACCCCTCGATATAGGTGTAGATTTTCTCCTTCTCCAAACATACATTAACTGTCCCAAAAAACCATTACGTCAGCTGACTAATGTGCTTGCTGATCCTTCTATCCAGGGCATGGGAGATGTGGCTCATTGTTCTGGTCCTTTATTCAGCGTGGATCTGCCCGTTTGAGTTCGCGTTTCTGACTTACAAAATTGATGCCCTTTTCATCATTGATCATATCGTCAACGGGTTCTTTGCCATTGACATCGTTCTGACCTTTTTCGTGGCATATCTCGACAGCCAGTCCTATCTCCTAGTCGATGATCCAAAGAAAATTGCTCTCAGGTAATGAAGATCGCATCAACTTCGACCACTAATTCAAGATGAGCTTTTACTCTTTTTACAGAGCAAATGCCTGAATAATCATTCCATCTAACATTCAGGTACTTGTCTACCTGGTTCATTTTCGATGTCTGTTCTACTGCACCATTTCAGTTGATTAGCCTGCTCTTCACCAAACATAGCAGCGGGCTCGGCTTCAAAGCGCTCAATATGCTCCGGTTGTGGCGATTACGGCGAGTCAGCGCTCTGTTTGCAAGGTCACCCATCAAAAAGAAAACGACTCTTGAGTTCCCTACAAAGCATCCGTGACTAATCCTGATACTCACAAGCCGCTTTGCTTGTGTACAGATTGGAAAAGGACATTCGGTTCAACTACTTCTGGACACGGTGCACCAAGCTGACCTCTGTAAGCCATTCTGCAAACCTCTCTTTCACCTTCTAGGGCGATAGGAAGATCGATTCAGTCCCCTGAAAGCCTGGGTTTCTTTTGCCCCTTGGCCTGTCTAGGTGACCCTCTTTGCCGTGCACTGCGCTGGATGCTTCAATTATTTGATTGCTGATACATACCCCGACCCGAAGAGAACTTGGATCGGTGCAGTAAACCCGGAGTTCAAAACAGAGAGCCTCTGGGACAGATACGTCTCCGCCATATATTGGTCCATTACCACATTAACCACGACAGGCTACGGAGACTTGCATGCAGAGAACACCAGGGAGATGCTATTCGACATATTTTACATGCTTTTCAACTTAGGACTGACATCTTACCTCATCGGTAACATGACAAATCTCGTCGTGCACTGGACCAGCCGCACCAGAAACTTCGTATGGCTCTTTCCATTGTTTCCTTTTCCCCATCACAGTCGTATTATAAAATGTTACAAGGACTTACGATTAGGCAGAGCTAGGCCAGTCGAAACATTTCCCTATTGGAGAAAGATAAACGTATGTCTTTCACATAGCTAAAAAAAATTCAGTGAACCGGGCCGAGAATCATGTCGGTTCATTTTTTGTTGCCCTTTTATTCATTACAATCAGGTTCTGTTCTTTGTATTTGCTAACCAGAGGATTGCTTTTTGGCCATAGAGGGATACGGTCAGAGCAGCTTCCGAATTTGCTACACGAAATCAGCTCCCCTCGTGTATACAGGATCAAATGCTCTCTCACCTCTGTCTCAAGTTCAAAACCGAAAGCCTGAAGCAACAAGAGACCTTAAACAGCCTGCCCAAAGCCATCCGTTCGAGCATCGCATACTACCTCTTCTTCCCAATCGTTCAGAGCGCCTACCTGTTCAAAGGGGTGTCCCATGACTTTCTTTTCCAGTTGGTAATACTCGAACACATTTCAGGCTTTGCATTTTGTCATCAATTTCTGTTGCCCCTCTTAGCAAACTCAGCCATTATTCATGACTGTCCTATATTTTATGGACGGACCGCTCAAGCCTATTATGCTTCCATTCGCGCATCCTACATAATTGAATATTATCTACTTTTCATCTAAAAGGTGTCAGAAATGGAGGCCGAGTATTTTCCACCGAAGGAAGACGTGATTTTGGCGAATGAGGCTCCTACAGATCTTTACATACTTGTTTCAGGAGCAGCGGTAAGCACACTTGTCCCCCTTTTTCATGTCCTTAGATCCATAACGATGCCTACCTTGACTTACCTAGTGCAAAATATTGGCTGCAGGATCTGATATCCAGCGCCGAAGGACACAATCAAGTGAGAGCATGTGACCTTTAATGAGAGTAACTTCATTCACTCCATGAAGTTTTCATGGGATGCTTAATGCTACTTTTGCAGGTTCTTGGGAAGTTGGTCAGGGGGGATGTGTTTGGGGAGATCGGAGTTCTTTGCTACAGGCCACAGCCACTCTCGGTGCGGACAACAGAGGTCTCGCAGATACTGAGGTTAACTAGCACTTCACTGGTGAACATCATGCAGGTGAATAAGGAAGATGGTCAAGTCATCATGAACAACCTCTCCATGGTAATCCAGTGTACTCTTGGATACATAGACATTGCATCTTTTGTGAATTTAGAGTCAGATTCGGTTTAATCGCATCTGCAGAAATTGAAAGAGTCGGAAAAATTAAGGTTTGCGCACCCACGACATGATGGACCAATCCATGGTGAATGGCTTGACAGAGGACAGCCTGAAGAGGCTTTTGTTTCCTCCAAATATGAAAACGACCCACAGGAAGACTCAATAATGCCGGAAACGCAGGAATCCAATCTCGTAAATCCAGTCTCCACCAACATCGGGAAACTGAAGAGCTGGGACCTGAGCATTGATGACATCTTAGTTTCTTCTTATGAAGATAAAAAGATACCAGAGGAGCATAGAATCAACTTCATTGGGCCAGAAATTGGTGCGAACACAATAGATGCCCCATGCAAGCACAGATCCCTTGGGGAACCAAAGTTAGGGAGATTCGAGTTGAGAAAGTTGCCCAGAGTTCCCGAACCAAACAAAGAGAGGTTTTTATCCAAAGGTGTAGTAAAACAGTCAACCAAGAAAAGAGTCACCATCCATATGCAGGTCCCAAGAGATGGTAGTTCATCATTGAGACAGCCTGCAAAGTTAATAGTCCTGCCGGATTCGATAGAAGATCTGCTAAGAGTTGCTGGTAAGCTTTATTCGAATCATTTGATTACTCAATAAGGAACTTCAAAATTCAGTCACCTAATACATTTCTCAATACATTCTTCAAATTTGTTGAATCAAATGTATAGATGCATAGAAGGTACTATGTCAGCAAAACTATGTAATTGTGAATGTATTGCTTGTTCTGTCTGTCTGTCATCCTGAAAACTTGTTAAAACTGCAGGAGAAAAGTTTGGATGCGACCCCCGAAGCACAAAGTTAGTAAATGCAGAGAACGCTGAAATAGATGACATTGAAGTCATTCGAGACCATGATCATTTGTTTTTCCTTGAAAACATGGGCTATCCAGTGACATGACAAACTATTGCTGGAGTGTATGCATTGCCATTAGCCTCCAGCTTGTAACCTTTAGGCAATGTGTACAGTGATCGGTCCACAAAAAATTTACTTCCTTAATGTTCGAGTATTGACCGGCCGGGCCAACTAATGTAGAATAATTTAGCCAACTCAATGAGAAGTACGTCCCTCTTCGTCGAGCGCTTCTCATGTTGCATTCATTTCTTGATAAATGGACAAGCATCCACAGCATTCCGAACCAAACTATCTGTTAGGAGACGATCCAGTTGATTGAAGAAGGGTGGTAATTTATGCTATCAGATACTATCAGTTAATGAGATAGAACGGTGCAAAGAAACCCTTTACCTTGCTTCGTAGGAAGAGAAGAAATGGAATGAATCTTTTCCGGTACCTCATCCTGAGAATAGATCATTCAAGAGAGTCCAAGTCTGAGCCAATTAAGTATTAAGTTATATCCATTTTCATTCAAAAACTTACTTGAACAATATATAGACCAACCAGATATGTAGTAACTAGTTCACGCAATTAATCTTGTGACGTGGGATTTATTTCTTGGAAGACACCATGGTAAAATCTCCTCACTTTTGATCCTTATATGTTGTTAGGTCGCTCCCATTTAGTTCAAGTATGTATTTGTACCAACGTATGTAAACTTGAATTTCCTCATCTTTGCTAGTCTACTGCAACAGCATTATCTTCGACCATCACACGTGTAGTCAAGCATGGACTAGCCCGTGATGACACACCAAACCCGAGACCGCGCTGTCACACCACCAAAATTATTGCCATCGTCGTGATTAGCAAATTTCCATTCGATACCTTTTTGATGAATTCACACAAATCCATGCTAGGAGTCCAACATCGACTTGACCCTGATACAATAAGTTGGGAATGCATAGCAAAGTTCAATTCCTTATTCTAGCGAATCATCATAACACCTTGACTAATCTACCTTCCAAAGCGATGTTAATGATACATTCTTTCATATCAGCCCAACAAAGCTTAAACCCAAGATCGTAAAAGGCGTAGCGAAGTTCGTTACCATCTAAGCCAAAACACCCTATGATGTATCACTAGAGTTTAAAAACATGACATACACATATTTTATCAATGAATAATAGTGATAAACTAAAATCACATTGTGAAAGTAATTATAATTCCTCAAAGAAAAAAAAATTAAACTAAACTATACATCATTCTAGTACACTTAGACAAGTTTAATAGAAGTCAATTAATGAAAAAATCTTAAATATAGCAAACAGGGATAATGTTATACTGGAAAAATTGGTTCCATGAATAGTCAGTTATGTTTCTAATTAAGTCTTCCAAGAAAATATTACATTAGAAACAAAAGAAATTAAAATCTCCGCTGCATTAGTAAGAGTCATTTAATTTGAACTTATAAGAATTTTGTTCGATGAGTTTGATTAGTCCCTACCAAATCATTTTGCCTAACCAGTACTTCAATATATATTGACAAATATGTGAATTATCTTTGGTAAAATTGGTTAAAATGAATCACTTATACCACCCACGATGACCAATTTTTGTGCGAACCTGTCCTTGTATAAGTCATCTTTGACCCAGTCCCGGAAAAGTTTATAGGTAGTTTTAGAGTGCGTTTGGTAGTATTTATATTCCTAAAAACAATTTTTATTCAGAAATAAATTTTTCTATCTCTATTATCAAAAACAAAGAAGTAATTTTTTTCACTTCTTATTTTTCTTTTAAATCTATTTCCTAACCATTTTTCTATTCTGGAGAATAGAAAAATTAGTTAACATTACCAAACAAGTTTCTATCTAGAACAAAAGAATAAATGAAAAAAAAGATGGTTTCCAAAATAGGATGGTGGATTTTTGTTCTTTTTCTTTGTGGGCATGGCCAGGTGATCAATCTTCTCATTCCTACAGGGCCTGACTACTAGGATTAGTGAAAGATCAAGTTCTTCATCTATTGGGCCACACCTTTGAATCTGATGGGGTTATAGGAGGAGCTCAAGGGAGAACGAGAAGTAGCCCTACTTTTCTCAATTGATGGGCTGGGCAATTACCAATGCCGGCCCCAAGCTAAATGCGTTTTCTGGTTTTCCTTAGTTTTACTCTCTTCCTTTATGCTTCTTTTTTCCCACCTGAAGAACCATTGGGACTTATAGGTTCATCTCTACACCTGGTGTTCATAATTTGCATGGTTAAGAACTCTTGAATCTATGATAGATTTTAATTTATGATTTGTATGGTTAAGAACTCTTGAATCTATGATAAATTTAATTTATGTAATAAAAATGTATAATATCTTATATTGTGATACTCCGAATTGCATATCCAATAAAAGATATCCTATGGTGTTCTAAGTCAATATAAGCTAACACCCACCCTCAAATGATCACAATCTTATGTAATTAATCAGAGTACTCCTTTTAGGGTGTAGCCTATATGGAACGGCAGGGATTGTTAAAGATGGTATTGGAGCAAAATCCTCTCTAAAAGGTGTGTCGTTTGTGGACAGATTAGGCTTGTACCCAACTCGGCAAGGTTGGGGAGCGATTGCCAAGGCAAGAACTCAGACAAGTGCGGCTCTTGACAAGTTTTCAAAAAGATAGAAGGAATAGGAATGGACCAAACCACCCATCGAATATGAGGAGTATGGTCTAGTTCAAGAACTATAATGTATAAACCGCTCTAAATCAGAGTTACCTACACAAGTTAAAGACTTAAACTTTACCAATTCACAATAGAACGAAGGTATTCTAGTTCCAGGAGTAATTTTACCAAGTAAATTTATCCTCCAAACCTAAGATGATCCCCATTCTCGACATATGGGACTTGCCTATATTAGTAAAATACTCAATTCTTTCGAGGATACACTCAACACAAACCGCACCCAAGAAAAAACCACAATTTTTCCCTTTCTCCCCACCTCCCACTTAGTCGCCACCGTTGAGCACCCACGGCGTCTCCGTCACCCATCACAGCTCAGACGTTGTCCCGTCGCTGACCCATTTCCCCGTCATCGCCACTCCACTCGCCAACAGCCCCATTGCCCATCTCTCTCCGTCGTTGAAGAGTGTAAATATCTGTAGTGGCAATAAAGCTCTTAGCGTTTGCAACCACTGTCGATTAGCATCCCACCTAGGCCCAGATGAGGTCGAGTCTGAGTACGGTGGCACCGGATCTAGCTTGACCATTTCTGACCCACCCCGCGAGATTGGGAGAAATTGGGCTTGTTGGGTCTGCAAGGCACAAAGAGATTGGGAGAGAGGGTTGGGCTCCTGCAATTGACATAGGCTAGTGCAGCGAGGCTGCGCCGGCGAGGGTGCGTCTGGTGGAGTCAGCATGGCAGCATCATCATGCGGCGAAGGTCGTCTTCCATCTCCAGCAGGAGGCCAAAGCTTGTAGGTGAGGGCAGCGCCAAAATGAAAAGATGGAAAAAGGAAAAAGGGGGAAAGGAAAGGAGGTAAAAGATAGGGACGACTGGTTACTGATCTACCACCGTAAATTTAAGTTACCTCACTTTTTTCACCGCCTACTATAATTTAGCATTCAGCATGGGAATTCTTTATTTCTGAGGTTTAGTCTTTTAAAAAAATATATATATTGCCAAACCTTGATTTAATATAAATATAATCCTTAAATCTTAATCCATTCATTATGATTCTTTAACTATTCCTAAATGTCTAATGCCTTAACTATCCATTATCAAGTCAAATCAGTCATTCGTCACTATTTACAAGTTTTAAATTATTGCTCATATTTTAGAACATCTTTTCATCAACTCATTTACAAAATTAACAATATATATATTATCTTATTTATTACCTTTTTTACCTTTTGGGTCCTTATAAATAATACTATAATTCCTTTACCAAAAAAAAAAAAAAAACTAATACTATAATTCCATTTAAGTTATATTGGATTGATATTCCGTTTATTCTAAAAATTAATGTTTTCATAAGAATATTTAACAACAATATGAATTTATCTATGGATTTTTCATACTTTTATTAATCTACATCTTGTTACCAATATTTAGATAGATAATATTTGAAATTTTTGTGTTTCGACTTTTATAATTAAATTTAATTAAATCTATATTATGAAATTATATTATCATTGATTATCAACCGGATACAACTCTAAATAGGGCTCCCATAGAACTATGTTGTATTTTTAAAGACCGAAAATGTAAGGAAGTAATGAAAAGTTAGCCACATTTTTTTTTTTGGTTGATTTATGAAATGAATTGACATGAAGAGATATTCTTAAATCCAGGTAATGGTATAATTATGAAATCTTTTGACTTTTAATAGAAAGTTGAGGGACTAAATTGAAAAAGAGAATTTACCAAAACAAATTGAAAAAAGAGAAAATTTAGGGGGTTAAATTGAACCAATTAAAAGTTAAAAAACAACGTTGCTCATTAGGCAAGATTGAGGCGGGGGCCTGCGTTCGTGCAGCCCCTACTACCACAAATTATGACGTAGGCTCAACAACAGATGTTTACATGGATTTTAGTTCAGGTAAATATGAAGCTGAAGGATGGAAGGAAAATTTGATGTCGAAAGCAGGAAAGGAAGTCCTATCGAAAGCAATAGTTCAGGCTATCCCACAATATGCAATGTCAATATTTAAAATCCCGGTATCTATCTACAAAAAGCTATAGAACAAGAGATAGCTTCCTTTTGGTCGAAAAACAACGAAGCGAAAGCTGGAATCCACTGGAAAAATTGGAATATAATGAAAATGAGGAAAGATAGTGGGGGATGGGTTTTAGAGACCTCATTACGTTCAACAAAGCCATGCTAGGAAAGTAAGCATGGCGAATGGTAGAAAACTCTCCCACACTATGGATTCAGCTTCTAAAAGAGTTATATTTTCCTAATACATAGGGCCCGTTTGGTTCGACTTTTTGGGGAATGCATTTACGTAAATGCAAATACCTTTGGGTAAATGGGGTTTTCCGAAATGCAAATGTTGTTTGGTAAAATTTGCATTGAGAAACAACTTTGGCCAAAATATCGTTTGGTAAAATTTATATTTGTAATTAACTTTTATTAAATTAAAAAAGCAAAAATATGTTTATGTTTTTATATAAAAATATAAACATAAAATATATATATAAAATAGATATGTTTATATATTTATACCGGACCGCGAATTCGGCGGCCGAACCGCCTGAATAAAAAATATGTTTATGTTTTTTATATAAACATATTTTTATATAAAAATATAAAAATATAAACATAAAATATATTTATTAAACATAAAATATATATAAAAATAGATATGTTTATATAAATATATATTTATATGAAAACAATAGGAGAAAAAAATAGATATGTTTATATTTATAAATATATATTTATTTATTAAACATAAAATATATTTATATAAAAATGGATATGTTTATATCTATATAAAATATATATAAACATAAAATATAAAAAAATAGATATGTTTATATATATTTATATAAAATATAAATATATATTTATATAAAAATATAAACATATATTTTTTATATAAATATATTTATTTTTATATTTATTTTTATTCAGTGGCCGATTGGCTTCTCCACCGGAGATATGAACAAAACCTAAGTTGCATTTCGAAGATGCAACTTGCCAGGAGACCTTAAGAGCTGCACGGGCTAAAGGCCCTTAGAGCCACTTGGAGATGCACCGCATCTCGCCAAAGTCGTGCAAAAACGAACCAAACAAACTTTGCATTTGGTCAAGGGACTTTAGAGCCCAAATGAAGCATTCCAAATCTTTGAACCAAACAGGGCCATAGTTATGGCATGCAAAACAGGGGCAAAGAGCTTCATGGGGATGGAAAAGTCTCCTAGTTGGGAGGGAAGCAATATCATAATTGGCCCAATGGGCAGTGGGTGATGGACAATCAGTTAGAATACGACAAGATAAATGGCTAAAGTGGGGTATACTTATCGGACTAGCTAATCGAGAAGACCTTGAACATGTTATTGAGTTGATCGACAAGCAGACTTGCTCATGGAAAGAAGACATAGTACAAAACACGTTTGAAGACAGCATTGCAAATGAAATACTGGCAATTCCTATCCTAGCTACAAACGAAAAAGACAAACTAATGTGGACAGCAACAACATTAGGCAGCTAGATAGTGAAAAGTGGGTATAATCAACTAAGGTAGAAATCAACCCAACACATAACGAAGCATCAACCTCATACTAGAAGCCTAGAGTGCTATGGTGTAAAATCTGGAGCTTGCGGACTATCCCAAAAATTAAACTTTTTATGTGGAACCTTTGTCAAAATGCTCTCCCTACGAAAGAGAACTTATGCATACGAAAAATCATACCTGATCCGACTTGCCATTTGTGCAAAAAGAAGCCCAAAACAGCAAAACATCTATTTTTGCTTTGCCCCTAGACATCCAAAATTTGGTCAAATCCACGCACAAAGCAAGGGACTAACAAGCATAGATCGGTGGATCCTTCACTACAAGAGTGACTTACCAGAAGCACCATCCCTCGAACTAGTTGCCGAAACGCCCTGGTTTGTGTGAAAAGAGAGGAATGAGACCATCTTCCGAGGGAAATCGTTGGATCCGCAGGGAGTATTCTCTGAAGCCCTCGCAAAGCACGAAGACTTCAGAATCTGGAACTCAATACAGAAAAAGTGTGGGGAGAGAGATCGTACCTATGCAACGAAATGGAACCCCCTGCCTTGAAATCGCTAAAAATAAATGTTGACTGAGGATTCAGAGTGGGCGCATCTACAGGAGCGATTGTTGGAGTATGCAGAGATGCAGCCGAAGTTCTGCTAGGAGGGTTCGCACACCAGGTGAGAGTGCAATCTACACTTCAAGCTAAAACCATAGCACTGCTCGAGGGGATAAAGTTTGCGCACAAATGGGAGAAAGGTAAAGGTAAAAGTGAAAGTACAATCCTCAAATCTGACTATTGTGTTGTAGTTCAGGCACTGTTGGGGGAGAACCAAGTACCGTGGGATATTGCAGCACAAATCAAGATGGGTTGAGCCTCATTGTCCTCTTTACCACATTTAAGCCTCACTCATTGCTTCAGAGAACAAAATTAAATTGCAAATTGGGTTGTTAAAGCCAAACTCAATCATCACCTTCCTCAGAACTGGTTTCAAGCCCACCCCAACCACTGTTTGATTTTCTTTGTTATGAAGCCCAACTGGGTTCATGTTCTACGTTATCTACTTGAGTTGAAATGAAATGCAGCTTTTTCAATCAAAAAAAAAAAAAAAAACTTGGCCTAAGGTCAGCCCAAGTTGGTAATTTGAATCATTTTTCTTTTTTGAGGGGATTTTAAATTCACAACGTTTTTGCGTCATTTCCTAGTTCAAATCTAGAAAGAAAAGTATTAAAATGTCTTTATTGTTTAAAATATCTTTATTGTTTAGGATAATGGTCAATGGATTATTTCAAGCGCTTCAAGATGAGAGAATGGTTCATCTGCGTTACTGCACCCTCTTCGCAGCACAACTACGTCAGTCGGTCCTCTAATGACCCTTCATTAACGGGTCAATCCAGATATTTAAAAAAATAAAACTCCTCTCTCTCTCTCTCTCTCTCTCTCTAATGACCCTTCATTAACGAGTCAATCCAGATATTTTTAAAAAAATAAAAAAATCCTCTCTCTCTCTCTCTCTCTCTCTCTCTCTCTCTCTCTCTCTCTATAATGACCCTTCATTAACGAGTCAATCCAGATATTTAAAAGAAAAAAACTCCTCTCTCTCTCTCTCTCTCTCTCTCTCTCTAAACGTTCAAAGAAACCCTAGTGATCACAATCTCCAATTCCGGGCACATACCGTTTTCTCTCTTGTTTTCTCCAACCCAATGCGTCACCACCCAAAGTCCCACATCCTTCGATGGGTCAACAAAAGTTGAACTTTGCATCGTCCCTCCTCTCCTTGGTCCTGTTCTTGATCGTCGCTTTCCCTTCACTGTCCGATGAAACCCCATCGCCGACCGCCTCTTCTGGTGTGCCTTCACCGACTCGCCAACAACATCAACAGGAGTTCCGTGTCAAGAATGGGCTCCCACCTTCATTCCTGGGCAGAGGATACCACAAGAAGAGGAAGGCTATGAAGTGGAAACGCCCGGCCAATGATTTAAGGACGAGGCCGTTCTCAGTCATGCTTCCCAAGGGTTTTGTCCCTCCTTCTGGTTCATCCCCGTGCCACAACGATGATCCTGACGCTTCAGTCGCGGTGTACTGTAGCCTCTCAACCACGAAAAGCTACCGATCGAGGCCATGAGGAAATCAGATGCAAATATGCAGAGAGGAAATAAGGTGGTTCGTACGCTGAACTAATTTTGCTTTATTTTGATGTATTATATCATCTTCTTTTTTTCCCTTGATGCGTTTTCTCTTCGGGTTCGCTCTTGCTCTTGTTCTCAACACATACTTGTATAATCAACCCAGGATGGTTGAGTTGTTCGTACATGCATCTGATCAGTTTACAGTTGCTCCAAATGCAAGAAAGGTATTTTTCCTCAAGATACGAACAGTGTGATTTTGCCGCTATGATGAAATAAAGAACACGAAATGATTGCAAGCAAACATTTATACCAGCACTATGCCCCAAAATTGCAACACAACTGCAATCAAATTCTCCTTATCATTCTCTAATATCATTCTTTTTTTATTCTTTTTCTTGTGACTCTCTTTTTCCTCTTTTGGCTTTAGATTCATCTCAACAGTCTCTCGTCTTATTTAGTGCAAGACTCCAAGTTTTTCTGGGGTCGAATTCAATTTAACCTCGCATCATATCTTTTCCTGGAGCGAACAGCTTACTCTGATTAGCTGAAAGTACACATATTCAAGGAAGGCAAAAAAGACCTATTTCCAGAAGTTGATTTAAGAGAAAGGTATGAGAGCCTGTGTAAATGATACGATTGCACAAAGCTCATTTGGCTAACCAATAGACAGTTCTCTCCTGTTCATCGATATCAGTATTCAGTTCATGCTTGTTAACAAATAAGGCAGAGTACCAGTGCAAGTAGTTACTCATGCTGGCGACAACTCAGTCGGTCTGCTCATGTTCTATTAACACTCCAATCTCACATCTGATGAAAGAAAGTTTGTGATTTGATATATAAGCATCGAACCTCCTTAATGATCACCCCGAGCACTTCTTTCGGGTCTTTACCAGATCAATATGGTCGGATATTTAATTTTTTATCCACACGTATAAACTCCCCTATATATGGGCTTACCTCTTTTCGACTTGTTATTTGCGTTTTCTACTTCTCGTGCTTTTCCCATATATACACAAATTGAAAAGAAAAGAATATGGCATGGGGTCGGATTCTCCACAGTAAGAACAAACAATCCCACGTTTGAGCATCCAATTTAAATTTTGCTCACATCTTATTTGGTCCGCACAGCGAAAAAATTTATAACTTACCAATCTAAAACGAGTTTTCTCATAATAAACAAAAAAATACCAAAAAAAAAAAAAAAAAATGCCATGTACACAGATAATGACTAAAAACCATATATTGGTAAGACAAGGGCTTTGGAAACAATGGATTATGACTAATTACAAACGAGACTGAATCTGTGGGGCAATAATTTACAACTGGCAAATAAATATTTGTTTAGATATAAACCCTAAATCCCCTTTGAATGAGCTTGTACTCTGTTGAGTTTTCCGAGTGTACCACGCCCGCCGGCCCCCAAAAAGAAAATACTAACTGAGTTTTCTATGGAGATCTGACCAAGTCAAATGATAAAGTAATTGACAAATAAGGTGATCTCTGCAGTCAAGTTCTTTTGACATTCCTCTTCTTCTCTCTTATTCTCGTTCAAGCCACTGTAAATTAATGCCACGAAGGATGGAAAATCAAGAAAGTAGCTGAGATGTCTGTTACTTTGACTTTCAAATATCTAGTCTTTCAATGAAGGTCAACAAGTTTGTTGAGGAGCCTAAGTATTAGGCGAAAAATTTGGAAATCAAGCATGTGAACTTGCATCGTCGGTTGGGTTCTTGTTTCCTTCTGAACGGATCCTTTCGTGGCGTGCACTCAATGCAGGCAATGGGATGGCTCTCTTTGCAATGCTTTTACACGGTCCACAATGCGTCGGATCTGTATATACTCCAATCAAACCATGTATCCTCACGTAGAGCATAACCCCTCTTTCTTGGGCTATATATCAATCTGAGTGCACGTCTGAACACAAAAGAAAAATCTCGCAGGGTTTTAGGATGTTTGGAATCAAAAAGGTGCGATTGACATCCAGTTGTTGGTAATTTGTTTATAAAACAAATGAAGAGGTGCATTGTCTCACATCGAAAAGATGTGAGTGCTCACGTGGACGAGATTTGGTACTAACCGACGATCATTGATTTTATTTATTGAAAAAAATCGGATTTATTTCTATTAAAATTAACTATAGTCTTGTTGAAACAGTGCGACTATTCACAAAAAGTTACGATTATTTTTTATTTTTATTTATTTAATTTCGAATTTTTATGTCTTTACAACGTAAAAGACGTACTTGTTCACAAAAGTTGCATTTATTCTTTTGCAACCTTTTGAAGGGTTGCCTCTATTCGAAAGACAAATATAAGTACGTTTGTTTTGAAATCAAACATATATCTTCTTCTATTTTTTCGTTTTCTTTTGAGAGAAATTATAGCCATTGTTTTTAATTGTTTCCCATGAGAGACCCTGGAGAAATACTATAATTGTTATATAATATTCTCACTTGAGACTTTGTTGTATCCTGGAGGAAATTTGCCGATGACCATTACCAACGTTGTGGAGCAAATAAATCCTTAAAGAAAGTGATATCATGCCTCAAAGTCCGATTTGAGTACTCTAAAGATCCGACTCCATTGTTCTACCCAATTCGAAGCCATATTTTCCCAACAATTTTAAGGATTTATTTCGCAACAATGGAGTAAAGTGGATGAAGCGCAGTTTGTCAAAATGCCCTTTAGACATCCTTCGAAGTAATTTGTGATTTTTGTGTAAATCTAAGAATGGGATGTGGTGTAATAATCTCATTATTGCGTAGACTTAATTTTGCCTACGTTTCTTTATTGTTAAGATCGAAAATCTAAGCACATTTTTTTTCGTCATTCTTTGTCTCTCTGTATCTTGGAGTATTTCCACATCCGTCCATGGTGATCGTCTAAGAGAGATGTCCGAGGGGTGTGGATGTGCATACAAAAGAATTGATGGCCGAAAAATGAGAGAAATTGATTGGCGACACTGCCAAGAACTAGGTCACCATGAATTCCACCAACTCGGACAAGAGGAGATTCAGCGATCCTTCGGTCCAGAGTAATATGAGGCACCACTCGATGTCGACGCTGCGGTTGCAAACCGGCAAAGAGAAAATTTGCAAATCGCCTCTCTTAGGGCGAAGCACATGAAAGCCATCGTTTTTATATCAAGCGTACGCAGACGTGGAGATGGAAAGATCCGAAGCTCCGATGTTTGAACGAGAAGACAAGGATCATGAAGGGCGATGACTATCTTGAATATCTCCTCCTAAACCCCAACATAGTCTCGAGGATGATCTATTGCTCCTCGATCCGGAATTCATTGAGAAGTTTGATGACAACACTCCTTGGTCTGACAATGGGATTCGGAACCCAAACCCATTTGATGATCCCGCCGTTTGGCACATGTTTAAGGGACAAACATGGTAACGGGAACAAAGGTGCCGGTTCATCCGATGCGGGTTCCTCCTGGGTGAGCAATGACGGCACAGAAGATTGCTTCTATCCATGACCAAAGGATTGGAACTATTTCTTGCCAAGGCTGCTCGCCAATTGGTCAGCGCCTCCACTTCCATACAATTGCAATTGTTCTCTTGTGATTATAGAAATCATTCATACTCATGGTGCATTCGATCATTCTTCCAATAGAAAAGAAACTTTTCTTGATGATTATTCCGTGTGAGTAGTTCAGGTGTGGTCGAACACTATCGCCAAGTTCTGTGATTGATCATGCGCTGATGATGTTTGCCATTTGCTAATACTTTTTGTCACGATATCTCTAATGCTAGTTGGTTTTGTGTTTGACTTGAATTAAGTCATGTTAGTTATTTTCTCAGCCATTTCAATGATCAAGTGCGTTTTCTAATTCATCATTTTCTTTGTCTTATGTTTTATGCCCCGTGGTTACTAATGGTGATTATGGGTGAGATGATGCTGCTGGATCCAAGTCCTAAATGATGATTAGTACACGCATCGGCATAGGCCGATGAGGTAGACACGAAAATTTGTCGGTGGTGCGGGTCTAGCAAAATTGCCATGTGACGTGTACACTTTGAGAGTGCTAGTATGAACAAAATAAATGAGTTAGGGAAGAGAATAAGAACACAAGATTTATAGTGGTTCGGCTTAATCCAAGCCTACGTCCACTCTCCCGCGATAACAGCCTTCTTGGCTGGATTCCACTATGCAATCAACAAGAGATTACAACTTTGAGTGCAAACACTTAGTAGTAGATCACACTATCTCACTAAGTCACTCTTTTGGTATTTCTCCCACGATTACAAACGTTTAAGCTCTCCAAAGACAAGTATAAGATCGAAGGTCGCTCAGACTTTGGAATTATAAATTCCACGCTCCGTCTCTTACTTGCTCATCGGTCCTTCATCTCCTTAAATACTCCTCCACTTCCAAACTACCCGTTGGACAGTATCCCGAAGAATCATCTTCCAATATACCCATTGGACAGCTCGTATCTAGAAGATTTGGTAGCCGTTGAGTGACAAAGGTAAAATCCCAAATTGATTCCGATCGCCCATACAAACGAAATCTTGGTTTCCATAAGTAAAGCTTCTTCATGTAGAAAGTTCTTGTCTTCAAGATCCAATCGTCAATCAATTAGATTGAATCGATCAAATCAATCTTGATGTGAAATCCAAACCAGATCACTAGCCGTTATATGATTAGGCTTGAGTTACGATTCATCGAATCTAGATGTAAAGTCTGAGTCTGTAGACTTTACAATATGAGTCTCAGACTTTACAATATGAGTCTAGACTTTACAATCTGAGTCTGAACATATCTACTTCGAACAGATTTAGCTTTAAGGTCTCAGTACCCGGTTCGGCTTCAAGATAGAGTATGTCTTCCGGTTCACTTCAGCATAGAATCTGTCTTCGGTTCATCATTCACGTTCGATCCGGAATTAGTCGAGTTGACAGACTTCTAATGTAGAACAGACTTTGACACTAAAGTCGACGGTCTTCGACTTTGAGTCTTGAGTCTGGCAATCTTCGACTTTGACACGAAGTCTGGAAATCTTCAAAATATACTTTGGACATATGTTACGTTCGCTTACGGTCGTCTTCGCACTTTGATAATATCCTTCACATGTTCTATAATCTGCATGGTCTATTACTTAACCATTAAACATGTTAGTACCCTTTGATTTATTTTGTCATCTTCAAAACATCATAAGGGATTTCCCTAACACACTTACCGGGGGAAAGATACTATTTAGCAGATGGACCGGAGGCACCCTTTGAGTCTTTGGTTTGATTAAGCGAAGGGGACATTGATTCTTTTTGCTCAGATTTCATTGAATCGATGGAATCTATTTTTGTTTTGTTTGGCAAACGAGGAGAGAGATGATAACGCCAAATATGGGTTCGGAGGAAAATGACTAGAGGGTCATTAGGAATACGCTTTGGTAGCGATGGATCTCTACAACAACAAAAGCTGCTCCTCCAAAATGGTGGGTTGCAAATCCAATCGACCCCGCTTCCTCTGTTGCCGCTCCAAAAGCCGAGCAAGATGCCAAACTACTTGGGGAGGCTCGTTCACCGGATTGTCGAATTCACCGGCAGGAAGAGTGTGGGCATGCTCTTCCTTTGTTTGATATCCACGGTGGCTTTTACTTGGGAATAAGGCTGATCTTGTTGATAAGAGCCTTGTTGGGGATGGAGACACTAAACTCTACAAAACCGAACCCCGACAGCAAGGTTGCTTGCGAAACATGCACCAAGACCAACATGGTCATGGTGTTCAGAGAAATTACCACCAAGGCCAATGAAGACTATGAGAAAATTGTCCGTGACACATGCAGGTCTGTTGGATTTGTGTTTAATGACGTTGGTCTTGATGCTGATCAGTGCCAAGGTTCTGTTCAACATTATGTAGCATAGCCCTGATATTGCCCAAGTAGTCCAGAACCTTCGTGCTCGACGTTGAGGAAGCTGAGACTTCGATCCACAAGATCAAGTGCAAGGTATGGATCTTATTGTATATTTCGGAAGGTTTCAGCTTATATGATGTTGTTGATTCCATTCCAATAATTGTTTTTCCCCTTTCAATCCTAGTTTATGTGCTTTCGATACCTCCATACTCGATTTGCTCGCATTTATTGGATTGTTAGAGAATGTCATTACATGCATGGGCTAATATGTAGTGGTCTATTTATAGAGGCGATATAGAGATACTGAATGGGTTTTCAGGTGTCCTTTGTTTGGTTCTAATGTATTATTTACTGTCCTTACCCCTCATAGATTTGATTCTAAGGAATAGCATAAATGAGCCAAGAGAGTAGAATTGCATCGGTTTTCTATTTTGATGTATGTATTTCATTGAGCATGAAATTTGACAATGCATAGTTTTGATTGGATGCCTCATGAAATATTCTTGTGGTGGGGGTATCCGAAGGGGACTTGAAGTCATTGAGACTAAGAAGTATCTAGCTTTCATTTTCAAAATGAAATATTTAGGAGAAGCAGATACTATCTTAAGTATTAAAATTAAAAAATAGTGGGGGTTATTCTTTAAGCTAAAGTGATTACATGGAGAAGATGTTGTATAGATTTAAACATCTTGTTTTCAAATATATGAGTACTCCATTTGATTCCTAGTGGAGAGTTTTTAATGTGAGTACTATGGGTCTTTAATGTATGCGATACATTATAATACCTTATATTACTTTTTGTATTTGCAAGTTGAGTAAATACTAATAATCCAAATATAGAACATGTGAGAGTTATCTTATTGTTCTATAATAATCCGGCTATATTAGAAGAATAAGCCGATGCTAATTAGATTAAAAGTGTGGGAGATGAAACTTAAATCCACATTACTTGAATGTGTTGTTTTTTGGGCGAGCAAGAAACAAATGTGCATAATTCACTCAACTATGAAATTTGAATCATTGCTTAGTAGCAAGTGGGAAAGAGATTGATGGATTAGGAATTTGTTGTTAGATATCAAATTATGGTCTAGTCCTATGCCTCTTATTTCTATCCACTGTGATAGTTAGGCTACTTAGGTAAAAGCCTATAATAGCACCTATAATGGTAAGTCTAGACATATTAGTCTAAGACATGAATATGTGAGACAATTGATTAAAGATGGTACCATAACAATTGTCTATGTGAGGTCAAGTAAAAATCTTGCTAATCATTTGACCAAGGCTTTACCAAAACATATGGTAATAACGACCTCACAAGAAATGGGGCTGAAACCCTTTAATTAAAATCACCAATAATGGTAGCCCGACATTTTTCTAGAACATCACTAGTTACAAGGTTTAATAGGTAAAAACAAGTTATTGAATATGATTGTTTGATACTGACGTAACCCTGATATAAGAAGTCAGTATTGTCTGTTACGTTTTGTAGGCCGAATTGAATTCTTAATGAAGTATGATACAATTTTGTAATGTGTTTATAGTAACAGAAACACAGGGTAGATACTTCACCTATATGAGCTTAAAAGTGGTGCCGCTTCTTACGAAAGTTAGGGTTGCTTTCTAGAAAGCTCATGAAACAGAATCAAGCACAAAGCCATAATAGTACAGAGTAATATAGAACTTCTAGCTGAAACAAGAGGTTAGTGTATGTGCGGTATATCCGGTTCTATTACATAAAAGTACAAGTTTAAAGCCGAGCTACTTGTCACTTTGATAGAGCTTTGAGATACTTGCACTAATTAAATGTTTAACTCGAAAGAGACATTTATGTATGTATATTAATCTTACGGAAATTTTGGCTATATATTTTTAACGTTTTATTTTTGTTTTTGTTTTATAAACAAAAGTAGGGAATTATTGGTAATTTGTTTATAAAACAAATGAAGAGGTGCCTTGTCCTACATCAAAAAGATGTGAGTGCGCACTGGACAAGATTTGGCACTAACCGACGATCATTGATTTTATTTATTGAAAAAATTCGGATTTATTTCTATTAAAATTAACTATAGTCTTGTTGAAACAGTGCGACTATTCACAAAAAGTTACGATTATTTTTTATTTTTTATTTATTTAATTTCGAATTTTTATGTCTTTTCAACGTAAAAGACGTACTTGTTCACGAAAAGTTGCATTTGTTCTTTTGCAACCTTTTGAAGGGTTGCCTCTATTCGAAAGACAAATATAAGTATGTTTGTTTTGAGATCAAACATATATCTTCTTCTATTTTTTCGTTTTCTTTTGAGAGAAACTATAGCATTGTTTCTAATTGTTTCCCATGAGAGACCTTGGAGAAATACTAGAATTGCTATATAGTATTCTCACTTGGGACTTTGTTGTATCCTTGAGGAAATTTGCGGTGACCATTACCAACGTTGTGGGGCAAATAAATCCTTAAAGAAAGTGATATCATGCCTCAAAGTCCGATTTGAGTACTCTAAAGATCCGACTTCATTGTTCTACCCAATTCGAAGCCATATTTTCCCAACACCAGTTCAGTCAAGTTTTTTGGTATTGGACCCTCTTATAGCTCTTATGAAAGCACTGGAACCTTGTGGCACTTCCCCTTTCCATGAGAAGTTGGTATGGCAGATGACGATTGAAGAGAATTGCTGCTATTGTATATCAACATATGAAGAATGGATCATCACAGTTCGCCATCAACGTATGGTTCGGTTTGATATAGGAGAGCATGAAGTGTCTATTACCACCGCTTGAAGATAATTGAGATTATGGTTAAGATGTGTCGGTACAAAAGAGGATCTTGCTTTTGGTTAAGCGAGAGCCGGTCTAGTGCAGTGTAATCCACAGGTGAAGGTCGATCTTATTAAGAAGAAACCCAAGTTGGATATGTGGAGTAGAAAGGGAAGGAGTTCAAAGACATTATTATTGTTGTGAAAGGCGAGCAATCGACCAATAATATAGACAGAATAAGAAAATAAATCGAACACCGGATTTACGTGATTTGGTCGTAAAGACTTACATCCATGGGAAGAGCAACAGCAAATTTCACTATAGATCAAGCGATACAAGAAGATTACACACTCGAGTCACTTAAATACTCTCTCAGTATTTCCCAAGCCTCAATCACACCCAATAACGCACTCAGTGTTTAGCCCCGAAATTTCTCAAGAAATAATCTCTTAATCTCACAAAGGAATTACATGCAAATCTTACCACAAGATTTAAATCGACTACAAATACTAATCTTTCTTGGATATAATTCACGAACAAGAACGACAAAGAAAAATCCCTCCCAAGCACACGACGATGAAACGGCGCTTTAAGACATTCTTCATGATCAACGTCCTTCCATCCACAGCCACAAGTCTGAGACCCTTATTCTTTTGCCAACTTCTCATAGGATTTTGTTTCCTAACTTGCCTATTTTAACCAAAATATATCTCTATATATTTTAAACAAAATCCAAATCCAAGTGAAAGTTGGACTTTCCTATTTCGGCCAAAGTCTCCAACGTAGATTCAAACTTTGGAAAGTTGATCTTCGAATCTTCTTTGCTCAATTTCGAACATCCGCAACATATCCAATTCGAAATATTCGGAATCTCACATTAGGCTCAAACTTGAGACATATTTTAATAATCTCCACATTGGCTCGACGTTTGAGCCAAGTTGCAATCGCTTCACAAAAATTCGAACTCTGCCGCTACTTTCCCATAGCCTCGATGGGCTCAACCGCCATAAATATTATCAAAGTCCAAGCCGCGCTTGAACTTTGCCATAACCAAGAATATCATCAAAATACCAACTCCACATGCACTTTTAACTGCTCTGCAAGGATTTTCCGATGCAACCTCCTTAACCGCAAATAAAACAAAACCATTATTGCATCCATATCTATCAGAAGATCAAATACGTACCTTGTTAATTTCAGCAGTTATAGCAACCATTGGCTCTATGGACTCCACCTCACTACAAGCACCATCAGTGTCGATTACTTTGCTAATACTCATACTCGCTACCTCAGGAGTTTCTGGTTGCAACCTTAAGCTAAACACCGTCTAGATCCGTATTAACACTGCCACAAACACTCCTAGCCAAAAGTACCGGAGACTCATCAATGATAACTTCTCTGCTATTAACAAGTGAATTTATATCTGGGCACCACAACCGATCACCCACTCACCTTGCGCATAGCCATGGAATATGCACATTGCCTTCCAATCGAGCTTACCATCACTCACTCGAAAATAACATAAGCAACCAAACTATCTAATAATAGAATAACCAACAACATTACCTTACCACACTTCTTCAAGAGTCCGCATTCAATAGCAATTGATGGGGATCTATTCACTAGGCAACTTACCGTACTAAGCACATCAACTAGGATTCTCCTAACAATACCAGCACTAAAAATAAATTTTCAGGCCGTTAGCTCATCAATTTTGCAAATTGTTGTGATTTACCGGCACTAGTATGATGTTTCACTATGCATTTTTTCATGCAGAATTTATTTGCCAGCTCCGAGTAGAACTCCATGTTATTATTAGTCCGCACATGCTTGATCGACCTACCAGTCTCCATCTCTATCAAAGCTCTCAACCACGAGATCCTGACACCAGCATCAAACTTGTGCATTTGCACAAACACCCAAGTCTTCCTCGAGTAGTCAAAAGACTCTCGAATAGATACATCCAATACCTCCGCAGCGAAATTTGTCACTGTCTCACCTTGAAGTTTATATAGGCCTCCATATTGATTCCTTTCATTATCACCAAGGCACCTCGAACAACTTTCAGAACTCCAACTTTTGAAGAATACCTACAACCAGCTGAATCTAGAGCACTCAAGAAAATTAAGTTCTTTTTCAATTTTGAAATGTGTCTTACTAAAGTCAATGTCCTCACAATGCCATCATGCATTCTGATTTTAACATCACCAACATCGCACTCAACGTTGTTCCCTAACTGGACTTTACCACTACCCGTGCACTAATAAGTGATAAACCAATTTCTATTTGGTGTGACATGAAAAGAACAACCATAATCCATAATCCATCCATCAAACAATGAATCATTAGTGACAGATAAGACATAATTAGTATTATCTTATACAGTTGCAACATTATATGCAAAATCAACTATAATTCCCTTACCCTTCTCATTCTTCAACTTAAAGCAATTCCTTCTAAGATGCTCTCTCTTACCACAGCTCCAACAAACAATATCAGCAGTCCTAGATTGATTACATATGTTCATATTAATACTATTCATACCTACACGTGTTTTAGATCTTTCTCTATTTTCACATACTAAAGCAATAGATATAGGTTCGCTAGATTCTCTTTTACAAATATCCTCGCTTAGGATCAAATCTCAAACCCCATCAAATGTCAAACTTGTTGACTCATATGAATTACCAATAATAGTAACAGTAGTATTCAAACTATCAGGTAATGAGGATAACATAATCAAAGCACGTACCTCATCTTCAAATTCAATCTCAACTTAACTCAATTGACTAACAATCACATTGAATTCATTGATATGACTTGCAACTGACGCACCTTCACTCATCTTCAAATTAAACAGACGTCGCATCAAATAGACATTGTTGATCGTAGAGGGCTTCTCGTACATATCCGACAGAATTGTATCAAATCAGCAATGGACTTCTCCTTCAAGATGTTAAACGCGACATTACGAGCCAACGTCAGCCGAATAACACCCATAGCTCATCTATCTAGCAAATCCCAATCAACTTGCTTCATCGACTCTAGTTTCTCCCTAGATAAGGGCAAGTCATCTGGTAAAGATAATCTTCAATCTGCATCTTCCAAAAACTAAAATCTTTCCCATCAAATCTGTCGATTCTCACTTTTACTTCTTCTGTCGCCATCGAATCGCTCCAATTTAGCCAAAGTCTAGCTTTGATACCACTTGTTGCAAAAGGCGAGCGATCGAACAATAATATAGACAAAATAAGAAAATAAATCGGACACTAGATTTATGTGGTTCGGGCGTAAAGAATTACGTCCACGGGGAGAGCGGCAGCGAATTTCACTATAGATCAAGCGATACAATGAGATTATACACTCGAGTCACTCAAACACTCTCTCGGTGTTTCTCAAGCCTCGATCACACCCAATACGCATGCAGTATTTAGCCCCGAAATTCATCAAGAAATAATATCTCAATCTCACGAAGGAATTACATGCAAATCTTACCACAAGATTTAAATCGGCTACAAACACTAATCTTTCTTGGATGTAATTCACGAACAAGAACGACAAAGAAAAATCCCTCCCAAGCACTCGACGACGAGACGGCGCTTTAAGACCAATTCTTCATGATCAACTTCCTTCCATCCATGACCACAAGTCTATATATATATATATAGTGATACCCTTATTCTTTTGCCAACTTCTCATAGAATTATGTTTCCTAACTTGCCTATTTTAACCAAAATACATCTCTATATATTTTAAACAAAATCCAAATCCAAGTGAAAGTTGGACTTTCCTATTTCGGCCAAACTCTCCAACGCATATTTGAATTTTGGGAAGTTGATCTTCGGATCTTCTTTACTCAATTTCGAACGTCCGCAACATATCCAATTCGGAATATTTGGAATCTCACATTGGGTTCAAACTCGAGACATATTTTAACAATTATGAATATTAATATTCCAATTTTACTAAATAGGATGACAGTTTCACCCTCTTGTATTCACATCTTCATCCTTTCTGATGGGGGTTTTATTTGGTATTTCGATTCAATTTTTGGCTTACTGGTTCAAGAGCTAATATATGGATCCACGTGGATATCGCCTTTGTCTTTGGTTTTGATATGGTAGGACGAAAAAAATAATAAGATCATGATGAAACGAAGTTAGAGAATATGATCAGATCATGCTTTTATCATTTCATTGTAAAAATCAGTCTCTGTGTTTTGTTTAAGGTACAGTATAAAAACAAATTTTCTTTGTTTAATGACATTTCAAACATAGAAAAGAGCCCTCCTTACCAAAAAAAAAAAAAAAAAAAAACATAGAAAAAGAGCCCATCTTGTATCAATTTTGGATTGGCTAAATCTGTCGCAACAACCATTTAGGATGGACATGTAGGGTTAGAGAATGTTGACACTTTTAGGGACGGTGATGGGTGTGCAGTCCCCAATATTGCATAGGGAAGACAACCTTAGCCAACCCCTGAAAGCTCCATGACGGACACCATACTATCGCATGTTGTCGGTTTTTTAGCGTGAGAATAGCAAATTCTAATCTAGAAATGGGATGATCACCTCATCAACATGTTTGGTTAGAAAATTGAAGCGCGTGAATAGCAAAATACATAGCATGAAACATCTCAGTTTATCTTTTGGTAAAGTATGGCAAGGCAATGAATAAGACTGGAATAAAAATCCCATAAACGCGAATGCCACAACTTTTTTTCGACCACTTAAATGCCATAACTTCTTAAAAACGTTTATTTAATCATCATAACTTTTAATCTTGTGGTGTCATTTTCTTGAACAAGATTATGGGCGACATTGTTGAGTTGTTAGAACGATCTCTTATGTGTAAAGTGATGTCCTTGCAATAGACGAGCTGTGGAACGAACCATCGC
Organism: Eucalyptus sideroxylon; assembly: GCA_014182405.2. Classification (NCBI taxonomy): domain Eukaryota; kingdom Viridiplantae; phylum Streptophyta; class Magnoliopsida; order Myrtales; family Myrtaceae; genus Eucalyptus; species Eucalyptus sideroxylon. Next base: position 11,146,456 of record CM024552.2, on the reverse strand, counting down.
TTTCGCTTGTGAAAAACCTTTGATGCCTCACTCACCTATTAATTTATTGGGCTCTACGCTCGCGCTTTTAGAAAAGAAAAAGGAATTACACCTACGGACTTTCAATTTCGACCGAAAAAGGTTTGGAATATCAATTTAGTTTCGAGGTGATTGCCCAGTGAGATTTCCGGTGCCTCTGGGAATGCCCCCCCGTAAAGCAACTTTGGGCCTCCGAAGGCATTTCAGGCAAAGCTTCAGTGTTTGGCAACACAATGTGAATTTTGCTTTAAAATTTACTCAAAAGTCAATACAAAACCCCTTTTGCTTTGGCATGACATTTTTAAGGAACCAACTCCCTCGAACTAAACCGTTTTTGTCCCCTTGAAATTTTCATAAGTCCCATGTTACCCTCGTCTTTTTCTTCAATTTGTAGAAAACACCATTTAAAAAAAAAAAACAACAACAACAACAACAACATAAGGGGACAAAATTTTGGGCGACAAAAGAATTGTTGTCACCTCATGTACCTTGGCCTTTAAGTGTGGTCAAGGCGATCAAATCATAATTTTGTCATTTGAGGATGAATCAAAGATAGACATATATTTTATTTTGTCAACTCATGTCCTTAGCCTTAGGTCACCACCTACATTACTAGTATATGTTCTCTAGGTAATAGGCAACCTAAATCCGTTACAGGTTGTAAATGGATATATAAGATTAAAACGAGGGTAAATAGTATGATCGTTACAAAGCTCAATTAGTGACAAAAGGTTTTACAGGTTGCCTTTACTTTTGTCCACAATCTTCTTGTTTTTGCTGCCAAAAAAAAAAAATACCATAAAATATTCAAAATATTATTATAAAGTGAAACGTCGGCGTTGACCTTGCCACGTAAATTGCCCGGCGTCTATGTCAACAAATTCCAATTATAATTAATCGAATGAACTTAATAGGCAAAAGATGAAAATGTTTAGAACTAGCAAAATTAAAAGGTTTAGCATTGAATTAACAAAAGTATAATAAGTTTAGGATCTTTTGGAAAATATTCCTCTTTAACATCAACCCAGCTTCGTTACTCTCTTGACCCCCTTCCCTCCCCGTTTGGCACACAAGGTCGGCAATCGACACATTTCGGAAAACTAATTGAGCTTGAGTTCATTAGTGTAATGAAGGGAGAGAGAGGAGATTCAGTGGAGATAATGGTGGTGATGTGCCTCTTTTTTTTTTTTTTTTTTTTAAATTAATGATGTACTTCGCTTAAAAGGATGATCGTGCTGCCGGACAAAAAGAAATTTCTATACAAGTGGTCTTATGCACCATTAATTAGAGAGAAGCCTTACTAGGATAACCGCGTCGTTACTTTTTAATGGTAATGGTGCAACCATGGCCGCATATTTCATTCCATGGAAGGTGGGCCACCGGTTGGAGAGGCAGCTGCAATGTACATATACAATCACTCAAGCAAAAAGAATAAATTCATTAAAAAAGCACTTAAAGAAGTTTCCGAATTTCCAATATAAATAAGAAGCAAGTGAGACTTCTTCACTTTTGTGAAACAAACGGAGCTGTCATCTATTCTATTTCCACATTAGAATTCTAAATATCCACTCTCTCCTTCACTCTCATGAGACAAATATTCACATAAATATGAATCATCCATATTCAATCCAAAACAATCAACTCAGATCGGTCAAAGAGTATTTCAGCAATAAAGTATTAAATTAAATCATCATTTGCAATTCAAATGAGTGAATCATTCTTATCATGAATTTGTTATAAAATTAACAAAATCTAAATCCCAAAATAAATCTTAAATTCAGTTCACAACCAATATATGCATAATAATCAAGTATAAGTAGGCCAGTCAAATTAATCCAACGGAGCCATTATATACTCTTTTTCCATTTGAGAGTTTTAACTATCCGCTCTCTCACTAATCATTAAATTGAGGGTGGATAAAACCGTTTATAGAAAAATAAAAATAAAGGTATGCTATAAATACTCAATCTCTCAAAGGTAGGCCAATTTTAAGGGGACTAATGCTTGTGTCCACTCTTTCGATGCAAAATCAAGGTGAGATGTACTTGTACTTATAACAAAGGCCACCTCCACATCGAATGTGTAGAGCTTGGGCTTCAGCCTTTGGGCTCATAAGGTCCCTCACATGCGCAAAGACCAACTGATCCTTCGGATTGAATGCATCTGGCTCATTGAACAAGAGGCATCACAAGCGGTTGCTGGCTGAAGTGTACCGCCTCAAAATAAGGACAAATAGCATAGGATCCCAATTTATTCTACCTCGCTTTCATGGTTGGACCACAACTATAGTAAGTTGTGGTGAATTTACATTCTTAAATAAGAAGATATTAGTTTCTCATTGTCCTCTTTTCTTCAAAAAAAAAACAATGATAAGTATTAAATTAGAAAACCCCTGAGTTCATCTGTGATTGACATATGAGAAATGCAATAAGATGAACCATTGTCTCATGTTTAATGTTGAATACGATTTAAAAATTTGACTTAAAAGACCGCACTATAAGGATCAAAGGTGCCTCGTCAATTTCACTCACGCATGCACGCACTGATGCGCAAGCATACATACATATATATATAGTTTTTCTTATCAAAATACGTATATACTAGTTGAAAAACCAGCAATCATGCATATAATTAATAATTAAGGGAGAAAATCACCAACATTACGAACAGCCCAATACCTATTTTTGAATTGGAAATATTTTGAACCACTTACTAGGCTATCAAATGTATTAATTAAAAATTCAACTACCCCATAATCTATTATATAGTCCATATCTATAATCACTTGCGTATGGGTGGACCAGCAAAAGGACAAATAATTGCATGGACACTCTCTGCCTACAGCCTCTTCCTAGCTATTCAAGAACACTTTGCTTGACCAACAAAAGGGTACTAAGAATTTTTACTCAATTTCTTCTTGTTTGGAGACTTATATATCAAGTGGCTTCCCAATATTCCCACTGGAATTTTAGACAAGCATGACCCATCCTTAAAATGGTTGGTTCTCAATAGAATCTTGCCAACCTTCAAATGACCAGGTCAATAAAATTTAGTAAAAAGTTGTAGTATCTTCAGCATTACTCAAATTTGAAACTACTGGCACAAATATCTGGAAAGAGAATTACATTGACCTTTTTTTGGTAAGGTTGAATTAAAAATGAGGAAAATTGTCCAAAAAATCCTAAACTTATTACGCTTTTATTAATTCGGTCATAAATCTTTTAATTTTGTCAATTGAGTCCATCCAACTAATTTTGACAAAAAATCATTGACGTGAACACCGACCTTCCTACATTGAACGATCAGCACTGATGTAGACAATTTTAATAACATTTCAATATTTTCCAAATGTTTTAGTTTTTCTCTTATTTTATTCTTTCTTTCTTTCTTTTTCTCTTTCCTTCATTACTTTTGTCTTTCTTTTTCTTATTGTTAAGGGTTGGAAGGAGGCTACCAACCACTAGCCGACAAGGGCCACAAGCCCTCGGCCAGTGGCCGACGAGGGCCACAAGACAAGGGTGAAGACCCTCACTCATAGCTAGGCAAGGATCGTGACCATTGCCCAATGGCTAGCGATTGCTCACTGCCCTTGCATGTGGCATGCAAGGGCTTGTGGCCAACCCAATGGCCAACGGCCCCTACAAGCTCTTAACAATAAAATAAAATAAAATAAAAGTAAAGAAGGAAAAAGAAAAAGAGAAAAATATTAAAATGTTATTAATAATTGTCCATGACAGCATAGGCCATGTCACGAAGGACGGTTGTCGTCCACGTTAGCAATTTCTACACAAAATTAGTCGACTCAATTGGCAAAATGTAAAAAAGATTTCGGATTCAATTGACAAAATTAAAAAGTTTACGATTGAATTAGCAAAAGTGCGATAAATTTAAAACTATTTAGGCAATTATCATATGAAAAAAGAATATTTGCAAGATAGAATTATGTATTTACACATTTACCTTTTGATTAAAAATCTATAAAATAATTAATTGAAGATATAGATTGTGATCCCTTGAAAGTAAGAGGTGCTCTTTATTTTAAAAATAATAAAGTATAGCTAAGTAATTATTTTTTTATAAAATGAACGACTTCTTCATATAATAATTCAGATTTCGTAAATTCCAAAAAAAAATAGTGTGGAAATTCTCAGTCCTCAACAATTCCAAGATGGGGACATGTCATCTTTGTAGAGCATAATAGAACGTATCTTCAACGCAACGTAGAGCATCCACAAATTTCGCCTAGAGAATAATTTGTTAAAGATTTGGGGTGTAAAGCAAATATCTGGGTCCCGGCATTATTTGTTCACCCTCAAACTGAGAAGAAAAGCTGTGGAATTTGCTGATTTTGCAAATATGCCGTCGAACTCCTAAATTTCACACCTATTTGTCTTCTTCATAGGCATGTTCATCCTTAGAAAAATAACTTTTAATAAATAAAAAAATTAAAGATAAGTACATTAAAAGTTTTAAAACTTGTTATGAAAATGCATTTAACTCATAAAACTTTCAATTCATTTCTGCATTATGACAGCCCAAAAACATTTTTTTACTATTCTAATGGGCAATAATATAGCCATCACCACTCAACAAATCAAAAGGCAAAATTTACAAAAAATTCATCCTTCTGTCTAGCACCGCGATCATCCTTCTAAGCGAAGCACATCGCCAGCATCACCACTCAACCACCCTTCTCTCCTTTCATGATTTTAATAAGCTCAAGCTCGATTAGCTTTCCGAAATGCGTCAATTGCCGGCCTTGCGTCCCGAATGGTGAGGGAAGGGGTGTCGCAACAATGACGAGGCTGGGCCAACGGTAAAGCGGTGGGACTGAGCAACGACACCTCGGATCTCCGCGAGGGAGAGACTGGGGTGCCTGCAGCTACGGCAACAACCACTTCATCAACGTCAAATGACGGGCTAGTGCAATCGTGGGACGACGATTGAGGGTGGAGCGGGAAGGGGGTTTGCGGGTTGAGGGAGGTGTGTCGATTGTTGGGTTATGTTAATGTTGGTGGTGGGTTTGTCTTAGTTCACGTGTACATGTAGGTGATAGAAAGACACATCAATGTATGCCACGGGTCCAGGCAGCAACACTAGCGCCGTTGTACAATTACAGCGTAATCTAGATCATTAAATTTTCTAAGCCGGAACACCATGCATAATAGTTGCTATCGTATAAATGAGAAACTATTTAAATCACCTTTTTAGTGAAGTTATGAACAAAGCAACATCATCATAGTTTCATTTTATGAACTAGTGGAATTCGCAGATGAAAATTTCTTCACTGGAATTGGAAATTAGCAGTCAATTCTTTTAATGAGGTTAAGGGTCAATATTGTCTAAATTAATTGTACACCTAATAAAAGCTATATAAGTAATACAGGTGAAGGTATTGTTGAGGGATCACCTCTAAGTTGTCCTTTGCATTCAATTGCAACTTGAGAATTATTTGAGGAAAATTTGAACGGTCCTATGAACCATTAATTTGAGAGTCTTAACTATCCACTCTCTAACTAACCATTAAACCAAGAGCGGATAAAATTGCTGGTAGAAAAATTATTTCTAAAGTATGCTATAAATATTTAGTCTTTGTAATGCCGGTCAATTTTAAGGGGACTAATATTGTATTCACATTTTTGAATGATGCAAAATCGAGACGAGAGATACTTGTATTTCTTCAAAGTTTTAGGTGATAGCTAAAATCAAATTAATTGAATTTTTTTCTCAAGTGGATAACCCTATTTATAACACCACAAGGTATTTTTATAACCTTGAATACATCCATCAAATAGCATAAATATTTTAGGGTTAATACCCTGAAAAACCCTAAACTTGTACATTTGTGACAAATTTACCATAAATTATTTTTTTGAACATGAAAAATCCCAAACTTGTATACTTATGACAAATTTACCCCAACTGACTATAAAAAAAACCATAAACTGATACATTTATAACAAATTTACCTCAAACTAATTTATTTTACTACAAAAAACCTAAAAATAGTAAATTTGTGACAAATATACCATATGTTAAATTGGATTAATACCACCAAAAAAAATCACAAAAATTGTAAACGGTGACAAACAGAACGCAAAATTCTAAATTGGTATACCATGCAACTGTCACATGTCATTTAACTTAATAATTTGATAATAAAATTTAACAAAAACTAACAGAGGATAAATTTGTCACAAGTCTATCAATTTGAGATAAATTTGTCAAAAGTATATCAGTTTGAGGTTTTTGATAATCAAAAAAATAATTTTAGATAAATTTGTCACAAGTGTACCAGTTTGGGATTTTTTAGGATATTAACCCAATATTTTATATCTATCTAAATCAAATAGCTTAAAATGTCCCCAACAGTACGGTTTCCCTCTCTTTTTTCACCTCTTTTTGCTGGCTTCGCCCGTCTCCATCACTGTTTTGGTTTTTGCTCTTTCCTTCAATTTGTAAACCCAGTGGGTCCCGCCTCTACCAGACAAAAACAAAGAATTCATGCCCTTTTGACACGTGGCGCATTCTTCTCCTGTTCCCAGACTCTCCGGCCCGACAAAGTATTTTTTTTTTTTTTAACAGGGTCCGACAAAGTATGGGTAGTGCAAAAGGGAACATGAGCATAGCATAGGATGTGCCTGACAACCCGTGATCTCTTGGCAGCTTTTCACCTGTGAAATGCCGCTTGGGCAGTTTGCCTTCGTTTGTTTCACACGTTTCAGCTGAGAGAATCAATCTTGCAATTCACGCCCACATCTACACCAGATAATTCTGACACCGGTCGCGAACAACCCAGGAGAAACTGCCCAGTAAGAGTGTGCAAAATACTCGAAAACCGCCCGGAACCGGCGGTTCTTGAGAGAACCGGTCCGGTTCCTAATTCCAATTTTTGGGAATCGATGGGAACCGGTCCGGTTCCCGGTTCCATGGGCAGATTCGCCCATCCGGACCGGACCGGTTCCCTTTTAATATTAAAAAAAAATATTAAAATTGAATACAAAGCAATTGTTTTGTGGCAATTATTTTTGCTGCAGGATGAATACAAAGCTAAATATTGGGGAGTTCTTATGCTTTTTCGTTGTTTAGTTTATTTATTAATATAATGATGAAGGTGATGTATTCAATAAAGTCTTGTTTAGTTGCACTTCTTTTGTTTTCCTGTGTTTGGATGGTGCCTAATTTCACCTCCTTTGATTTGTTTGTGCGACTTGTGATATTTTGCCAAACCTAATGAGGGATATGTCTAGTTCATAGCTTTAAGAGAGACCCATTTTTCCTAAACACTTACTACTCTCTCTACCTCTATATCAACTTACGTACATCCATTCCTTCATTGGTTGCATTTATAGTTGCAACAAATGAATTTTTGTTCCACGTACTTAAATTTGTTTTTTCTTTTTTTGGCTTGCTTTGATGTCACATAGTCATTTTATGTTGAAAATCAAAATTGTTTCGTGTCAAGATCGGTTCCATGGATCCACTCGAACCGAACCGGACCGGCGATTTGTTTGGATCCATGTGGAAACGGTGGATCCTGCCAATTTTTCGAAACCGGTCCTTAGCGGGCGGTTCCCGGTTCTAGGTCGAGAACCGCCCGCCCGAACCATGCACACCCCTACCGCCCAGCCCCGCCTGGAGCTGGGCTGTCCCACGACGCTTCAGGTCGTGCCTGTACTCCAAAACGACTTGCCCTAACACCTTCACGCCAAACATGTGGAGCTTGGGCTTCGGGCTCATGAGATACCTATCGTATGCGAAGGCCAATTGATCTCTCGGATAAAATGCGTCCTGCTTGTTGAATAAGATCCACAAAAAGAGGTTGCTGGCTGGCGTTTGCCGCCCTAAAATTCGAGTGCTATCCAGCACATTTACGACAAATGTAAGAGCTTTACGTTAAGAGTTTCTTGAACTAGAAATAATCATGGAAAATTTCAAGAGCAAAGAGTACAAAATGATTACTCTTCAAACTCCTAAATGCAGAAGAATATGGACTTACTTTTAATAGTTCCTATTCAAATGCAATGTTTAGAACTCTTGGCATATTGATGCTCAGAAGGACTAATAGTGTAGGATGCCTATATTATTCTATCTCGCTTTCATGGTTGGACCACAACTATAATAAGGCGTGGTGATTTTACATTCTTAAATAAGAAGAGCAATATTGATTTCTCGCCGTCTTCTTTTCTTCAAAAAAAATTATATGTATTATATAGAAAAAAAATCTTCAGTTCATTTGTGATTTATATATGAGGATTGCAAAAATATTGATAGTTGACTCATGATTATATGTGCAACACACTCTAAAATTTTGAATTAAAGTACTGCACTATGAGGATCATAGGTGCCTTTTCAACTTCGCACCCACGGAAATGCACGCGAATGCACACACATACATGTTGCAAAGCTAGCAATCATTCATATAAGTAGTAATTATGGGAGAAAAGCACCAGCATTACAAGCAGCCAAAGCCTGTTTTTGAATAGGGTTCCTATAAATATTTCTGAACCACTTTTTAGGCTATTAAATGGGTTGATTGATAGTTCAACTACTGAGAGTGTGCCCGAAACCCCCATTCCACCGGTCCCTACAACGAACAAAGAACAACGGGGATCCAAATCTGCAGCAAACACAACAATTTGGACTAGTGAATTATGCAGGGAATACATGTGCACAAGAATGCAACTATCATCCTCCTTCTCAAGCACTAGTGATCCTGGAAGAAAAAGGCCCTCAAAAAAGAGGAAGCAGCTGCCTCGACGAGGAATCTGTCCTGGTGATATATGAGGAGCAGAGGAAGGCAACTGAAGCAGAAATGGTTGACAGCTTTGCAGGGAAAGGACAAAACAAAGAGAGAACCAAAAGTGCCAAACTTTCCTCTTCAAAAAAAGGAAAACGATTCTGTCCTTATGGTGCTCAAACATCCAAGACAACAGCGGTTGATACCACTCAGCTAGTGGAAACCCCAATTCGTCTGATAAACAAGTCTGACCAATGGGCTTTGGTGGCTAGCCCTAATAAGCCACCCACTCCTCCATGAAGATTTTAAGCTGGAATTGTCAAGGGCTGGGCAACCCCTTGACAATTCAAGCTCTGAGAGTCCTAGTGACTCAGGAAAGGCCCAACATTGTCTTCATCATGGAGACAAAGAATCAGGAGCAAAAGGTGCTAAGGCTACAGAGGAGGCTTAATTTTCAGAACTCTTTCCTAGTGAATCCAGAAGGCATAGCAGGGGGTTTAGCAATCTTTTGGGATGACCAGGTAAGAACTCCCCAATCTATTGTAGAGTCCGCATCTATAATCACCTGAAGTCCGCATCTATAATCACCTGAACGTGGGTGGACCAGCAAAAGGACAAATTATTGCATGGACACTCTCTGCGTACAGCCTATTCCTGGCTATTTAACAATAATTTGCTTGACCAATAAAAGGGTACTAAGAATTTTTACTCGATTTTGTTTTTTTTTTTTTTTTTTTTTTTGGAAACTTATATGTCAAGTGGCCTCCCAATATTCCCATTGGACTTTCAGACAAGCATGACCCATCCTTAAAATGGTTGGTTCTCAGTCGCTTTTGATCAACAGAATTTAGTATAAAAAAAATACAGTATCTTTAGCTTTACTCAAATTTTGCAAAATTGCCCTTGTACTACCAAATTTCACACCTATTTGTCTTCTTCATAGTCACCTTCATTTTTAGTAAAAATATTTTTATTAAAAAATATTACTTAAGATTTGGTGTATAAAATGAAGGCTATAATATATTTTGCTCACGTGTAATTAGCATGGTCGATTTCAAAATTTTTAAATTGGATGAGATTACGTACTTATATTTTATGTGGGTGATTGTCTGAAAAATCCAAGAAATATTGTACAGCAGCCCATTATGTCCTACAAATGACACAACAATGGTCAGTGCAACTTGACCTGACAAATGAGATTCAAACATGGTAGGAAAAGTGATATGACATGGCATCACATCATTTTATCAATCAAATCTTCTAATCATTAGATCATTATATTAAATTAATTACATCTTCGTCCATCAATCAGATTATCAAATCATTAAATCATTAATTGAGTCGTCAGTCAGTTAATCAAATCTACAAGCATTGCAAGAATCACTTGGTCATCTAATCATCATAAGTCAATAGTCGAATGTATAGCGAACAACAAATCTACCCAAACGGAGAATATGGGGCTTAAACGAACACAAACCATGTAGGTTAGAAAATTTCGATACAAGTATTGCCCCAATTGTTCAAGAATTGACTAAAAAGTTCGACATTTGTTTCGGAAAAGTGCATTTTCATCAATGTTTTTGGAAGGTTGTTTCATCAGAACTCAACACTCTTGTTGTGGATGCTTTTTTGACAAACTCGCTTAAACGTTAAAATGTCTTAGCTAGTAAAGTAAAGTGAAGATCCCTATAGACAAAGAAATCCTTACGATCAGGTGGATGTGGACCGGTCAAAATACCTGTCCAAGTGTGTTTGGTTTTCGTTCTTAAAGTTTCGAGACACAAAGGATCGCTTACCCACCGATTACAATGGTCTTAGGGAAAAGGATGTAAATAAACTAGCTTTGGGGCTTGAGAAGCCAAAATGGGACTCTTGCATTTCACTACATCCATCACCTCGTATCCCTTCCAAACTACAACGTTTATAAAACCAACGATAGTAGCATGCATTCTAGCGTAATTTTCAGTGCAGCAAACATTGTAACAACCTAATTCATATCGAAGATTCAAAATAGTCATCACCACAATTTAATAGCATACATGATTCTCGTAATATGTCAGCAGCATAACAATTTTTTTTATGACTTTAGATTTCATTTTGGCATTATGATGGCCTAAACACAAGTTTGGTAACGTTTCTGTTTAAAAATTGTTTCTAAGAATAGAAATAGAAAAAAATGTTTATGTTCCAAGGAACAATTTTTTAACAAAAAAATGTGTTTGGTAAATCTGTTCCAGAAATATAAAAAGAATAGAAACACGTTTGGTAAATTTGTATAATTTTTTTATATCTCTTTAATTTTTAAATATTTTTATTTTATTTTTCTATTTTCTTTCTTATTTTTCCTTTTTCTTTTTTTTTTCTTTTTTCTTTTTTTTTTTCCTTTCTTCTTTTTTCATCTTTTGGCTGGTCGTCGGCCTCGACCATGACCGGCGACCGGCCAACGAGGGCCGACGGCCTCACCCAGCCACAATGAGGCTCGCCGGCCCCGACGAGGCCGAGCCTCACCATAGTTGGGCGAGGCTCGGCCTCGCCTTGGCCGGGCGAGCTCGAGCTCGCCCAAATCTAGTGAGGCCGAGCTCACCGGCCATCGCCAGGTCGGCGTCGCCTAGTGGTGGCTCGGCGACACCGAGCCTCGCCGGTCGTTGGGCAAGCTCGGCCTCGCTTGATCTGGGCAAGCTCGAGCTCGGCCTCGCTAGTCACCGGGGCCAGCGAGCCTCACCGTGGCTGGGCGAGGCCGCCGGCCCTCGTCGGCCAGTCGCCGGCCATGGCCAAGGCTGGCAACCAGCCAAAGAAAAAAGAAAGAAAAAAGAAGAAGAAAAAAAAGAGAGAAGTATTTCTAGATTTTGTTTCTTGTTTCTGTTCCAAATATATTTCGGAAACAAAAAAATATTTTTGGAACAAAAACGCAAACAAACGCATTTACTGTTCTTTTTTTATTTCGAGGAACAAAAAAACAGAAATTTTTGTTCCTGGGAACAGAGACAAGTTGCAAACAAACAGGCCCATAGCCATCTCCCTCCCTCCAAACATACCAATAAGAAAAATTTGCAAAAATCCATCCTTTCGTCTAGCACCACAACCATCCTTATGAGGAAAGCACATCACCACCATCATTGACGAAACCCCTCTCTTTTTCCATGATCCTACTGAGAGCAAGCTCAATTAGATTTTAGAAATGTGCCAATTGCCGACCTTGTGTCCTAAATGGTGAGGGAAGGGTTGTCGTGACAATAACGAGGTCAGGCCAACGACAGAGTAGCGGGACTGATTGACTAAAACCTCGGATTTCTGCAAGAGAGAGAGGGAGTGGCTTTTGCGGATGGGGCGGCTACGGCGACAACCACTTCATCAACGTTAATGGGGTGCTAGTACAGTAGTGGGATATGTACATGTAGGTAATAAAAAGACACATCGGTTTGTGCCACATGTCCAGGCAGCAACACTAGCGCGGTAGTACAATCGCAAGATAACCATTTTGTGCATCATTGAATTTTCTAAGCCCGAACTACATGCATGATGGTCCCAATTGTGTAAATCAAAAACCACTTAACTCACTTTTTCAATGATATTATGAAAGAAGCCACATCATCATAGTTTCATTTTATGAGCCACTCAAATTTGCAAATGAAAATTTCTTCAACAGAATAAAAATAGGTCATCTATTTTCTTAATAAGGTTAAGGATCTATTTTAGCTAAATCAATTGTATACCTAATAAAAGCTATATAAATAATACAATTGAAGGCATTATTGAGAGATAACCTCCAAGTCACCCTTTGCATTTAATTGCAATTCGAGAATTACTTTCAAAAAAAAAATGGAGCATGCACCACTAAGTTTAGGAAAAATCTTTACATGTGAAGTACTTATCCGTCGTTAATTTGAGGTTTTATCAATTTGCTTTCTCAATGACCATCCACTCAATGATAGATAAATCAACTTGTGGAGAAACATTTTTGCAATATCAATGTACGCTATATTATTAATTAACTATTATTTCAAATGCAAAATGGTAGCCAATTTTAAGAAGACTATCGCTTATGAGTTCATCATCCACTCTTTAGAACAATGCAAAATTAAAAAGAGATATATGATGGCTCAAATCAAATTAATTGAATCTTATTTCTTAAATTAAGGGAATTTTTAAATTGAATTTCATAATCATATTTACGACACCACGTGGTCTTGATATAAACTTGAATTTAGCCAGCAAGCGGCATGAAATTTTCATATCCATCTAAATCAAACAGCATCGCTCTCTTTTTCGTCCCCTTTTCCTTTTTTCCCCTTCATCGCTTGTTTGTTCTTTTTCTATGTAAACCCAATTGGCCCCACTCTGCAAGACAAAAACAAAAGAGTTGCTGCCATTTGCGACACGTGGCGCGTCACCGTTCCTGTTCGCAGACTTTCCAGCCCGGCACTAAATATGGACAGAAAAAGGGAAGCATGAGCGGGAATGTGCCTGACAACCTGTGATCTCCTGGCAGCTTTTCGCCTGTGAAATGCAGTTGGGCAGTCTACCTTTTGTTTGTTTTCCAATGCATCAGTTGAGAGATTCAACTGTGGGATTCACCCCCACATCTCCTCCAAATACTTCTGGCAACCGCCGCCAAAACTGCCGTTCCCGGACAACTCTGGAGAGCCCGCCCTTTTTGTCCTCCGCAGCCCCCCGGCCCCGCCCGCAGACGAGGCAGCCCCGCCCCGCTTCAGGTTGTGCCTGTACTCCAGCACGACTTGCTCGAACACTTCCACATCAAACATGTGGAGCTTGGGCTTCGGGCTCATGAGGTCCCTCACGTACGCAAAGGCCAATTGATCCCTCGGATTGAATGCATCTAGCTCATTAAACAAGAGGCACGAGAAGAGGTTGCTGGTTGGAGTGTGCCGCCTCAAAATTAGGGCACTGTCCGGCACATCTATAACAAATATAAGAACTTTTTGTTAAGAGGTTTTTGAACTGAAAATAATTTGTATATTGAAAGTTTCGAGCTTAAAAAGTAAAAAATTATTACAATTCAATCTCCTAAATGCATAGAGTACGAATGGCTTACTTTTAATTGTTCCTACTCGAATTCAATGTTTGAGCTCTTGGCAGATGCTACTACAAGACTACTAGTGCATGTCCCCACTATTAATCTTTCTTGCTTTCATGGTTGGACCACAACCATAATAGGTTGTACCACAACCATAATAGGTTGTGGTGATTTTTCATTCTTAAATAAGGAGAGCAATACCAATTTCTCACCATTGTCTTTCTTCCAAAAAAAAAAAACAATTACATGTATTAAGTAGGAAAAAAAAACCCTAATTTCATCTATAATTCACATATGGGGAGTGTTATAATATAAACAGTTGACTCATGATTATATGTTCAATACACTTTAAAAATCTGAATTAAAGGGACTGCACTATAAGAATCATAGAAGCCTTATTAATTCCATGCCACGCATGCATGCACAAACGCACCAACATACATACACATATGCTAGTTGAAAAACCATCAACATTCATATAATTAGTAATTAAGGGATAAAAGCACCAACATTACAAACAGCCAGTGCCTATTTTTGAAGTGGTTTCCTTCCTATAAATATTTTTGAACCACTTACTAGGCTATTATTAAATGAGTTAATGGATAGTTCAACTACCTAATAATGTAATGGTAAAGTCCATATCTATAATCACTTGCATGTGGGTGGACCAGCAAAAGGACAAATGATTGCATGGACAACCCTCTCTTCCTACAGCCCATTCCTAGCTATTCAGGAATAATATACTTAATCAAGGACATTCCAAGAAAAAACAACGATGGTGGTCCCTCGAAAGTAGGAGGTCCTCTTTATTTTTAAAACAATAGTATAGATGAGTAATTATATTTTGAATAGAGAACGACTTCTTTATCTACTAATCCAGATTCCGTAGATTCAGAAAAGAAGAGTGTGGAAATTTCCTCGTTCACTTTTCTCTCTCACCATGTAGAGCTCTCCTTTCCCTCGACGTGGTAGCTCTCTTCAAACCCAATTCCAACTCATTGCCTTTCCTTTCCAATCCTCAACAACTTCAATTTGAAATAATTCCAAGACAAGGACATGTCATCTTGTAGAGCACAAAAGAACGTAACTTAAACGCAACCTAGAGCATCCATAGTTTTGGCCTAAAGAATAATTTGTTAAAGATTTGGCGGTGTAAAATAAAACAACTTGGTCCCCCCATTAGCTTTCACCCCCACAAAATGAGAAAGAAAAGCTACGGAATATGCTGATTTTTGCAAAAATTCCCTTCTACTCCCAAATTTACACCTTTTTGTCTTCTTCATAGGCACGTCCATCTTTAGTAAGAATATAATTTTTAACATAAAAATTTGCTTAATATTTGGAGTATAAAAGGAAGACTATAATTAATAAACAGGATGAGATTACAATATGGTGGTCAATCCAATCTCAAACTTTTCAATCTAATCAGTTCGGTCCTAAGCTTTTTGATGATTCACTAATGTAGTTACTTCGGTCAATTTTAGCTAAAAATCACTAATATAAACGCTAGCCCACATCAAGTTGCCAAAAGACTAAGAATTAAAAATTACCGTCGTATATAAATATGTACTTTCCCCCTATATTTCTTCATCTTTTCTTCACCTATTTTCTTCTGTTCACCTCAAATTTCTTCACCAAGTTTTTCTTTCACATTCCACACTTTAAGCTTTCCAACAAAAAGCGAGGCTCTTGAGCGGCACAACAACAAATGAAGAAAATTAAAACGATGATGGCGAAAACATCCGGTCTAGAGGGTGACTGGCCCGGTAGGTTCGTTAACCAATCCTAAAAAACACACCTGGACCAGCAAATACTGAGGACGATACATCGAGAGGTTCTTTCAAAATCAATGCAAGTGGCAAGTTGTTTAATAAAATAATTATAATTGTATATTTATAGTCAAGGTCAATCCTATTTGTATAATCGCTTTGGCTATATTAACCTAACCTTTTGTTTTTATTTATAGAACAAGGTCATGCGATGCACGTAGTCTTCAAGTAGTCTTTTCTTTAACGTAGAAACGATGAAAAATATGAATGGGATTGGCCCCTGTTTCAACTAAATCGTTGGAGAATAATTTAGGGAAAATACCCAAAAGCATGGCTTACTTTTCACACAATGTCAAAGAAAAAACATCTGTGTTTTCTAAAATACTAAAGTACTGCCTCCACACAAAATTCCTACTTCGAAAAGACTAAAGTGGCACTCTGCAAATCCTCAAACCACCAAACTTTCCTATAAACCCTAGGTTTCCTCACCCACAAATTCCCATCTCCCCTCCACCACTCACCAGCGTCCGTGGCCGTCTTCCGCCTCCTCCTCTGCCACGGCGGTTGTCGTAGCCGACTCGCCTCTCCACCACTACCCTTAACTCATTCCCTTGTCTCGCGACACTACATGTGGCGGCCATGGCTGCAAGCTCTAAGCTCTAGCGATAATGGCATGAGGTTAGAGCACGAGTGTATCGGAGATTTCTAATAACATTAATTTGCGTTGCTTGTGATCTATAATGTAGATAGTTTGCTTACACGTGTAGTGCAAAACTATTATTTGTTATGAATAGGGATTACCAAAGACACCTACCTCCTAGTACCCCTCGATAGCTTCCCTACTTATTTTCTAATCGGTATGTTAGCTTGACTTGAACTCTCACTAGACGTTTAAGAGAATCTAAGCACTATAGTTTGTTTTCCTTTCTTCATTTCGAAATTGTTAGCCGGGTTCTTGGCTCCTTAACCTCACTGACAGTACGCAAATCAAAGTCATTATCAATGAAAATGTCTGGACATTAATTGCCATTGATAGTAAAAACATATTCTGTCAATTAATTTTTCTAAACATGCAAACGATGATTTTTAGCAAAAGCTTTCGTAAATCATTGATTTTTCTTTTTCTTTAGAGCCAAACCCTCGATGCCCGCCTCGGAACAAGTTAGTCCTGTGGCTTGCAGCCGCTCTTTCTGGCTCACTACCCTTTTCCCGTTGTCGCCTTTAATATATTCCCTCGTCTTGGACTTTTCTAGAGCAAGCTTTTCAGAAATTTTCCATCCAAAAAAAAAAAGGAAAAATTTCTAATTCATTTTCCAAAATACTATAAAAAATCAAGATTAGGCGTTTTATAATTTTGAAGTTAATGATTTTTTGCGAATTAAACGGAGGAGGTCATGTTACCTGAAGAATATGGAAGCTTGTTGTGCGACCATGGCTGAAGCCCATTCTCGCAGTAGGTCTCCATTTGCTTCTTCAGCGAATCCACGTCCCGCCACTTCTGCCACCTCGCGGTGGCCATCGCTTCTTCCATGGTGTGCACGTAGTACGGATGCCTCGACACCGCCATGTCCGCACCCTCCCGCACGAGCAGCGAGTGGACCATCAGGACCGGATCGACCACCATCTGCAGCTTCGCGTCAATCCACACGCTGAATTTCGAGTTCGGGAACAGCCTGTGCACCAGGTGCTTCGGGATCACCCCGTTCATCGCCGGGTTCTCGTACAGGCGCTCGCCCGCGACTTCCACGATCCTCCACGCCCCTATCTTGCTCGCCGCTCCCGAGTTCCGCGGGATCAAGTTGTGGTTCTCGAGGACTCTCGCGGTGGCGTCGTCGACGAACATGAAGAAGCACACGCTGGCGAGGGTTTGGGATCCGAGCCCTCTGGGCTGGCGGATCTTGTCGTGGTCGTTGAATATGGCGGAGGCCACGACGACTCCGCCGCATTTCTCCATGGCCTCCCTATCTGAATTTCCACGCGAAACGAAGAGGAAGGGATCAATTCAAACCCAATAAATTCCGATTCTTGCTGCAGCATTCAGGAAAGTCTCGATATTAAAATTCTAAATGAAAGGATGCCGACCGATATCAATGGTCAAGAACCTGAAACCAACAACACAACACAACAGAATTCACTGAATTTTCTGAACCCGTTTTCCTCATTTTGTGCGTCTTGGCCAACGTCTTGAGAAACGGAATCGATATGGAACGGAGTACCATAACAGAGAACCAAACAACACAAAAAGAAAAAAAGAAGAAGAAAAGAAAAATTTCCTATAATTTCTGGCCAAGACTCACCGTCCGTGCTGATTGGGAATTCCTTGAAGAATCCACACGGGACTTCGACGCCGTCGTTGCTATGATCGAAATAAGAAAACCGCTCTCGGGCACTGAACGCCCCGCCAAAGTTATCATCTCTGCCCTTCTTGTACCTCAGAGGAGGCGGCGGCAACGTCGATGGTGATGACCAGGAAGAATTCGCGCACAAATCTCTGATCTCCTCGACTGCTTTCGAATAATCTGATTCACCAAAAGGGGGAGAAAAACACGAGATCAGCGGACGATGAGAATGAGACGATCGCAGTTTCCTATCGGAAGATCCCAAACCCAGAAAACGGTTCGACGGGGGCGACCTGAGAAGAGGACGGAGGAGGAGCAGGCGGGGCGGGCGGTCGGGAGGGCGTACTTGTGCTCGCCGTAGGAGGGAGGGTAAGAGAAGAGAGGGGACTGGAGGGGGTCGAAGGGGGAGGACCGGAGGAGGCACTTGGTCGGGGAGAGAGAGGTGTAGAGGGCCAGGAAGAGGGAGGTGAAAAGGTAGAGCAGGGAGAAACAGAGCAGCTTCGATTGGAAGAGGACCGGTGGCTTCCCCATTGGAGTTTCGAGGCTATGGGTTTCCACGCCCTTTTGGCGAATTTAGTGGCAATCATTCCTTTTCTCTTTTCGCTTTATGTATCCCGGAAGAATAATCAAGCGAGGTCGAGTCCTTAAAAAAAAAAAAGGGCTTTTTTTAATGTATTTTATTTGACAGCGGAGTATCCGAGACTCTTTCGACGCTATATTAATTCCACTGGATACGATCGTGGGTAATTTTATTCTGGGTAATTTTATCGGAAATTACATAGGTGGCTAAAGATAATGTACAAATATGACGATTCAAACCCATGTTTTGCTTACCATTTCATAAATTAAAGGAAAGTTGGTAATGTGTTCTGACACATAACTGCCAACTACCGCAAAGCATATGAGTGCTAAACTTTTTTTTGTCGTACCTCCAATTGAATGCCACTCGATTATTGCGTGAATTTCACACGCAACGCATGTTATTATTGAGTCACAACCGCATTGATTATCGAGTGTACAGAACATATTTTGGGCTGTCATGTTATCTGCTTAATTTTTGTAGGCTGATTAATGGTACGCATTTCACCGGAAAAGCGAGAAATCTTTTGAATTAATGGAATGAATGAAGTTTATGGAAAGGTATTCTTTGTTGATTCTGGATAGGAAAATACATGGCTGAATTAAAGGCAATAAAATTGCAAACATTGGAAATGAAAGGTTGCAATAAATGTAAATTGTGTAGGAAACTGAAGAAAATAAAAAGTTGCGAGGAATTTAAAGATAAAATAAAATCATAAACAAACGTGCTTTTATTAATTATGCAAGAGAGTTTACAATGACAACATTGTGGGCTTTTTATATCCCATTTACAATAATTATTAGGGATGAGCACGGTTTAGGTGGGTGGTTCCTGCTTTTGAATCGGAAACAGCCTACTAATTACCGATTCCAAAAAACTAGAACCAAAACTCACACATTAATTCAATGGATCCACCCAAGAACCGGACCATTGGTCGGGTTCGATTCCGAGTGGGTCCATGGAACCAATCCCCAATCCCTACAAAACATGTTCGGCCTTATATTCGAGTTAAATTGCAAGCCATTGAATTTGATTAATGATTGAAAACTATAAGGCAAAATGTATAAACAATACTCGTTAGCTAAAAATTTAATTTCTTCAAAGGTCATGATGTGATTCTTTTAAGGTTTTCCAACGCTAGAGATATATGGAGAATTAAACTCTATGTTAAAAGTCCTAACCTTTATAGAAGTTAAAACATTGATCACGTAATTCATCATTTTTACGTCAACCTAATTTAATAATGGGAATGGCTAAGGAGAGACCAAATTATACTCTTAAACGAGCTGTTGGCTCTTATGGACATCTCCAAGTGGTTCTCTCCTTCCTCTCATTTGTTTATTTTATTTTAATTGAGAAAGCAAGTAAATGAATTATTAGAATGAAAAAAAAAAAAAGTAGGAAGCTCATTACATACCAAAGAGACAAAATTAGTCAATAATGTCCAATAACTACAAATATACATATATGTACATATATATTTGGTTGAAAAATTATAAAATAATTAAGTAATTAAAATGGAATTACCTAATGGACTGGCGTGTTGTTCCATGCGTAGAACTGAGAATTGAAGTAGTACTCACTAGTTCCACTAAATTGGAACCAGGAATCAAACCGTTCCCCATGGGAACCGCCGGTTTCTATTCGATTTGGTCTAGTTGCAGATAGTCTGGTGGGTTCCCAATTCTTTTGTACACCCTTAATAGTTATCACACATGGTCATGGATTTTGTGTGCTTTGAAAACTTCCTAGTGCTATCTAGAGTTATTGAGAAAAGTTACACGTTCTTAGATTCTAGCTACCTTCATCCACAAAAAGTTTGGAGTCATGGGCAAAGTAATAAGGTAGCCTTGTATTTCTGTCGATCTAATGTCTTTCTTTAAGCTCCAGCACTTACCAAAATTTGCAATAGATGACTATCACAAACCATGGTGACTAATGAAATCCTCATCCATACCTCTATAATATCTATTGTCAATGACTTCATTGACGAGTTATCGATTCCTTTTGAATGGTCAATTGTTTTGTTCATTGATTGTCGTTGCTCTGACCTAGCTTTGCTCTCGCCCACAAATCTTGCTGCTTGTAGATAATAATCAAGAGTTGGTCTTTTTTTTTGCCCCTTTCATTGACAGTACGGTACATGTTTGACTCTCGCACCATTACATGGAAACATTCATCCATATGCGCTAGAATTTTATTGATTTTTGGCATTTTCAATATTTTAACTATTCAAAGCACTTTGTGCTTTGTTAGCATTGTGACTTTTCTTAACCTTTCAATTTTTAATATCTCAATATATTAATAGAAAAATAATACTTCCCTTTTTCAATGACAAAAAAAAAAAAGGGTTTTTTTAGCAATGGTTGAATATTGTTTATAAAAGAATAAAGCTTCCTAATTACCTAACTATTAAATATTTAATATTAAAGCGTATTATACATTCTTAAATAATGTTTCTCGAAAAGGTATCTACTTGAAAAGAGGTAACTAACTTTACAAGTAAAGCACTCATGAATAATACAATGTCCTTCATAATATGATACGCAAGATGCTTTATGTAGCATGAATTGTTCTTACTATGCAATAAGATAAGATATTGTATCTACATTTATAATAACAAGTGATATTAGTCTTAAAGACAGTTGCCTCTTTTTACAATCCATTCATTTTAGAAACTTAAAATAGGGAAAATTCCAAATAAGAGCTTGAGGTGTTCTTGTTTTCTCAAATAATGACTTGAATTGAACCTTATTTCAAATAAATGATTTTCTTAAATAAAAGTCTAAAGTGTATCTTATTTCAAATAAGGACCTAAAGTGCTATGTCAATCTCAAAGAATAACATGACCTCACCAACCAATTGAGGGCATTTTCGTCATTTATCCTTTTTATTTATTTTCTTTCTTTTTTTCTATTTTCTTTATTTCCATAAAAAAACTCAAAAAAGGAAAATTTTAAATCTTAAAAAACACAAATAATAATAATAAGTGGGAGGATTGAGGGCATTTTCATCATTTATCTTATTATTATTATTATTATTATTATTATTATTATTATTATTATTATTATTATTATTATTATTAAAAATAAGTGGGAGGATTTGAGGCCAACCCTCTCACCTATGGTGTGGTGACAACCAAGGCCAGCTACCCTCGCCAGATTTGGGAGAAGGCCATGATCCTCTCCCAGATTTGGGCAAGGCTAGGCTAGGGAGGGTCATGGCCCTTGTGTAGTTTTGACGAAGAAAAAAAAAGAAAAGAAATTTATTTAAAAAGTAAATAACGGAAATACCTTGATGGTGAGCATGCCCTTCTTTGAAATTAACATGGTAATTCAAACCTTTTTTTTTGAAATAATGTTCATTTCAAGCCTTTAGGTCTTTATTTAAAATAATATTTACTTCATGCCTTTATTTGAAATTTCCCCCTAAACTATAATAATTTAAAATTTAACAATAATGTTAATTAGGAAGCTTTGTTTGATCATACACAATACTCAGCCTTCGTTGGGAAAAAGTTTTTTGTGTAATAAAAGGACAAGTTTCTAGGTTTTCTTTTAATTGATTGAGATATTAAAAATTGAAAAATTGAGAAAAGCCATGTAGACAATTACATGGCACCAAATGCTCTTAAATAGTGAATAAGACTAAAAGTGATGTCTTTAGGGAAAAAAGGATTATAAGTAACGATGATTTGGAAAAGAAAAAAATCTATCAACCAAAAAATGAAAAAAATCCCATTATTTAGACTCATTTATTTTGTGGAAAATAGATATTTGGAAAATATTTTTCAAAAAATGATCATTTGTATCATTTATAAAAATGAATGAACAACAATTTTTTCCTCATCAATGAAAATGTTAGATATATATTGTTGTCAACAATAAAATATTTTCAGTTGATTAATTATTTCAAGAGATACAAGCAATTGTTTTAAAAAAAATATATTTTCCAAATCATTATTTTTTTTTGCGAAACAAACGGAGCCTTAGTTCATCAACTAATCTCACCTTGCATGCAATTGTTGAGGATATTTGATTGATTCATAAATGATATGTGCTAAAAAAAGTCTTAAACTTTTTGCAATGGTGTCAATGCAATCATAAACCTTTCAATTGGATCAAATTAGTCCAAAACTTTTTCACATTTGGTTAATTGAGTTCATTAACCAATTTTGGCTGGACATTGCTAACATGGATACCAATCATTCTACATTGTCAATGCGGACATAGACATTTCTAAATATTTTTATATTTTTTAAAATGTCTTTTCTTTTAATTTTTTTTTTTCCTTTTCATTTTGGCCATTCCACATTAGCATCAACTATGCTATATAGGATAGCCAATGTCATGATAGTGATTTCTGACAAAAATTAGTTGAATGGACTCAGTTAGCAAAATGTGAAAAGGCTTTAACTCAATTAATCCAATTGAAAAGTTTAAAACTAAATTAACACCGCGGCTTTCTTATTATGTAAATAAAAAGGGGATAGTATTTGGTACATATCGTCAGAAAATTATTCAAAAGGTCACAAACCTATTGTACAATAGCTAATTTAGTCTTAAATCTTTTAATTTTGCTAATTCAGTCCTAACTATTTTGAATATACCAATTTACTCATGAATCTCTAAATGATTTGCCAAACTAGCCCTCAACCTTTTAGTGAATTGTCAATTTAGTCATTCTAGTTAATTTTAACTGGACATCGCTAACGCGGAGTATTTTTTTTTAATATTTAAACAATTTCCCAAAATTTTTATTATTTTTTCTTTTCTTTTCTTTTCTTTTCTTTTCTTTTCTCTCTCTTTTTACACATGTCGGCTAGACAACCGGCCACAGGTAGAGAGCTGGTGACCTCTGCGCCAGCCTTTGGGCAAGGACTAGCAACCCTTGCCAAGCCTTGGGTGAGTGCCATGAAGCCCATGTCAACCAGGAGTAAGGGTCACGCCCTCGCCTCACCAAATATAGCAAGGGTGTCATGGCCCTCGTTGTGGCTATGAGGGATGAGGCAAGGGCTTGGTGACTCTTGGCCAATGGCCGACATCTCCACCGGCCATGTGTAGAAAGAGGGGAAAAAACAAAAGAAAAAATTAATAAAAAATTAATTCAAAAATTCAGAAATATTTCCTTACCAAAAAAATTTAAATGCCTTATCGAAAAAAAATTCAGAAATATTTTTAAAATTTTTAAAAATTATTTATGTCAGCATTGATCGTGCTACATAGGACAGCTAGACTGATTGGACTGCACATTAGTGCTGTCTAGCCAAAATTAGCCGGAATAACTAATTTGGCAATTTGTTAAAAGGCTTAGAACTAAATTGACACAATCGAAATGTTGATAACTCATTTGTGAGTTATCAAAAGGTTTATGATAGAATTAGCAAAATTAAAAATTTAGGACTGAATTGACGGTCATATAATATACTTAGGACTTTTTGGAGCCCATTTTGCCCATTCCATATGTCATATCTTCTCACTAAAATAAGTCCAGGAGTGCTTTATTGAATCATGTAGATGCATCTTAAACTCCGTAGTAAGGTTATTTATGAGGGGACCTTAGGGCTCCGATGATTAAAAAGAAATTCGTGCTTGAAAAACCATTAAAAAAATTTGGAGCTCGTGACCAGACTGTAATTGGTTTCAGATACTAATATAAAAGGTTAACGAAGTCTTCAATGCATTAGATATTTGAAAAACGATAGATTCCAGTCATGATCCTTAAGAGTTAAAGGCCAAAGTCAAAAGACGAAAGGAACAAGTGCAAAGGAGTGACAGTGATAGAAGCCTCAAGATTTTCTGAAAATTGACAAAAGGGCATTTAAAGATTTATAACATTTTGAACTTCATTGTAACAAAATATCATAAGCTTACAGAAAACGTAGAACATCAAAAATTAGAGTACGAAAATATCCAATATCCATGACGTCTGATATTACGAAAAGCTCGAAGCCTTCATGGAAAAGAGGATAGTTAAATATTTCCGACACTTTGGATTTTTTTATGACAAAATGTTGTAAGCCTTTATAAAACATGCTAAATTCATAAAAATTAAGATTTTGAATAGAACTTCCACAGACCACTACTGTGTTACGATGAATTTCCAGAACTCTTTGCAAATCATGCTAAGTTAGAGATATTAAAATATTAATGATGTTATGAAGTGTGTTATGACAAAATGTTGTAAGCCTTTATAAAACATGCTAAAATTTGGAAATATTAACATGGAAGTGTGCAAGAACCCATACTTATAGGGCACCCAGCCCGATTGGGCCCAAGTCGAGCTTGCCGCTGGCCACTTTAGTATATGTGGTTTTTGCTCATAGGTGATCTTAGGCCATCATTTTGGCCCGATTTGAGGAACCCACACGACCTAGGGCTGAACAAGGATAACCTCTAACAATTATTTAATTTTTAAAAATTTATAACAAGATTCTATAAAATGTTTATGAAGTTTTCAACGTACTTCCTACGAAAAAATTGAATTCCAAATACTAAAAGTTAGAGTTAAAGCTGAAAGTTAGAAGATGAAAAATAACTGCCAAGGAGACCATAGGATAGAAAACTCAAGATTCTAAGTTCCTTTGCTTATATTTATGTGACTAATATCTAGATAAAAATAATGATCTTGATCTATCATTCACAAACAAATACATGCATAATTCGGGATCAATTTGTGGAAACGTAAATATCGACACACCTCCAGCCATTAATAAAAATCCATGAATGTGGAAAACCCTAAAACCTTGGATGAATGCACAAAGCTTGATCAATCTGTTGAAGATCATGTTCCAATAGCCAATACCCCTCAAATGTGATAGTGTGTTTTCTATAGTGATGGGGTTTGAATTAGACAACTTGACATTTTTATATCGTTTCTTACATTATGACATCTTCCATCAAAACCATTATAGTAACATATTAACAAGCAAATATCACGTAATAAATGCTAGTAATAAATTAGGCAATAAATCGGAATTAATTCGGAAATACAAAATTGGGATCACATTAGAATAATAAAATATATTATAACATGAGACACCAAATTGAATTCATATCAAATTGATAAAGAGCTTTGTCTTCTTACCAAGACCGCAGAGACTCATTGTCAACAATTTACACAATTGTGGCAAGAGTTGCTCATGCAAAATAGTCTTTCTAAACTTCTCAAAGTCTTCAATAAGTGGCATGTTCGCCTCCTACAAACAGATCATTCCGAGCATATTGACGTCCTCATGTTGTTCACCCTCTATTGGTCAATCCAATGGTCTTTTTAGACTTCTCAAAGTAGGTTGTCATAGTGACTATTTAGATCTGTAATTAGACTACTAGGATGCTAGCTGTGATAGAAGTAAAATAGAATGAAAGCTATTGCTGCGAATATATAAGATATATGGTTTGAAGGGGATATAATGTGGTGCATATATATAAGTGCTACATTAGAACACCCATTTATCATTGAGCCGATCAATATGTCATATATTAAAGGGATTGAGTTTGAGTGTAAGATAGACCAAAAATAGAAGATAGACCAAAAATAGAAGTCAAAAGTTAATAACCATCATGATTCCAACCAATTATCTACAGCGCGGTGCACGCGATTTTTCATGCGACGCCCCAAGCACGTCACGACTAATGTAAAGCCATTGGTGCAGTTTTCTTTTTTGTTTTACCTTTTTTTAAGCATGTGAAAGCGCAACGAACTAAAGTACTCTAGAAATGCATACAAAATTCTACAAACAGGGCAATTTCATTTCTTATGTATAGGCTTAATGTGGGCTGGCCGCAAAATTTAGCCCATGAATAGGCGCTTCCGCCCCAGATTTGATCCATGACGAGCTCTCTGCTATCTTTTATGCTTTGAAATTTTCTCTAAAATTCTATCATTTTTTTATCTTATTTTTCTTTAAAGTTTTAGTAAAACTCTAAAGATCAATCAAGGTGAAACTATCTTCGAGCGTAGTTTGAATTATCCGAAAGAGTTGATAATTTTAGTCCCTCTCTTTGATGAATAAATTAGGTCGTTATAATGCTTAGATATATGTAAGAACCTAAGTGTGTCAATGCTATTTCGAATTAGAGAGATAAACATGAATAAATAGTCATTACTATCTTAAACCTCTTGGTAATCACTAGTAGACTTCGGCTTGATTCTTCACTTTAAGCTTAGGAAAAGAGGAAGTGGGCTATGTGCTTGCAAATTCTTCTATTTATCTAATTTCATTTAATTATTTGATAGAAGTATTAGCTCTTGATTGTTTCTATCTCTATTAAAGCATACTTGCAAGCATTCCACAAACAAGTTTTAAACTATTTAAAACGACTTATTCATCTCCTACATATTACATTGACCTTAACATGACGTCCATTGCTTGCTTTCCCACGAATTATGGACACACCTTAACATCGGGGTTGCATGCTTTAGTTGACTAGTGTACTGCCCATGGCCGAGGATGGTACATGCCGCATGGTCTTTCAGACTAGGCTAATGACCCGAATCGTAACAATAGAATATATGGGTACAATGTGGATATGACATCAAACGTTAAAACCTGCCATGTACTCATAAGTTTTTTTTTTTTTTTTTGGTAAAAACCATGTACTCATAAGTTCCAAAATGTTAAAACGTAGATTTTATTCTGTTGTCTCTAACGCTCCCCTTGAAACCAACTTGGCTAGGCTAGACCTATTAAAATGGGTCATTGACCCATTTCTTAATTCATATTAATGTGTTGAATTGTTTTATGGGTCATTTATATTCAGTAAATATGTAATAAATTGGTTTAGAATGGTAGATTCCAAAACAATATTGGTATTGAGTGGTTTATAATTTATTTAGATCCAATTCACATATATAATTCTCTGCCTTTATTTGATTCCGTACTAGTTCATTTTGTTCTCTCGCTTTTGTTTATGTATAAGTTTTTTTAGATTTAATTAAATAAATAAGTATTTTAGTAATATGGATTGAGTATAGATTACTAGCTTTTTATTACAATGTATTAAACTGATCAATTTGGGTGGGATCATTTTAGTTCTGACCTCATTCATCCGTATCGCGGATTTAGGCCATGATGGTCCTAAGTCCCGTTCAATAGCACTCCCCCTCTTTCCGCCCATCAAATATATTCGAAGGGTCTGGAACGAAACCTGAGGACCAAATTGAGAAAAATAGTTTAAAAGCGGACTGAATTCCGTCGCCGGCGGGTCCTCTAATTCGAAGCGCTCTGGAGAGTTCCGTCTCAGAAATTCTCTTGCGTTCGGAGTCGTCAAACCGTTCGATTTCCCAAATTCACAGAGAGAGAGAGAGAGAGAGAGAGATGGCCGAGGAGGAAAGGAAGAAGCGGGTGGTGGTGGAGTCGCTGGGATGGCTGACCGAGTCCTCGATCATGCCCAAGAAGCACCGCGCCATCGCTGGCGTCGGCGCGTCCTCGATCTTGGAGCTCAAAGCTCAGCTCTACAAGTCTCAGGAGGAGTCCAAGCAATCCAAGGATCTTTCCGGCGGTCCCGACGCCTCCTACCATCGCGCCAAGGTGATCGGTCCCCGCCGATTCCTTCTCGCGCAAAAACTCCGGCGTCGACGCTCGCGCCCACAAGTGCGTCTTTTCCCTCGATGTCTCGTTCGTTGATTCTGATTATCGCTTTTGGTACTTAGGCGTTTCCGATTGGTTGCTAACAACCGGGTTTTGCGGTTTCTTCTAGTTTTGCTGGCGTTTCCCAGCCCTAATTCGATCCATTTCTTCAGATGCGAAACGATTGAAGTATTGCAGTTTGGTCCATCTTCAATCCGAATTTTGATATTAGGGTTTAGAATTGTGGTGGATTGAACGGGAACATGCAGAGATAATTGGGTGCTGCAATCTTGTTCTCTCTGTTATACATTGGAAGAGAATAAATGGGAATTGCTCTGTCATTTGTTATTTTGTCAGGCATTCACCGTATATTGGACGCAGCATTACTGTAAATTGTCTGTGTTTTCAATAAAAACTCCGTCATCTTGGTGGGACTGTAGTGTTTTTTTTTTGTCGGTAAGGAATGGGACTGTAGTGTTTGTAAGTCTAGAAGACTGCATTTTCGTGACTTAAAAAGAGAAGATCCTAGAAAAATCTATTATTTAGTCTCATTATGATGATTCCTCCTATGTAGTTGAAGGTGGTATTCACTTGTGTTTCTTGATTTTCATTCAAGGGACAAGCTTGAGCTGAAAGCTATTACAGATGGTACGAAAAGCTACGAAGCACTAGAGAGGAAGGCTGCCTTATATGATAAGCTAGTTAACGGAGAGCTCTCTGATGAAGAGGACCAGGAAAAATATTGTGTGGATTTCTTTCACAAGAACGTTGAGCAGGATGAGTCACAGCAGCCACAAGGGCATGACATGCCTTCCTCAGAAGTGCTGGAAGATGGGGATAACGAGGCCTCGGTGTTATTTGAGACAAAGTTTGCAGGACCCGGTCGAACAGTTGGAACAATGGATAAGGATGAACATAAGCGTTTTGTGAGGTAGGACTCAACCTTTTTCTCCTTTTTCCAATGCTATCTGGATTGAGGTATTTTCCATGTACAGACCTTGTCATTTTTGGTAAATATCAGCTTGAAAAATGATGAAAATATAACATCCATTCCTAACAATGACAACAATGTCGACAACAACATATATGTTTGGTTTATGCCTTGCATACTTGCTCATTTATTTTATTCATGATCAATTACAGGGAAGTACATGAAGAGGTGAATCAAGCACGAGAAAGGTGTCTGAGGTCAAAATGCGCAGACAAATGCAGGCAGAGGCTCGGCGTGAGAAACTGAAGCAGGCTTATCTTCAGAAGCAGCTGGACAAATTGAAGGCTACATCAGGTACAGAACAAAAATGACTATTTGGAGAAAGACATATCTTGCTTGTGCATGTGATAGATTTCCGATTTGCTTTAGAAAAAAAAAATGAAAACTTCATAAAGATCATCTCAATGTAGTTTTTGCATTATTTCTAGTAATTCGATTTGTACCATTGTCTTGTATTATTGTTTCATCTCATTTTCTTTATCGGTACACATGATTATATAGATTTTCTTTATAACCTACTCATGATGATATAGTAGCATAGTATCCTTATTACTATTGAGTCCAACTTAGGCTCTCCTTGTTGAACAAGTCCATCCTCGCTATCTATTGTGCCATAGCAATCATTTGTGAAAATTTTGAATTTAGAGATTGCTAATCA
Organism: Eucalyptus sideroxylon; assembly: GCA_014182405.2. Lineage (NCBI taxonomy): Eukaryota > Viridiplantae > Streptophyta > Magnoliopsida > Myrtales > Myrtaceae > Eucalyptus > Eucalyptus sideroxylon. The sequence continues at coordinate 11,116,755 of CM024552.2, read as the reverse complement.
TAAACAAGAATGCAAATTTCCATCAAACAATATATTCAGAGTACAATAACACATTTAGAAGATCAATTAAATGCAATGCATTTCTCATGCTCACAAGAAACTCCCTTCACATTGCTCAACAACACTAAGGCTCACAATGCTCACTCTACACACTTCACTAATTCTTCTTTGCAAGCTCCTATAACTTTTTTAGTTTTGTAAACCATGAAAGACTACCTTTATTTATACTAGTTGTAAAATCCTTAGCTCTTGGATAGGAGAGGGCCGCACGGATGTAATTCATGCTTGGACACAAAATGACACATAGCAATGGAGAGCTGAAATTTGATGGCTTTTGATGAAAGCCAAGACCTAGAAAGGTTCCTTTCACATTGTGAATGATCCTCTTATGTTTAGGCAAGTCAGTTCGTCTTTGTTTAAATTCCCCTCAAACCAACTCCTTTTAATTTATCACCATACCAAGTTGTTCCCTAGGTGTTGCTAATCATGAAAAAGACATCCTGATTAACATGGCAGCAATTTGGCATACTGTCTCTATCGATATCATCTTTATTCCTCCCTCAAGTACCATCTTCTGGTCGGTGGACTTCTACATGTTTTATTTGGGCAGAGACTTCTAAGAGTTCAGTTGAATGGTTACACAATTGAGTAGTATCAAGCAGTTAAATCACTTTTTGTAAGTCTCTTGGCATAGTCAAAGCATTAGTCAAGAGAGCAGTCTTGATCTCACCTGCTCATTCCACTCAATTTCTGCAGAAAGTGTTAAAGTCTAAAGTTCCCTTTGGATACCATAGAATATGTTAAATTGCTTGAAAGTGAGGCTTCTTTGATATTGTTACTTTTGATTCCAATGGCAGAGGAGATATTTGGCTGTGTCAATCTCAAGTAGATCAAAATGCAGAGTGTTGATAAATCTTGAATCTTTTGAATATTTTCCTTCAGCAGAGCAGAATCTTACATTAAGTTTTATTAGAGTTTAAAGTGGCTTGCATTCTAGGACACAAAATTCCTAAAAAAGCTTGAATTGAGAAGCCATGTTTTGCACTGCACTTTCAAGTATGAGAATGTTTGAGCTCCCTGAGCTACTTGTGAAGCCTAACTGTAGGTTTACCTTTATCCTTTAGATTTCTGTATCTTATCTCCAGTAATAATAAGTTAATAACCATCAATGCTGCAGCACGCAGCTAGCTTGCTTTTCTGGGGCCTGACATACAAACTGGAATTTGTTGAGCCATAAAATATTACTGGACAATAAATTGAGGAATCTTGTTGTGAGATGTTGGTGCTTTTTTCAGCTGAGGATTATTCTTTAATTTGCACACATACTTGAGATGAGTTTGTTTTTGAATTATGGGGGTTACTCCATGTAAAATTGTTGTCTTAATCACTCATGTGAAAAGGAATTCTTTACACCGATTTGCATGACTTCCAGCGGTTGTAAATTGCAACAGGTGCTAACAGAACATTGACAATTTTTAATTTGGCTGCAAGACTGAACTTATCATCATTATGCATCACATTTTACTGTGGGAACTTTGAGCCAACCATTGAGCTTTCTGTCTCTCTGTTAACCCATCGGGTTTTGTCTATTATGTAAATTCATTTACAGAACAGGGATCTCACACCTTTCTTAGGATTGTTTTCCTAGGGTCAGATCCTGCATTCAATTGCTCAAGGAGTATATTATGTTGCTTTGTAATATGTCATCAGTTTCACACTTCCTTCTACATATATCACATTGGCATATTGGGTTTTTGTTTGGCCCATTGGATTTCTGAAGTCATGGACCCAATGAAGTTCCTCCTACTACTCCCTGTTGACTTGCAATACTTCTTTGCTATATTCCTATATTTGACTTCTTTTTCATCCATGTCATTTATTTGGTGTTTCTTTTGACTCTGAAGATTGGTTATTCTCACATTGGCTTTTTCTTTAACTACTTCTACTACATGTTTTCCCACTCTTCTTCATTTTCTATTCTTCTTTTTGACCATAGAACATGTTGCATTGCATTTTACAGCTTTGTTATTGGATCTGCAACTTTACCATAACAGACTTTTAACTGCAACATTAATCATTCAGTCATTTGTTTTCTCTGTATTTCTCCGTAACTTGATTGCAAGACTGTTGAGCTCCCCCTGCATGTAAGCTTTAAAGTGGTCTCCCTGTGATTGCTTTTTTTGTGTGTTAAAGCTCCTGTTTGTTGGATAGCTTTTCAGACTGCTTTATAGTGCCTCCTCTTCACTTCTCATTAGCCATCTGCATTGTTCAGAGTTTCTTTGTTGGCTAATAGATTTCTATATTTTTGAGTGATGGTGAGTTGGCCACCATTGGTTGGCAGTGATAAATCCTTGATATCTCCCATTTTATCCATAAATCAAATTCTTTTCATGCTGTCTTCCTCTCATGCATTTTCAAGCTGCTGCAATTTCATGTCAGTTTCTTTGGAAAATCAAGAGGAAAGGCTGTCCCTAAAGCCTCATTTTGTGTTGTAGTGTACCCATGTCACAGTGATCTCTCTCAATAGTTTCCTTGACAGCAAAATTCACTTTCCATCTTTTGTTTTCTTCACCATCTACTTTTGGCCCTTTAAATGTGATGTGATTGTTGTTGTTCAACCATTTGATGTTGCCTACAGTTTTAGAGATCTTCCATTGTAATCTGTACTTTTCTGTACAAATATAAATAACCTTGGCCTCTGACCAAGAAAAAATAATAATTTTGAGCACACTTGGCAAAATCCAACTCCAATTGGATAGCTTCCAAGGATTGGTCAATGCCACCTTGTATCTACTCCCAGCCCCTGACTATGTTTGGTCCATTTTCAATGACTCCATATGAGACAGTCCCCAATTGCCTACCTTTCATACTAAATTGTTGTATATAGAGATTGGCGGGGCCAAATAAGGAGTTGAATTTCCATTCAACTATAGATTCAGAGGACGATAACAGACTTGCAAGATCACTTACGGTACAGCACTTCACATACAAATAAAATTCTCTTGGCTTCTCAAAAATGAATTCAGGTTCCTCACAGAAGGGTTATTGTTTCCTTTCTGCATTCTCAGAAGCTTGCATTATAGTGAGGGGCAATGGATTGTGTGCTAAAAGATTGCTGCAACCTTTAGTGAGGTTTTATGGGTGTGCAGAAAGTAAAGGTTTGAGAGTTTTATGGGTGTACAGGAAGGCTCACTCACTTGCTTATTGTGCACTGAGCTCATTTATAAAGAAGTTTGACAGTTTCTTGTGCCCAAGAAAATATAGTATTGCAAGTGATGCAAGTGACTTGTGTGTTACTGCACTATGAAGTAGTTATAGCGGTGGAAATTAATCTTATGTACTGGCCACCAGTCTCCAAATTTGGCAAAAAACAGTTTCATTCTCATTTGAGTTTATCCTAGTAGCTCATCCATAGTTTGGGTAATATATTGTGGAATATCAAAATCTTCGATGTTCATTTGGGGAAGAAGAATGACTAATCCTGGTTTTGTACTGTCTTGTCTATGAGGCCATGGATCATTTCGGTATAGTTCACTGCATATGTCTGTTGAACTGATGGTTTGATGACTTAATGACATAAATAAATGAATAGCTGGAGGAGTTGATGTTTTACAAACAAGATTGAAGAAAAAGCCACTTCTGTCAGACTCATCCACTTTATAAGACGTATGTTCTATTTTGTTCCAGTTTTCTGGGTGTGACGGCACACATGTCAGGCAACAATCGGGAGAGTTAGAGAGAGATCCTTTCCACTTTAGAGTTCTAGGTTTTTTATTCCCAGTTCTGCTTGGAAAACTGTCCTTCGTATTTCTTAGCAAGCTCTTTTTCTTACTTATGTTTGTTCTCTGTAGGTGAGGAGAAGAAGGCATAAAAAATTTGATGATGGAATAGAGAAAAGCAGCTTTCCCCCTTCAATTGATTGGGGTGAACGGACATTTCTCATCTGGAAGATATCAAGCTCTGGCGGCGTCTATGGAACCACCAAATCCCGGTTTGGCAATTCTGCAGATGTCTCGAAACATTTCAAACAGCTACAAGAAAAAGGCACTCACAACGGTGGTAACTAAAATTGAAGACGCCAAGTTTAATTGCACCTGCAGCGACGATGGAAAGCCAAGTCAGTGTACATCTTCCTTCCATTGACGATCTTGATCTGAAGGAACTGCGATTGACGTGAAATGAAATTAGCTTTTAGGGGCAAAGTAATCTTAGTTGTAAGCTGCCTCCAGCTAAGTTGCGCCAGATATCAATGTTTTTATGTTAGTACATGTAAGGTGATACATTTTGAGCGGAAAATGATTGCGTTGGGAAGCATAGCCTGCCTCTCTCTCTCTCTCTTTTCTTTTTCCCTTCGGCCATCTCGCAACCGCCATCCGCCACCGCCCTTCAACGACGTCGCGCCACCGGGTTCGGTGACCTCCCGAAAATGACAAATCAATGAGGTTGACAATCAGAAAAATCTATAGGTAGTTTTGAAGATGACCTATCTGTAAATGAAAGAAAATCACGATGGGCTTTTGGTTACGCAAGAACCCTTCACATCTTTTTTCTTTTAATTTTTAAATAATTTTTTTACTTTTTTCCTTTTTTTCTTTACAATTCGTAATATGCAAGGTCATCCTGGACTGGACCGGTTAGCCAAAAAATAAAAATAAAAACAAAGATTCCTGGCAACGTCAATCGTTCGCCGTGACATCTTTCTCACCCTTGCCGGAATGGTGATTGAGAGTGAATTATACAAGCCTACTGGACCAGAAGCTTCTTGATTTGGGTCTAACGTGGGATCCGCTCAAGGACCTCCTAATTTAGGCAAATATCTAATGCATTTTCCCATCGGAGAAGTAACTTTTGGAAGAGAAACTATGCCTTTTTCAAATCGATGGTCGATTCCAAACTGACTTTCAGTCCATTTCAGCTGTCATTTGGACTAAAGTCCTCAGCCACTGTATGGTTAATTTACATTTCAATTCAGTTTTTCCGGAAGTCTTCTCCAACATACCAATGACCTAACGTCCGGCAATGAATGACCTATAACACAACATTAAAGTATTCGCCCATCAAAGGAGAACGACAAATTTCTGCACTTTGCAACCAATGTACAATATGTAGCATCGCATATACTGTAGACAAAACTAAAGTGAGTAATGCCTCTGAGAAAAGTTCCGTCCCCCGAAAATTGATCTTTCACCGCTGCTTAATGGAACCAAACAGTTCTTCAAAAGAACGCTTCAGGGCATCCTCGCGGGCAACTATCTCAACAACTTTGTAAGATGATTCTGGATGGTTTAAGGCCTCGACAGCAACTTCTGCAACTTGGTCTCTGGAAATAGATCCTTCATAGAGAGTATCCTAAGGATCGAAGAGAAAAGTACCAAGTCAGCTGATTTTGAACAATTTAAGATTTTGCTTAGGAATGAACAAATTTATTTGGCAAAATATTATCGATATATTCTTGGCAAGCAGTACTTCAGAACAAACCTAACACCTATAATCTAACCAATGCTCTCTGTACTTTGACCAAGATGCATTTGGATAGTTGAAAACTTATGCAAGACAAATCAATATCTGAGAAAACAATGAACTTTAAACAGGAACAATAACAGTGAATGGTTCATCTAATCTTTAAATCATGAAGTGCCAAAAGCATTTCTTGCATATTGTCAATTCATGGCCCAAAAAACTGGAAAAGAAAACACCCGGTAGAAATCTTTTCCGGAGCAATGGTTATAATAAGCACATCCAATTGACTGCCACAAGTACTGAATGAAACCAGAACAAAATGTCTGGGTCGAATTACCTCAGGCTCCATGACAATATTACCCTTGGGAGGTTCATTACGCAAACCACCGGGCCTTACTATAGTGTAGTTTATTCCGGATCTCCTGATATGTTGCTCTGCCTGAAGCTTGGCCACTAAGGTGAGACCAAAAACATTGAGGAAGATGTATGCAGGATTGAGTAACTGCCCCATAGCAGCTCCATTTACTAAGATAGAGCTAATTAGGATGAATCTGTTCACTCCAAGTTTGCGGCAAGCTTCAACAAGATTGACAGTGCCAAAATTATCAACCTGCAACAAACAAAGTTTTCATCATTCTCCATTCTCCAGAGAATCCTTGTTATTTTCCCAGGTTAAGGTATGGCATTCAGGGTCTGAACCTGGTAAAGATTTGTTCATGAAGATGCACACAGCATGCATAAAGATATGGATCCATGTAATAATAATCAAATAAAGTCATAAACAAATGACTCTTTCAATTCACCTGGAAATCATTCAAAGATCACTGAGAAATTTATCTGCTATTGCTCGATTAGATGGAGACTTTTGTTCAGGTGTTCTTTTCTCCTGCTTCTTTATAGTCATATATTCAATGGAGGCACAGACATCAGAAGACATGTTCCTAGACTACTAGTTCCTTTCTTTCCCCCATTGTTTTCCTTTTTCCTATTCTGAATATCTTGAATTTCACCATCGATAAACTTTTCAATATACACTAACATAACATTCGACATTTGGACAAAAGCCTAAAATGCGATAGGTGTAGATGTTCAATTCTTAGAGATAAAACCTATCGCATGTCTTCTGCAGTGAGCTGATAAAAAGTGTGACATCATACTAGAAGCATTGCTAAAATTGTACAGCACTGAGCTTTGCCATCAACTCACCTAAGAATAAATAGGTAATAGAGGTAACACTAGCATTGGTTCTTCAAAATTGCATCAAAAGTTCATTTTCCTCCATCAGTAAACCTACCTTCAAACACCAAAACCCCATGGAAGATATCTATTGATACAAGAGATGCATTTCTCACAACCAATGTACCTTCCTTTTCCTGGGAAAAGAAAGAGAAAATGAAGTGGAAAATAATATAAGGAACAGCATCTATCTTCCTTAGTTGGAATTATAAGCAATTGTCTCTTCAGCATTCAGTTGAAGATCTCATGACGTTGACAGCATAAATAACTAGACAAACTTCATCAGTACAAACGAAGAAAAAGCTTGACTCCAAAGGGTCAACAGAAATCAATAAGATGGAGAAACAACCGCACTCAAATACACTACATGACACACTACAAACATGCAAGAGCAATATAGTGAATGCAACAATCGTGACATTATCCTCAACCAACCTTCCAAGGAGCGAACAAATCCCACCCTGGCCTAAACCCAGTGGCACAAATGACCGCCTCGGAGTCGCTGCCAATTGCTTCAGCCAGCTTCTCGGACCCTTCTGTCACATCAGCTTTCACCTTCAAATTAACTCATTAGATTACACTCCTCTTACAATTCGACCAACTATGCGACTCAAAATGCTCATAACACTTTCACACTCGCTCTCTTCATTTCAGCATCCCATTCAAACTCGCTAGCAGCAACCTGAAAGGCCGGCATTGCCTATAGCTGAAAACCCAATTTTCGCAGAATGGCACCACAATTTCCCCCTATACATTGCTAATTCTTCCAGACCTTCAAAAGGGCCAAAAAAAAAAAACCCACGAATCAAGAAGAGCATGTAAGACTCACAATCTGAAGAGCTGGGTTGTTCTGGGGAAAGGCCGTCCTCGCCCTGTCGACGTCGCGGACCCCGGCCTTGACGGCGAAACCCTTGGCGAGCAGCTGGTCGACGATTCTCTTGCCTGTGGCCCCCGTCGCGCCGGCGACGAAGACTGTCTTCGCCGGGCCCGCATTGGCCTCGGCCTCGGCCTTCCCGGCCGCCTCCTCTGTTATCTCACTGCCCTGCTGCATCATCTATCACACACAGAGACAGAGCGAGAGGAGTGAGAGCTGTGTGGCTTTCGACAAGGAGGCAGGGGCACTTGGGCATGCGTACCTTGATGGAGTTGAGGGAGACTGAGAACGAGGGTGATGACGATCGTGGCTTAGCGAGAGAGAACGAGAAGGGAGACGACGGAACGAGAAAGGGAGAGGCGGTTGCTCTGAGACTGAGGATGGAAGAACTGGCCATCCTGGTTTTGGTTTTGGGTAGGTTCGATGTGATATCTCTCTGCGAAAACCGAAGTAAAAATTGCGGCCACAAAAAACTCCCTACTCCTCCTCCACCACTCCTGCTTTTGCCAGTTTGCCAGCAGCAAAACTGGCATGTGAGGAAAAGCTGCTCAATTGTCCAAAAGGAGAAGGTAAGGGCGGTTAATTATCCTGCGTTCCGTCGCCTCCCTCTCCACACTAAAATTATTAGAGACTTTAAATGTCATATTATTAATGAGATGATACAAATAAGAAAAGGGAAGGGAATCTCTCTATATATAAGCATTTTCCTAAAAAGATTCTATTTTCTTGTTTACCAATTATCCACCTTAAATATAAAAATTCTTCAAGAATAATGTAAGTTTTGCATGTCATCCATCCCTATGAATATTTTAGAGTATTTAAAAAATCCTAAAACTTTAGAAACTTAAAGGCTCACCTGGTTTTTTTGGATCATCTTCGATCCATCATGCATTAAAAATCTTTGGACTATGACAATGCAACTAGATAATGAGAGAATTGAGAGTGTAATTGAAATCAAGTGACTAGAGAAAAATTATGTGGACAATGTTCTAATATGAAGTTGATTGTTCGTGCACAATCTAATTAAGGGTAAACAAGATGCTTGAGTTAAAAGAAAATATCGTATTGCCAGCCACAACGAGATATTTCACAATACAAATCATGAGAATAGTTTTTAGAAAGGAAGGCCGACCTATTGTATCAACTCGAAAAGTATCTCATGATTCATAACCAAGCCCAATCAGTTTGGACCACAACAAATAGTAAGAGAGCAGGGTTTCTAAATTATATGTGCCTGTTAATGCTACTTCGTTAGCTTTGATTGCCGGAAAGCCTTGATTGGTGGAAGCAACATATAGTGAAGTGCGTGATGTGCTTTGTTGGTCAAGCCTCAGTCATTCATGAAAGACTTAAGGAGAGGCGATGATAATTAGTGAAATGCCAAGAAGCGACGAAATAGCCTGCAATGAGGGCGTTACTGAAATTAGGTGAGGAAAATGTCACGATCCGATTTTTATCACTCAATGAAGGCATGGAAGTGAGCTATGTTATATCAGAAGAAGCTTGACAAATGTGATTGGATGATACGACCGCATGGTGAGTGGTGTCGCAAAATTTGTGTTAGGAATCAAGTGACGAAAGGAATATCGTGTGAAAGTCATCTAAAGGTGTGATTAGCCAACTATCACATATAGATTGATAGTTGAGGCTACTCTATATTCGCAACAAGCTGCAATATTGTTAAATTAAGTTGCATACCCTACCCCTACACAAGACACAAGACCATTAAGTTAAAAGTTGGTCACAATGAGGCATTCCACAATACTGATCAAGGGAAATGATCCTTAGAAAGGAAGGGTAACTTGGTGCTTTGACTTGCTGTGTATCGCACGATGGAGGCCATTTGGCTAGGACCATGAAAGAGTGAACCTATTGTTGTAGGTGTTGAGAAAATGTTAGTTGTAAATCCTGGTTTTAGCGTGATTGTTAAGGTAGAAATGTTAATTCTTTAAATAAAAAACGCATGCAAATTTGTACATGTAAGCAATAGAAGCTCAATGGACGAAAGCAAGAAAATAAATTCTTTTTTCTATAGCCCTCTTCTCCATTTGACGGAGTTTCACCTTTGTGCCAGTGGGCCCAAACACCCATTTTGGTGGGCCCGAGCACTTTCAAATCTCTTGGACTTTGGGCCCAAACATCCATTTTGACGAGAGTGGGCCTCGCCATTTCTATTAAGGTTCGGCCCCAAACACCCGTTTGAGCGGTTCCGAGCTTCAAAGTCGGGTCGGGCTGAACGGGGGATGTGATTAACAAATCAAAAACTCGCATCAACCAGTTTTCAGGCATTGCAGACATCCACCGAAAACATTAGGCATGAAGGAATGTATTAGAAGCGATTTGCAAAAATGCTAGTGAATTCTCAAATAAATTCCTTAGCAAGCAATTCTCAAATAAATTCCTTAGCAAGAATTCTCAAATAGGTCTCTCTCAAAATTATATCTTGAACTAGATTTTTTTGCTCCCCAATCATGCCTGAAAATTGTGTAGTCATCATCTTTTTTATCCCGGTCACCTCTCTTGCAAACTTTTTTGTTCTTTGAAAATTGAAGGTAAAGCAGCCAAAAGCAATGACTAAAATGGAAGAGCCGGAATCGAAAAGAGGATTCTTTAATTCTTCCTCTCATGCAAACCTTGCACAAGACTTTCATCTCACACAGCTTTTAAGTGATAGAATAAAAGAACTCATCTTCTTTCTTTATTGACTATCTTCCTGCGTATGCATTAGACCAAATCCATTCTATTTCTAAAAAGGATTATTAATCCTCAACTTTTCAATAGATCCAACCAAATCCAAAGAACTAGCACGCATGCAACTACTTAGTTTTACATTATTGATTTATTGCTCCAAAACTTAATCTCTTGATAATTTTTAATTAAATACAATAAGCTACGTATAATATGGATTCCCGTTCATGTTTTGAACATTTAGATTCAAATTTACTTTAACTGAAATGTATTACTTTTACCACTACTTTCACAGTTATACTAAACATAGATTATATCATTATAAATTAAGTTCAAAACTTGGCTTGCGCATATCTTGAATAACTCAATGAGATTAATTTTGCAGTGTAACAATCAGTCTTCTTACGATTTCATTATTTACGATAGATTATTTCGGAAATATTAAAGTTTGTGAATAGTGTCAAAAATTACTTTAATGCCTTGATGAAAGATGTAAAAATGACAAGGATTAGTAGGCAATACTGACATAGAAATCTAGTCTGTAAATTAGTTTTCGGACAAATCTATTTTAGTAATCATTTTTCTAGAGATTTTTTATGCAGAAAAAGGGGGAAAATACTCCCCTCCAATATCTCAAAAATTTCATCCTACGGCATTAGCAATCAGATATTTTTCGTTACTTATGAGATGCTCACGACCTGATCTTTCTGCTATATATGCTGCATTTTACCCAGACCACTTGCTTCTGATGTAGCTTTTAGAGTCTCTGCCGGTTGCTGATGAAGCAGACATTGCTTCTTTAAGTCACGGAAATTAACATGAAGAATCGACCCAATGACTGTGCATAATGTACTTTACAAAGAAGAAACGGAGCCTACATTTTTCCCCTAGCACCTCAATGGCCCGTAGAGCAAAATGACACAACACTTCTTTACATCAGCAAGCAGGCGTGCAAACCAAAAACATTGATAAATATACCATGACATAGAATAACGACCTTCAATCCTTTTAATTTACAGTGACTGAACAAGGGATGTACCACTCTTGGATGACAGTAACTACCATGGAAGGATGAATAATAAATCCACTTACAACGAAAGATAATACTGGAAGCTCTAAAAGCAGTATGAAGGTAATGAACAAAAAGATTAAGCCTTCAACAATATGGCATTTTGCTTTAAAAATGGAGCTGGCTGGACAGGAGCTAATGAGAAGCAACTTGCAGATGAAGATGAAGACAGGATGGTCCGGAATTTTGGCACCACAGGTGTTTCCCTCTCTTAACAGTCAGCTAATAACCATGTGCACCACGTCACCAATTATCATCACTCTGTTCTCACCTTCCAGTCGCTGATAAAATGAAAATAGTCCATTAATCACATGACATCACAATAGCAAAATCAGAGTTTGGACTAGAATATAAATGAATTCATGTAAAATGCATGGCATTTGAAGGCCTTCAAACCAATGGATTGGGTGCAAATAGGTAAATGACTTTTCTCTACCTGCAAAAGTGACATTATCTGTGTGCTTGAGAAGGGATTAGTTGCAATCCCATTGATGATTGTCTCAAGTTCCACAATTGATATGCTCTCCAAGCGGTTCACTCGCATATGTTGACCAAATATAGTATTGAATGCTTCTATTCTGCAAAGAGTCAAAAGGGGGCAAAATTGAGATCTACACAAGCAAAAAATCAACGCCCAAAGAAACATCCTCAATGATACCTTTCTTGAGATAGGGTTGCAGGTGGTGCTGCAGGCACGTCATCTACTTCCATTGCATCAGTTGAGCTAACCAAAAGAAAGGACCAGGGAATACACAGAAGATCGTAAGTCCGGCCACATCAGTGGACAGAAGATCACGAGAAAGGAAAGAACCGGTTGAAAGCGAGCTGACAAAGAAATTCACTATACTGATGCAGGGAAAAGCTTTACTATTAACCCACTTGGATTTGCAGAGTAGGACCTTGATCACTCAGCAAAACAAGAACAAAAGGAAAAAAGCAAAACACCTATAAAAGTTGTATTCAGCAGTGAGCTACATTAGCTCAATACAGAAGAGACAGTTAACTCTTCTGAATGATAACAACCTAAAATGCATCAGATGGTAAACAAGGATTGACAATTTGGCAACCTCAGTGACTACTTTCCCCAAATTCACCAAAATTCCCAAAAAAGACTACAGTATCATCAGAAGTGCTCAGTAAAAACTGAAGAACCACAGGCCTTTCAGCATAAAAAAAAATTCCTAGATATAATTGTCCAGACTGCAGCTAAAAATCTAAAGTAGTTTTGGTCCTTTGGAATAAAATAATGTGCAGAGTTACTGTTAATTCTCCCTTTCACTTGAAGTTTATTGGACAATAGCAATCTTAGACCAAATTGGAACCTAATTAATCCACTTTTTTTGTTGATGGGATCAAATGGTAGAGTCAGATATAAGGGGTCGTGATGTAATTTAGCAATTCCATTTCGATACAAGAGGAAATTCTGCAATATGGAAATTTTTGTGCAGTAGCAGAAGCAAACAAAATAAAACCCATTAAGAGAAAAGCAGACCATGTATTCTTACCCTGCTACATTGATGGTAGAGCCGTGATCATCTTCATTAGTTTGACCAGCATGTCGATCAGCCTGGCGTTTTCTCCCCATTCTCTCTCTCTTTCTTGCTCACGATCTTCCATATCGGTCAATTCTTTGTGATAAATAGCAAAATTTAGTACTTTTAGTGCAGCTTCCACATCAGACTTTGTAACCTGATTATACATAAAAATGACCCAGTTATTCATATAACAAACCTGCATAATGAATTAAAATGAACAAATTCAAGTACCTTTCTGCTCAATTTAAGCTTGGCATGGGCAGTAGATAGACGTATAATGGTTTCTAAAGTTCTTGCTGTGATTGGCAGAGTTCCTCCAGTCTGCAGAAGTTAGGAAACCCAGTAAGTCAAGAAAATAAATTATTGACTCCCCAAATATGAGATTAGTAGAGGTGTACCTGTGCATTCGAACTGGCATTGCGGAGCTCTGCATATGCAGTAGCTATGTGTTCAGATGCCTGCAAAACTAAATCATGAGAAGAGAACCTCACATTTCCGTAATATCAAAGTAGGCTAAAATACCATGGATACTTGGCACTCATATCTCAAGCCACTTTCATTCCATTTACAATTGATTAACAAAAAATAAATAAATTAAAAAAAAGAAGAAGAAAAAGAATCATCATAACCTCATCTGTTAGCTCTGGCTGAATCCTGTGTTTTGCATAGTGGATGTATTTTTTAAGGAACTTGACGGTGAGAGAGTCATTCTTTTGACGCTTTCCTGTTTTCCTTCCATGAAGCATACGGTTATACTTGACAAAAACAGATGATTCAGCATCTGCTTCATCCTCCCTCCCATACCGTGAACTTCCATCGACTTCACCTATAATGCAAACATATATCAATGACTAAAAGTCTAGAATCACAATTTCTGCTTGTATGGATCATGACATTTACCCCCATCAAATGTGGAACGGTATCGGTGCATGCGCAAGACATGGTCAGAGATTAGACGGTCAATATCAGGGTCCATTTGATCCAATACAATGAAAAGTAGATCAAAACGAGAAAGAAGAGAATCCGGAAGGCCAATGTTCTTTGTAGGAGTCAAAGATCGATCATACTGCAGGAAAGACAGCAAAATGGATTTAGTCGGAGGATGAGTTGTCAACATACATCAAATACTGCATTGGTGTCAAAATCCATCCTATTAAGAATTTAGCAACACATGCACTCTTACAGTTCCATATATGGGATTGGCAGCAGCTACCACACTGCATCGAGCATTCAATGATGCATGGATACCAGCTTTGGCTATAGTAACAGTCTGCTGCTCCATGACCTCATGTATGGCAACCCGATCTTGGTCATTCATTTTGTCGAATTCATCAATACAGACAACTCCTCTATCAGCAAGAACCATTGCACCAGCTTCCAGCCTTCTTTCCCCTAATAAAAACAAAGCAATAGCATCAATGAACTCATCACATGATGAAATGTGTTTGATAGGTCTTCCAGATGCATTACCTGTTTCTTGATCAGACGTAACAGCAGCTGTCAAACCAACTCCAGAAGAACCGCGACCTGTTGTTGATATGGCCAATGGTGCAATATTCATGATGGCTCTTAATAGTTGAGACTTAGCAACAGATGGATCACCAACCATCATCATGTTTATGTCACTAATAGAAAGAAATATGCAATAGTAACTCAGAAAGCATGAAGATGGGGACTAGGGGCCATGCCTAGTATAGAAATTAATGCCAAATGAAAATCAGATAATACTCACCCTCGTAGATGGGTACCATTGTTCAAGTTCTTTTCAACTCCACTAAGCATCAGCAATATCACTGCTTTCTTTATCCACGAGTGACCATATATAGAAGGTGCCAGCGAATTGCCAAGTAGATCAAATGTATCATCTCTCCCTGCTATCTTTTTAATGTTTTTTAAGTCCTCTGGAGTGTAGATTGGTGCATTTGCCTCTTTATTGAGAAGGGAAACATTGTTAGCTACCAGGACAGTCCTGCAAAATAATTACTTAGTCAAGCCTACAGAACACAAAATGGGAGCATGAGAAGTTCAAGTTGGAAAGAGTGACAATGAAGCTTGCTTGAACACCTAATATTTACCTGAATACTCCATTTACACCGCCCTTGCTTTTCCCAGGGATGGCTTTGTATATCCCTACAATAGCCACACGGTCTCCAGGCTTGCAACAATCAACCAAGTCATCTTCCACAATTATATCCACCGTTCGTGGAAGTTGACCAGGAGCAGAATTTTCAGGCATTTCTTGCATTGAAAGGGTCTGATGATCCTTGTATTGACAGAGTCCATATTCCGTAACCAGTAAATTACCATTCTCATCCTGAAAAAACAGTTTCATCATAAAAGGCCCTTTATAAATCATTAATAATAAGCTTTTCAAATGGTATAGGATTTACCCTTGTTGGATAGACAGAACCTGTGGGCAGACCCATGTTGGATGTTATGTCTCGATATTCTCGTGTAGTGAACTTCTCAGTTGAGGGGCAGAAGTGTACACTCTTTACCACCTTTGGTCTCACAAGAGAACCTGAAAAGAGTATTTAGTTATGATACTCCCAAATATGCAAACTTGGTGGAAATGCATCTGATAGCATGTTCATATGTGCAATTGAAATCGAAGAACACGTTTGTACATATAAGGGCCAAATTTTGGTAAAACAATTATCATAATGTTGAGCCATTACACAAGAAATTACGTTCACTGTGTAACCTAGTTGAACATATGAAGTATGCATCCAAGAAGTACAGGTCCATACAGTCTTGAGCAGATGGATAACATCCAAAACCACGTATGGATAACATCCAAAACCATGTATGAAGTATCTGGTACTTTTAATGCATTCAGTTCATGAGTAGTTCCATCTTAAATCATCTTCACTAATGTCCAAAACTTCAGAAGTTGCATGGGAAAAGTGTGGAGCACAGTCTAGGTACTGTGGGATTCATTAAGCCAAGTAATAAACAAAGCCAACTTAGTGCCCAGTGAAACAATCATGTAAAGAAAGGTACCAAAGTAAAGACTGCAAAAACAAAGGCTATGTCAATGCCTCATATGCAGCATGTCATGATATTTGCTAACCAATCGAATCACTTATCTTCATGTCTGAACCTCTAGAATGTCTAATGTCAGAGAATCAACTATCAGCTTCAGCTAGGGAACCAAGAAATTCAAGTAAGAAATACGGGAAAGAAATACCATTTGGGTAATATTTCCAAATGATAGAATTATATGGGCTCTCGAAACCTCAAGAGGAGTTTGGTATCCCACCCTCAATGAAAGCAACAGTAAGAACAACAGTCTTAGTCAAGAGAACATACATTTAGTCACAATGCCCTCAACGCAGACCATAGAGCCAATGTATTCGGAGAGAAGCTCCCGAGGAGTGACACGGCGAGAAACAAAGGGCCCCTCAAAGCCAACGAGAACAGTCTCTCCTTCCTTCAAGTACTTCCCATCGATTCTGTGAACCAGGTCAGTGACTGCATCGGAAAATGCTTGCATGTATTCACCAGGGTTTCTTAAGATCCTGAAAAACAATACTATAGATGATCAATTAAATAATCAAGTAAAACGGACATGACCTCATCGAAGTATAAACACAATTTGAGGATAAACACAATTAATTCGAATGAAAACCCTAAAATGGCCAAATTAATTGGATGCATAACGCACTGGAGAGCTTTAGCTCCTAAGAGGAATCAAAAAATTAAACGAACAAAGCCTAATCAATCTATTTTCATTTACGTTCTTTCCATCCAAAATGATAATTCGAACCCGACAAAAAGACAGTCATCCGAATCAGCCCCCCAACACGCCGACAACACTCGATAAGCTATCCTTGGCCCGACTATAACAGACGACTCTGAAATGAACGAAGGAAACCAACCGGGGCGCCAAGTCGCGGAAGGAGTGCAGATCGGAGATGTCCACGACGAGGCGGCGGCGCTTGTGGTTGATCATCGTCTTGATGTCGTCCATATACATCCTCCCGACCTGAAATCACGGAGCAAAACCCACCCAAAAAAAGAACAAAAGAAAATCGATTCAGTCCGACATCGCTTCGACGAGATACTGCAGCGAATCGAGGCGAAGAAGACAAACCCACATCGTTCTCCAGGAAAGCCAGCAGCTCGCGCTTGTGAGCCGCCCGCACCTCCTCGCTGACGTCCATCGCTCGGAGCTCGCCTCGTGAAGTCCCGTCCGGCGAAGAAGAAAGAACGCGAGAGAGAGAAGAGAGAGAGAGAAGTAACCCTAATTTTGATGTGCTTTGCCCCTTTTCTGCATCGAGGTCGGAGATGGCGGGAAACAGAGGGGAGGGCGGGGACGGGAAATGGCGGGAAACTGGAGTAGAGCCCGGCACCATCTCACGTGCGTCACGTGACTGCCCTGTCGTGGTAAGCAGCCTTCCGATTTTTTTTTTAAAATAGAGATTTTCTTTTAGTGAGAGAAAAATAGAGAATTGATTAACTAATCTTTTGAGAGAAACGGTGCCGTACCGCGGCTAATATTTTCAATGAAATCGAATACCTATTTTGCTCGGTGAACGGAAAATCTCACTTGAGATTTGCTCAAATGTCGAAAAATAAAAAATAAAAAGCAAGGGGAAAATAGTCTGAAGAAAATTAAATATATGAATATAGTACTGCCAAGAAGAGACTGTTAAACTTATTAAGAATAAGAATCAAATTTCCAAAATATAAAATAACGTTTTTTTTTTCACACTGATGAAGATGTCATTGTGCATTTACATGGCTTCTCATTTTCACGTGCAACTTGTTATTTTGAATTTTCAAGACTCAGCTAGAAGGATTATCACGGTTGCTGGACACCCGAATTGACTTAACGGGCTCCCTTTTGATGTCACGTCTTTTATGAACGCAACAAAAAAATGCACCCGAGCATTTCTTCCCTACATTTTGGAAGCTATGCGGACCTATTTAATAACTGGTGTAAATAATTTATACATGTTATTTTCGTTCTTTTGTTCACTTGAGATTTTCAAAACCTAGTGTTCTTTCTAAAAAATTTCTGACACAATACAAAAGTACAATAAATTCTGCAACCATATTATCTTCATCTATATATTACAAATAAAGTGTTATATAATAGATTTGATTTGAAATAATATTCCCATGGATTTTTTTGGCTTGAATAGTATCCTCGGATTTATTTCATTTAAATGCATCAAAATATATCTAAATCAACAGTTTCGATTGCCCATCTTCCTCGAATTGCAATATGTGGTCATTATTGCATCGTCTCCTTGCTAGCAAGGCTAAAAAATTAACATTTGAAGTCATATTCAAATGTTTAAGATTGTCAGTGCAATTTTCCCAAAAAAGAATATTTTTAGTTAAGGTTAATATTACAAAAAATCTTAAATTAATACATTTATGAGAAATTTACCCTGAATTAATTTTGTTGACCACCAAAAATTATAAATCAATATATTTATGACAAATTTACCATCCATTAATTTTAGCTAAATTGAATTAATATCATAAAAAATCATAAATTGACAAACCGGAGGTAAACTCCAAATCGGTACATTTATCAACTATCATGTGTTAATCCGCTTAGTAATTTGACAGTAAAATTTAACAAAAAATAACGAATAATAAATTTATCATAGGTATACTGGTTTGAGGTTCTTTTGTGATCAAAGATTATTTTGAGATAAATTTGTTATAAATATACTAATATTTTTTTACCAAAAAGAAATAAATAAATATATATATACACACACATACACTAATTTAGGGTTTTTGTAAATATTAACCCTTTCTTTTATTTATTGAATTTCAATATCCAGCAAAGTAACTAGAGAGCTGGCGGTTCCCTCCCCGATATGCCCATTTTAACTATCGAAAAGTAATTAAAGAGACCGATCGAGGATGTGGAACTTAGAGGAAGATGATAGCTCCTGACAATGGGCACACCTAACCAGAATAATTATAATATGGTTAATTAGCGTTACTTTCATTGTCTGTAAAGAAAAAAAGTCATAAAAATTTTCAAATTATGTCAATTATGACATATTTAATCTAAATTTTTTCGTGACATTAAAAATCATAAATTATGCCCGCCATGACATATTTATTCTAAACTTTTTATTGTGATGTAAAAAATCCAATACTTATATATATGATGTTCCATTAGATATATTTTTAGCCAAGATAATGTTGTTTTTATTTCATTCAAGTCATGTGGGCCCATGTCAACACTGTTTGTTTTTATGGTGTCCATGTAAATAGACTTCTAATGATTTTTGTTAATCGAACTTTGACAGAGTGTAAATGTGTCATACAACTATAAGTTTGAGATTTTTAGCATAAAAAAAAAAGAATATTAAGATAAATGTGTCATAGTAAACATAGCTTAGTTTTTTTTTTTTTTTTATTTTTTTTGGCTTTTGCCCAATTTGTGAATGCATTGGTTGCCATCAAACCATGTAGGACATTGATGTCTTTTTGTGTTTGGGATAATAGAACAAACAACCCTAAACTTTTGTTTAATATACAATGTCTTCTATGAGTTTTTAATTTATGTAGTAGTGATCCTAAACTTTGGCTCAGTCTACAATATTGTCCCTAAATTTTTTATTTATTCATCATAATCCTCAAATTATTTGTAAATATTCAATATAATCCCTAGATTATGTTGAAAAATTTAACTTCCAAAGACCACATTAAACATCCTACCAAAGTTCAATGACTAAATTGAATAAGTGAAAACTTAGGTACGACACTGCATGTTAGATCAAAGCACATGGACCATTCCATGTCATTTTTTTCTCTCTTTGGTTTTTAAGGTTTAAATGATGTTGGCGTGACTCAAGGGTGGTTGCGGGTTTGTTCTTCGTTTGTTATGCAACACCGCGCGAGAAACCGCTAACGAGGGTTTCAAGAGCTCAAACAAGAGTCAGATCCTTACCAACTTTCACAGTTGAAATCGTCTGTTCGATAGTTGTCCGACTGCTAACAAACATGAAATTATCAAACGGAAGGACGAAAGATAGAAATCTCAGAACTTAACCGTTGAAACCCTCTCTCTCTCCCCCCATTTGATGTATGTTTCTCTTTGACGAAAAAGAGGGTTTTCGTTTCCGGCCGGAAAAGCTTCATACCTCTGGAGTTTCCAGGACCGAAGACTAGGGTTTCCACGGCGAGATTGCAATGAACCTGAGTAGGCATCTGGACAAGACCGGCGCCTGCTACACAGAACATGTGTTGCACTCTCATGATATCTGGCGAGAGCCGGGCGCCCCCCGGCTATCCGTCTCGGTGTTCCTCAAGCAGCTCGGGATCACCATCTTCTTGTCGCACGCCCTCATCTTCGCCCTCAGGCCTCTTCGCCAGCCTCGGATTGTCGCCGAGATTCTCGTGAGTACAAAAGTTTTACATGATTTCAACGTACGTTCTTTCTGGTTGCTGATCCGATCTCGTTTTCTTGCTGCAATGTAGTGTGGCTTGCTGATCGGTCCGACCGCGTTCGGGAAAACCAAGTACTTCAAACATGTCTTTCCGGAGAGGAGTTTTGTGAAAATCGAGACGGTCGGATATCTAGGCCTCATGTACCATCTGTTCCTCGTTGGGCTCCGGTTCGACTTGTCTGCGTTGGCGTTGATCGGGAAGAAGGCCACCTCAATCGCGCTGGCGGCCTTCTTCCTCCCCGGGATAGTCGGGATATGCACCTTCTACATGGTGACCAGCTCCCCCGGTGCCGGGGATGCCGATGAGCTCGGTGGCATGTTCTGGGTCATAGCCCTGACGTTCACGGGGTCGCCCGTCCTATCGGAGATCCTCGCGAGCATCAAGCTCCTCCACAGCGACATCGGGAGGACCGCGACAGCTGCGGCCGTCATCAGCGACGTCTGCGCGTGGGTCCTCATCATAGTGGTGATGCCGATCAGCCTCGCGGGCGAAAAGATCTATTATGCGCTCACCGCTATCATCGGATTCATATTGGTATGCCTCTTCGGATTTCGTCCGGCTCTCGCGTGGATAATCAGGAAGACTTCCAAGGAAAGGGATTATAGCGACCACTACGTGGTGATTATCTTGATCGGGGTCTCAATCTTCGGGCTGATCACGGACATCATCGGCACGCACGCATTGGTCGGCGCCTTCATGTTTGGATTGATAATGCCAAACCGCGACCTCGGGTCGAAATTGGTACTCAAGATCGAGGAATACGTGGCCGGCATTCTGTTGCCGTTCTTCTACGTGGTGTGCGGAATACGCGCCAATCTGTGGGAGATCGAGAGGCTGGAGGATTGGGCAGTGACTGTTTTTGTGATATGTCTAGGATGGTTGGCCAAAGTCCTGAGCACCATGGGGATATCCATGTTCTTCAACATACAACCTAGGGAAGGTGTTGTCCTAGGACTGCTCATGAACTGCAAGAGCCTCTTGGGTTTGGCTCTGCTTGATGTGGCCTGGGACAAAGGGGTAAGTAAGATTCTTCTCATGTTCTTCCTTTTTGTTTCCTATATCCAAACCCCAATTTGTTCTGAATTTTGAGTGGATACTATTTAAGAAAAATGGGTCAAGTCCATATTGATAAGAAACATAAAGTGTTTAGTTTGTAAATCATGCAAACTGAGTATGTTTTGACAACGATGACTTACAATCGGTGTTGGAATTCAAATTGAGTAATCGTTCAGAGATCGTCAGTCCATATAATTAATATGCTGAGTAATAACTTCTCTTTCGTCGAATAGTATTGGAATTTATCTTCCATAAAGCTTGAATCGCCTCTTCAGTAGCATTGGATTATTTTTTTTTTCTTTAAATAGCACAAAAATACTATCTATCTCGTGCACTCCATGACAGACTCTACTTGCTTGTTGTGATCACTTGTGATTTTAGGCCTTGAGCACCCAGCACTACTCGATCATGGTGCTGGCTTTCTTGATCATGACAGGCTCGGTCGCGCCACTCATCAACGTCGTCTATGGCCCGACCAAGCGGTTCATGCACTACACGCTCCGGTCCATTCAGGCAGCCGGGTCCAACACTGAGTTCCGGGTCCTCTCGTGCATCTACTCGACGCGCCACGTCTCGCCCATCGTCAACCTCCTCGAGGTCTCTACGGGCAACATGCGCTCACCCTTCACCGTGTTCGGGCTCCACCTCGTCGAGGTCACGGGATGCGCCTCGGCGACGCTCATCGTCCACGACCCGCACAAGCCCAGCAAGTCCCACCTCCACGACTCGGCGCAGTCCGAGCACATCATGAAGTCCTTGGAGGACTTCGAGTACCAGAACCGGTCGGCGTCGGCCCAGCTCCTGACCATCCTGTCCCCATACGACAGCATGTGCGAAGACGTGTGCGGCCTCGCCGAGGACAAGCGCGTCTCGCTCATCATCCTCCCGTTCCACCGCCGGCCCACGATGGCTGGGGCCATGGAGGACGCCGAGCTCGCGTTCCGGCCCATCAACCAGAGCGTGCTCGCGAACGCACCCTGCTCCGTGGCCCTCTTCGTCGACCGTGGGCTCGCGGCAATGCGGCGGACAGAGTCGAACCACATCGTGACCCGCCGGACCGCCATGCTCTTCATCGGGGGCCATGATGACCGTGAGGCGCTCGCCTACGCATGGCGGATGGCGGGCCACCCTCCATCAGCCTCACGGTGGTGAGGTTCCTCCAGGGCAACGACGTCGTGGACATCGAGCTCATGGAGCTCCAAGAGCGGCATGGCATCCTGACCATCATTTCCGACGTGGAGAGGCAGAAGCGGCTCGACGACGTCTACATCGCCGAGTTCCGCCGGAACAACTCAGGCAATGAGTCGATAACCTACCGCGAGGTGACGGTGAACAATGGGAACGAGACCGTGACGGCCATAAGGGAAATCGAGCGCGAATTTGAGCTGTACATCGTCGGGCGGAGCGAGCGGTCCATATCGCCGCTCACGTTCGGGCTGGCGGAATGGAGCGAGTACCCGGAGCTCGGGGCCATCGGTGACATACTCGTATCGTCGAGTTTTAATATGCAAGCTTCAGTTCTGGTGGTGCAACAGTACGTTTCGGAGTCCACGGCGGCTGATGAAGATGGGATTGGGATCTTAGATAGCCTGGCTTTTTCCAAGAAGTAGGAATGATATTGTTCTTTTTTCCTTTTTTCAGTTGATTTTTTTTTCATTAATTATAGCCTAGCCTAGAGATAGCTATTGTTTATTTCCATATCAACTCGAGGCGTGACGCTCTCTCGATGGATAAAATTTCGTTAACGAGTGCCCCGAACACTTAATAAGTGACTGATTAAAGACATTTTAGCAATTCTCAGTGCACTGATATTGTTCGCACCTTATCCAAAATCAATATTTCACATTAGAATAAGTGGTGAAAATCTTGAAAAAATTCACTTAATACATGAGTTTCATGATAAATCAATACATGAGTCCCTTCGAGAAACAGACCTTCAATTGTAACCCGTCGTAATTACATGAGTTTCATGATAATTTCTCGAGAAATTATAGAATGCATGTTGTCATCTGGGTTATTTTAGAATAATACGAAAACAAATTTAAGTTTAGAGTCCATGAAAAATATTTAAATTACATGATTATTGCGTCAGGAATTTTAGGTTATCATTCTTTATATACATTGTCTTCGCCATGACACCAATTTGGATATTATTGAGGGTATAAACATATATAAAATAATTATCTTATAATGTGGAGGTAAACACAAAACGAGATTTCACGATGCGAAGGGACGAGAAATAATTGAACTGACGACTTAAAACAAGAGAATCAAAGTATCAAAGAAAATCTCTTCCAATCATTGAATCTTTAATAACTATCTAAGTATCATTGGGACAATTATTAAATGTATTGAATAAAAAACATTTCATTTTTTAAAAATAAACAGATATTAAGGATTAATACCACGGAAATACTTCACACCAATACACGTGTAGCAAATCTCAAACTAATTTTTTAACTACAAAAAATCCAAAAGTAAAACACTCATGACAAATTTATTCTCTTTTTAATTTATATTAAAATTTTAACATTAGATTGCTAAGTTTAGTGACATGCGAACAATTGACAAAGATACCAATCTAGGACTTCATATTTCGTTTATCACGGTGCATCCGTTTTTTATTTCTTGTGATATTAATTCAATTAATAAAAACTAATGGATGATAAATTTGTTATAGATGTACCATTTGGGGTTTTTGTAATAAAAGAATTAGTTTGGGGTCTGTTTTGTTACATACATATCAATTTAGGATTTTTCCTAATAATTAAACTTTCTTTGTAATAGCAAAGTTTTCTTTTTGTGTTCGAAAACGACAAAATTTGTTCAAGTGAATAACTGAATATTAACGGTCTCTTTCTAAATAATCCAAGGAAAGAACAAAACACTGTTCGCGAAAAAGAAAGAAATAAGAAAACGGAAAAAACGACTGCCCATCGTCGGATACTGATGACGTCACAAGAGAAGCGCCCGTGTATTTTCGTATCTCTCTCAAGAACCGAAAATTCGATTAAAAAGGTTTTATACCTCGAGAAAACTAAAAAGGAAAGAGAAATAAAAGAAAAGAGGGAAACAATTTCAAGAAAACAGCGGAGCCGTGAGATCAGTTCAAGACCTCTTCTTCAGTCCAGCTCGACGCTCATCAACACGTGCGGACAAAGAATCAGTTGAACAGAATCTTGACGGTCTCTCTGAAGATTTCGAGGAAAGAAAAAGGAAACAAGAAAAAGGATATCTCCGAAAATTAGAAATACAGAAGAACGTCCGTCCATCAACCGGATACTGATGACGTCAAAGCGCCTGGATTAAAATACAAGAATTCACCCCAATAAAAACGAAAAAGGAAATAAGAAAAAGAAAATCTATTTCAAGAAAGCTGCGCTCCCCTCTTCTTCTTGCAAAGACATAACCAAGTTCAAGAGCTCTTCTCCTCCTTCCTCCTTCTTCATCTCTCTCTCTCTCTCTCTCGCATTCTTGCTCCAAGTATAGTAAAACCCAGAAGAACATTGAATCTGTTCTTTGCGACTCGCCGGAGAGTATCCATCGCCATCACCCACGATGGAGGAGGCGAAGAGAGGGCCGAATCGCCGGCGGGGGGTGGAGTGCGGGCTCATCGAGAAGGAGAGCGCGCGCGAGGTCACTTTCTCCAAGCGCCACCAGGGCCTCTTCCGCAAGGCCGCCGAGCTGTCCATCCTCTGCGGCGCGGAGGTCGCCGTCATCACCTACTCGCCCCACGGCAACCCCTTCGCCTTCGCCCACCCGTCCGCCCCCGACGCCCTCATCGACCGCTACCTCTCGAGTGGGGCGACGGGACCCGCCGCAGACGAAGCCGCCGCCGTGCACAGGAAGCAGTACCACGACGCGGTCGCGAAGCTCGAAGAGGCCAAGAGAGAGGCAGGGAGGATCGCTGCAGAGGCCGCCGGCAAGAGGAACCGGTGGTGGGAGGAGGCGGTCGGGGACGGCGTGGAAGAGGAGGAGCTGGAGCATTACGTGGCGTCGCTGGAGAGTTTGAAGAAGCTGGTCGCCGAGAGAGTCGGACAGTACGATGATTTGGGTTTCTACGGCCGATTACTGGCGACGGACAAGGACATAAGCATGGACTTGGATGCCACGTTTCTCGCTGAGTTGCAGTACACTTGTTAATGAGAAGTCAATAGAATGCTCTTTCTTAGTTCAGATGAACTTACGATTTTATCAATTCCTTCGTAAATTTCTTCTTCTTCTCTTTGGTTTTTTGCAAGTCTTATGGGGTTTTGAACTCGGGGTCAAGATGGAAATCATGTTGAACAATATTCTTGTATTGCCTGTTGATAAAAGACGAATAAATCAAGTTCGTCTCCCTTCTTTCATTTACTTTGAATAATCTCCCGTTATCTTTTTGTTTTTTTTTTTCAATGTTATTAATATTGAATTGGGTTCTTGAATTGGGGTTCGACTTTGAGTGTTTGATATATTTAAAACAAATCAAAGGAGTTACAAATAGATGAAATTACAATTTCCGAAAGCAACATCATATTCATAATCTTTTTTCCCCCTAGACGTACGGAAATAGTTGTCAGCCACCCGCTAGTTTCCTCAGTTTTGTTTTTCTACTAGGATGAATTGCAAAACAATTTGACCACCCATATATATATATATATATTGTGTGGCTAAATAGCGCACAAAAGGCATGTAGAAATTTATCCCAAAAACAATAATTTGAGTTTGGAATTTTGAAAGATTATTTGAACATAAAATTATTATCTGATTACTGTTTCGCCATAATCCAAGTAGTTTGGACATTTATTAAATTTACAAGCAAATGTTAAATATAGTTTTATTATATAGAGATAAATGCGAAGCAAAATCTTATATGTTTACATTGAATACTTTCTTAATAACTTCTTAAATAATTAATGAGAATACTATCAATGATTACTTTCGGAGTTCTCTTTTTAAATTAACTATTCAAAACTAAATGTTTTCTTTATTTTAACTGCTTCGTAAAGTGTCCCGAAACACTTCAAAAGAGAACTCCTTTGCTCTAAATCAAGATTATATTTCAGGAAAGCAGCAAATTCACAAGAATTGAGACAAGTAAGAAAATGTTAGAATCTTAGATATATGAGTAATCGCAATTTGGGGAATTGGAACTTTTCCTTATTAGCGAGGACTATAGATATCCAGGCCATGGCGGACACAAAGAGGCAAACACAAGGTCGCCGGCGAAACGAATGAGTGAATAATCAATATAACCTCGACATCTTCTATGACACGGCGTGCTAATAGAAATGAGCACGTACAGTTTTGTATATACACCATGTCTACGGATGATGCAATGCTCTTTCTACTTGTAACCCGTGTGAAATATAACTCTCTCTCTCTCTCTCTCTCTCTAGAGTCCAGTCCTACAAAGAACAACGAAACGAGATTATTTTCGATATAAAGAAAACCGAAAAAGGGCTCCCGGTGATCGAATACTGATGACGTCACAAGAAAAGCACCCCTATACCCTCATATCTCTCTCTCTCGAGCCAAAGTTTTTTTTTTTTTTTTTAAATACACTAGAAGTCCTAAAATTTATCATCAAAATACAATTTAATCCTAAATTTTCACAAAAATATAATTAATGTCTAAAACTTATTATGAAAATGTAATTGAGTGTTGAAACTTATTACAAAAGTATAATTGAATCATAAAACTTGTCACAAAAGTACACTTGAGCCATAAAATTTTTTAAAAATGCAATCAATGAAAAGACTTGAATAGAGTGATTTGACAAATTGTAGGACTTAGCTGCACTTTCATGATAAATTTTAGAATGTGATTACATATTTAAATATTATAAGAGTTAATTGCACATTTGTGATAATCTTAAGACTTCCAATACACTTTATTCTTTCTCTTTTATGTTTGAACTCAAGATCCAAAGTTCAATCGCAAAAAGCCTATCCGAAAGAAATAAGGAAAAAGAAAATCAATTTCAAGAAAACTGTGCAGACATGAGCAATTTGATGCTTATCAACACATATGACCAATTGTCGAAAACGCTGAATTGTAGTATCAGTGTTAATGGGTTTCAATTGAATTATCTTTCTTTATTCACGCAAATTTTGAAATTTTATCAATTCCTCTGTAAATTTCTTCTTCTTTTTGGGTCTTTGCAAGCTTTGTTGCCTTTAAACTTGGGATTGAAGTTTTTGGAGACAAGGCATGAGGCGATGTGGAGATCATGTCGAAACCACACCCTTGTATTTTTTATTGACAAGGATGAATCAATCAAGTTTGTTCCGTTCTTTCTTCATTTAGATAATATATCGTTATATTATGTTACTGGCAGTAATCGATTAGTATCAAATTAGGATTTTGAGTTTGAGCCATTCCATATACGTATAAAAGATCGAAAGAACTATAAAGCGGGAAAATTACTGTTTCTAAAGCAATATTATATTCATAATTTTCTGTCAAATCATTCTGGACATGTAAGATCATTCTTTACAAGAATGTAAAGGTTAACTTTTATTTTCTTTTATTTTTTTATTTTTTTCTCAAAAACCCAAATCGAGGCAGGTCTTTCGTAAGTACCTCCCTCCTTCCCCTTCAGCTTCTGCCGCAATGACAACATCAGCCTAGGCAACGACTGCAACGCCGTCAGCTGCTTCCTTGCCGATTCACGTCTTGGTCTTACCTGTTATTTGAAGACGAAAAAAGAATGAAAGCGAGAGAGAGAGTTAGTAACGGGAGAAGAAAAGAAAAGAAAAAAACAGAAGAAATTTGAAATTTCTAAAGAATGGGCCTCATTGTGTACACATATTAACTACTTATGTTATGTTTGTTAGTTGGGATAAAATTTGGAATAGAATATAATTTATCATATTTTGTATTTGATGGCTACACAAGATAGAATAAAATTATCTAATGAGAGAAATAGGACAAAGGTAAATAAGATTTTTAATATTTATAATATAAAATTTATTTTTCTCTAATAAAAAATTTTAAATTAGTAAAATTAAAATAATATTTGGGTATAAACAATGTTTCAATTTTAATATAATTCACAATAACAAAAAAGAATTCGTTTTTATTTATTCCTATTATTATTTATATATTAAAAAATTATTCTATCTTATAATACAAATTCAATATATAAATATATATTTAGTATTTGTATAGGTATTCTAGTATTTTGGGTATACTAGTATAGTTTATCATTCAATAAAATTTTATTAGAGAATGATGGAAGGAAAAAAAAAAAAAAGGGGAAAAATGAGCAAATAAATATGAAGTATGTAAAAGTGTTGTGAGAGATTCTTACCATCTCCGTTAATACAATTTTAAGTTCATTTATACTAATATGTCGTTTATACTAAACAATGAACACGATAAATGTGAATATATCTAGTCATATTACTGCAATTTACCAAATAGTGATAAAACATAGCAATATTCTTGAAATTCATATTCTACTTTATCTAGTCTTATCCAAGATATGAATCTAAACTACCAAATGTAGTCTTAGGGTGTGTTTGTTTCATGGAGTACATTTTTAGGGAAAATATTTTCCTCATTTTTTCGACATTTGATTCACTTAGAAAAATGAGGTAACGGAAAACGACTTCCTAGTCAACGGAAAAAAAATTTTTCCTACTAACATTTAGATTCAAGAAAATAATTTCCCCTTTGAAAGAATCAAAAAAATTTTTCGAATCTACCAAAGTTTAGAGTTGGTGCTCGATTTACAAAAAATTATTCTTACAAAAATATATTTTAAAAAAATTCAATTTTTTTTTTTTTTTTTTTTAAATTGATTTTTTTTTTTTTTTTTTTTTTTCTTTCCTTTTTATTTTCTTCCTTTTTTATTTTTGCTTCTTCTCCACCTATTGTTGGCCATGGGGACATAAGACAAGCTTTGGCCTCGCTAGATCAGGAGAGCTCACGGCCTCTAGTGGCGAGGCTCGAGCTCGCCCAACGTCAGTGAACCTCAAGCCTCACTAGATTGGGTGAGCTCGTGGCCTCACCAATGAGCCTTGAGCCTCGCCAGATCGGGTGAGTTTGTAGCTTGTGCCCGACGAGCTAATGAGGCTCAAGCCTCATCACTAGAGGCCAACAAGCCTAGAGCCTCGCTAGATTGGGTGAGCTCACGGTCTCAAGTGGCGAGCCACAAGCCTTGCTAGATTAGGTGAGCTTGTGGCCTTTGGCAACAAGCCTCGAGCCTCGCCCAATTGGTGAACTTGCGGCCTTTGGCAACAGCTTGAGCTCACTTGTTGTAAGCCAATCGATGATGAATCACCATAGGAAGCAAAAGGGATGGCGTGAGGAAGCGAAGGAGAAGAAAAAGGAAAAGAGAAAAAAAAATACAAAAAATACAAAAAATACAAAATAAAAGTAAAAATTTGAAGTTTTTAAAGTTCAAAAATTCAAAAAAAAAAAATTGGCTACAACAAAAATGCTTTTGGGAAAACCATTTTCCTTTATTATTGAATTTATGCAAAACAAATGCATCCTTAATGGACTCGAATGAATGCCTTTATGGAAATAATTGGGAACAAAACTAAGCCAAAAAGGAGAAGAAATTTTTGAAGAGTGAGTCTTGTTTTGTACTCGTGGCAACTAATTAATGTACTCAAGTATAGTCTATGTGGCATTGGTGAAATACCTGATATTTTCCGCTGGACAGGGCAAACTACTTGCTTGAATACTTTCCTAGAAATGAGGAGTACTTCCTCAGTTTGTGATATTGACAATTAGTAACGGTGGTAAGTAGTATATCCTCGGTTATAACCTTTGTAATTACGTACATTTTACGATATTTTCTATCGAAAGTATAGTTTAATGTATATAAGAACTTAAAGAATTTTTAATCAATGAACGAAATCTATTATTTTGCGATCCAACTGCTATCATTCCATTAAGGGACCAGCTTCTCAACAAACAATTTAATGTTATTATGATAGGCGCTTCTATAGGCGCATGCAGAAATTGTTAGAAAATAATAATAAAGGAAGGCAAGTTGTAATCTGACTTATTTTAGGAATTGAATTTGAATTATAAATAATATGAAACGTAATAAAAATTTGGAATAACATCGTAAGATTGATATGTCAGAAATTCTAAATCATCTATTTATCCATGGTTTCACCATAATAACAGTCCGTGTTTTTTTATTGAGGCTATAAATAGATGTTAAATATTATTTTATAATAGAAACATATACGCGGAATAAGATTTTACAAGTCGACTTGTCAAAATGCGTAGCTAGTCATTGATCTGATGACTTATTTTAAACATATTTAATAAAATATAATACTTTGTTTTCATTTGTAAACAATTGGTGACTTATATATATATCTTAACAAGTGTCTCTATACTCTTCTATATAGAAATCATGTTCTAAATCAAGAATATATTCTGAAGAATCATTAAATCACATAAGTTCAGACAAATAAGGAAATGTTAGTATCTTAAATATATATATGATCGCAATTTGGGAAATCGATATTTTTGTTATTAGGAAATATTTCAGACACTTGTTTGGATAAATCATGCAATATATACATCACGAGCTTTTCTCTGTGTTTTCTCAACCTCGTGCTCTTTCGATCTCAACAGTACTTCTCACTCCAAAAACCCCAAGAAGCAGAAAACCAAAGCTATCCCTATATTGAGAGAGTAGTCAAAACACTCAAGGCCATGGCAAAGGCAAAGAAGAAATCCCAAGGTCGCCGTCGAGTCGAGTGCAAGATCATCGAGGACAAAGCCAAGCGCGAGGTCACCTTCTCCAAGCGCCATCAGGGCATGTTCCGGAAGGCGAGCGAGCTCGCCATCCTGTGCGGCGCCGAGGTGGCGATCATCACCTACTCGCCCCATGGCAACCCCTTCGTCTTCGGCCACCCAGGCGTGGATGCCATCATCAACCGTTATATGCCCGATGGAGTTGTTACCGAAGCGAACGAGGCAGCGGCTGCTGCTGCTGCACTCCGAGCTGTGGACGAGCAAGAAGGAATACCAAGACGCCATGTCGCAGCTTGAAGAGGTGAGAATGGCCGAGGTCGACACTGGAAAGAGAAGAGCTGCTGGGAATTCTGAAGGTCAGATGTGGTGGAATGAGAATGTTGATGATATCATGGGAGTGGAAGAGTTGGATTATTATGCGGATTCCCTGGAGAGGTTGATGAAGATGGTCGCCGATAGAGTAGATAGCAAACCTTGTGCATGAATTTTGACTCCTCCTTTGTCTTTTGGTCACTTATTTTTTTATTTAATTAGCTTGATCGGAGTGTATCGATTTGACTCATAATTATCAATTTTCTTTAATGATAACAAAATAAATACGTGGTAACAGTTTCTTTTTAGAATTAGTTTCTTCCTATTTCTAGAAATAATTTCTTGATTGGAATGTATCGATTTGAGTCATGATTATCAATTTTCTTTAATGATAACAGAATAAATACGTGGCGAAAAAACATTATGTTTAGGTACCGTGCATGGAACAACATCATGTCCATATAAAACTAGTATTATCTATGAATGGATAGATAATTAATGATTGAGATGATATTGATTAACTATTTGAGTATCTCGATCAAATTGTTCCGTTCTCTATAGCAGATTTCAAGAAATTACAATTGAATAGATGATTTTCTCATCACTCCCATTTTTAGCAGTAGTATAATTGCATAATCAGTGTCTTTACCATCAATTATTCCTTAAAGGAATATATGATTCTCAAGCTCTCTTTTGGATTATATAAAATCTCCAATCTTATCCCAAACTAACTCAATAATAACTTGGTTCATCTCCCCGACTGCTAACAATAAAAACTGCTGGTAATTAGAATTTACAGCTTCTGTCGATTTGAAAAAATTCCTGTTGTATCAAGCTAAAGAAGATTGTAAACACATGCGGACAAGATTAAGAAGCCTCTGAAATTTACAACTGACCAGACAAGAACACATCCATACATGTCCCTTAACAAATAAATATACTGTCCAGCAGATAGTAAGAAGTATGAAAAAATCATAACCTGCAAAATTCGTGTTCGCACCCAGATTTCACTCATCAGACTAGATGATGAATTCATCTAAAGAAAGAGGGAAGGAGTCACAAAAATGGGATTTGGATTGGATTCAATCAAATGCTGCCCGAACACCGTTGTTTCCTCCAGAACTGGCATGCAATATAAAATCATATACAGAGGAACAATGTTCACCATATCGACACCACATATTGACAATGTTCCGATATCCTTTTCTAATGATGGACTTGAGCCTGCTGAATACATTGTCTTGAAGGCAGGAACAACGAAAGGTTTCATTTGATGCCCACCTTCCTCTAAAATCTATTCAGCCCATCTTTTTCCGAGCAGGAACAGTCTGCATTTATGCCGCCACGTAACTGTAGCTTTAAATTAAACATATGATTCTCTCCGTGTGTAAGACACAAATCTTACACCTACATAAGAGGGTATTTTCTCCGCAGCATAGAAAACTGATCAGCTACTCTTAGTTTGTAGAGAAGCAATCTCACTCTAGCTATGCTCTCCACATAAATTATAGATGACCATTTGATTCCCAAACCTGCCACGGTTTCCATTGCTGTCTTTCTTCTCATAACAAATGGATCAAGAATGAAGTCCTTGATATAATTCTGAAAAAGAAAGCACTGACACAGAGGAGAATTCCAAACCTTGAACAAAGTGGAGTACACATTCCAGTGCCATTACAGAGGATCTGCACATACAATGTTAACATTATTGTCAAGTAGGCAAAGCAAACTTTAACTAACAGAAAAAAGAAATGATTAAACTTTATAGGAACACATTACCACACTTCTGGTTTGCATTGAATCGTGAGGTACAGTGCACGAGCTGTCGCAGCTATAGTTGTCCAAAGAGAAGTTACATGAGATTGACTGACTTCTCTGCTCCAGTATATCTGCAAATACTTTGCAGTTTCCCCTACCTTGACACCAGCCAACATGGCAGGAGCTTTCTCAAACTAGTATGGCAACCAAGACCTTGAAAAAAACCTACTTCCCTAGAAATGTGGCTAAAGGATTTAAACAAACCTTATCTGCCCACTGATTTTTTCTCCCACTTTAACTTCCTCAATGATTCAGGGACTCCTGTATATGGTTATTCCTGCACGCAGGAAACTGACTAAATAATCTCCTTTATCCCAAGGGCCTCATATAGCAAGAGCTAAGTCTATTTCAGGGAATGACTACTATTTTTCACATTGCCAGCTGGAATTGAATTCCACTCTCCTCAATAAGCTGATCATCCCTAGGGGTTCCCCAACCGCTACCAATGCCAATGCTCTGTTATGACCTACAGACCTCATTCTAGGTTCCTATTCCTGGAACAGGAAGGTTTCAGCACAATAATAAAAATCTAAATTTGAATGTATACTTATGCCGCTGCTGCCTCATAATTGTTGCTTTTAATTAAACATGTGAGTCTCTCTGTGTCAGACATGAATCTTAATCGCCTACATGAGACAACCGACATACTCAGCCCAGGGGTATTTTCTCTGCAGCTGTGGCCATCACACGAAAAACTGGTCAGCTACTCTTAGTTTGTAGAGAAGCATTCCACTTAGAGACAGTCTTCTCACTCTAGCAATGCTCTCCACATAAAATATAGACGACCATTTGATTCCCAGAACCTGCCACATTATCCCGTCGCTGTCTTTCAGTTCTCATGACAAACGGATCAAGAATGTATTTTCAATATGGTTCCGAAAAAGAACACACTGACAGAGAGGGTGCTACCAAACCTTGAATAAGGAGGCAATTACAGAGTGGAATGCACGTCCCAGGGCCATTATGGAGGATCTGCACTTCCAATGTTAACATCATCATTGTAGGAAGAAATTACCACTTCTGGTCTGAGTTGAATCATGAGGTATAGAGCATGAGCTGTGGCAACTAATATTGTCCAAACAGAAGTTACATATGATTGACCGACTTGTCTGCTCCGCCGCAAATATTTTGCAGTTTCCCCTACCTTAAACCCAGCCTACACATTGCAGGAGAATTCTCAATAAAGTGTTATATAACAAATGTCAGCTGCAATCAACAAAAGATAGAGCAATTAAATGACATGGCTCCGGCTGAACCAGCAAAAGATGATTACACTAATGGAGCCACATGCTTTCCTGCATTTAGGATCGCCTGCTTGTTGTGTATGTGTATCTGTGTGAATATCTGTGTGCATGGACGCACGGGTGTTTTGTCCAACAAAACTAGTGATCACTGAATATGACACCCCAAATCTATGACAAAAAATGAAACTCATGGGGGGTTAAATCCTGCTAAAGAAGTATTCCTAATGTTTGTATTAAGCAATGACGAGTCACGACACAAAGATGATGACATGGAGCCAGACATGCGATAGACCCTGCACATACAATAGAACAAAATGGAAGACGAAGTCTCAAAAGTTTGCTCCAGTTTCCAAAGGTTATTCAAGTTAAACTGGTTATCTCTTATCAATGGAATTTATCATGTTTATTAATCAATCTTTGCCATACCACTGCTCACTAAATATGATTGGACTCTCACAAAGCCATTTGGATGATCACTTCAAAATAATTTCTTCAGATTAAATCCAAATAATTTGTCTGGTTTGGATCATTTCAATGTGCAGTTGCCTCGTTATGTGGAGTCAGGTTTAGATTGGAACATGTTATTACAAGTCAAAAAGTCATTGACAAGCAAAATAGTTAGCAGTTACCATAAGCCAATCTATAAGGAATCTTTAGCAACAGGGTGTCCCAAAACTGTTGTTGCAATTTACCTATTTTATGCTCTGTTGTGAGGACACTATCGAGTTTTTTGATATCTAAAGTCTTATTCCTTTTTGCCCAGGCATGCATCAACTGCACTCAAATGACTACCATGCTACTCACTTCACAAAAGACCTCTTCCATTACCTTTTCCACAAATACGTGAAAATATGGAATCTGATATGTAATACTCCAACATTATCAGCAATCTGTAGCGAAGAATTCAGAACATTAAGAATATCAAACTATGTGCTGGTAATCTCATGTTTCTAATGCCCCAAATCATTAATCAGCGAACGAGTTTGTTAACCAACCACTTCCCTGGAAATGTAGCTAGAAGATTTAAGCTGACCTTATCTGCCCACAGATTCTTTTCCCCTACTTTAACTGTCCCCAATTATTCAGGGACTCCTATATATGGATAGTCCTGCATGCAGGAAACTGTGACTAAATAACCTCCTTTATCCCAGGGACCTCATATGGTTAGAGAGCTATTCAATAAATTAAAACTTCACCACAATTTGACTCAAGTGAAGGGTCTCCATAGCAGGACTACTAATCCCACATCTCCAGCTGGAATTGGTTTCCACTCTCCTTAACAAGCTGATATCCCCAGCGCCACAAGATATGAATGATGATACAGATGCCACACGAACTGGGTGAATATTTAAGTACTAAACAACCCAATCATCTATCAACTAAAGCTTTTGGATTTAAAAAAAAAAAAAATCCATTAAAAAATACTTCTCATGTATTTCCCTTCAATCAAAAATTACAGTCGAGATAGAATCAAAAAGTTTTCCGCTAATATAGAGAGACAATGAATAATACCATTGTAACTAAACCACACTTCAATCATCATCACCATCACTACTCCCATAATTTTGAAGTAGTGACTGGAGCCCAATGCTCACACCACTATGCTTATCTACATGTTCTGTCTTTTCAATTTTAGCACTAATGTTGTAGAGTGGAGCAGCTCTCTTCACCACAACAATTGGCACTGAGCAAGTAGCTTTTGTCAACGAATTCGTTGGCTTGTCCAGAAATTCCTCACGGAGTTTTCTCTTCTTGAGAGTATTGTTCGCTGGTCGAGTCAATCTTCCTCATCCTCAGAATCTTCATCTTCAATCTTACGGACAAAACCTCTGGACGTGTGGAATACGACTGATTTGAGAAGCGCTTCATCCTCTTCCACCAGCTTCATTTCCTTTGCAGAACATGTACCTTATAGAACCTCCAGCATTGCATCCACATCCACAGTCGCACGTCCCAACTTCATCGATTTCATCTCGTCCGTCAGCAAGAATATCCATCTCCCTCTTGGTATCCAGCGACATATTCTCCAAGCGCTTCACCGCGTCACCCGTCTCTTCAGCCCCTCTCTTCCTTTTCTCATTCTTCGCCTCCTCATCCTGCCTACGCCAGGGCTCGAAATCTCTCGTCGCCCCTAACTCCACGTTGTAATCCGAATTCTGCGGATCGGTTTTGATGGTGAGCTCGGCAGAGCACCTAGTGCATCTGAAGTAAAATCTGAATATCTGCATCCCCAAATTCATCTCGCCGACGACAATCTCCTGAAATAAAAAAAAAAAAAGAAAGAAATTCATAATGGAAAATATTTCATTTCGATTGTTAATTTTTAACATTTTTCTATCTTAATTATGAGATAGGAGAAGCAGAAAATTCAGGCCAATATCGAATTAGTTTTCGAAATCCTAAATAAAATTCTTTACATGATGAAACTGTCAAAGAAATGGATGTTTTCCCCTTGGCTTTCAGTCCTTTCCCTGTGTTCAATCGAGATACCTGAATGGGGCATTAGTTCTTTCTTTCGTTCTTGAATCGATACTTATTTCTTTTTCTTCTTTTTTTCCACAAAGATTAAATCATTAAAAAGAGTACTTAATTCCTTCTTTTCTATTTTACTTCTATTGTTTGTTTGGGTTTGTTTGCAACCCAGGATTCCATTTTATCATCAATCCAATCACCGTTCACATTTTTTCAAATGATATGATTCAATCTCAAAGCCATTTGAATGTAGCGGATAATAGCGGGGTCTGAGAACGGACAGCTAATACATTCCACTTATTGAACAGGATTCTATGGTCGGTCCGCGACCCCTGGATGCCGAAGGCGTCCTTGGGGTGATCTCGTAGTTCCTACGGGGTGGAGACGATGGGTCAGTGCATGGATTTTTTTTCCTTTTGCCGCATTTTGCTCAAAGGTTTGAAGAGAGATAGAGAATTGAACTTGGTCCCCTTGTAGATGTAATTACCGCAGGCACCGCATCGGATGCTCATTGAAAGCATCATCCGAACCTTAGTCTGCTGCCTTCTGGGCCTCCCGGACCTACGCAGCTCTGAAGGGTCGAAATCTGGGGGTTAATATTTGTCCAACACCTTTCGTTCTGTCATCTTCTTCTCTTGACTCCAAACCAAGACGAGATTTTAAAGAAACAGATGCCGCTGGAACTGACTGAACTAGAATATGAGGAAACACAACTCAAGAATTTCTATATATGCAAACAAGAGACGTCAAAACCGATCCCCCAAAAAAGAAGAGCACGCTATTGGGAATCGTTCCTCGTTGTACCAACGGAGAAACAAAAGAGGGCTCGGCCAAATTCAGGGAAATTAAGGTTAAAAACCCAAGAAGAACCCGTGGAATTGACACTTAAAAATCCCTACATTCCGTACTTAATCCCCTCTTTACTGCCTGAAGCACGTGCATTGCCGTCAATAGTCCGAGAAAAAAGGAAGGAAACAAGATTATTTACGAAAAACGGAAATAACGGCTTATGGCGACGGACACTGATGACGTCACATTCCGAGAAAATATAGGGTAGGAGGGGATTCTACCATGAAATTCCACTCCATTCACCGGACGACACGTATCGCCCGGGACCCACCCTCTCCCACTTCACGTCACCCATCTCTTCTGTTTTCTTTTTTCTTCAAATACAGTGGAATTTTCACCAAAAAAAAAAAAACCCCTCCAAAATACGGAAAATAAAAAGAAAATAAAAAAAGAAATCTATTTCAAGAAAGCTGCGCTGCCTCCTCTTCTTGCACCGACATTACCAGTTCAAGAGCTCTCCTCCTCCGTTCTTTTTCTTCTTCTTCTTCATCTCTCTCTCTCTCTCTCTCTCTCACCCCGCATTCTCACTCGAAGATAAGCAAAACCCTAAAGAACATTGAATCTGTTCTTTGCGACTTGCCTTCACCCACGATGGAGGAGGCGAAGAGAGAGCCGAAGCGCCGGCGGGCGGTCGAGTGCGGGCTCATCGAGAAGGAGAGCGCGCGCGAGGTCACCTTCTCCAAGCGCCACCAGGGCCTCTTCCGCAAAGCCGCCGAGCTCTCCATCCTCTGCGGCGCCGAGGTCGCCGTCATCGCCTACTCGCCCCACGGCAACCCCTTCGCCTTCGCCCACCCGTCCAACCCGGACGCCCTCGTCGCCCACTACCTCTCAGGCGGGGCGACCCGGCCCACCGCATCCGAAGCGGCCACCGCGCACAGGAAGCTCGAAGAGGACGCGGTCGCGAAGCTCCAAGAGGCCAGGAGAGAGGCGGAGAAGATCG
The DNA here is from genome assembly GCA_014182405.2 of Eucalyptus sideroxylon. Taxonomy (NCBI): domain Eukaryota; kingdom Viridiplantae; phylum Streptophyta; class Magnoliopsida; order Myrtales; family Myrtaceae; genus Eucalyptus; species Eucalyptus sideroxylon. The sequence goes on along the minus strand of CM024552.2, from coordinate 11,078,063 downwards.
CGGCGGAGCCCGGGAAGAGGAACCGGTGGTGGGAAGAGGCGGCTGCGGACGGCATGGACGTGGAAGAGTTGGAGCAGTACGTGGCGTCGCTGGAGCGTTTGAGGAAGTCGCTCGCCGATAGGGTCGGACGATGCGATGGTTCGGATTTCTACGACCGATTGCTAGCGACGGACATGGACATAGGTATGGACTTGGATGCCGCGTTTCTCGCTGAATTGCAGTATTCTTGTTAATGGGTCTCGACAGAATCCGCTTCCTTTGTTCATATAACTTGGGATTTTATTGATTCCTTTGTAAATAAATTCTTCGTTTTGTTGTTTTGCAAGTCCTATTGCCTTTAAATTTTGGGCTAAAGTTTTGGGAGTCAAGGCATGATGGCGAAGTGAAAATCATGTCTCAATAGTATTCTTATACTTCCTTGTCGACAAAGATGAATAGATGAAGTTCTTTTTTTTTTTGGGGGAATAATCTCTTATGATCTTTTATTGCTTGCAACGTGGCTAGTATCAAATTTCGGTTTCGACTTTGATTTGTTCCATATATTTAAAACATATCAAAAGACCTACAAATCGATATAATTATTGTTTGTAAAGCAACATTATGTTCATAATCTTCCGTAAAATAATTCTAGACATGTATATAGATGTAAAGATTAATTTGTTTATGAACCATAGATTATATGTACAATTTTTCTTCATGTTTATGTCTGAATATGTAAAGATAATAGGACTAGGAATATAAATTGATCTACCTAAATAGAGTTCACTAGTTTCAAAAAAAGCGAAGGCCTTCCAGACTATCTAAAAGTAATAAGCATATTTAAAGATCAAAATCTATAATCATGGAAGGTGGCCCCACTTATCACCAAATGTAAGAGATTGATGGGTCACCGTGAAAGAGAAGCAAATTAAGTGGCGGACTGGATTGTCAAGGCCAACAACATCTCTAGTTGACATAGCGGTTTCCATTGCTGTCTTTCAGTTCTCATGAAAAATGGATCAAGAATGAAATCCTCGATAAAATTCTGAAAAATAAAGCACTGACACAGGAGAGAATTCCAAACCTTGAACAAGAAGGCAATTGCACAGAGTGGAGTACACATTCCAGTGCCATTACAGAGGATCTGCACTCACAATGTTGACATTATTGTCGAGTACGCAAAGCAAATTTTATAACTAACAGAAACAAGAAATGATTAAACTTTTAGGAACACATTACCACATTTCCGGTCTGCATTGGATCGTGAGGTACAGTGCACAAGCTGTCGCAACTATAGTCGTCCAAAGAGAAGTTACACGAGATTGACTGACTTCTCTGCTCCCGTATATCTGCAAATACTTTGCAGTTTCCCCTACCTTGACACCAGCCTGCACGGCAGGAGCTTTCTCAATAAATTGTGGTACATCATAACTGTTAGCTGCGGTCAATGAAAGATAGAATGAGGAAACAACATGGCTCTGGTTGACATAGCGGCAGACGATTGCACTAATGGTTGCCACATGCTTTCCTACATTCTGGTTTGACATCCTTGTTGTCTATGTTTTTTTTGTGTGTCAGTTTTGTCCAAATAAACTAGAGATAACTAAAAAATTGACGCCCCAAATCTTTGAAACAAAATTTGCCCATTGAGGATTAAATCCTGTAAAAGAAGAATTCTTCACATCTGTGTTAAGCAATAATGACTCATGAGACAAAGATGGTGACACTGAGCCAGACATGCTATCGCCCTACAAATATTATAGAACAAATCATAAGATGAAATCTCAAAAGCTTGTTGTAGTTTCCAAAGGTAATTCATGTGAAACTGCATTTAGCACTAGCTAGCAAGTTGAGCACAGTGAATTCTTTTGTCTGTTTTATTAATCTATCTTTGCCTTTCTACTTCCCTCAGAAGATGATTGGACTCTCGCAAAGCCATGCTAATGATCACCTATAATATGTCGGTATGGATTGCTCCAGTGCGAGGTTGTCTTGCTCTATGAAAACAGGTTTAGACAGGAGCATGTTATCACGAGAGTCAAAAAGTCATCAGCAGGCAACATATTTAGCTGTTACCATGAAACAGTTTACGGAGCAATCTTTAGCAACAGGGTTCCCAACACTTTGGTTGCAGCGTACTAGTGTATGCTCTGTGGTGAGGATCCTTTGAGTTCTTCCATATCCAAGTCTTGTTCCTTGTTTGCACAAGCCTGAACTGCACTCAAACAACTACAATGCCACTTGCTTCAAAAAATATCTTCTTCCAGTACTTTTTCACAGATATGTGAAAGTACGGAATCGGATATGCGATACTCTAACACCACCGCCATCTCCTAGCAATTCATAACATTAAAGGTGTCATACCATGTGATGGTAATCTCAAGTTTCTAATGCACATCACAAATCATTAATCAGCAGACAAGTATGGCAACCAAGACCCTGAAAAAACCTACTTCCCTAGAAATGTGGCTAAAGGATTTTAAACTAACCTTATCTGCCCACTGATTTTTTTTCTTCCACTTTAACTTCCCCAATGATTCAGGGACTCCTGTATATGTTTACTCCTGCATGCAGGAAACTGACTAAATAATCTCCTTTATCCCAAGGGCCTCATATGGCTAGAGCTAAGTCTATTTCAGGGAATGACAACTATTTTTCACTTTGCCAGCTGGAATTGAAATTTACTCTCCTCAATAAGCTGATCATCCCTAGGGGTTTCCCAACCGCTACCAATGCCAATGCTCTATTATGACCTACAGACCTCATTCTACGCTCCTATTCCCAAAACAGGAAGGTTTCAGCACAATAATAAAAATCTCAATTTGAATGTATACTTATGCGGCTGCTGCCTCATAATTGTTGCTTTGAATTAAACTTGTGAGTCTCTCTGTGTCAGACACGAATCTTAATCGCCTACATGAGACAACCGACATTCTCAGCCCAGGGGTTTTTTCTCTGCAGCTGTGGCCATCACACGAAAAACTGGTCAGCTACTCTTAGTTTGTAGAGAAGCATTCCACTTAGAGACAGTCTTCTCACTCTAGCAATGCTCTCCACATAAAATATAGACGACCATTTGATTCCCAGAACCTGCCACATTATCCCGTCGCTGTCTTTCAGTTCTCATGACAAACGGATCAAGAATGTATTTTCAATATGGTTCTGAAAAAGAACACACTGACAGAGAGGGTGATACCAAACCTTGAATAAGGAGGCAATTACACAGTCGAATGCACGTCCCAGGGCCATTATGGAGGATCTGCACTTCCAATGTTAACATCATCATAAAGTGCTTAAAGTAAATTTTATAACTGAAAAAAACAAGAAAAAGATTAAACATTGTAGGAAGAAATTACCACTTCTGGTCTGAGTTGAATCATGAGGTATAGAGCACGACCTGTGGCAACTAATATTGTCCGAACAGAAGTTACATATGATCGACCGACTTGTCTGCTCCAGTATATCCGCAAATATTTTGCAGTTTCCCCTACCTTAAACCCAGCCTACACATGGCAGGAGAATTCTCAATAAAGTGTTATATAACAAATGTCAGCTGCACTCAACAAAATATAGAACAATTAAATGACATGGCTCCGGCTGAGCCAGCAAAAGACGATTACACTAATGGGAGCCGCATGCTTTCCTGCATTTAGGATCACCTGCTTATTGTGTATGTGTATCTGTGTGCATGTCTGTGCGTGTGGGCGTGCGCATGTTTTGTCCAACAAAACTAGTGATCACTGAATACGACACCCCAAATCTATGACAAAAAATGAACTCCTGGGGGGTTAATCCTGCAAAAGAAGTATTCTTAATGTTTGTATTAAGCAATGACGAGTCACGACACAAAGAAGATGACATGGAGCCAGACATGCGATAGATGTCAGAAATGGAGGAACAGGCCAAGTACGAGAGAAGAAATCAAGGTTTTCTTGTATTTCTGTATATCTGATTTACATTGTATGATGTCCTATTAATAATACATTAAATGTCTAACTAAAGAAAAAGAATATTCAACAAATCAAATCCAATCACAGATTGACATAAATAAATAATCACAATCTTCTGTAATCTTGGATTGATTGATTACAATCTTTAGTTTGATTTGTGCATATCTTCAACACTCCCCCTCAAGCTGACGGCTGGTATATGTCCAAGACGCCACGCTTGCTCAGTAGATATGCATGTTGTCTTTGACATAATGGTTTGGTAAAAATATGAGCAGGCTGTTCCGCAGTTCCAATTCCATTTGTCTTGATTACCCCTTCTTGGATTTTGTCTCGAGTATAGTAATAGTCAACTTCAATGTGTTTCGTTCTTTAATGAAAAACGGGATTTGCTGCAAGTTTAAGTGCTACATCATTGTCGCAATATATGTTTGTTGGCCCTTTGACTTGTATCCCAAGATCTGAAAGAAAGCCTCGTATCCAAACTATTTCACAAACTGTCTTAGCCATAGCTCTATACTCGGCTTCAGCAGATGAAAGAGATACAGTGGATTGCTTCTTCGCTTTCCATGCAAGTAACGACTCTCCCAACTTGATGCAAAAACCAGTGACTGATCTTCGACTCATAGGGCATGTGGCATAATCTGTGTCACAATAAGCTGCCATTTCGAGATTGCAATCTCGTGAAAGGAGTAATCCAAGGCCTGGACATTTCTTCAAATACTTTATAACCTTCAAGGCTGCGTTCATGTGGGACTCCTTTGGACTATGCATGAATTGACTAAGTGTCTGAACTGCATAACATATATCCGGCCTAGTCATAGTGAGATATATAAGTTTCCCTACAAGCCTTTGATAGCCGGATGGATCTTTAAGCGGAGGATCGTCAATCTTAGACGATGATCCAACATCGTAGTCAACGTAGTCGCTTGATGTTCGATCGATAGGGATGACAGACAAATCGGTTTACATCCCGATAAGCCTGCTTCGATATAATCTCTAATACAAATTTCCGTTGACTAAGGGCAATTCCTAGCTCTGATCGAGCAATCTCAATGCCAAGGAAATACTTGAGAGATCCCAAATCTTTAATACGAAAGCTAGAATGCAAATGTTCCTTAAGTCTCTTGATGCCTAATTCATCATTTCCCATAATAAGTATGTCATCAACATATATCATCAGGTATATTGAAAACGTACCTTTAGTCCAAGAGAATAGAGCATAATCATGCTTGGATTGTTTGAAACCAATTGTTGTAAGGGCTGAAGTGAATTTTGCATACCACTGACGAGAAGCTTGCTTGAGTCCATAAAGGGACTTACGGAGACGACACACTCCAAACTCCCCCTTGTCGCCGTAATCCCGGTGGAAGATCCATATATATTTCTTCAACAAGATCTCCATGAAGAAAAGCATTGTGGACATCCATTTGATGTAGTTTCCAGTCCCAGAAAGCAGCAACAGAAAGAAAGGAACGAACAGTGACATCTTTGGCAACTGGGGAGAATGTTTCATGGTAATCAAAGCCCTCACGTTGCATAAAGCCCTTTGCCTTTGCCACTAAGCAAGCCTTATAGCGTTCCACTGAACCATCAGCCTTATATTTAATCTTGTATACCCATTTGCAGCCAATTGGCTTACGATCAACAGGCAGTGGTACTATATCCCATGTGTGATTCTCTTCCAAGGCATGTAACTCAGCTTCCATCGCCTTTTGCAAGCATGGATCACAAACGGCCACATCATAAGATGACGGTTCTATTTCTTCAGAGATACGACTAATGCAGCACATATGTTCTGTAGATAGATAATCAAACGAGACATAAGATGAGACAGGGTATGGAGTACCTAATGAGTTGAGTGACGCACAAACATAATCCTTTGTCCAAGTTGGGGGACGAGTGGTTTGTCCTGACCGTCTTGGAGGAATATGATCAGGTGTTTGGAGATGATTCTTCTGAATTAGATGTCTCTTCAATCGATACTATAGAGTCCGGAGCTGAGTATTCTCAGATAGATAAAGATGCTGCATTTGTTTCGATCACGGGAGAAGTCGGAACATATATATAGTGTGGACTAAGTGATAAATCTTCCTCAAAGAGAAAATTTATGTCCTGCTGATTTGAGCTTGAAGATTCATTGGAAGATACTTCATCCTGGAAAGGGAACACATCCTCATGGAAAACCACATATCTACTTATGAAAAAATCACCTGTCGATGGCTCAAAAACACGGTATCCCTTCTGAAAGGTTGGATAACCCATAAAAATGCATCATCTGGCTCGGGGACTCATCTTATCATGAGGACCCAAAGCAGCAGTATAACACAAGCAGCCAAAAACTCACAAATGATTTACTTCAGGCTTTTTTCCAAATAAAATCTCAAACGGGGTACGTCCATTGAGAACCCTAGTTTTCATGCGATTGATCAGATAGGCTGCTGTGACCACACAATCTCCCTAGAAAGCTTCAGGAATGAAAGCTTGAAATTTAAGTGTACGTGCTACTTCTAGAAGATGGCGGTGTTTCCGCTCAACAACCCCATTTTGTTGAGGTGTATAAGTGCACGTACTTTCATGTAGAATTCCATGTGAAGAAAATAAGGATTGACAATCATGACTAGAGAATTCTTTCCCATTATCTGTTCGAATGCGTTGAACAGTTTTTCCAAATTGATTTTTGGTTAGAATGAAAAAATCTCTCAAATGAGAAAGAGCTTGACTCTTTGACTGCATAAGGAAGACCCATGTAGCACGAGAATGATCGTCAACAATAGTGAGAAAAAACGAGACCCATCACGATGTGGTGTATGATAGGGTCCCCAAATGTTTACATGAATTAAAGAGAAATTTTCTATAGTTTGGGACTTGCTTGTGGAAAAAGGGGCACGTGATTGCTTTGCGAGAGGACATATATCACATTTAGGATGTGGAAAGAAAGCACTGTGACCAAAACGTCGATGAGAAATGATAGCTTTATCATTGGTAGTAACGTTACACAATGATTCTTTATTTATAGAAAAACATGATAAATCAATATTTTTTGGAAAACTTGTCCAAAAATACAACCCTTGTGAGAGACTACCCAAGCCCATCACTTTGCCAGTCGAAAGGGCTTGAAAAAGACATGTGTCAGAATTGAAGAGGATTCGACATGAATTATCCTCACAGGTTTTTGACACTGAGATAAGATTGAATTTAAACTGAGGAATATAAAGCACATTTTTAAGGGTAATGGAAGGGCTGAGAAGTACTGTCCCTATTTTTGTGACATTTATGATATTCCCATTTGGAAGTTTCATAGTGACTGGGAAAATATGAGCATGAGTATGAGAAAAGAAACTCTCGTCACAAATAATGTGGTCACTAGCACCTGAGTCAATGATCCATGCATCATGAGAAACAGAGCTTAGGCAAAATGAGGTACCTGAGAAGCCTGCTCTTTTTTCGGAAATTTCCAGCTGTTTTAGGACCTTCATTATTTCCTGATACATATTTTGTGTAATTGACTGGTTGACATTGTGCCCAGTGACTTGATTAACTAAAGATTCATTCTTTCCTTTATCTTCGGGTTTACCGTGTAATTTCCAACAGGATTCCACGGTGTGATGAGGTCATTTGCAATAGCTGCAATATAATTTGCCTTTTCCTCTAATATTTTCCTTTGGTGCGGAATTTTTTGAGCCGTAGGATCCCCTAAAAGAACCGGAGCCGTTGGATTCAGCTAAGGCATTAGCTGAATAATGACCGTCAGATCTGAAGATTTGATCTGAGCCATCCACCCTAAAAATAGGGTTTCCTTCCTCCTTATTTCTCTCATTCGTGCGATAGAGATTTTCTCCATGGAACCCGAAGGGCTGATCCGCCGGAGAGAGGGCGTACGAGGAGCTGCCAGCCGGAGTGAGGCCAGATCCGGGAACGGCAAACGCCGATGAGAGGTTCTCGGCCGTCGACAGGCCAGATCCAAGAGCCGTGAACGCCACTCCTTCTCCGGTTCGCACGAGTCCAGTCACCGCAATCCTCTGGCTTTCTTCTTGAACCGCTAACTGGTAGATCCGCCAGAGCGATGGTGGCGGATCCATGGCGAGCACTTGGGACCTGAAATGTGAGTAACTTTCATTTAATATTAGTAAAAATCGAGTCGATTTTTCTCTATCTCGAATAGCCCTATATTGATTTAGGGTTTCCTCCGGTCCCTCAAGTTTCTCTTCGGCAGCCTCGAGTTCGTTCCGGATGGCGAGAGCCGATTGAAACATGTTGTGACGGTCCTGATTTCCTTGTTTCGGTCGATACGGCTTGGGTGAGCGAGAAAAGCTTGGCTCGATCAAGCTTGCCGTACATCTCTCGGATCGCCTCCCAAATCGCCTTCAAGTCTTCAGTTGGTGGAAGCCCGGCGGCCACCTCAGGAGCCAAACAATTGCCAATCCACGTCCGCATGAGCTGATTGCACCTGCGCCAGTGTCGTTGTGAGCGTTCGTCGATCAAGAAGGGTATGTTGCCATCTATGAAGCCTTCTTTCTCCTTGGTCACCAGTGCCCGCCGAAGATCTCGAGCCTAGGTAGTGTAGTTTTCAGGTCCGGTGAGCTGCAAGGAAATGAGCCGTAGCTCGAGTCCGTCGCCCGGCAACGTGTAGAACGGGTCGCCGGGTTCCGGTCGGCCGCCGCCGGCTGGAAAAATGAACGGCATGTATCCAGGCCTTGTATTCGGGTAGCCGAGTCCTGCATTCGGGTAGCCGGGTCCTGCATTCGGGTAGGGATTCCCTCCTTGACCCGTCGAAGATGCTTCGGGTCTCGGGCCTGTGCCCGTCGAGCCTATTCCGGTGCTCGAGAATCCTTCTCCAGATGTTCCGTATGGAACCCACGACTGAGCTGGTCCAATTCCCCACAGACCCTGAAAGGGAAACCACGGGATTGATGGCCATTGAGTTGGGCCGAAAACATTGACTGGAGCAAGTGTCGGGTTGGCAGTATGTTGAGCCGTCGAGTGGTCATCTTCAGAGGGGTCGACCAAGGCTGGATTCTTGCTTTGAGGTGAGTTTGGACTTTCCTCAACTGAGATTTCTCCTTGAGTATGCTTGGCCATGATGAATTCCTCTGCTTCTTTGTAGAAATTGATTTGTAAGAAGGGAACAGAGGCAATTTGAAGAATTTGGCGGACGCTAGGTTGAAAAATAAAGCTATGATACCATGTCAGAAATGGAGGAATAGGCCAAGTACGAGAGAAGAAATCAAGGTTTTCTTGTATTTCTGTACATCTGATTTACATTGTATGATGTCCTATTAATAATACATTAAATGTCTAACTAAAGAAAAAGAATATTCAACAAATCAAATCCAACCACAGATTGACATAAATAAATAATCACAATCTTTTGTAATCTTGGATTGATTGATTACAATCTTTAGCTTGATTTGTGCATATCTTCAACAATAGACCCTGCACATACAATAGAACAAAATGGAAGACGAAGTCTCAAAAGTTTGCTCCAGTTTTCAAAGGTTGTTCAAGTTAAACTGGATTTAGCACTATCCGACTAGCAAGTCGAGCACAATGGTATCTCTTATCATGTTTATTAATCAATCTTTGCCATACCACTGCCCACTAAATATGACTGGACTCTCGCAAAGCCATTTGGATGATCACTTCAAAATAATTGCTTCAGATTAAATCCAAATAAGTTGTCCGGTTTGGATCGTTTCGATGTGCAGTTGCCTCGCTATGTGGAGCCAGGTTTAGATAGGAGCATGCTTTACGAGTCAAAAAGTCATTGACAAGCAAAATAGTTAGCAGTTACCATAAGCCAATCTATAAAGTAATCTTTAGCAACGGGACGTCCCAAAACTGTTTTGCAATAAGACTTTAGATATAAAAAAACTCGAGTCAATCTTCCTCATCCTCAAATCTTCATCTTCAATCTTACGGACAAAACTTCTAGACGTGCGGAATACGACTGATTTGAGAAGCGCTTCATCCTCTTCCACCTGCTTCATTTCCTTTGCAGCATATGTACCTTGTAGAACCTCCAGCATTGCATCCACGTCCACAGTCGCACGTCTCAACTTCATCGATTTCATCTCGTCCAACGCGGCAAGAATATCCATCTCCCTCTTGGAATCCAGCGCCTTATTCTCCAGGAGCTTCACCGCATCGCTTGTCTATTCAGCCCCTCTCTTCCTTTTCTCATTCTCCGCCTCCTCATCCTGCCTACGCCAGGGCTCGAAATCTCTCGTCGCCCCTAACTCCACGTTGTAATCCGAATTCAGCAGATCGGTTTTGATCGTGAGCTCAGCAGAGCACCTAGTGCATCTGAAGTAAAATCTGAATATCTGCATCCCCAAATTCATCTCACCGACGACAATCTCCTTCCTAGAATTGAACTTGGTCCCCTTGTAGATGTAATTACCGCAGGCACTGCATCGGATGCTCATTGAAAGCATCATCCGAGCCTTAGTCTGCTGACTTCTAGGCCTCCCGGACCTACGCAGCTCTGAAGGGTCGAAATCTGGGGGTTAATATTTGTCCAACACCTTTCGTTCTACCATCTTCTTCTCCCCTCTTGACTCCAAACCAAGACGAGATTTTAAAGAAACAGATGCCACTGGAACTGACTGAACTAGAATGTGCGGAAACACAACTCAAGAATTTCTATATATGCAAACAAGAGACGTCAAAACCGATCCCCCAAAAAAGAAGAGCACGCTATTGGGAATCGGCCAAATTCAGGGAAATTAAGAGCAAAAACCCAAGAAGAACCCGTGGAATTGACACTTGGAAATCCCTACATTCCTTACTCAATCCCCTCTTTACTGCCCGAAGCACGTGCATTGCCGTCAATAGTCCGAGAACAAACGAAGGAAACAAGATTATTTCCGAAAAACGGAAAAAACGGCTCATGTTGACGGACACTGATGACGTCACATTCCGAGAAAATATAGGGTAGGGGTAGGAGGGGATTCCACCGTGAAATTCCACTCCATTCACCGGACGACACGTATCGCCCGGAACCCACCCTCTCCCACTTCACTTCACCCATCTCTTCTGTTTTCTTCTTCAAATACAGTGGAATTCACCCCCAAAATACGGAAAATAAAAAGAAAATAAAAAAAGGAAATCTATTTCAAGAAAGCTGCGCTGCCCTCCTCTTCTTGCACCGACATTACCAGTTCAAGAGCTCTCCTCCTCCCTTCTTCTTCTTCTTCTTCATCTTTCTCTCTCTCACCCCGCATTCTCACTCGAAGATAAGCAAAACCCTAAAGAACATTGAATCTGTTCTTTGCGACTTGCCTTCACCCACGATGGAGGAGGCGAAGAGAGAGCCGAAGCGCCGGCGGGGGGTCGAGTGCGGGCTCATCGAGAAGGAGAGCGCGCGCGAGGTCACTTTCTCCAAGCGCCACCAGGGCCTCTTCCGCAAGGCCGCCGAGCTCTCCATCCTCTGCGGCGCGGAGGTCGCCGTCATCACCTACTCGCCCCACGGCAACCCCTTCGCCTTCGCCCACCCGTCCACCCCGGACGCCCTCGTCGCCCACTACCTCTCAGGCGCGGCGACCCAACCCACCGCATCCGAAGCGGCCACCGCGCACTGGAAGCTCGAAGAGGACGCGGTCGCGAAGCTCCAAGAGGTCAAGAGAGAGGCGGAGAAGATCGCGGCGGAGCCCGGGAAGAGGAACCGGTGGTGGGAAGAGGCGGCTGCGGACGGCATGGACGTGGAAGAGTTGGAGCAGTACGTGGCGTCGCTGGAGCGTTTGAGGAAGTCGCTCGCCGATAGGGTCGGACGATGCGATGGTTCGGATTTCTACGACCGATTGCTAGCGACGGACATGGACATAGGTATGGACTTGGATGCCGCGTTTCTCGCTGAATTACAGTATTCTTGTTAATGGGTCTCGACAGAATCCGCTTCCTTAGTTCATATAACTTGGGATTTTATTGATTCCTTTGTAAATAAATTCTTCGTTTTGTTGTCTTGCAAGTCCTATTGCTTTTAAATTTTTTGGCTAAAGTTTTGGGAGTCGAGGCATGATGGCGAAATGAAAATCATGTCTGAATAGTATTCTTATACTTCCTTGTTGACCAAGATGAATAGATGAAGTTGTTTTTTTATTGGGAATAATCTCTCATGATCTTTTATTGCTTATCAAATTTGGGTTTCGACTTTGATTCGTTCCGTATATTTAAAACATATCAAAAGACCTACAAATCGATATAATTATTGTTTCTAAAGCAACATTATGTTCTGTAAAATAATTCTAGACATGTATATAGATGTAAAGGTTAATTTGTTTATGAACCATAGATTATATGTACAATTTTTCTTCATGTTTATGTCTGAATATGCAAAGATAATAGGACTACGAGTATAAATTGATCTACCTAAATAGAGTTCATTAGTTTCAAAAAAGCGAAGGCCTTCCGGACTATCTAAAAGTAATAAGCCTATTTAAAGATCAAAATCTATGCTTGTGGAAGGTGACCCCACTTATCACCTATGCTTGTGGAAGGTGACCCCACTTATCACCAAATGTAAGAGATTGATGGGCCACCGTGGAAGGGAAGCAAATTAAGTGGCGGACTGGATTCTCAAGACCAACAAAAGGAAGCATCTCACCTCTAGTAATGAAAGGAAACCTTTTTTTGACTCAAAAAAGGGTTCGGTAGTTGACTTTGTGTGATGGAGAATCCACATTGCGACTCGATTGTCTGACCAAAAACAGAATGAAGCAAGAACCAGTTTGAGGACCAAAATTGGATGCAATTCGTAGAACATCCTGTATCTTTTTTAACTCGGACTTCGGAATATATTGGTCAATCACCCAGTAGTTTCCTTAATTGTGTTTTTCTAATAGGACAAATTGCAAGTGAATGGTCATCTCAAGCATGAGCAATGTGCTGATTTTCTTAAGTTCCATGTTCTCATGAAAAACCGAGATTTCGAAAAGTAATTCTCTTAATTTGTATTGCTTAAAAATTGTTTTAATAAAAAATGTGATAATGAGGGTTGGAATCACAAAGATCTGATTTGGGTCGGATTGCAACAAATGCTACCCAAACACCATCTTTCCCCCTATACCAGCATGCAAAATTCAAATGAATTCAGAGGCACAGTGTTCACTCCATCGACACAACATGTCGATGATTATGTACTTCAGCCTTTACACTGCTCAGATAATTACCATATCCTCTTCTAATGACATACTCGAGCCTAGCCGAATACATCCTCTTGGAAGCAAGAACTACCAAATATGCTTGCTGTGCACCTTCTGATAAAATCTATTCAGCCTACCTTATTCCAGAGCAGGAATACTGTTAATAAGTCTGTATTTACGCTGCTGCCACCTCATGATTGTTGCTATGGATTAGACATATGATTCTCTCTGTGTAAGACACAATCTTAATCACCTACATAAGACAACCAACATACTCAGCCCGAGGGTACTTTCTCTGCAGCTCTGGCCATTGCACGAAAAACTGATCAGCAACTTGTAATTTGTAGAGAAGCAATCCACTTAGAGACAGTCTTTTCACCCTAGCTATGCTCTCCATGTAAAATATAGATGACCATCTGATTCCCAGAACCTGCCATGGTTTTTCAATCGTTGTCCTTCAGTTCTAATGACAAACAGATCAATAATGAATCCTTGACATATTCAGAAAAAGACAGCACCGACAGAGTGGAATTCCAAACCTTAAATAAGAAGGCAATTGCACAGAGTGGAATGCATGTCCCGGGGCCATTACAGAGGATCTGCACTTCCAATGTGAACGTCATCCATCAAGTATGCAGAACAAATTTTATAACTTACAAAGACAAGAAGAAAATTAAAGTTTATGTTTGACATTACCACTTCTGGTCTGAGTTGAATCATGAGGTATAGTGCATGAGCTGTGGCAACTAATGTCGTCCAAACAGAAGTAACATATGATTGACCAACTTCTCTGCTCCGGTATATCTGCAAATACTTTGCAGTTTCCTCTACCTTGACCCCTGCCTATACATGAAGGAGACTTCTCAATAAATTGTGGTAGATCATCAATGTCAGCTGCAATCGACAAAAGATAAAACGAAAGAGAGATATGGCTCCAGCTCAGACAATTGCACTAACGGGATCCACATGCTTTCCCACATTTTTGTGTCACATCCTTGTTGTGTATGTGCATGCATGCATATCCACATGCACGCAAATGTTGTCCAACTAAACTAGCTGATAATTGAAAAATGACACCCCCCCCCCCCCCTCCCCCCAAATCTAATATATAAAATGAACCCAGGGGGATTAAATCCTGCAAAATAAGTATTCTCCATATCTTTGTTAAGCAACAATGAGTCACAGTAAGAAGATGATGACACTGAACCAGACATGCTATCAACGCTGCACATATAATACAACAAAATGGAAGATGAAATCTCGAAAGTTTGTCCTAGCTTCCAAAGGTTATTCAAACCAAACTGGATCATCTAACTAGCAATTCGAGCACAGTGGTTTATCTATTACATCAATCAATCTTTGCCTTACTATTCCAGACAAAAGACAGTTGGACTCTCACAAAGCCATGCAAATGATCATTACAGTATACTTTATTCAGATTAAACCCAAATAATTTTTCGGTATGGATTGTTTTAATGTGAGGTTGCCTTGCTCTATGAAATCATGTTTAGATAGGTGTATGTTATTACATGAGTCAAAAAGTGGCAACATAAACAGCATTACCATGGAACAGTTCATAAAGGAATCTTTAGAAACAGGGTTCCCTGAAATCTAGGTTGCAATGCACTTGCGTATGCTCTGTCAGAGGACACTGTTGAGAGTTTTTGATATCTAAAGTCTTATTCCTTGTTAGCAGATTCATTTAATCAAATGCACTCGACATACTATCATGCCACTTAGTTCACAAAAGACCTTTTCCAGTACTTTTTACACAAATATGTGAAGTGTGGGTTCTGATATGCAATACTCTAACACCATCACCATTCCAAGCAATAACTTCAGAATATTAAAGGCATTAAACCATGTGCTGGTAATCCCAAGCTTCAATGCACATCACAAATCATTAATCAGCAAACAAGTATGGTAACCAAGACTTCGAAATAAAACTACTTCCCTAGAAATGTAGCTAGAAGATTTAACTTGACCTTTTCTGCCCACTGATTCTTTCCCCAACTCTAACTTCCCCAATGATTTAGTGACTCTTGCATATCGTTCACTCTTCCATGCAGGAAACTGACTAAATTAGCTCCTTTTGCCCAGAGGCCCTTATATAGATATAGCTAAGTCTATTCCAAAAATGAGTGAAGGGTCCATAAGATGACTACTATCACATCTCCAGCCGGAATTGGTTTACACTCTCCTCGAAATGCTAGTCCTTCTAAGTGTATCGTTTCCCAACTGCTACCGATGTCAATGCTCTATCATGACCACAAATAAACAAATAACCTCATTCTACTTTCCTACACCTCAAAATACAAATCCTAATTCACAAAATCCATGTTCTAAAGCATCTTTTGAAAGAACAACTGAGTGATTGAAGTTCTACAAGAGCAATAACGGCGATGATAGAGAATTATCACAAGCATAAAGCAGAAAGCGGTTTACTTATCCTTAAAGCACAGCTATTATCACTTTACCGCATCGATCAGGGAGTCCTCCATCACGCGAGCTTTTTGGAGACTCATATTGTCAGTGGCAGCCGCGATGTAGAATCTAGGTGTAAACCTATCTTTCTGCAACACAGACAAGAGATTCAACATCTCAGCAGTGTGACCACCTGCAAAAGTTGATGAATACACATATTATTACCGTGACACACTCACAACTAATGAAAACTAGAAAGAAGCTAACAAATAAATTATTTACAAGCTAACCTGAGCCTAAAACAATGAGGGTACTATAGGTTCTCCGAGATTTCCCATGAAGGGGTTTTCCACTCCAACGTAGGATGTATAGAAAGCGGATCAATATCAAAAGAACAAGAGCAGTAAGAGCAGCTACAACAGACCCAACAGCCATAATTGGAGTGGCGTGTGCTTCCTTTTGCCACTTCAAGATTGAAACTTATTTCCCATAAGTGCTCTTTAGCTGACCTGCAGGATCATATGTTGTCAATTTAGTTGAATCATAAAATTGAAAAAGGAGTAACAAAACATGCCCTGACGACATTAAAACTCAAGAACACACTTTGGAGTTTGTAGTACCACTACAACTGCATAGATCTTTAGGCCCAAAAGCAGACTTCGCAATTGGGTTTTCATTTTACAACCCAGTTCCTCAAGATACGAAAAAATTGTCATAAATTACGACGAAACAGATGCCGCTCGAACTGCAGCGAACTTCTATCCGCAAAAAACAGAAACCAGAATCGGCGCACGAAGAAAGAAGAGTACCATGTGGGATCGTTCCTCGCTGTCACGACGGAGAGACGAAAGAGGGATCGGTCAAATTCAGAGAAACCAAGAGCGCGAAATGACGCGAGCTGAAAACTGGCGATTCCAAGAAGAACGAGAGACAAGTCGTGAACCCCTGTATTATCCCGTGAATTGAAATCTCTCGATGGAAAAAGGAAAGCACGAGCGCAGACCTGTTGGAGAACGGGCATCGGGTCTCCGCACATGCCGATCTGCAACGCCATCGCCGCCGTCCGGTCCGACCGGGGAGCGTAGGAGGTACGCATGGCCAAATAAAAGAAAAATGTAACGAAGAATATACTCCCTAAGGTCGAATACGTAATTTCACAACCAATTCATTCCAAATTCATTACTCCGAAACGTCCATTCCCTAAAACTTAAACAGGGGAAAAGGGGTAATTGTGGAATTTCCAAGAGAATTAGGTCAGTCCTTTGTCTCGAGGCCCTTAAACCCCAAATTGTGTAAGTTGATCTTCGATCCTAAAAGGTTAAGGTTGGTCCAAACTAATTATATATTTTGCGTCTAATATATTATATACTTGTATCTACGCTAAACCCTAATGTATTATTCTCTATTCTTTTCATAATTCAGTTTGCTATGTAAATTGAAAAATAGAAAGAAATACAGCTCTAATTTGACCTCCAAATAAAAAAATTCCACTTGCCTTAAGCTAGCTTGCTTACCTTGGCCTTGAGCGCCTTGTCACTTGCCTCGCATGTTTGTTTTTATGATTTTGTTACTTCTAGGAAGTATGAAAATTATGTTGTTATTTTATCTTATATGTATGTTTGATATGTATTGGTAATCATAATTTGGTTGCTTAATATTGCATTATTGATGGATATATATTTGAAATAGTATTTTTCTCCTTTTAAGGAATACAAATAATGGAACAAAAAATAATCAATTGGTTCCAGGTGACCGAACTGAACCTACATGGTTAGTTCAATCCTTAGTCCCAAGCTTAAAATAGTTGGTCATCGATCTCATAAATTAGGGATTAATACTATGCGAGTTGATCTTCGGATTAAGTGTTAGACCAATCCAATCTGACCATACTCATTCCTAATTTTGTACTGTAGAAGAGTACTATTTAGACCTGACCGACCCACAGCCATAAATTAATACTGAGCCTCCAGATCCTTTTCCAGGCCTATTATGCTTAAAAGATGAGTGAATTTTCCTACAAAATCGATGGGATTTGGACAGGTCTTGATTAGCCTAGGCGGGTAAGTCGGCTAAAAATAGAATTTCTTAGCTGTACTTTTCAATTTTGTCTTTCGAGCCGACTGAGGTTGTGTTTGGGCCGCCTTAATTCACAAACATCAATTAAAAATAAGCAGAAAGAAAAAAATTTAAGACACATATGTGAGTTGATATCGCTTCAGAATACTTCTTTTTTTCAATGACAAAGAAACCCGCTTTAGGTAAACCTCATGAATAATATCAATTAATTTAGTAATTCATAATCCATTTTTTCAGATTCTTGTAGCCATGACCTTCAGACGAATGTCTTCTTTTGTTACAATATCATTGATGTGGAACTAGTAACGTAGGGCGGACAAGAATTCGACAATGTATTTTCTTATTCTCCTTCTGGTTATTAAGTCTCAATCATTTCACTTGTATATTATTTGGAGCTCTTACTCACAGAGCATAGAAAATACCAAGTAAAAACTTTGGTCAAATTGGACATGCAAAATGCGACATACAAGCATTAAACTTCCAATTTAGCTAACATAGACGTATTAAATGAAAAAGTAGCAAAGAAGAATTTGTCTACAATCAACTTCTTCCCAAATTCAAGTTTACATATATCTTAAAAAAATTGCCGAAAAAGTTTTAAATCTATTGTATGGGGACCATTTAAATAATAAACATTTCAATTGTGCCAATTTAGTTTAAACCCTTTAACCATTTGCTAATTTAGTTCTGAAATTTTCAATCCTATCTCGAGCTTTTTGATGATTTGCCAATTTAATACTAAACATTTTAACGATTTATAAATATAGTCATTCCGGCTAAATATCCAAATGACACGTACAAATCATTAAAAGGTTAGAGATTAAATTGGCAAGTCATTAAAAATTTAAGACCAAATTAATATAATTGAAATGTTTAAGATTGAATTTACTGTCGTATAATAAATTTATGATATTTTGGGCAATTATATCTCTATTTCACAATATATGAATTTCTTTTCATTGCACGTTAATAGCTCAGTCAAAACTCAAGACCATCCCTTATTTAGATTCTATTTGAATTGTAAGATAAACAAACAAAAGATGTGGAATAAAAAATTAGTGGGTGAAGCCCATGAACCTTCTCTTTTATTTTTCTTTCTAAATCATTTTCAAACTGGTGAATGGGTGGTTGATCTCTGGTGCCACATTGGTGTCACAGGGACAGGCCTGTCTACCTCGAACCTGCTTGTCGCGACTAGTTCTGGATCGTTATGACACCAAACACACAAATTCTGAGCGGATGTGAGATTTCTCTGCCTTTGCTCGCCTTTTTGATTTATAAGAAAAGGTGAAACTTGTGGTCCGGTTTCTTCCTTCAGTTGGATTTGTTTTTTTGGCAAATACCACTGGCTGGTATTTACTCCATAATTTAAAAGTAATAATTTGACATAATCATATAGAAGTAGAAAACCTAAAGAAACGACCAAAATTTAGATGATTATAAAATAAGGGTGATGTTCCTGTGTATCATCACATCCATGTTGCCCTTTTCTCTTTTTGCTGTAATTAGAATGTTTGGTCATTAGAATTTAACTCGGTTTGGTGTCATATCTCAATTGATTTAACATCATCAAAATCCTTCTTCTTATAAATGAAAATTGATGAAAACCAATCGATTCATGACATCTTTGAGTCAAGCGTATCGCGTTTGTCATATTTAGTTCAAATTCAGATTCCAACTTCTCTTCACAAGTTCATATTGCGTTTGAATAATATTCTTCTGTCTGTCGGATCATGTTTCGTATTTATCTTAACGAACTCATATCATATCTGCATAGCATTCTCGTGTTGCAAATTCGCTTTTCGTTTTTTTTTTTTTTTTTTTGGTTCTAAACTGCAGAAAAGTCGAACGTGCGCAAATCAAAATATTATTTGGGCGTTCCAGAGTTAATTTTCTTCTTTCTTGAATTCATATAAATATAATATATCAATTTTACCAAACTAAGCTATTCTCAGGTAGTAACAAAAAGTTTATATGTCCATTGGCCAGTGAGAAATATGGGCGAATTACATATCAACGACAGTAGACCAGCAATGAAATTTAGGTAGAACGCAAAAGGGTCACGAAATTCTCAGCTCTCATTAGGTAATTTTTGCATGAATTTACAGAAGATAAGGAACCACCACAAGAATCTTCATTAAAAAAAAAAAGACCCTCTCGTCTACATAAGACCCCTCACTTTCCGGGGACGAAGTTGGTGGCGTAGGCCCAGGCGTTGTTGCTCACCGGGTCGGCGAGGTGGTCGGCCAGGTTCTCCAGCGGCCCCTTTCCGGTCACGATCGCCTGCACGAAGAACCCGAACATGGAGAACATGGCGAGCCTCCCGTTCTTGATCTCCTTCACCTTGAGCTCGGCAAAGGCCTCGGGGTCGTCCGCGAGGCCGAGCGGGTCGAAGCTGCCGCCGGGGTAGAGCGGGTCGGTGACCTCGCCGAGGGGCCCTCCGGCGACGCGGTAGCCCTCGACGGCGCCCATCAGGATGACCTGGCAGGCCCAGATGGCGAGGATGCTCTGGGCGTGGATCAGGCTGGGGTTGCCGAGGTAGTCGAGGCCGCCCTCGCTGAAGATCTGGGCGCCCGCCTTGAACCACACGGCCTCGCCGAACTTGACGCCGTTGCGGGCCAGGAGCTCCGGGAAGACGCACCCGAGGGCCCCGAGCATGGCCCACCTGCAGTGGATCACCTCGAGCTCGCGGTTCTTGGCGAAGGTCTCGGGGTCGGCCGAGAGCCCGGCGGTGTCCCACCCGTAGTCACCGGGGAACTCGCCGGTCAAGTAGGACGGGGTTCGCCGGAGAAGGGGCCGAGGTACTTGACGCGGTCGGGGCCGTACCACGGGCTGCCGGATGAGACCTGCTTGGTGACGGTCTTCCTCATGGTGACCCTCCCCTTGCCGAAGAGCTCGGGGGTCGACGGGGAGAGCTGCACGGCCTTGCCGGCGAGCGAAGGCGAGGAGAGGGCCATGGTGGAGGCTGCCATTTTCGCTTTGGATACGAAGGCTTGGTTAAGTGACTAAGAAATTGATATGAATTTGGCTAAGTTTCGTGGAATATAAATACTGGGATTGGAGCGATATGAGGCTTATCTTCTGATATCTCTATCTCTCATTTCATTGGCTGCTCAAGATTCCGACCTTGTCTTTGCTCTAATCCCACGTGGCTCTCTCTACTCCACCAGTTCGTGCGGTCCATATCAGTTGTTCCTAGATTTTTTTTCGGTTTCTTTGATGGCTGTTGACTGCATGTGATGCCGTGATTGATTGGTCCGCTTGCAAATTCAAGGATTTTAACACTATCGATCGGTCAGACATTTTATTTGGAGCTTTTAGTAGCTACCGCATGATTTTTAATCTCCATCGAATTTATCAATTGACTAGTGACAAACGTGCCACGTTTTATCGTATTCGCGTCCTTTATTCGCATCGTTTTTTATCATCATGAAAATAAATTGCCGTATTTACCGATTTAGATTAATTTCAAGTTAAGTTGTGTTGTGTTGTTGTGTTGTCTTTAAATCGTGTTTGCATTCATGTTAGGAATTGTCGTGCAAAAATCCGCTGGCAGAAAAAGTCATTGCATCTCTGGGTAATGCATTTCTGTGATTCATTTTCTTTTTTTTGTTTCTTCTTTGTGGAAATAAAAGGATTAGAGTTTAAGCAGACAACTGTTATGGAGAAAAACAATCTAATCCAGCTGCTTTCTACTCATATCATTTCCTTCTACTCTTCTGAAACACAAACTGAGATTGAAAAAATGGTGCTTAAAATTGTAAGATTTCCCTATCCAGCTTAGGCTCGGTCTTGGGAGGCGGCTTCACTTATTAGTGAGATTAAGGCCACATAGTCGGGAAAAAATAATAAAAAAAGACGAGCCGATATTTTTCATTAGCTTAATTGGATGGAGTTATCAATTTGACAGGTTTGAAAACTTAATTATGCATTTTAAAAGTTTTACAAATTTAGTCGTGCTTTGATTGATAGGTTTTAGAATTTTTGATGTGGTTATTCGGTCAATAATAAATGTAAGGGTTTAGGAAAGACCGGGTCCTCGACAGGAACACTAGATAAGGCCATCCAACCGCAAGTGGCGTGCTCCAATGTCAGCATGGGTGGGAGATTCTTGGTGAGAAAATAGTGGATATGAGGTTGCCAAGTAGACCAAGAAAAGTAGACCAAGAAAATGCAAATCTAAGGTTAAGACCTTTCAGATATAACAACCCTTTTTTTTTTTTTCTATATTATTATATTAAACCAACAATATCTCTTATTTTTAAGAGATCAGGTTTTCTTTTTCCCAAAAATATCATCTATTAGTCATGTTATGAGCATTCTGTCAATGGTCAAGGGTGTAAATTCAATAATTATATCTTATCTCTAATGTACTTCCATTTTAAACTTTGAATTTTCTCTATATAACAATTTAACAAACAACCTTTCTAAGGAAATGTAAGTGTTAGAAATGTTTTTGTCTTTCTACTTACATGTGTAAATTATCCTCAAATTATGACAACGATATCTTCCTATCAATTATAACAAGAATGATTCATCATCTTAACAAACGTTTTCATTTTAATTAGCATAAATATTTTCTATTTATCTCTTAGTTCCCTGGGCATCTGATTGGATATAGAGGTGGGTATTTTTCTTATAACACTAATATAAGGATTGAAATAAGAATTTCAAATGTATATTTTATTGAACACATATAACGGAGATTTTTTAGGTAACTTTTTTTTTTTCCTGGTCAAAAGGAAACTGTCAAAGAATATCGGATTATCACTAGTAAAATTAATTTTTTTCCCTTAAATCTTTAATATTGAGAAGAAATGATACTCTTGTTATTTAAAGGGGATACCAATTTCGAAAGTCGGCTTTATCTACAGTGCATATTAAAAAATTTCATACTTGGAGCTCCGCTTGTTTCACAAAATATGAATTATTTAAAAAATATTTTCCTAAAAATAATTACTTGTATTGCTAATAATAATTAGTTAATGAATTTTTTTCATTATTGATGATAATTAATATTTAAATATTTTACTAGATGAAAAAAAAATTGGTCATTTATTTATGTAAGCGATGTAAGTAATCATCTTTAAAAATATATATTTTTAAATTTATTTATTTCTCATCGAACAAACAAAATCTTCAACGATTCTGCATAGTCCTTTAAATTTTTAACTTTTGGACACACGTTTAATGTGACTCGTAGTGGTGCCACCACCGAGCACGAGGGCTTTTGCCTTTGCTTGATCAAGGCAAGCTCCTATGGTCCTCACGCGACCATTTGCAAGAGCTAGCCACCCTGTTGAGACACCGATGAAGTTCAGGTGCCCTTGCCGGCAAAAGTGGGCCAAAAAAAAAAAAAAAAAAAAAAAGCAATTCAGCTTCTATTCTCCTTTCCTTTTTATACTTTTCATTTTGCTAAGGTGCCCGGACATGTGTACAGACAATCACATCTACAGAGAATATATTAGGAGAGACACAACTTCGCTTAGGCCATCCACAAGATGAAGATAGCATCACACCAACTTAACTCCCGCTCATTTCGTCGGAGGTCATGATCAGACAACGCCCATCCTGTAAGTGTTGGACCTCACAAGTTCATGCGCGTGTTTACGTGATTTTTCATATCACTAGGTTCCTTTTGTTTCATACTGCTTGCCTTCACTTGAGTCCTTTCTCGTTTGAATTTGGCCAGTGGATTCATCATTCATCCCGCATTTAGTTTTAAGAAATTGCATCGGGGCTCGTTATGAGACAAAATGCCGTTTTCGGGTGGGGAAAAACTGGTTTTCGAGATTGCATGCGTCCAATTAATGAAGAATTACTAATTGGGCCTTCCATACGAAAGCCTTAAAGCTGCCCGAGACGAGACCTCTATCATTACATCTCATTTGATGCAAATTGCAAGGCCCATTTTCTTAAGATTGTCGAGATCGCATCCCCAGCTTGGCCCAAGACAAGTGAATCGTGCTTTTCGAACTTGCATTGGGCCTTAATATTTTTGGTGTAGTTTTTACTAAAGGCCTTTGGGGCTCTAAAGTTCCTTAGGCATATGTAAGTACCGATTGATAGTTTTTTTTGGGAGAGTTTTGAGAACATGTAAAGTATTTCCAAAGCCCTCTAAAATCCCTTAACTAACAGCAAGTCTAGGGAATTTTGACTTTCGCATTTTGGGAATGCTAACACACTTTTTCTTCCAATTTTGACCTTAGCATTCTCTTTAATAGTTCCATATTCTTTGGAAAATTATTATATATATTCAGAGTATGTGAGCTCACTCTATCTTAACCTTTAAATAATGTGAGTCTCACGTGAAATCTATATAATCTTATTAGAGAAATAGAATAGACTCACATGCATCTAGTGCATATCCTAACCTTCAAAATAACTCGTTTTAACAAACAGATGTTTTTCGATGACGAAGAAAGATAAATGTTTATTTCATCGTCAATCAATAGACAAATTTGTTGGATCACTTAATAATTGTCTGTGAAGTGTTTAGTGGATTACGATGAAATGATTACATAAAAGATGTGATATAGCCTTGTGTAAAAGAAAAAAAAAAGTTGTACAATAGTGTAACACCCTAACTTCCCTCATTTAAAATATTGTTCACCTCAGCTCATTCTATGTCATGACTTATGTTTTTGTCTTTTAGTGTACATGTAAGCAATCTTCTAAAAGATATTCCATTCTAATGGGTCCCTCTTTTGAGTTAATTATGCTTATAATTAGAATTCCAACTCTCAATGCTATTACATAAAAAGGTCCCTCTTTTGAGTTAATTTCAATTTCATATAAATAATGGTTGATACTACAAAAACCCTAAACTACGCTTACTACACAAATACCCCATATATATATTTTTATGTTACTAAAAACCATAAACTTCCCACGGCATAAATACTCAATTTTTTTTTCCATATAAAACCCAGATTTATATCAATGTGACAAATATACCTTGGATAAAATTGAAATAAGGAGTACATATATCACACATGTATAAGTTTGGATTTTTTTTTATGACATAAAAAAAGTTAATGATATTAGTTTAGAGTTTTTGGTAGCATAAAAAAAATTAGGGTTTTTATATATTGGATATGGTCTTGATTTTTTTTATAAGGGGTTAATATCACGAAAAATCCCAAATTGATATATCTATGAAAATTTGCTCTAAACTATTTTCTTTTTTTACCATAAAAAACACAACTGATATACTTATGATAAATTTACACCACTAAAAATTCCAAACAAGTACATTTGATATAAATTTACTTTTCATTAGTTTCTATTAAATTGAATTAACACATTTGTGACAAACGGAGGGTAAAGCCCCAAATCGATGCACTAGTCAATTATCACATATTATCTAAATTAGCAATTTGATGGTAAAATTTAACGGAAATTAGTGAAAGATAAATTTATCAAATGTGTACTGGAGTGTTTGATGATCAAAAAATTAAATTGAAGTAAATTTATTATATGTGTATTAGTTTTAGGTTTTTATGATATCAAATTTTTCTTATGGTATTTTCCCTATAAATCAATGAGGAATCCTTCCTCCCGTTCAGTGTGCGGTTGGAGCCAAGATGAGCTTTAAGGGGAAAATATTGGGCTAATGCCATGTAGTTAGAAAGCCAAGCTTAGTCCTTCTAGGTTCGGGCTGAACCCAGCCCTGTCTTGAGGGATCACACATAAAGTTATAAAGATGCGTGGCTTGAATACCGGTCTAAACCCGATCTTAGGGCCTAATTTGGTTCGGTTTGAGTTTGCCCCATGATCACTTCAAGAGCTGCCCCTCGCTCTTTCCTCAATCGGAGTATGATCGGGCACCCGACTTGCCCAAACTTTGATGAAACATAAACGGATTGTAGCCTTGTAGGTAGCAAGATGAACTCGAAGCCAATTGTTAAAAACCCATAGGCTGCATTTAGTGGTCATGATAAAATTCAAGATATGATAAAATTTATCTTATTCTACATTTGATGCTTACTTAAAATATGATAAAGTCAGATATAAATAGGATATAGATTTCATAAAATTATCTCATTGAGAAAATGGGATAAATGAGGATATAATTTTTTAATATTCATGATAGAAAAGTTTTTTCTCAAATAAAAAATTCCTTAAATTAAAAAATTAACATTATATTTCAATATAAATAATATTTGAATTCTAATATAAGAAATTCAAAGTAAAAAATAAAAATTATTTTTAATTTAATCTTATTTTTATTTATATATTCGAATTTATATTATAATATAAAATTAAATTCGAATATATAAAATATGAATATATATATATATATATATTTATTACATATTTTACGTGTTTTAATATTTTAGGTATATTAGTACAATTTTCTATTTAATAAAATTTTATTAGAGAATGATGGAAGGGAAATAAAGAAAAAAAGAAATTAATTAAAATAGAGAGGAAAATATAATAAAAAAAGAAAATAAAAATAAAGTAGATAAAAGTGTCGCGAGAGATTTTTACCATCTCTATTTGTAAAATTTGTGATTCATATAAGTGTTTATACCAAACGATAAATATATAATATGTGGTGAATATATACACACTTGTTCAAACTCCACTAAGGTTTATGGCATTTTGAAATTTACTCAACGGATACATGGGGACCCGAACTTAATAAATCGTCTATTAAGCTTTTTATGCAATTTTTTATTATTATAGTAAGAGATCCACAGTGCATCAAGTTAAATTAGGTGTAATCTATTGCGTGTTTAGTGCGGGAAATTTGCTTATTAAAAAGTATTGAGGCGGGTCGCAAGTACTCGGCACTTCATGCTTGCCGATCACTTTAATGAGAAGGGTTTGGAATTGTACATCAAATTCAATAAAAAAGTTTGGGAAGGGTCGAACTCCCATCTAACATTTGCATTTGAGTCTCTAATATTTGGGGATGATCAATTCCTAGATTGGGCTGATTTCACCCTAAAACTGAGAATTGAACCTATTCGATCTCTAGATTGGTATGATTCTCGGATTGGAGTAGTCTGATTTAGGATTCGATAATTTCCTTTTCTTTATTCTTGAAAAAACATACATTAGAAGAAGGGTGATTGGTTCTTAATTTGATCCCAAATTGAGAACTGGACCAGATTGGCTCCCTGGGATCAAATTAGTTGTTCCTAGGACTAGGAATTGAATTAGACTGGTGGTGTGGTTGCGTTTTGGTCTGATCCAACGAAATTGGATACATTTTTATTTTTTCATTATCTGATGCCATCTATTAGGAGGAAATAAAAAAAAAGATAGCCAGTTTCATATTTTTGAAGAAGTTTTTTTTAAAATAAATGTAGGTAGTTCGACTTCCCCTTTTGGAACAAAGAATCGGCTTGTCCAAATATTAGTTCCATTTCTAGGAATTGGAAACCAAATCGACGCTCAAATTGAACCCAATTTGTTGGTGAGGCTCAATCTGGACAATCCATTTTGCACACTCTCTATATATCGGCCGGTCTAATATGATCTCGATAGCTTAGTTTTATACTTGAAATTAGGAACAACATAAGATTGATTGGTTCGAAATTATGAGATTTGCCTTAGTGGTCACCCTCCACTTTTTTAGGAGTTAGGATGAGAACAATTTAGTTTGAGGAGTAGTTTTGACTCTTACGTCGTGCAAGAAGACAGGTAAAAATCTGAGAACGAGTGTTAGAGTAGAGATAAAGTAGGATTACAAAAAAGAAAAAGATGGTTGGTTCGGTCCAATCGAATTCCCGGATCGGTTAGAATCCCGGGCACCCCCTCCTGCTGCGTTCCCCACAAAGCTCCCCCCCCTTACGTTGCTTGGAAGAATGAAAAAGGAAAACTCCACTCTCCCTCCTTTCCGACTTCGCCACTTCCCGGTGAGCGAGAGGGCCCCGACGACCACCGCTCGCCGGCGATGTTCAAGCCGAGAGCCCTCGGTCCGCCGCAACACCACCACCTCCGCAGCACTCCCTGCACCCGCACGCACCAGATCGGCGCCCTCCTCCTCGTCGTCGCCACCTTCTTCCTCACCAGGCTCTTCGACCACTCCTTCGCTCCCTGCTCCACCGCCACCGCCGCGATCGGCCGGGACGGCGCGCACGAATCCGCCGTCGCTCGGTTCGATGGCCGCGGAGCCTTCGCGTGGCCTCGCAGAGGCTACGGGGATCGCCTGTCGCTCAGGATCTACGTCTACGAAGAGGACGAGGTCGACGGGCTGAAGGCGTTGTTGTCCGGGAGAGACGGCCGGATCTCGCCGGAGAGCTGTGTTAAGGGTCAGTGGGGCTCCCAGGTACTTCAATTTCGGTTTCAAATGTCATTTTAGTGCTTATCTGGCGATTCTGCTCCCTGATGGCCGTAGCATGCGGTTACAATTGCGAAATGATGGTGCTCAGGATTGGTCATATAGATTTCTCTAGATGGAAGAAGCCTGGTCCTGTAGCAGCAAGCATGTTTTTTTTTGCTTCCTGTTCTTGATTTCGGTTTCGCTGCGATATTTGCATGTCTGAGTGATTCTTAAAGATCATTGTGGGAACTTTTATCTGAAAGAGGAAATGGGATTCGTTAATGAGGTATTTCTGGACCATTTCTCCGAGAGCGTCGATCATGAAGGAAGGTAGCAGTCTTTACAGAGAAATTATGACGGCGATGCAGTATTTGGAGCTATTGTGTTCGGTGTTCCTGTAGTTTACGAATGTCTATCTATCAGTTATGGGGCTTTGTGGTTTCTTCATCATCAATGCTGGGGATACTAATTTGTGGAAGTTTCCAATAACAACGCAGGTGAAAATACATAAGCTCTTTCTAGAATCCAGATTTCGTACGAGAAAGAAAGAGGAAGCAGATCTTTTCTTTGTGCCAGCTTATGTTAAGTGTGTTCGGATGATGGGAGGCCTCAATGACAAAGAGATCAACCAGACATACGTGAAGGTGAAAACTCTGTCAGCGTTTGGAAGAGTTCTCTGTTGTTTATTCAGGAAAACATTTTTGAGAAGAAGAACAAAAATTAATTGCAGTTGTTTGTAGTGCTAAATGAGTATGAAATTTTGAGGATTTTAAATTTGTTATGTCTCCTTGTTTGACAAGATAATTGGTCCTGCATCAGATGTTTAATGTTTTTTAGTTATCCAGGTGAAAATAATTGAAAGCAGCAGTTTATGTCTGAAAAGAACCTTTGTTTTCAGAAGCAGCAGTTGGAATTTTTTGGCAAAGAACTAATTTCAAAGTAACTTTGATTTTCTTTTGCTGGTTCTGAGGAAACTCATTTTGGTAAAGAATTCAAAAAAGGGTCCTTTGTTGCTTTTCAGTGGCTTTAAGTTGACATGGTTGTGTGGATGCATATTGCTCTTTTTGTTTAGTTGATCCTTGCCTCGTTCAGTGCAGGTTCTGAGTCAGATGCCTTATTTCAGGTTATCAGGAGGTCGCAACCACATATTTGTCTTTCCCAGGTACCCATAGTTCTTTGCACTCTGTGTGAGGCAGCTGGTTGAGTTTGTAGCTCAAAGTTGTATCATGAATTGAGACTCACTTGTAGTGTTTATCTTGCTTTCCTGATTCTTTACATTTAGCTTTAAAGCTTGTGTTCTCAATGTTCAATTTGGCATCGGTTCATGAATTTGCTTTGAAACTTAAAAAGATTGAGAGCTACTTTACCAATGATCCTGTCTTCTGTGAAATTTGATGATAGTATTCACTTATTCAGCTTTGTCAGCTTCCTCATGTGGTGATCAATTGTCCTTCTTTTGTGCAACTGCAGCGGTGCTGGAGCTCACTTATTTCAATCTTGGGCGACATACATTAATAGGTCTATAATTCTCACCCCTGAGGTACATTACTTACTTTCCAGGACATGTTGCTCTATAATGGTTTTTGTGATAGGATTCAGAGGCTACATGGTTGGCTTCTTATACTTTCTTTAAGTTTTAGACTTTACTAGCCGTGTGATGAAGTATGTTTTAAATGACTTTACTAGCTTCTTATACTTTCTTTAAGCATTCTCTTTATGCTCCCTATTCTTGACCAATGGTGTAATTTGGTTCTATTGGCGAGTTTTAACTTTTTCTTCCTGCCGTATTATAAAGGCGCCAGAATGAGGGTACTTATTTGGTGATCTCGGAATCATACTAAGGCAAAAGATGTGAACCAATGTGTAAACATGGATAATTGACTTTCTGCTGGTTGTGTCTTGTGGTCGACATTTTCTCATGAGCATAGTGGACACGTGGTTTGCTCTCTTTGTTGTTCTTAAGGTAACTGAAAGGGACATGAGAACAATTTTTTGTTCCAGGACATGTTGCTCTGAAATGGTTTTTGTGATAGGATTCAGAAGCTACATGGTTGGCTTCTTGTACTTTCTTTATGTTTTAGACTTTACTAGCCATGTGATGAAGTATGTTTTTCTCTTTCAAAATTTGTCTGGGTTGAGACATGGATTTTGTTTCACGTGTCTAGTGGACTTAGCTTTTGTCAAATGACATCCCTTATTGTTGTAAAGCATTCTCTTTATGCTCCCTATTCTTGACCAATGGTGTAAATTGGTTCTATTAGCGAGTTTAACTCTTTCTTCCTGGTGTATTATAAAGGCCCCAGAATGAGGGTACTTATTTGGTGATCTCAGAATCATACTAAGCCAAAAGATGTGAACCAATGTGTAAACATGGATAATTGACTTTCTGCTGGTTGTGTCTTGTGGTCGACATTTTCTCGTGAGCATAGTGGACACGTGGTTTGCTCTCTTTGTTGTTCTTAAGGTAACTGAAAGGGACATGAGAACAATTTTTTGTTAAAGTTGAGCTCCACCTTTCAATTTTAATCTTTTGTGATTTCTTGGTACTGCCTTTGATGCTCTCCTTTGTAGTTTGTCGGATGAATTTTAGAATAAGCAATGCTACATGTGCTAAGAAATCTTACTCTTTTTACTAAGTGATATGGCATTTTTTAGTGGGTTAAGAAGCCAATGATTCAAAGCATGGACCTCACTTATTTCAATAACTAGTCTAAATTTGCCACATATATTAGTGAAATTATTTGTGCATCTAGTATTTTCTTTTTGGAATAAGTGCACAGCCTTTTTCTGTATTCAATGTACAAGGAGGACACAAAGTTGATAATAGTAACCGGATGTTTCGTCCATTTATACTTCTACATTCATCAATGTTCTGGGAAATTATCAGATGTTGGTTTTTTCTACATGCCAGAACATGAACATTTTAATGCTTCTGTATTCGTAATTGTCCTTGTTCTACCAAATTGAGTAGGTGATGGAAGGAAAGAAAATACAACTGTGTCCTGTTTGCTTTTAAGATGAGAATGCTTGAAGAGATTTATCTTAGTTAAAGTTTTTGAGGGACTGTGTATTTAGAAATACTAGAATTTGTGGTCGAGTGATTGGCTATCACACTCATACATAGGTGATTTCCTTCAAAGGAATTGCACTTTGATGATTCTAGTGATTCTAAAGTAATGTTACTTGAGATGAACCAACCAAATATTTGGCAGACCTGAGTTTTGACAATGGCAATTTTGAATTTTATCTGTTAGTGCAGGGTGATCGGACTGATAAGCGGGACTTGAGTGCTTTTAATACTTGGAAAGATATCATCATTCCTGGCAATGTTGATGACAAGATGACCAGTGATGCTGTGGTCCAGCCATTGCCTTTACGGAAAAGGAAATACTTGGCAAACTATCTTGGTCGTGCACAGAATAAGGTTGGCCGTCTTCGGCTGATAGAACTTGCAAAGCAGTTTCCAGAGAAGGTAACTCTTCTGCAATATCCCAGTTGGTAATTAATAGAATCTGGGCTAGGAAATCAATGTGATGGAAACCAAAATGGTTTATTCTCTGGATTGTCTCATGTCTTCTGTTTTCATCACTTCCATGTAGACTTCAGAGTATAGTTTGAACCATGGGTGGTGGACTAAGATTATCCGTTAGGTAAAACATCATCATGATTAGGGAACTTGAAGCAGGACAGCCCCTCAGAAAATTGCTAAGGAGTTGACAATTTCAGTGGATAATTATATTGCTGTCATAACATTCTGAGGATATGTCTTTTAATATAGCGTGGATAATGTATAGCATGAAAAACCAAAAGAACCGTATGAAGTGGCTTGCAGTTTTCTGGCTTGCAATTTTCGGCTATATTATTGAGAAACAACTGAAATCATCTTTTGCTGTGTTCCATGTGCATATGAAGTTGTGCAACACAGAGTAAAACTCCATATGCATAAAATGAATAGCAAAAAGAGCTTCAATAAAAATAGTATGATAACATAGAAATGCAAGTATATGTCATATTATGACTATTAATTTCATAAACAGCTGGAATGTCCTGAGCTGAAGTTCAAGGGGCCAGATAAATTCGGCAGGCAAGAGTATTTTGAACACCTGCGGGATGCTAAGTTCTGCCTCGCTCCACGTGGGGAGTCATCCTGGACTCTTCGCTTTTACGAGGCTTTCTTTGTGGTAGGTGCTCTCTCTCTGTAAGCTCATGTCCAGTCCAACACCCTCACACTGGCACATGGCATAGATACTAGCATTTACTATATGTAATTTAGAGAATCTCCATGATTTGGTTTATAGGAGTGCGTCCCAGTGCTCCTGTCAGATCAAGCAGAACTGCCTTTTCAAAATGTTATTGACTACAAGAAGATATCGATCAAGTGGCCATCTTCTCGAATAGGGCCCGAGTTGTTGGAGTATTTGGAATCCATACCAGGTTGGCGTCTCACACCTTTTTTCAGGTCTCTCCCCTCGTAATCGATCATCAGTTAAAATGTTGATTCTATTTCGTGTCAGATCAATCCATAGAAGAGATGATAGCCAATGGGAGGCAGGTAAGGTGCTTGTGGGTCTATGCTCCTGAATCAAACCCGTGCTCAGCAACTAATGCAATTTTGTGGGAACTTCAAAGAAAAGTGAGATATTTCCACCAGTCTACCGAGACATTTTGGCTGCACAACGGATCATTTGTTAACAGAGACTTGGTTGAGTTCTCTAAGTGGAGACCTCCTATGCCTTTACCCTGAATTTTGTCCTCCAAAGTTTTTCCATTTCTTACGAGCCATTTATAGTGTTAGCCTACGTGAATACTAGCGGTGATTATTCATAAACCAAGAATTCTTTGTGCTATAAAATCAAATAGCCATTGCTCTATTTTTGCTCTCTTGGCATTCTGGTTATTTTCCTCAATGTTCGTGTGCACTTGCCAATGACTTATTTGATGAAGTTAATGTTTGCTGAAGTTGTGGTCCGTCTTCCTAATCTACTTGCTGGTCTTTGTTTATCATGGTCACACAACATTGGTGGATATGACGACTTGAATTTGATGCTGTCAATAGATGACTCCTTCAAGCTCACTTGGATAGAGAAGAACTTGGTGTCTGACACGAGTGTTGTCCAAAATAAATGGCAGCTAATGTAAGTTAATATGCAAACACTCTTCTACAGTAAATAATCTGTCATGCAAAACAAATAATATTGTGGATATACTAAAGAGTAGTGATGCAAAAATCTGCTCAAGTGACTTGTACGGTTTGAACTAGCCTACTGCATTCTCCAAATTTGCTCGACAGGATCCTTAAAATCCACGAAGAGCAAATTTCTTCAGTACATTCAAGTCACTTGATGACCACAAGAGCAAATTTGAGTATAAGAGGATTCAACAATTTGTAGATGCAACCTTCTTCGTAGTTCAAACCCCCTAAGGACACCAAAGCATGCTTTTGACAAGAAGATAGCAAAAACTAGGTCAAATGGTCAAATTTCGGACGGTCATACAGATTCCGGTGCATGAATAGAGGTCAGAGCCTTACTATTCATCAATGGGGCACGCAATTCACCGAAGCACTATATTTCGTTCTGGGCAAGGACCGAACACTACATTCAATCGAATCGAGTTTCTGGTTCTAAATTTCTCGGCGCTTTTGAACAGTTACTTAAGGCAAAGTCAATGCCAGTAAAACCACATTCTGCAATATCCACAAGCGCCGCTAAAACCACTTTCTGGTTCATTATCTTGTCATTATTTCATGCCCAATTAAATTTCAACTCAATCTGGCTTTAACGCATAAACCGAAATCATTAGCAAGTCAGATTTTGTACTCATCAAAGCCCGCAAGATTAGCTGTCAGTAAATATTTACATCTCAATTAAGCATGGTAAGTGAATGCAGCTCCTGAAGCGACCTGGCCGAGAGTGTTGAGGAATAGGATATACCGATTGATGGCTGTTCGAGAGTGCCAACTTGTTTGACAAAAGAACCCAATGCACATGCATCCAGTTCATGTTATACACAAACTGCGAATCATGTTTGAAACCACGCTTGCATCGTACCATCTAGTATACCTAGCATTACTCTGAAAAAAAGAAAGAACTGCCTGTATAAATAAGCTTCTACGAAGAATGAATCAAACGAAACCTATACAGATAGAAAACGTACCCATTCGTCACCTATCTTACCAAAACTACTCCATAATACAAGTAAAAGCAAAACTTTTGTCGGACCAACTCCATTCCTCCAACCCTACTCAGCAATATGATATACCAGTGTTATAAGAGCAACGCGCCCTCACAAACTTCAATGAGGGCGAAGCCAAACGGTAACCTGTCAATAAGCATATGAACTGGGAAGTCAAGCAGTATGATTGCAGCACCATCTTCTGTGACTTGATTAGGCCCCAAATATCGACTTCGCATGGATTAGGAATTCAAGATTTCTCTTGCCGCGTGTCTTGTCTTGTTCAATCAGCTGGTCAACTAGGAACAGCACGTCAATGGTGACTTTCCATGAGATCAGCAAGACTGATCTTCCCACAATTGCCAGTGTCCAGCATGTCAAACTTGTTGCAGATCTGCAGAATGTCTTTCTCTGATACCTTCCCCATTTCCTTAAGCTTGTATATGACATATTCAGATTTACTGCAGAACACAACAAAGACAAACTCACATCAACGGCAGCTCTATACAGGATCCATAACGAATACAGTGGAAAGGCACCCGGAAGATGTAAGAGGATTGCGATGAAGACAAGGACTTAATCATTCAACAGTAAAGTGAAATTGGGTGCTAGTACTTGGGTGATGGACACAAAACATACTCACTACCCGAGAAGGAATTGCCTAGAGCTGGGGAGCGGGGAATGCTGGATCAGGTGCATCTGAACCATTTGACCATATGGGTTCCACGTAGGGCCCACATGATCAACGGCTCAAATGGACCTGGTCCAATGGAGCCGGGTGCAGGCAAGGTTTTTTTGCACGTTACTTGGATAGAATGAAATAGCGGCAATGTGGAAGCTGCCTCAAAAGCTGCCGGTGCAAATCTCAATCGATGAAAGTGAGAAACATCTGAATTAATGGAGTTAGCAAAGTCCAAAGATTCTCCTGCGCTAATATATACTCTCTTCTAGGGAGCAATTCATGCTGAAAATCAACTTTTCCTCTTACCATCAAAGATAAAGTGACGCACTTCTAGTAAAGAACTTATGATCTTTCTCTATGATCAAATTCAACACGTTCAAGAAACACTAATACTTTCTGTGGGGGAAATACTACTTCCATTGAATAATATCATTGATGACTTCCTCATCTATGAAGACAAAAAGCCATAAAAGGAAAGACAACAAATATACACACATAACTACAACCTGTCTAAAAGTAGTAATGGAAGTTCAATTTTCATAATCACAAACAAACAAAGAGATAATAGCCAAAACCAGAATAGCTGAAATTCTAAAAGCATCAATGTATAACCACATAGAGAACAGACGTAACAAAAGACAAAGTGAGAACTCTAAAGTTATTCAACAATTCAAACAATCATGGACAAATTAATTGTACCGATTAAAGGTAAGTCAATTGGCATTAAACACGCTATGAGCATCTTATTTTGACTATCTTCAGTCAGTATGTTATTTACCTGAAAAAAAATTGCTAAAACTGCAAATTGTTTCAGATAAACAGTAGGCAATTGTCAGAAAGAAAAGTGCAAACACATCGTCCGGTCATTGAGATACAGTTCATTTCGATTTCGTATTATTTCTGCTCATGGTGAACTCATCTCAGATAACTCAACCAATCCAAGAGAAGGGAAGTTGAGATGGAGTGAGGAGTGAGATTAAAAAAAGTCAGCGGCACTATGTTGAAACAGATGCCAAAGAGTAAACTTGACTGGAAAAAAATTCTTAAGCTGGATAACAGAAGAACTGAGGAACTTCTCCTCATGTTGGACGTTGCATAACTCCCATGAATATTACAACAATCTGCACCTTTCTTAAAGGATGAAAATATCGGAATTGGTGACGTGAAATTCTAAATATTGATCGTGATATTGACAAAGATATACAATCTTCTAATAGAAATTCAATCTTTGTAAAGCATGAAAGAAAAGGGGGAGATTTAAGATAGCTACTGCGACCAATTATCAAATAACTTTTCCCAGAAGATATATAGTGCCCACCCAGATGAAACTCAACTCAGAATGTGCATGAACTTGCAGAGCACTAAACCTTTTCATGCGTTACACATGCAAACATAAACGTAGTGACAAGAATAATTTCCACAATCTAAACCAAGGTGAGCAGGACACAAATGTGTCATAATAGAATAACTTAATCAGAACTAATAAACTCCATTGCCTTTTAAGAATGACCCTCAAAGCTAGATAATGCTCAAAAGTGAAAGCAGACTTATGAACTCATTGTGTTGCTATTTAGTAAAGGAATTCATACTGCGCCATAAGGTTTTATCATGATAAAGGGAACAAAGAATACCTAACAAAGCCATTGTTGTCAATGTCGGCTGCCAGGAACTCGGCTATGGTCATATCATGACCAAGCACCCACTTTGCAATCCTCCTTTGTCGCTTATCAACTCTTGCCTCAGCCAAATAGAGAAAAGCACGCGCAACTGCCAGTGTCGATACTAATAACCAGATGGAAGCGAAAATACGACCAGGCATTGATGTGAATGCACGGTCCCCATACCCAACCGTGGTGACAGACATTACCGAGAAGTAAAAGGAATCTAACCAGCCAAGCCTCTCAACAAAATGCACCGCAGCCACACCAATTCCAATACAAAGAACCACAACACCTAAGGCCAATGCCACCTTCATCCTTATCCTCATCCTCCCCTTTTTCAAATCGACTAAATAGGATCCTCCAGAATGCTTGTTTTCCTTCCTATCCTGTGCCGCCCTCAACAAGTGACTCTCTTGCAAATCAAGAACATAACTAACCATCCCAGACAACAATATATCGATAAATCCAAACCCCACCAATACAAACATTATAGAAAACATCTTGGTCGCAGTGCTATTTGGCGTAATATCACCATACCCAATCGTGCACATAGTGACAATGCAAAAGTACAGAGCATCCACAATAGGGTGAGTCTCAATAGCTGTAAAGTTATCACGGTTGTACCAGTATATAGCCACACCGAACAACAAATAAGCAACTAAAAGTACCACCGCCTGACGGACAATCGATTGCGAATTGGACTGAGGCTTCGGCGGAGCAGGTTGGCAAGTAGCCTCATTCAAAATCGCCATCGCCGGTGCCGTCTTGGCGCGGTGCAAATGGCATTTCCGGCCCACCGCATTATAATCATCCAAGCGAGGCTCCTGCGCAGAAAAAGGCAATGATGCGAACAGGTCTTGAGAAGAGGATGGTCTGGACAAACTCCCGGACAGAGTCAACGCATCGACGATCTGCGAAGCGTCCCCTGGAGACGGAGACGGCCCGAAAATGAGGCGGTCCTTCAGGTCCGACGGCGTGAGGGGAACAGGGATGGGGATCTCGCCAGCCTCGGGGAGCGACGAGAGGGACGGCGGCCTCCTCCTGGGGCTCGAGTACGGAAGCAGAGGCTCCTTCTCCATGCTAACACACTATTATTATCACCACCCAAAATCACATCCGCAATGCTTACCGATCGAATTACGCCAAACCCATCAACCTAAAAGGATCGAGCTCGTCACACGGAGTGTGGAATCAGGGGAAGAAGAATAGGAAACAGAGTTCCAAGCAGAGGCTCCTTCTCCGTACTGATGTGTTATTACCACCGCCCAAAATCACGTCCACAACACTAAATATGCCGATCAAATTACGCCAAACCCATCAAACTAAAAGAATCGAGCTCATCACAGGGAGTGCGGAAACAGGGGAAGGAGACCAGGAAACAGAGTTCCCTCCCAAAAATAACGCCGAAAACGAAGCGAGGAGCCGAAAGGACGACTTGGGTCGATCGATATTCTCACTCTGTCACGAGCGATCCGATGTCGAGAGGGAATTTGGATTCATTCACGTTCTTCGACAAGAAGAGCGCGTGCACTCACAGGCATTGACATGAGAGACACAGAGAGAGAGAGAGAGATGGGGGGAGAGAGGGTGGTTCGGTAGTGTAAACGTGCTGTTCGGGAGGTCTCCATGTGCGGTGATTGAGGGCGGTGATCGTCAAGCGCCGAATGATCCGCGGATTCAATACGAGTTGACGAGAGAGAGAGAGAGAGAGAGAGAGAGAGAGAGGAGTGCGCTGATAGAGGGTGATGATCAATCAAGCGCCGAATGGTCGTATTTAATGCGAGCGGAGAGTCAGGGTGAGAGGGATCGGGCTTTTTGTCTGTTTGCTCGAGATGATGATTGATGAGAGGGAGATTCGGGCCTTTTGTCGGTTCGTGGGTTTCGGGGATTCATATGACACTTTTTAGGAATGATAAGCATTGGTCCAAGGTAGAATTGGGCACCGGGCCGGAACGACCAGCCCTAGATATTGGTCTGTTCAACCGGTATAATGCGATTATATTTTGGTATTTAAGAGAGAAAATTCATGGTAGTAGTATTAAACTTTCAGAATTTGAAATATCGATATTATCAATAGTACTCAATATGTTATTTTATTACTAGGATTAGTTTTAAACTTATTTTGGTGTAGGTCAATATGTATCCATTAAAATGCACCTGCAATATGTATATGTAGGGAAAATTCAGTATACTATGCACTTTGAAAGCCTCAAATTAATGAGTTAGCACCTTTTTATGCCTGTTTGTAGTTTGCTCTCGGATCAACCCTTTTCCCTTACCCTACATGATGACATAATCCGACCTCTTTTGTTAGATTTGGCATATTTCTTCACAAATAAATGATTTTGTTTGGCATGGGTAATCATGTTGGACTCTATCTATTAGAAGGGCATTTTTATTTTTGCTCTAATTGGAAAAAGAAACAAAAAACGAAACAAACAAAAAATAAAAAGAATTGGCCGATTCCAGAACTAATAGGGTAGCTTCATGTTTTGGGTGGAGTTTAGACTTACTTTAGAACCGCTCGCCTCTACTTTGTAATTTGGATTTGGGCGGAAGGCACGTGCCTGTTGTAGCGTGTGTATTGACCGTCGCTTGCAGGGCTCAGATTGGTTGATTCTCTCTCAGTGACTCAGACTTCAGCCCAGCTATCCGGTCCGGTCAATGCATGCAAACCGAATTGGACAGAAAAGGAAGCTTTGAGAAAGCTGATCATATCTTCGGGTCGAGTCAAAGAGAAACGGATGTTTAAACACCAGATTGATTGCAGCCCAAAAAAAAAAAAAAAAAAAAAAAAACACTAGATTGATTGGACAATTTTTGGAGGATTCTCAAATTGATTGGTTTATTTATTTATTTGTAAGGGATTGCGATGCGGTTGGATAATGTTGGGTACAATTTATTTGCCATGAATTGCATCCTCATCCTCTTCTTTCGTTTTTTGGGTCGTCTCTTTAAATGGTGAAAAAGCGAGAAATAGTTATTCCAAAACAAAAGGTTGTGAAAAATCCATTTCCTCCATTTCCTTTCGGTTTTGGAAGGAAATAATAGTGGTGAGTCCACAAAAAAAAAAAAACTTCCCTCGTATTTGAATTCATTTACTTCCACTTCCATTCTTTTTCTCAATGCAACGAAGAAAAGTACTTCCCTAAAGTTTTTGTTTCACTTCACTTCCCTTCTTTTCCTTTCCAACCAAACTTGTAAAGAGAAAATCATATATAAAAGCGATAAGATATGCTTTACTAATAGTTTTGCTGAAAATAGCCCCATGCAACAAAATACCTTTCATTGAAGGTTGATCTTCGATTTTTATTGAATTGGATTCCGTGGTAATTTGGATGGTAAATAAAATACGTAACAAAGAACTAAAATTAATTACTCAAAATAAAAGTAAATTTATGAACTGGAAAAATAAAGTGATAAACTAAAAGATACTTAAGATGTCTTTGGGAAGACTTTTGGAAAAAGCTTTTAGAGAAATGCAAAGGCCTTTAATTTAAAAGGTTTTTGAAGAAATGCAAAGTCTGTTTAGTAAACTGTAATTGAAAAGTGCCCTGAAAAGCAATTTTGGAGAAATGCTGTTTGATAAACACATATTTGGAAAGTCTTTTGGTATGACCAATTTAAAATTTTTTAATTTTATTTTTTAAATTTAAAAATAAAAACAATGATTGTTTTTTATATTTTCACACTGAGATATAATGTAAAAGAGATATATAAACAAATTCATAAGTAAAAACTCACATCAAAGCCAACTTTTTCTCAATTAAAAAAAGAGTAATTTCATTATAATAAATATGGTTACATATACATTAAAGAAAGAAATAGGTTATCATTGAAAATTACAAGCATCCTTGAGTATTTACTAAACGCATTATTATTTGATCACGTAAATGTGCCATGTTAGAAAATAAATTATTATTTGAAGTACTAGCCTTGTCATTTGTATTATCAAGGTCAACTATATATCCATAATTGGGATTCAAATCTACTCTTGCAAAATGTCTATCATTGACGGTGTTTCATCATATATAATTATGCAAAGTCATTACTACTATAACAATTTTTATTTGCTTTTCAAATGAAAAACTTAGAATATGCTTTAAAATCTTCCACTTCTTTTTCAATACATCAAAGGCTCGCTCAATTTTAAATTGTAGTGAGGAATAAGCACGATTGAATATCTCATAATAATCTACAGGTGTAGGACCTTGTTGAAATCCTGTCAAATGATATCTAACTTCTTTATATAATCCCAAATAATGTATTGGATTTGGATATCCAACATCTACTAAATAAAATTTACCTACACAAATTAATATAAATTTAATCAACATAGACCATATTAATACATATTAACGTACAAAAACCACTAATTGACAAACCTGGAGGATAATGAAGAAATTACACATCACGTCTCCCTAGGGCTTCATAGAAAATACAAGTATCATTGGCTTGTTACTCCCAACTAGCCCAAATGTAAATGGATTCTATGTTAAAATTACACACCATTAAGACATTTTGAGTCGGTGTTCATTTTTGACCAATAAAAGGAATATGATCTTTTGTAGATATTATCGCTAGGATATGTGTGCCATCAATAGTTTCAATGTAATCTTAAAACAGAATGCAAATATTATTGTATAATCAAAATTTACATTTAGTTCTTTCTTTCTATTGTATAATTGAAATGTACCTTTAAAAAATTAATAAAATTTTTGACTATTTTTGATCTTCTCTAGAAAATTCCTAAATTGTCAATTCGTTGGTTAGATCAAAATTTTTCCTATTTCACATACTTTATCAAATACTAAGTTGTGGTTTCTCTAGAACGTTAAAAGTGCTCTTATGTTAACTTATTACCTATACCATGTCTTAAAATATAAAGACATATTCCAAGCATTTCTATAACATCAATGTTCCTAGATCTTTCAAGGCAAAAGCGTATCACTAAATCATGCATTAAATTATTAAATACAATCTTATCCATTCTAAACATTTGATAACATTCTGTCAGATTAGTATTTTTGCTCTTGAACTCTCCTAACCAAGCATTTCTATTTATGATGATGTTATTTAAGGTTTTTGTGATTGTACATTGCCTAATAAGAGATTGCGGATTAAGTAATTTCCGCAAGTTGCTAATATTCCTTGTCCTCTTTTTTTATGTATTTCTCTTTCAGGAGAATCGTCTATATTTATCTAAAGTAACAAAACAATAAGAAAAGTGATGAATAATCATCCATTAATGGAACAATTATCATCCATAATATATATGTAAACTCCACCTAATCAAAAGAATACAAACTAAGAACATAGGTCTCACATTAGAACATAATTAGAAATAGAGTTTACAAGTAGTGCAAATCACTAATAAAAATAAGTCTCACATTACAAATTAATATGAAAGAGCTTAAACAAGTAACTAATATTCTAATGACGACTTTTATGCTCTTCCAACTTAAACTTAAGCCACTCGACCTTTTTTTCATCTCCATCTAAGTTCATAAAAATCTACCTATTATCTTTCTTTTTAGCAAAATGTGAGAGTGCAAAGAAGAGCAACTTTATGTCTTAATTAATCTTAGGTGTAGCTTTCAATGTTTGCATAAATTTTTTTGTAAGGATCAAACTCCTTGTAATTGATATTGCATTGCTCTTACTTTCAACAGCTAAACAAAATCTGTCAATTTGCAATGCTAACTTAGTAGGTCCGGTCAATTTTTTTTCTCTTTCCTTGAGCTTGCTTCATTGAACTTTGTACCACTTTTTTATGGCTCTTTTTCGGTTTGGTTTTTCGATTTTTGGTTTTTGGTTTTTTTTTTTTAAATTCACAAAAATCCCCAACTTGGTCGTCGAAATCCATAACGGGGGCATTCCCCGATCTTTTGCACTCTGTTTTCGTCAACAACGGGTGCTACATTGGGCTCTTCCCAAGCCCTAATCTCATCGTCTTCCTCTTCCTCTTTGTCTTTCTGCATGATGTACTCCTTGCTCTACTGGTAATTGCTTCCTGCTCCCGTGTCCTCTTCTTCTTTGGGCTTGAGGATCGGACCTTGAACACCAGTCGGGCCTAAGTTCTTGGCCTGGACACCCTCCGAGTTGCTGCTTTGGGTTGAGTCCCGCTTCGACGGGTTCTGATTGTCATCGAGGCTGAAAAGCGTGCAAAGCATGCTCCGAACCCTGACGTTGCATTTGCAATTTGAAAACAACATCTCCGCCATCAAAACTGCAACTAGGAATTGGGGAGTCTCTAACTGACCATGATATGGTCATCGTACTTGCAAATTACAAGATTCGTCTTGTTCCCTTGCCACGAACACGAACCAGCTAAATTGAGCAACGCCAACAGTTGATAAACAACCATTTACAACGAAAATCACGACATCGACGCAACATCATAGTGCACGGAAGCGATTGAGGAAACAACGATCCTATTTATTCCTAAAACGACAAACCCAATACAAACCCACCTAGAGCTTTGGGAAGAAGAACAACTTGGCGACCCAAAACCAGACAAAATCCATCTAAACCCAAGTGAAGAAATGGAAACGAAGAACAACCAGCTTCTTTCTCCTTGAAGAAACGTTTGAATTCGAAGGGAGTAGACTGACCTTTATATCAAGCGTGAGCGTCTTATGGGACACAGGAAATTCAGCCACCGAACTACCCATACGCTGTATTTGGATGACCACTTTGCTCTGTTCGTGAAGTACTTCTTGTTCTTGCTTTCCGCTTCCTTTGGAGAAGAAAGAGCACAGAACCATCATCGTCTCGCTCATGCTGTCACTACTGCTGCGGCTGCTGGTGCTGCAGCTGGGGTGGGGGCTCTCGAGCTAGGCCACCATGGAGGGAGGCGCATGAAATCAAGCCAAATGAGATGAGAGTCGGGAGAGAAGAAAATCAAATTTTTAATAGTTTGATTTTATTGATTTGTGGTTCGGTTCGGCTCGGTTAACTAATAAAAACTGAACCAATAAAAAAATATTGATTTTTAATGAGAACCAAATTGAACCAAAAAAACTGAATTTTTCAATTCGGTTCGGTTCGATTTTCGATTCGGTTCTTGACACCCCTAGTTGCGGCAGCGGCGGCTGTAGCGGCGGCCTGATTTTGTACTTGCTGTTCCATCAGATTTCCCAAAATGTCAAGCGCCTGTATGATTCCATCAATTCTCGGATCTCCAGGTGCTGCTACACTAGTACCGCCCTACGGTGGTACTCTCTCTCTCTCTCTCTCTCTCACGTTGGCCTGAGCCGGCGCTCTACCTCAGGTACCGACCCTAGTTGGTGTCCTACCTCGAGAAATGGATGCGATACTCCTCTTCTAAGGAGTCCTATGATCCAGATCACTCATTTTACAGGATCTCTACAAAACTTGTCTCCCAATTCCACACAGAATTAGGAAAATTGAGTGACCCACACAAAGCAACCACCAATTAACTAATCAATCACAGGCGTCTGCATAAGGAAAAAGTCTTTCCTACTAACTATCCAAAAACCCATCGCACCTTATCACTCCAAACGCTAACCTTGCTCTGATACCACTTCGAGCGGGGATATCATGCCCCGAATCTTGAACACACACACATCCCTCGGTGGTCATTGTAATTGCGATGTCCTAGGATGCGTCGCCGACCCCTTTATTTTAATTGCACATGCGGAAGCGTATAATAAAATCCTCAGACAACACAAATATGAGGTAGAAAAGCAAGATACCATTTTCACCAAAACACTTCTCATAAACAAACTAGTTTATACATAGAGGCCAACTCTAAGGTCTATGTACATGAGATTTATCTCTAAAAAGAACTATTGAGCCATCCATGTCTCAAGCTCCGGATTCTTCACACTAGAGACCTGAAAATGGTTATATAATAA
Source organism: Eucalyptus sideroxylon (assembly GCA_014182405.2). Taxonomy (NCBI): domain Eukaryota; kingdom Viridiplantae; phylum Streptophyta; class Magnoliopsida; order Myrtales; family Myrtaceae; genus Eucalyptus; species Eucalyptus sideroxylon. Next base: position 11,033,818 of record CM024552.2, on the reverse strand, counting down.
CTAGTGAGATAAAATCTCAGCGAGTTCTTCCCTTAAGCCCCCGGTTAGAACACCAACTAAACTCGGGGTATCTCTATAGAACCACCTCACAAATAAACCACGACTAACAACCAATAATCAACAAATCAATTCGCATGCAACCTTACTTGGTATGCCATACCCTACACGTCGAATCTCAGCACAATACACGTAATGCACATGGCCATTAGATGATGCAGTTCATCAATTACATACGAGTCGTGTCACAAGTGATCTCACCTGGCCATTGCCACACCCTGCACATTATCGATTCATGCGTGCGTGCTATAAATAATGTGCTCAACTCATGCACAGTTAAAACCAATGATGCCATGATTCTCATACGTTTTTGCACTTTAGTGCGCCACCCATCATGCATCAATCGATCGCATGGGTCCCGATTATAAGGTAAAATCGTTATGACACGTCCCATACCATGCCACACAATTTTACCTCATAATAAGGTCTAACCATCTTAACACTCATGCGTGTTCCACTTATATAGGACCTCCTGGCCATAGCTAACTTTCTAGTTAGTGACCATCGACCTCAACACTCATGAGTGCTCCAATTATTAATGACCTCTCCGCCATGGCTAATTTTCCAGTCAACGATCATCGACCTCAACACTCATGCGTGTTCTAGTTATTAATGACTTCTCGGTCTTGGCTAACTTTCCAGTCAGCGATCATCCGACTCCCGCCAAAGGATATCGATAAAAATCGGGCTTCATCCTACCCTGTCGGGCACGACAACATCTAGAACTCCCGTTTAGACGGTATCCCAAAGAGGGATATAGGTTCAGAATCTATTGCGACTAATTTCCGACTCTTGCTGGGTATCGCTCCCAAACTCTCGTTCGGTGATGGTTCCACTTTTGATCACACAGACATACCACCACAACTCACTACGCATCGCCTCCAAACTCCTGTTGGGTGATGGATTGCACTTCTTGATCACACAAGCATACCACTAAGACTCCCTTCTTATCTTTGAGCATTTAACCAATGTACAATGCTTGCAAATACAATTTCAAATCATTTTCCCCTAAATGCGGTTTATTTCGGTGTCCCTTGGACAAAGCATATTTTTGTGAAAATCACTCAATTCATGCGAATGCCCATGCATTTATATACTTAAATCACCTCATAAGGTCCTCATAAGGTCAAAACACATGAATTTAGATAACTTTTCATTCTTGGGTGAATAGTGCACGTGAACAGTGTTCATATGAACAGTGAATTTCCAGAATTTAATAACTAATAAATTAAATCCAAAAGTCATTAAAAAATAATTAAAGTAAGCAATAAATCAATTAAAGCTAAACAAACTTAATTAAGCACATAAGCATCATTAAGCCAATAAAGCAAGATTAAGCTAAACTAATCTTAGCCATTCATCTAACCACCTATCTTAAGACTAATATAGCTTAATTAAATTTCCTAAACTAGAATTAACACTAATTAAACCAATCTTAAGCAAGTTTAGGCACTAATCGATGGATTAGGAGAAACTCACCAGTTAAACGGGCTGGAGACACGGACGTGATGGTGACGACGGTGACGGAGGCTATGCTCGAGAACCTCAACCACGATGATCCAAGGTAGTCCCAAGCTCAAAATAGCAGCAACAATCTTTGCTTCACACTGCAACTTTGGAAACCAAATAGTAAAGGAGGAAAGGAGTTGGGCGGGCTGACCGGAGCTCCGGCGAGGGGTTGGCCGGCGACGAGCGACACCTAAGGGTCAAGGGGGATCCGTTGGTGGCTGGGTTGGGTGGAGGCTGGGTTGAAATGGAAAGAAAATGGCTGAAACAGGCGAAACAGGCGGAATAGTATAGGTGGGCGGGCGGAACGATGGTCTAGCAAGCGTTGGCTTCTGGCCGGTCGGCGGGTTAGTTGGCAGCTCTGTTCGGCGAGCAGTTGGGTTGGTTCGTACAGTCTGGGCCTCTTGGACATGGTGGTGGGTAGGAGTGAGCGGTTCCCGGTTCCTTACAGGTTCCGGCTGGAACCTGGAACCTACCCTCGGGTACAGGTTCCTCATTTTTTGGAACCTGGAACCTACCGTCGAGAACCAAGAACCCGGAACCTACCCCGTCACGGTTTGGGGTCGGTTCCGTTCCAACAGGTTCTTTTTCTTTTTTTTTTTTGGTTCATTTTTAGATTTGAACTATAACGGAGAAGGAAAGAGACGAACCAAAGCTTCTATGTACATAAATTGTCAAAAATAGTTCCTTGGGAGCAAAAGCATCCAAAAAAAAAGGAATAACAGAATAATCCGTGGGAAAAAGATGGGCATAGTCTTTTGAGAAGGCATGTACATTGTACATGAACAAATTGATGAACAGACAATTGTAGAAGAAGAAAGGTAAATGGGACAAACCATTTCCGCACTTTCGATTATGTGCTGTTTTCGATTTTCGGGATGACAATAAAACAAGTAATCTTCCGCAGTTTCGATTATGTGGCTTCATAAAGTCGTCGCTGCAAATGTCAAAATTTTAGGATCAGCATATTGAACCCTGGGACCAACACCGTGCAATAACCGCCGGTTCCTAGAAAAGGGGAACCGGGAACCGGAACCGGTTCCTTTAGAACAGGGAACCGAACCGGAACCTCCGGTTCGGTTCCCCGGTTCCCGGGTAGAACCGGGAACCACGCTCACCCCTAGCAAGAAATAGCACCAAGACAGCCAAAATTACCTTTGTCTTGAGATCACTAAGCACATCTCCAACGGTACTCTGCTTTGGAAGTCTGATCGTATGGATGACCACCTACAAGATATAGAAGCAGAAACAACAAAAATCAGCAGCAAACCTCCACGCAGTGACAAGCATCAATCGAATACTTACTTCATCCTTAGTAGCATGATGAAATGCTACTTTTAAAGTTTTTAAACCTTGCGGTTACGGAAGAGGTATATCTAGCACTTCATAGTACAATATATCCGAACTCTGCATGAATGTGGAAGTGGAAGAAGACATTTCAGCTACTTAAATTTCAATCCATTAGAAGTCTCCAATGGATATAATTACTCTACCTGGTTATAGTGAACCAACATATCAGACAAATGATCCGCTCCACGATACTTTATAGGATGGGGCTTGGGTTCTTGAGTGTAACAGGTTGTGAGATGTGAGCCTGATCTTTGATGGATCATCCAAACCAAGCTGCTGAGCAACTCTTTCCACAACATCATCATAGGTATACAGCTTAGACCTTAAATATAAAATTGCAAATATCAATAATTTTGATTTTGACAGCAACATATGCACAAGCAACGCAGAAAGGCTAACTAAGAACGTGTCCATACTCACATCTCCAAAGAGAAATCATCCTCCTTGGGTTTTTCAAGAGAACAGAAGTGGACAATCTACAATACATGAAGTTGCGGGGGTATTAATCCATGCCTTTGGAGAGAGCAATATCATGAACCGCATAAAAAAACAAAAATGATACATACTTGACGATTGTGCACATACTCCAGAAAGGAAGGGACATCTGGATAGGAAAACTGTTCACCATTTTCAGTTGGAAAAGATTTCGGAAGCACAGGATATCTCCATCTTCAAGCTGCAGCCAATTCAACAATTAGTTTGGAGACTTACTCGGCAACCCCGCATTAGAAGGCAATCTACTGTACACAGCTAGCTTGAAATGTCACTTTCTTGTCAACGAGGTTCACACATGACATTAGGCTCGAACTTTATTTCCTGAACAAGAAAGCACAAAAAAGATACTGCAATCATATCGCACATCCATAAACAAAATAGAGCTTGTCAACAAAATAGAGTCCCCATCAAACATGTCAACATAAATAGGATGTCAAGTGTCAACACAGGCCTTAAAATTAATAGAACCCCTGGGTTTTCTCAATATGACTAGCTGAATAGGTATGAATTACATAAATGATGTAAATCCATCGATGAAAATAAACCTCGTAAAGCTCGATTTCTTGGTCGGGAGAATAGCCGGCCATTTCATTTAACTTGGTCAAGATTTCTGCAGGTTTACCAGTACCCTTCACGAAAAGCCTTCCAACATATCGTATCGAACGAAGTGACGAGTGATTTAAGTTTCAGATTTATGTGCTACAATAGAATGTTCACAGAGGCAATAAGTTACCGTAGCTCTCCCTTCTCGGGATCATAAAGCTTGAAGAACAATAATATATCTTCCTTTGACTTGTCAGGTGGGGCAATGGGGTGCATATCCTGAAAAAATACAGTTCAACCAAATGAGTGATGCCACCAAGCATATGAAAGCATTCTATTGACCAAGATGCAACAAGAAAATTTACCAGCCCGAGTTCTACTTCCAAGAACAACTTCAATTCGGCATTCGGAACTTTATTTGACACTTCTCTCAACTGTCCTACCTACATTACATCGAAAAGAAAAACAAATACAAAGGGAAAGAAAGCAAAGACCCAAACCAAAAGCATTGAAACAGTGGATAGAGAATGACGAAATGAACATAAGCATTATGGAAAATTTAAAAAGAAAACGAAAGAACGAAATGCAAAAATAGAAAAAAGGAAGCATCTTTGCCAATAAAATGCAGAATCAAACGATATCCTTCCAATGCAGGTAAGTGAAAATATCACTCTAAAGAACAATTAACTCGGCATGAATAAGCTGAACAAGCATCTTCCCTGTTATTTTCCACCCATACACAAAAATAATCAACCAAGTGATAACAAAAACTCAAGTACCAGATAATAGAAAGTAAATAGTGCAGCACATTAACACAACATTACGTAGACTAAAAAGGCTAAATGATTTCCCAACTGAAGCTAAACAGAAATTAAACCAACAAAAAAAAAAAAAAAAAGTGCGTGAGAAACAGTTCGAGAAATTGTACTCGCAGATTGCATTTCCTCTGCCGGAGTCAATGGCCGATTAGGACGATAAGTGTGGTTCGGCGTTTTGCCCATAGCCGAACCGCTGAAATTGCACCGGAACGCCGAATTCTTTAGCAACCTCCTCCTGCATGCACCATTTAGGCCGGTTCATTAAAAAATCTTGATGACGAAGCCAGAGAAACTTTATAAGACAACCGAGAACAAGTTGGGCACGGAAAAGGGTGAATGAAGTTTCAGATAATATTTTGTTTTTGGTCGAAAAAAGTTTCAGATAATTATTCGGTATAGAATGGCATTAAAAACAGAAGGCAGCACCGCATTCCCATTTCCCAAAGCATTCTGAATTTTTTTAGCATCGCTTGTGCACAATAGTTGGATCTACAGAGAAGCTAATATATAGGACAGTAAACAAATTCTACCACGGCAAATATACGACGGTCTGAAGAAGTTTTCTTTCTTGGCCTTCAAAACCCTGCCACTAATTCAATTTAATCCTGAAAGCTTAAGCCAAAAGAACCTTAATGCTGACTCTCCCTTTATTGACCCTGGTGTCATGAAAGAGATGCTCTCATTCATCTCTTAAGCCAAAGCACTTTGGATCTCCATTCTTTTGCTCAAAGTGGCTAGTGGAGTTCTTAATGTGATTCGTCGGGGAAAATTAAAGCAACCAGAATCTGAAATTGCACCTTGAAGATGTTAAAAGGCATCTGCTTTTGAATGCGGAAACTTTTAACTTTGTCATGATCCACCAGGTCAAAATAAATATCCTTGCCAATCTGTTCAGCAAGGTCTTCATCCCGCGCAACCTATAAGCACCATGACGTTTATAAGCTGCCAAGCTCAAAAAGGCATCCCGAGATAACCAAAATCAAAGCGAGATGCCTCAAGGCTTGAGAAATGCTCACCTTAATGATTGTGTACAAGTGTGCCTCGGCCTTCTCTTTCTTCTTATGTTCCTTTTCTTCTTGTTCTTTTTTCAATCTCTCCTAAGACATATAAGGAGTATCCTCGTTTGTAATCTTGCATTAGAAAACTTCAGTAGACAATAAATCTAGAGAAAACTACACTCTGAGTGAGACTAGGCAAGAGACCTTGACTTTACATCAATCCCAACTCTGCAAGGGCTCAATCTATTCTACATGAAGAGGAAATGAGACAAGCGCAATGATAAGGTAGTCCAATAGATTTCTTTTAACAACCTCGAGCAATAATACTCAATCCAAAAAGATCACAACATCTTGATGTTAGCTAATTATATGGGACCTATATGAGATACTTTGTCCATCAAGCATCTTATCACCTAATTACTTAATACTTGTGATCAAGGAAGCAAAGGGAATATACGGCTGCAAGCAATGCTCCCTCTAATTACCTCTTCCTCTCCACCGTATTGCTCCTCTAGTGCTCTCTTTACATCTTCTTTTGTTACTCTCTCATCATCAAATTTATACCTGATCGAAGTCCAAACGAAGAAGATGAGCAATAGAAGACTCCTCGGAAATGAGATATTACACATCCATCCATCCAAAGAAGACAGAAATAACATATGGCCCATAAAATCCTCATGAACATTTTAATCACCAAATTAGATACCGAGAAACAACCAAAAAACCCAATCCTATGTAGTCCCATCATTCTAAAAATTTACAATGCATCATTTTTTATTTTTTTAAATCTTCGTAAGGAGACTGACGAATAAATCTAGAATACTTAATTAAGTGTAAGGATCGATCGTGATGAGTGATGACCAGCCAGTTGAAGTGGTAATGATAGTGGTGATGTTGATAGACATCATGATAGTTTTTCATGATACAAAGACAGTCAGTTTTCAGTTATCAAGTGAACAAATTAAAAGAAGGAAAAATAGCATACCATTGGTCAGAAAGAGTAGGTCTGATAAATGCATAATAATGTCCACCATGCACCCCACCGCTGTGAACCAGAACACTGAAAAAAAAAATATTGGAGTGATTGATAGTAGCACAGTGACTACAGCTAAATAGCAGCACAAACTCTCCAAAAATGACTTCTTCATTTTGAGATTTTCCTTCACTATTGAGGTAAGATAGAACAATAAATCTGGCAATACTGTCAGTCTTGAAAGGTTTGTTTTCAAATGTCCTCCAGGTCAAAAGCAGCAGGCTGATCTATTGTGGAACACTAAGAGAGAACAATCCAGGAAAAAAAGAGGGATAGAAGACCGATGAAGAAAGGTCAGGACAAAGCTGCATCCCGTAGCCTGACTATAACAGTATCTAGTAACAAAGTGTCACAAAAAGACTCGCAAATCATTACTAACTCGCAACAATCATTGAAACTGTGCTTATCATGACTAAAGGCAGCAGCTTAGATAAGCAAAGCTTGCAGCATATCCAAGAAAAAATCACTTGTCACTTCAGCCACCTAAAGGCATCTCAAGATCCGATGGACAACCGACGGACTTCGGACTACATATTACAAGGCACCAATCGAAACCTAAATACACCACAAGTTGCAAGACACCCCTTGATTTGTGGAAAGATCACCCTTCCAAGGCTCAATATGGTGATATGACCGAAGGTCAAGTCATCAATTGATATAAATACAACATAGTGGCAAATGAACAATACTTGTACCGTGGAGTGTGTAGAGATTGCGGACGCTCCTATCAGCATCAGGAGACAAATATTTACCATCCTCGCGGTCAAGATCAAGTTGCAGAGGAAACTCATAGCGATCATTGATCTAAAAAGTGAAAGCATGAAGATCCTCAATTACAACGATAAAACAATATCGACCTAAACTGGACTGGTACTGCTAACACATAAAAATAAAAATTTGGAATCAAGCAAAAACCTGTAACATTATTTTGCCTAAAATAAATCCAGACAATACTTAAGCAAATCAAAAACTAGCCAGTGCTTCTGCCTGTAACTTAGGAGTCAGCTGATATAGGTGTACACCTCACAGTTTTGCAGAAGTTGAACATCTCGACATCTATCAGCACAATAATGCACAAGACAAACTCCTTACCATCCCAAAATGGAAGAACACCACTTAGGAGAATGTAGAGGATCACACCGGCACTCCATACATCCTGAAACAGAACACGCATGGTTAGTTTTCCTCAACAAATTGCAAAAGAGGGGAAATTTTTATCCACTTAATTGAAGTGTAAGCAGAAGGGTGCTCCTCTAGAAAGCCAACCTACGTAACAATTCTCTTTAGTTTCCATGCTTGGTCAATATTTCAGGAACTCACCAAGCTTTATCATGATTTCTAACTTCTCCATCAGCACCTTCACGTGGCCCGCATAAGACCTATTGCCGTTGAAACATTAAAAAGATATACAATACAGTTATATTTGGTTCATAATATCTCTTAAAAGCTGAAATAAAAGCTATACTTTACTTTTCAATGCTAGGCATCCTCCCGGTGATAAACTCTATTTACCGGTGCTAATCTCCCCATTAAGAGTCAAGACCATCCATATCTATAAAAAGAAGAAGAAAAAGAGATTAAATAAAATATTCATTTATAGATATACAAAAAGAATTACAATATATAAAGATATAAATAATGTCACTTACCCAACTCAAATTTTTCTGCATTCTCGATGCACTCCTCAACATCAATCGGCACACGAACGGCTCTCAACCAATCTTGAGTGCAAATCAAAGCTTCCACTACTTTGGGAGTTAAAGAACTTCGAAAACCATCAAGAACACGACCCGATGCACTAAAAGTTGACTCAGAAGCAACGGTGGTTACGGGAATGGACAAAATATCTCGAGCCATCAAAGAAATGATCTTATATTTTGAGCCATTGGTCTTCCACCACATCAAAAGGTCAATATCAAGATTCGTTTCATTTTTCTCTTGAAGATATTGATCAAGCTCGGACTTGTTGTCATCACACCCTTGTTCATTCGAGTATAAAAACATTTTCTTCCAAGCTTGTCCATCATACTTCTTTATTCCTTCACTACCACCCGAATCGACATTAGAAGCATTACTACTTGCACCCGAACTATGGCCACCAAAATTTCGATTTCTTGAAATAAAAGAAGATTGCTCATAAAATTCATACAAACGCTCCAATGCATCCTTCACCTTGTAATGCATTTCTTTAACTTTCAATTCATCATCATAAATTTGTGCATACAAGAAAGTCACATAATTCAACTTAGCTCTAGGATCTAGCACAACCGCAATCAAGACCATCATATTCACTTTATCTAAGCTTCCATAATATTTATCAAATTTTTCTTTCATTTTCACACCCATATCATGAAGCCTAGGATCCGAAGCATTGACCGCATCTTTCAAATATCTATACAAAAGAGCTATTCCTTCAAAATAATCATTTGAAGTAACATATGAACTCCCCGACATCCGATTGGTGGCATCATAGAATACTTTTAGAAAATCTGAAATAATAATAGCATTTTCCCAATCATCATCACTAGGAGTTTCATGATTCAGCTCACTTGCAAATGATAAATTGTCGTCTTCCATTCTTTGAAAAGCTTTTCTAAACTTGATGGCGGTGTCTAAATGAGATAAGTGGAATTCCATCTAGTAGCAACGTCAAGAACTACCGAACCTTTATAAGTGATATTTTCACTCTTAATGCAAGACTGAAATGCATTGGCTCTTGCGGGAGAACTCTTTACATACCTAACCACATTCCGGACACGTGCAATGGAGTCACGTACTATAGTCAAGCCATCTCTTACAATCAAATTCAATATATGAGCTGTGCACCTCATGTGCAAAACACTACCATCCAATATCAACGACTTTTCTTTGGAAAATTTATCCCTCAAATAGTTAATTGCAACATCATTCGAGCTAGCATTATCCACAGTGATTGTGGACACCTTTTTCTCAATTCCCCACTCTTGAATGCATTTCTCCACCATTTTCCCAATCTCCCTACCCCTGTGACTATGCATCACCACAAAATTAATGATTCTTTTATGCAACTTCCAATTTTCATCAATAAAATGTGCAGTGAGACACAAATAATTCAGATTTTGAATGGAGCTCCATGTATCGGTCGTGAGTGCGATCCTAGAATTAATTTGTCGAAAATAATTCTTCAAAGAAGTTCTTTCATCTATATACAACTTCATGCAATCTTTTGCCACTGTGAAACGTGATATATGTTTGAAGAGAGGCTGTAACTCACTAACAAACTCACGAAATCCAACACGTTCAACCAAGGAAAAAGGTTGTTCATCACTGATGATGAACCGAGCAAGCATTCGCCTACAACGTTCTTGATTAAATGACCATGTTGATAAGATACTACCAGTATTAGAATCACCTCCTGACTTGCCAGCCATGTCTACATTCCGTGGTACAAAGAATTTCTGTCTCTTATCTACATTACGGGGAAATCTCCTGCATGTGGTTAAGTGCTTCCTCATCGCAGAAATACCATTAGCAACACGATATTTAAGCATTGTCCCACAATGTACACACTTCACTTGATTTGGTTTTCCATCCTTATCATTGATTCTTGTATAATGATTCCAGCATTCTGATGTATATTTCTTATCCTGAGGAAGATGAGAACCAGGTACCTTACTCGTGGCACTCGTAGTAGGGGGCGCCTCTTCTTCATTTTCATGGCCAGAAAGCTCTAATTCCGGAGCCATATCCTCATGTCCCTCCACCTCCATTGATGTGTTATCTTGATACATTAACTTTGCACTACACAACAATTACAGAATATAATTAATTTAGTTGATAAAAATGTTAATACAGTATAATACAGCATACCAATGCTATATAGTAACATAATACAACACTTTTATACATGAACTAAGTCTAATATGTTAAAATACAGCATTGGTATGCTGTATTTCAACATAATACAATACTTTTATACATAAGCTAAGTCTATTATGTTGAAATACAGCATACTGATGTTGTATAGAAACATAATACAGCACAAATCATGGGAAAGTAAAAGTATTTAACTCTTCAAATAAAGATGAATGACCAGAAAATGAAAAGAATTTGATATTTCCAATTCAGGTGCATGTGCATCATATGCTTGACAGCATAATCAAGGCATTAATGATTTGTCATTTACCTTGATCTTATGGTTTCCCAAAAGCTAGCCTTGAGCGGAACAAATTTAATCCTTTGACTTGCTGCAAAAAGAATGTCAAATATCAATCAAATGCCAACTAAGAGACTAATAGAAAGAAAGTAGTCATAATTTAAAGGGAGAAGCTGAGAGAACAATGGAAAGATCAGCACAAGAGAACCGACAAGCAATTCAGTAAAGAAAATAGATTTATAAAATATAAATAAAAAGAGCTTTTGTTTGAAATGTTTTGTGCTACTAAAAGCTTTGAGAAAACAAAGTAACTCAAATAAAAAGTTTCTTCCAGTAAAGCAACCATGCATGCTGATGTAACTACCACAAGTAAGGATAGTTTTTTCCTGAAAGAAGTTGCTTTTCTGTTAGGAAAATTCTGAAAGTACTGCTAAGAGAAACGGCAGAAGTGCTATACCCAGTAAGTTGCTATTCACTGGGATTTTTTTCTTAGCAAGTCAATGAATTGCTTTAACTTTGCACTTTCTTTCAGCCAAGATGAAAGGCGGTCATAAAGTACTTCCACGTGTGAGCAATCTTACAAGCCATGTTGCAAGTACTAGAGCGGGTGGTTGCACAATGATGTAAGTATCAGTGAATCAGTGACCTCAAGTTTTACTAATGGAAGAAATGAACTGTGGACAACCAGCTTTTTGCAATTTGTGTGTATAGGTATAGCTAGTCCCCCCAAATGTATTCATTGCAAAACAGAAGTCACGTTGGCCTATATTGATGTTCTCATCTTTGCAGTTGGTGATAAAAGTCGGAAAATAGTTAATGAAGTGTTACTTATATTTTTAAGATGTGGCGAGACAAGTGGAAGCTTCCTGAATGGATGTTGCTAACCTTGATGAGGCGATACTGAAACTTGAAAATAATCCAAGATTGTGTGCTGTACTTGTGCTTCCTTTTACCTCTGCGTTTCTTCTTTAATCTCACCTTTTCGAATTGGAATAGGATTACTTCCGTTACAATAAAAATTTTGATATACGTTCGCAACATATTTGTCAATTTTTGTAGGGGTCCGAGGTTTCAATCTACTGTTGGTGCATCTTCAGGAAAACATTCTGAGGTTTGTGTCTCATCTTTTGGTAAATATTCAAACCTATGAGCAGTCAGTTAACAGCTAACCACTCTTATCAAGTAGTAATTTGTTTAATTTCTCTTGGTTTATTCTTCATAGATGCTTCTAGTTTGAGATTCACTAAATATAATTATGTACGTTCCTTGCACCAACTCTTTTTGAGTAGCTACTGATAACATAGTCGTGCAAGGGTAGAAATTATTCTGGTTCACACTTGATTGTGACTGATATTTACCCTTTAATCACCATAAGGTGGAATCGTTAAAAAATAATAATAAATGTCATAATTTGCATTACTTCTATTAATAACTGGTTTACGTGTTTAAGTCTTTCAAAGCATCAACTTTTTCAGTTCAGAGTAAGCTTTCCCTGAAAGTTTGTTTTGCAATTTTTATTTAGCAGAGAGCTTAATTCATATTTGCTAACATGGATTTTATCGTTGTCAGCTATGTTCATAATAATGGGATACATCACAAGTAATAATCAAATATATACATGTAAGAAACTTCATACGTTTTTTGGGCCAAGAGAAAATTCATACTTCACAAGATGACCTTTAGATAATTCTATGCTATGTTTGCAATTCGGGTGCATGTGCATCATATGCTTGACAGCATAATCAATGCATTAATGATTTGTCATTTACCTTGATCTTATGGTTTCCCAAAAGCTAGCCTTGAGCGGAACAAATTTAATCCTTCGACTTGCTGCAAAAAGAATGTCAGATATCAATCAAATGCCAACTAAGAGACTAATAGAAAGAAAGTAGTCATGATTTAAAGGGAGAAGCTGAGAGAACAATGGAAAGATGGACAAGAGTCGTTGAGATTATTCACCCGATCGAGGAAAAGGTTCTCCCCTGAATCCTGATGGAGTCTGGAACAGTGCCAACTGAAGCTCCTCCTCTGCCCAACAGATGTTTTACAATTAACGGTTGGTAATTGGATAAAAATGCGTGCAAATGGTTGGTACATATCATTGCATGCGGATTTGGACAAAGGTCACAGCCATGCAGAGATATGAGCACGAATACTAAGCCCTTTGCAGCTAATTAGTATAAAGCAAGCATATGGTGTCATATTCTTTGACGCTCATTTCAGGTAGACCACAGTAACTACGCTGAATGTTACAAACTTACAACAAAGAGATCTGATTTTGAGCAAACTACACGAACAGAACAAGAATTATAAGCCTTTAACTTCAAAATACGAGTAAATGATCATAATCTTTAGTCCCCAGGCAATTCATGCCATATGTATGGATTGGTCAATCTAGCTAAAGGAAATCCAAGACTTCCCTCCAAAGGGCTCAGTAAATAGAACGGGAGAAAAAAGCCGATGAAATTAACGACTCGACAAAACACGTATGGTAAGTATCGAATGACGCGCCGTGATTTACCTTGTGGATTAGACCATCATCAATGATCGAATTGCTCAGTTTCTTGTACAGCTCGTGCAACGCTTCCACTTCGTTCACGGTGATTGCAAAGTAACAAAACAAAACCATCAAATTTCCGTTTTTCAGTGTAGAGCAACTGCAAACGATCGGTACCAGATTTTCAAGAATTGGACGCGCACGGAAAGGCGAGAACTCGCACGCACAGCACAAACATTTCAAATTAAGTGAGCATTCTTGCAAACCCACACTTTTCCCAAGTTCGATTCAAGGCAAGAGCAAAAGAGGAAAGACCAGGTTGAACAGAAAGTTGCGATTCGCGAACATTGACCATGGAGGAAAACACTTACTTGATCGAAGTTGGTATTCGTGGGGGATGGCCGTTCGGAACAACGCCGGCCTCTGCACAATTCGACCCAGCGAGCAATATGGCGAGCGACGAGCCAGAGGTCAGCGGCGGTGCCGTCGAGGGAGAGCGGAGGTGGCCTCGAGCAGGGGTCAGCGAGTGGTGGCGTCGAGGGCAAGCGACGGTGGCGTCGAGGGCAAGCGGTGAGCCAGAGGTTAGCGGCGGTGTCGTCGAGGGCGAGCAAAGGTGGCCTCGACCACGGAGCAATGGCGTCGAGGAGACCGGCGATGGCGTCGAGACTCGAGGGTGACCGGTGGTGGCGTCGAGCGAGATGGAGAACGGACGGGCGAAGAGGTCAGCCGCGGTGCTATCAAGGGCGAGCGAAGGTGGCCTCGACCCTCGAGCGAGATCGGCGGTGGCGTCGAGGAGACCGGCGGTGGCGTCGAGACTCGAGGGCGACCGGCGGTGGCGTCGAGCAAAGATGGAGAACCGACGGGCGAAGACAAGAGAGAACTCAGTGTGTCGTGTGTGTGGATTCTGTGGAATAAGTGAGAATTTGTGATTTGGGGGGGGGGTTTTGAGCCCTAATCGAACCGGTTCCGGTTCCCGCACGGTTCCTAGAAAAGGGGAACCGGGAACCGAATCGGTCCCTTTAGAACCGGAACCGAACCGGAACCTCCGGTTCGGTTCCCGGTTCCCGGTTCTACCCGGAACCACGCTCACCCTTAGTGGTGGGTGGCACGAGAGCTGATTCGCACGGGAATGCACCTATTAACTCAAGTTCTTGGAGAAAGGTCAGCTGGAGTAGAAATAGGAAGGAAGGGAAAACGGGAGAGAAAGAGCTGCGAATTCCTTGGGGCTGAAGAGGGGAGAGAGAGAGATGTGAGGGTTGGTTTCTTTGGTTCTCTCAAGCTCTCAAATGCCTTAACAATGGATAAAGCAAGGCTTAGGAGGAAGAAGGGGACAGGTAAAGATAGGAGGGTCCCTCCTTGGCTTCTAAAGCCTTCTCTCTTATCTCTTTGTCTCTTGGCAAGGCCCCACCTACATTGGCTGTCTTCCTCAACCTCTTGGCAGCCCCCAAATTTCCCTTGCGAGCCAATGAAGTGGTCCAAAAATGGTGGAGACCATGGCCTACGAATTTGGTGCCATTTTCTCCAAATTGAACTAAATTTCTCTCCAATTGGACCTAAATCGATCCCCATAAATTCCACCAAGATGTCCTCGATCAAATTAACATTTTTCCTTGCCAATAGAACCAATTTACATTCTAAAAATGCAATAAAAAATGGTTTCTTAAATTTTTCGATCGAAAATAGCCCTATATTGAATTTTTGCCGAAAATCTCGGTTTGCAGAAAAATCTTCGGAGGATGAGTTGACGTTCTTAAAATGAATCGTGCCATGATAGAACATTCAATTTATGAAATTGGGTTTAAATACGTGATTAATTTCAATCGGGCGCAATTTTAGTGTGACCTAACCTACTAGGTAGCTTTTAGGAATTTTTAGTGCAATTGACTTGTTGTCGATTATTTTCGAGCAATATTGTGCATCTTTGACACATTAGAGACTCTCGGTTGTCGTGAAAATCTCGAGATTTCAAATACGGACATATGGTACCAAAATGACAGAAAAATTGATTTAGTGCTGATCAACAAGAATTTTACAATTAGGTGGAATCACCCACACTTAATTACATGGCTCTGTTGAATTGACCTCTATCTCCGGTTTTTAATCAATTTTTAATTGTGCTGTAATGACCCTTGCAGATTAGCACAGTCGAGTAGTCGATTCCTAGTCGAATTCTCAAGTCTATTATTATGTTTAAAATCCCTTAACGGCTTCACCATATATACTAGTTATCTCGTAAGTGGCTAAATCAGAGAAAAATGCTATAGGGGTGTCGATGAAAAGCCAAACTTATTCAATTGAAAACAGATTTTGAAAATCAAGATGTCACATCATGGGCACCATTATTATTCAAGCCTTATGTGAGAGTTGCCTTCGTGAGTAACTCCTTCACCAAAAATTGGTCGAGAAAAAGTATCATGGACGTTTAGCTAATCTTGCAAAAATTTCAAACATTTTCAAGTTTTTACTAATATCAAGAACACACAAAACATTTGTCAATGAATATGAAATGATGGGGGAGAAAAGTTTAGTTGAACCTATGTGTTATTTGCAAACTCGAGTCATCACCAATAACAGTTTTGTAGGCATCCTAATAATTTGAATGTAGAGAGATTTTCGATTATTCGAACCTTGTATTTTTCTTGGTTACTCTCTCAATCAAAGTGCTTACAAGTGTTATGATTCTCAACAAAACAAAGTCTTTGTCTCACGTCATGTGGTGTTTGATGAGTCCATTTTTTCCATATTGCACTACAAACACGCTAAATTGCACCCTCTCATTTTTTAAATACAGAATTCAGCCACCTCTTCCAACACTAGACCGTTAAGCCATACCATGCACATTTAAACAAGTCCTTCAAGTTAGATGGTTAGAGAAGTTCTAGATTAACATTTGAATAGTCTCACAACTTTGGTGGAGAACGCCAATATAATGTCCCTCAGTCCAAATCCATCATCAACCACTAAAACTCCGTCTACATCTCCCACGAACTTAGAAACTTCATTTGGTCACTCCATCACAAATCTATCAATGCCTCCATGTTCTCCTCCGATGATCACTTGCTCCTAAAATAACATTAACAAACTTAAATGGATACATTTAGCCACCAAACATCCTTTACCTTCCTCACTTGAACCAATGTGCATTTTCAAGACCTTTAAAGATCTAAAGTAGCGGGCTGCTATGTTAGAGGAATCTAATGCAATTCTCTAAAACAGCGGATGGAAACTTGTACCATTTAAGCCTCATCCTAATATCGTTGGTTGCAAGTAAAATTTTGAGTCAAACAAAACTCATATGGTAGCATAACTCGATACAAGGCTTGACTTGTCACCAATGAAACGACTAGGACTTGACTATGATCATATGTTTAGTCTAATTATTAAACTCACCGTAATATGGGTCATCCTTTGTCTAATCTTAACAATGCCTTTTTACATGGCACTCTCATGGAGGAAGTCTATATGCATCAACCAACAGGTTCTATCAATTAGTTACATCTTGATCATATATATCAATTGAAGAGGCTTTTTACGATCTTAAGCAAGTCCCTTGCACATGGTATCAAGTGTTAGGAAAACATATTTATGCAATTTTGATAATACCCAAGTTGTGTTTCATACTAATATCTACTATAATCAGTGCTGATGATAAATTAGTTTTGTATGTGACATCTTGGATTTTCAGTCTTTTTTTCAATTGAATAAATCAAGTTTTTCATTGACGCGCCTATAGTACTATTCTCAAAGCTGATCACTCAAGAGATAACTAGACTATCTGAGAAAGTCATTAAGAGATTTTAATGCAGTAGACTTGAGGATTTGACTAGAAATCGGCTATTCGACCGTGCTCATCTACAAAGATCATTTCGGCACAGTAAGATTGATTAGAAACCAGAGATAGGTCGGTTAAACTAAGATGCGTGATTAAATGTGGGTGATTTCACTAAATTGCAAAATTCTTGTTGATCGGCACTAAACTGATTTTTCTGTCGTTTTGGTACCCTGCGTTCGTATTTGAAATCTCGAGATTTTCATGACCACCAAGAGTCGCCAATGTGTCGAAGAGGTTCATTGTGGCTCAAAGAAAATCGACCATGGATCATTATACTAAAAATTTCTAAAAGCTACCCGGTAGCCTAGGTCACACTAAAATCGTGCTAGATCAAAATTAACTGCGAATTTGAATCCGATGAAAGTTTTGTTATATCACAAGTCATTTTGAGGAATGTCAACTTAGTCTCCGAAGATTTTTCTGTAAACCAAGATTTTTGGGAAAAAGTCGAGATAGGGTTGTTTTTGTCCAAAAAATTCCAAGGATCATTTTTGATCGCGCAATTGGGATGTAAGTGGGTATAATTGGTGAGGAAAAATGCCAATTTGATTAAAGGTATGATGGTTGGATTTTTAGAGGCCAAATTGGGTTGATTCAAGAGCCATTTAAGTCCAAGGGATATGAGATATAGTGATGCGTCGTTTAGGGTAATGGGTTGCGTACTGATGCAATATGGTAGGATTGTTACATATGCGTCCCGTTAGTTGAGATCTCGCGAGTTGAATTACTCGATGCATGACTTATTATTCGCAAAAATTATTTTCGCTCTGAATATTGAAAGACATAATTTATGTGGGGAAAAGATTTCAGATCTTCATAGACCATCAAAATCTCAAGTATCTATTCTCTCAAAAGGTGTTGAATATGAGACAGCATTGTTAATTAGAATTTGAAGGACTAGGATTGTGATATTTTGTATCACCTTGGGAAGGCGAACGAGGTCGTTGATGCACTAAGTCAGGAGTCTTCAGTTGTGCTGATGGTGGTCAAGGCATGGACTTCACTTATGAAAGCTCGAGATTCGGTCTTCAAATTTGAGGTAGGCTACCTTCCAAATCTTCTAGCCACCCTCAGAATTGAGCCGAATGCTTAGATTAGAATCAAGGCACTTCGGTTGACAGACCTAAAGATTCAGAAGATCTTGCAAGAAACACTGTTGAGAGAAAAGCCGACTTTCAGATTTTTGAAGGCAAAACACTGAAGTTCCAAGGGGGATTGTGTGTACCTAATGATGTAGCACCCAGGAAAGAGATCTTCTTAGAAGCTCATCGTAACAACTGTAGCATTCATCCTAGTACTACGAAAGTGTATTAGAATTTGTGTCAACATTATTGGTAGTCCGGTATGAGGACGGACATCACTAATCATGTCGCTAAGTGTTCGGCATGTTAGCGAGTGAAGGCACAATTTTGTAAGCTAAGAGGACTCTTGTAACCTCTCAAGACCCCAGAGTGGAAATGAGTGCACATCACGATGGACTTTGTGATGGACTCACTAAGAAGTCAGAGGGGTAATGATTCCATTTGGGTAGTGGTCGATAGACTAATGAAGTTGGCTTACTTTATCATAGAACTTGATTTGAATAGGCATGCAGAAGTGTATGTGTGACAAGTTCGTCTAAATGGTGTGTCGGTGGCGATTATATTAGATCCAGACCCGAGATTCTCAGTTTCAGTAGAACAGTTAGATGCACCAGGGTGTTGGGATGAAGCTAGGGAAATAAAGATCACAGGCCTAGAGTCAATTCAGTAGTCAGTGATTATAGTTGCCGTGATCAGAAATAGATTAAATACCGCTCAGAGTTGCTAGAAAAGTTGCATCGTTGAGCATCGAAGGCCCTTAGAGTTCCAAATTGGTGATTGCATCTTTCTGAAGGTGTCACCAATAAGGGATACCTTACGCTTCAGCAAGGAGGGAAAAATGAAACCAAGGTACGTAGGTCCCTTGAGATTCTAGAGAGGGAATCGAGATTCTACCGTATCGTCTTGCATTGCTGCTGAAGTAGACGCGAGTGCATGACGTTTTTCATGTGTCAATATTGAGGAAGTGTGAGCCTGACCTGACCCACGTGCTAAATCTTGAAGAATTGGACGTGGACAACAGAGTGTCGTAAGTGGAAAGCCCGATTCAGCTTGTGGTTCAAAAAGATCAAATTCTGTGAATCAAGAAGGTCCCCTTGGTCAAAGTGGTCTGACAACACTACGGGACTGAAGAAACAACGTCGGAAAGTGAAATCCAATGAGACGACGATACCCCCACCTTTCGTCAAGATTGGTAAAGGTTTACATTTCGAGGATGAAATTTTTATAAGAGAAGAGTTGTGACATCCTAGAGTTCTGCTTTCAATTGAATAAATCGGGCCTTTCATCGACACGCTTATAATGCTATTCTCAGAGTCGATCACTCATGAGATAACTAGACTGTTTGGGGAAGTCATTAAGAGATTTTAATGCAATAGACTTGGGGATTCGACTAGGAATTGGCTATTCGACATTGCTCATATATAGAGATCATTTCGGCACAATAAGATCAATTAGAAATCAGAGATAGGTCAGTTCGACTGAGATGCGTTATTAAATGTGAGTGATTCCACTAAATTGCAAAATTCTCGTTGATCGACACTAAACTGATTTTTGTTGTTTTGGTACCCTGTGTCTATATTTGAAATCTTGAGATTTTCACGATCAACGAGAGTCGCCAATGTGTCGAAGAGGTTTATTGTAGCTTGAAGAAAATTGACCATGAGTCATTGCAATAAAAATTTCTAAAAGTTACCTGGTAGCTTAGTTTACGCTAAAATTGCGCCAGATCGAAATTAATCGCGAATTTGAATCCGATTTCAGAAATTGAAAGTTCTATCATGTCACAAGTTATTTTAGGATCGTCGACTCAGTTTTTGAAAATCTTTCTATAAATCGAGACTTTTTTGGAGAAAGTCGAGGTATGGTCGTTTCTATCCAGAAAATTTCAAGGATCATTTTTTATCGTGCAATTGGGATGTAAGTGGGTTCAATTGGCAAGGAAAAAAGCCAATTTGATTAAGGGTATGATGGTTGGATTTTTAGAGGCCAAATTGGGTTGATTCAAGAGCCATTTAAGTCCAAATTGAACCAATTGCCTCTAAAATTCGTATGCTCCCTTGGACCCAACCTTTTGGACCACTTCAAGCTTCTAGAAGAGGGCACTTTGGTCTGGAAATTGGCTGAGCAAGCTAGCTGGTGGTGGGGACCAATTTTGGGGAACAAAGAGATAAGAAGAGAAGACCAAGGTGGTCGCCCCTCTTCTCCTTCCTCCCCTCCTTCCTCTCTCCCTCACCCCACTGTCGAGCACATCTTCCCCCTCCTCCTTCATTTGCTACTTTGAACTCAACAAACTTAGAAAACCAAGCTCAGCTTCCCTTCGTCGTTGCAAGCTAGTTGAAGACCACCTGCACGCCGCATTGTTGCGCGCCTGGTCCCCGCGTCTTGAGCCTTGTTCGTTGCCGAACTTGATCGTCCAGCGTCCCCTGGCCTTCGTGGAGCTCGTCGTCGTACAGCCTGCTGAAAGTCTTGCTTGGATCGCTGATGCCGCCGGTCCTCCTCCTTGCTGTTTCCGCACCAAGTTAGCCGTCGGTTCCTCCTTTCTCAGCCATGATTGCCTAAGACTTCAAGGCCCACTTCCGAGCCTTTTCGGACCTCGCTTGGTGTCTCCGTGGGCTAGTTTATTGCTCGCCTTCGCGTCTTTGTCATTTTGATCCGAGTGGATCCTTAATTAAGTAAGTTAACTCACTAAACCTTACTTAGTTGGTTAATTATACTTAAGGATTATTTAGATTAGCTTAAGTATGGATTAGTGATAATCTAGAATAGTTAGATTAGCCTTAGAATGGATCAGTGTTAATCTAATTAGTGAGATTAGCACAATTGAGGATGGATTAGTCAAATCCAGTGGAATTCCTGCAATTCTGGTTTCTGGACCCTTGTCGTTTGCCATTTGTGGACTGAAATGTGCTATGAATTTGAGGTTGATGTTTTCTTAAGAAATGCTTTAGACATGCTCAGCTACAACATATATATTTTTTTTTTCATGATTTTTAAGGATTTAAACGAAGGAGATATTAGCTCCATCATTTTCAAACAGAACCTCAGTTTTCACTGGAACTAGTGATCTTTTAGGATTCTATTGGTTTTTATCAACTCTTAAGGTTTGAACTTCAAAATAGTTTCTTTATAAAGTTGTTTTTCACACCTTCTAATTTAACATACTCAAATTTCAGACCAAACGGATATATTTTGAATCTCGGACTAAATTGATTTCGGAAAATAGACTTTCTAGAAAACGGACATAGTTTTTGTATTGGATTGAGAGATTTACTAGGCCAAATCTAGAAAGATTTGAGTCAAGGTGTTTCCATGAAAAAATGTTCATTTGTGTGTCTTATACCACATATTCAAATTTGGGAATTTTTAGAACTCGTTAGATTAGGTTTTTGGATTTGAATCTGGAGACATGTGAGTGGGCCTATTCTACCGGTTAGCGCCGGTTATGATTTTGTGATGGTTCTTGATGCTTTGCTTGCTGGAAATTGCACATTTTTGATATAAGGTTGGTTTGTGACATGCTTAAAGATTATGCTTAATGGACGTTAAAAGTTAAGAGAAACTGTCCCTAGCGTGTGTTGGTGGATGTTAAAAGTTAAGAGAACCGTCCCCGGCGTGTGTCGGTGAATATTAACAGTCCCTGGTGTGTGTCGGTAGATATTACCCATCCCCGACGTGTGTAGGGTAAAAATGGTTGTAGTAATAATTAATTAATTGAAACGCTGGGAATAAAAGTCTTGTTCATTGCACTAGTCAAATCCTAGAAATCTACTTCACGGTTCCATATTAAGTAAGAAGGTAATATCATCAATACTCTATATTCATCCATTATCGAATAATAATTTCTTTTCTTTATAAGTAGAAAAAATGATAAACCCTTCCAATTCAACAGTAGAATCTTTCGGTTGTTATCGAATAATATTTTCTTTTCCTTTTTAGCAATAAAATTGTTAGACTATTAAATTCAGTGATTGAGTTTGAGTCGTGCTTTTTCCACTCCTTTTTTGGTTTATATACTCCATTTTTTGGTGTTTTGACTATACTATCATTTGTGGAGCCCAACACTTCTGGTGTAACTTTAAGAAAGTAATATTTTTTTTTAAAAATTATTTGGTCAGTGCTTTTTATTTGATTTCTTCTTTGTTTTCATGTGGGTCCCACTTGTCTCCTTCTTCTTTCTTTCCACACCGGAGACCTCTTAGTTTTCCATTCTTGCAAATTGTTTCTCTGTTTTCTCTCTTACAAGCCATTTTTACTTTTCTTTCTACATCTATCACTCCTTCTTCTACAACAAATCTCTCCCATATTGGCAATCTCCAAAAGAACTGCTTACTTTAATACTCAGACATGTCTTTGAATCTGTAATCTAATTAAACCACTAATTTGAATCCTGCTTCATATTACTTAAAAGAATAGAATTTGCCTACTGCCCTTGACTTTTATGCCTATACCTAGTGCAGACACCTTTTCTTTCTCTAGACACTCACATGTGCAAAAAGTTGAGAAAAATATATAAAAAAAGGGAAGAGAGAGAAGCAATGATTCTCAATATTACCTTTCATGGTGCAAAAAGATCCTATGTGCGGTGGAGAACAAGGGCTTGTTGGGGCGGTCACTAGTGAGTCCAATGTCGGTGCCAATGAGAGTGTGGAGGACGATGAGATTGACATCAATTAGAGGATGACGGGGTTTGTGGAAGAAGAAAGAGTGGGAGGCATAAGAAAAGAATGACATGGTAGAGAGAAAATAGAGAGATGATTTGCAAAAGGGAAGGAGACATCAAACGCATGGAAAAAAAAAGAAAAAGAAGAAAAAGGAATGGGAATCGCAAGGAAAAAAAAGACGAAACAAAATAAAAATCACTCACCAAATAATAATAAAGAAAAGATTACTTTTATACAGTCGTACTAGAAGTGGTGGGCCCCATAAGGAATGGTATGACCAAAATACAAAAAAAAAAAAAAGTGTCTAAATTAAAGAAGGAGTAAAAAAAGTGACCCTTTTTTTCATAAACCTTTCTTTCAAATACATTAAGATGGCCTGTTATGACAATCTGATTAGCTTGACTATCCAAAAGGGTAATGGATAATCTTTGAAGAATTACTTCCTTATGTGTCGCCCTTAAAAGATTATTGCATACTTTTTCTTACCATATACTACTTAGTATGGTTTTCATCTGAACAAATTTTTTTTCTTTTCACCATATATTTAGATCTCAAATTCAAACACTTGACCTCTTCCCTCCCGAAAAAAAAGGGAGATGTTGAGAGAATTGCATAAATGAGTGTTTAATGCACACCGCTTAATATGCTAGGTTAATTAAAGTTCTCTCATTTTGTGGTATATTACATATGATATCCATGCACTGTATGCATATAACTCTATGTAGATCAACTTGCTTTTTTTTTTTTTAAAGTAATCAACCTCTTTATATGAGTAGACATTAAGGGTAAATGGTACAAATTTTAGAACCTCTACGTTTGGTCGTCCGGGTTTCTAATCGAGATAGATTATAGAATATGATATGAAATTTTAGGATTTTTTTTTTATATCATGTCCATTGTTTGGTGAATCACAGTATTAAAGTCGGATATATTTATATTATATCCTGTACATTTTTTGATATAAATGTTATATCATTATAAATGAATCTAAATGTCCATAAACGTAACGGTGATCTCTCGTAATACTATTCCTTAATTTATTTTTATTTTTATTTTTTTCCTCTTTTTTATATTATTTTCTTTATTATTTCTTTTTATTTCCTCTTTCATCATTCTGTAATAAAATTTTATCAAATAGTAAAGTGCACTAACATACCTAAAATACAAAAATACCTAAAATAGATAATAAATATAAATAATTAATTTATAGATTGAATGTTTATTATAAAATAGAATTAAAGTTGAATATATAAATTAAAATAAATATCTATTTTTTTTTTTTATTTTTAATTTCTTAAATTATAATCCAAATATTATTTATATTGAAATAAAATTTCATTTTTGTTAATTTAATAAGTTTGCTATTCAAGAAAAATAACATTTTTATTATGGACATTAGAAATCTTATCCACGTTTATCCTACCCCTCTCATGGAATAATTTTATCATGCCTTTATCCCAATTATATCCGACTTTATTTTGTCTTAAGCGAGCACCAAACGTAAGATATGATAAATCATATCCTATCTCGAATTTTATCCCGATTACCAAATTCAGCCTTAATTCTAGTAATGACTTCAAGAAATACCAGATATTTTGATACTATATCCTACCTACCCTTACTAATGAAAGGACACCACATATCTCACATTCAATCTTCTAAATTTAGGTAATCATATAATGATATCGATTATTTGCATCTTTTTCTTTTGTCAATTTCATAATTAAATGAAGCTAAAATAGTAATGAATCAGGAAAACCTCCATCAAAATGGTAGCTAATTCTTTTTGAGATAACTTCGATGTAGTGATTGTCATAAATGACGTCTAAATACCAAAGGAGGCGCCTCTAAATTCTATATAAATCGATCGCATTTCCTCTTGCTAACACGTTAAAAATTTCGTCTGTACTTCCTTTTATCCTAGGGCAGATCAAGTCCAATGCAATTTGAGCATGGTGATTGAGGTTCGAGGCCTAATTTTATCTAACATTTTTATGCAATGAAACTTTATTGGTCGCTGGTTTTATTTCAGTTGCTTTCTCTTTCGAATTTTATTGTATAGCGATCAAATAGCTTTGTCTTTTTGTCTATGATGCATGGACACGTCCCACATGCCTCCATGTCATGTCCGACACGTGTCGGAGTGTGTCGGACATGTTGACACACTCGGACACGTGTTGACCGTGTGTCGGATTTGTCGACACGTGGTCAACTTTTGTCGACACGCTTCGACATGCATGTCCAGAAGAGAATGGAGGGCGGAGGCGAGGGTGAGGGAGTAGAGATAGGTTGCGAGCGAGGGCGAGCCTGTGACGCCAGAGACGGCCAGAGAAAGAGGGTGAGGGCCGTGAGGAGAAACTTTAGGAGGGAGGCGCGCGTGGGGGAGGGCGGCGTCGTCGAGTGGGGCAGCGGCGACAGGGGGGGGGAGGAGGAGGAGGAGGAGTTCGCAGCGGTGTGCAGCCTCTCGGCGCACAGGGACCACGCGTTCCACCTTCTTTTCCGATTCCTTTTCACTGAAACTTTTTCTGGGTTACTCTCTTTTCCGCTCCTTTGGCGAATGCTGGTGCTTTTCTTGATTGAGTCTTCAATGCTTTCGGAGATAGGCATCGCGAGGAGGAGGAGAAGAAGGCGCCACGCTGCTAGGGTTTTGAACTTTTGAGAAGGAAAATAATAAAAAAGGACGCGAGGAGGAGGAGAAGAAGGCGCCGTGCCGCACTGCTAGGGTTTTGAAAAGAATGAAAAATGACTTGACATGTTGGAGGGAGGGGGAAGTGATGGGCTGTCAGGTGGTGGGGAGGAAAAAAAAAAAGTGAAAAAAATTTGGGGGGGGAGAAGAGATGAGGGAGGGAAGTTTGGGCGCAGGGGGATGGTTTCGAAAAATAAAAGTAAATTTTGGGGGGGGGGGATTTCGAAAAATAAATGTAAATTTGGGATAATGAAATAAAAAAAGTGTAAGATTTATTAATATTATTAGTATAAATTCATTGTAAACTATTTATTTATTTATTTGTAAATTTGAATCAAATGAATTAAAATTAAAAATATTTATTTAATATTTAATGTATCGGAACGTGTCGAAATTATCTACTTTTAAAAAAATGATGTGTCGCGTGTCGTGTCACGTGTCATGTTGCCGTGTATGTGCTACATAACTTTTTGTTCGATTTGAGAAGATTGGAGCGAGCCATCATCAGAGCAAAGTGGTAATCATATTGACTCATCATTATTTTGTTCATATTGTGTATTATATTATGCTTTGCTAAATAACAAATCCATTCAAACTATATACTATATAAAAGAATCTGCCACTTTTTTCTTCCTTAAAAAATTTATTTGAACCAACGTTCATGAAATTATTAATGCCATTTATTGCAAATTTCTGGCGGAGTTTCTCTAATGACGCCTTCAGATAATGTCCTTACAGTTAAATACACAATAATATTCTTCCTCCATTTATTGCATATTTTAAATCATTTTCTGCCTCACTTTTCTCGTTAAATTACGCTTCAAGCCCACTGAGAAATCATTTCATCGTTATATCGCTCAGTATGTGGAAAAATGAATACTTATCCTAACGCATAAACAATTAAATGATGAGTAATTTTGATTTTCAAGTGTATTTCAAACTATTATTGATATACTTGATAATAGTTTACTACTCTACCGTCCTGTATTGCTACTTTAACTTTCACATAATGTTTTTTATTTTCTAAGTATAGAATGTATATGTTAGCTTTGAAAATATTATCAATCTATCATCTTTATTTCTTACTCCTCTCATCTCGATTCTCTGGCGACCCATTATACGGCCATTTTCAAAGTATACATAACATAATAAAATTTTAATAAGCTATAGTAATTGGACGAGAGAAGTGTGAATTCATTTATCAATTTAAATAATCATCATGGTAATATTATTAATTAAAGGTGTTTCTTATATTTTGTTTAACCTTTGGTCATGACACAAAAATTATAATAAGGGTTGCCAGAAAGTTGGGATGAAAAGAGTTGAAAATGAAGGTGGGAGACTTATAATTAAATTCTCAAAGCAAATACATAAATGTCTGCTCTACACAAATGATTTATAATTTCATTTTGATGTTTCAACTATAATTTGTGCACGCAAAATAATCATGTTCAACCATATATTGCTCTTCTCTTTAAATTATTCACGATATGATCCTTATACATTTTGATATAATGATTGTGCTTCAAGCTCGCTTAGTTATCATTTCTTGTTATTGAGCTCATCACGTAAAATTGAACTTATATCAAAATGTATAAAAACATATCGTGAATAATTTTTTTTTTGGAAGTGTATTGCAGTAATGAAATTGCTAATTCCATCCATACACATAAAGCGTGGATCCACTCTGCTTTTCGTTGTGCTATTTGGCTTTTTTCTTGGATCAATTTCAGCAGATTTAAATACGGAGCTCATTCATTGGAAAGTTCACCACCGGCAGTTTGAGATTTATGATCTGATTCTGAGGATGGGACTGCCGATTAACCTAGATCAGATGCACGTTGTCAATTCGCTTGTAACTGTGGCTAGCCCTATGTCATAAATAAGGTATTTCCTGATGGTGCCTTGATTTTAAGGGAAGAGTTCTCGAATCTTATAAATGTTGATGCTGTTAAAAAATACTGCCTGTGAATTAAATTATTAGCTCGAAAATGGCAATATATATGCACATTAAGTCTCAATTTATTTGTCATGGCATTATGCATCACATGCATATATGTGCACAATTTTTCTTTTTTAATAGTAGAAAGGGAGGCGTTTAAGGTCGTAGAGAATTCATTCTAAAAGTTAATTTTCGAGCATTTTTTCAATATGAGAAAAGAAAATTCAACGTTGTGAATTTATTTTCGAGCATATTTACTTTGTTGACCTTGCCTTCTTGCATCCTTTGCGGTCATTTGCTAAAGCAGAGCAGTCTTAGCATTTTTTTCTTCGAATGCATCTCCTAAATAATAGCAAATCGTGTCGACTTGTTAGTTCATATTGTTGAGTAGGTCACTCCCAATTGGAGAGGCCAATGCAATTATGTATATTTGTAGTAGAATATGCATAGCCGTGAGTGTAAAAAAAGAAAAAAATTAGAAAGAAAAAGAAAAAGAAAAAGAAAATATCAAAAGAGATCGGGAGATAAATTAATGTGATCTTCCACATCCAGAAAATTTTGGGAGATTGGGAAAGAAATCAAAGTGATCTTTTCAAATCTACAAAATCACGAGAGATTAGAAGATAAATCTACGTGATTTTCATATCGTACAATTGCAATTGGGATTGCATTTGCTCCTATAAATAGAAGTCCTCATCAACGGAGAAGAATATACAAAAGCAAGAATATCAAAGCAGCATAGAGGAAGAAACTGTTATCTTCAACGAGAGATCCACTTTTGGGTGAAGTTGTATCTCATATCCTATTATTTATATAGTGGAAGTTTGAAGTGGACTACGGTCCTGTGATTTTTTCCTTCACCTTGAAGGGTTTTCCACGTTAAAATTTTGGTGTTATTTATTATCCATCTTTGCTGCTTTCATTTAATATTTTATCCTATTTAATTTTCATAGAAATAGTAGCGAGAAAAATTATCTAGGCGCTCTCCAAAAATATTCTTTTCTTTTTCCCCAACACATATATATTTATCCCCTACAAAACTCATCTAACTAGTTGTCCATATCGATTTGAGAAGGACACTAATCATGCCAAAGGAGAACCATAGGGATCGAGAAAAAGAGCCCTTGTCCCCCGCAGTTCCTTGCCCACCTTGGAGAGGTTGGAGATACACGAAAGGTTCCTAAAAGTTTGAAGGAGTCGGGTGAATGTATTTTCTCTCGAAATGCAAAGCTTTCTTCCGACCTTCATGGTCGCCAGTATCTTTAACCCTAATCGTGCAACTTCATTGAATTATCGACATTAAAGACTTAGATTTACTTCATCGTCTTCCCTCTTCACAACGATCATTTGCAATTCCATCGAAATCATTCTCCATCCTCTACAATTCCACTTTGCTTCTTCCGTTTGGTTTTTTTCTTGCACAACCCTCGATTCCATCGAAATCTCTGTTGACATGCATTGTTCCTTCTTTTATAGTTCACTATCCACCAAACACCCAACAGAATCCATCCTTCATCTTTCTGCTTGCTAAACCCTTCTTGACATGCACATGCTTTTAGTCCATTCTGCTGTCGCTCCCTTCCATTTCGCACCTTGCATGGCATCACTGCTGTTGCACTCCCTCATCTGATTGCCTTAATTCCTTCGCATTTGTTGTCAATGGATGCCTAAGACGGAGCATATGCCTCTCGACTTGCTGCCCTCTGCAATCGAATGGGCTGCCTTTGGACTGACCACGAAATTGAAGATTGGCATGAATCACCGCCCCTACACTGAGTGAAAGAGTGTCAACTCATGCTGATAGGTAAGATAATGTTCGATCCATCCGTCAATTTTCAGGCTCTACAAAAATTTTTGAAGCAAGTCTAGCGAACAGAGGATGTAGAGATTACTCAATGGGATAATGGCTTCTATGTGGTTAAGTTTAAGTCGGAGAGTGAGAGAAATAGAATATTAGAGGGCGGACCATGGGTGTTTTCTAGCCATTTACTCATATTTAGGCCTTGGAAACCAAATACACCCTTACATTGTTATGAGTTTACTACTTGCAATTTGTGGGTGCAAGTTCATGGCCTGCCAATGGAATGGTGTTTTGAGGATATGCTGTGCAAGGCTGTTAAGCATGTAGGAAAGGTGCTGGAGGTTAAATTAGACTTTAAGGAAAACTTCACATTCAAAGTAGGCAGGGTTCGTGTAGAATTCAGCTTAAGTGTGCCACTGAAATCAGGACAACTAATACAGATAGCAGGAAAACTTCTTTGGTTGGACTTTAGGTACGAACGATTGCCCCACTTGTGATATCCAACATGAAGAGGTAGTTCCTGAGACACCATCTCCTTCTCCTGTACTTCCTGCGCTTCCATATTGTGAGGGCACATCCACAACAAAATAGCACATTACTATCACCACTTCACCAGCCGCAACCTCATCAAAATTTGCCAAGGATAAGTCCTTGTTAAAAATGAAGGATACTTAGCTCTAGGCAATTCAGTACACAGAGCAGGAGGAATGCATTTAGCACCACACAACACACCATCAAACTTGTTCTACTCTACCACCTATCATACCTCAACTGTCTGTTGGTAATCTCCCCTTACCTTTACCATAGGGCAACTTTAGTTCTGAATGTGCACAACAACAACCACTCCTAGCACCGTCAGGAGTTGATATTAATCATAAGAAGAAAAAACATATCAAGCTATCGACCAAGGCAACTATTTCAAAGAAGCAGAAACGCCATACTCATTATCAGATGTCTTCTATAGTGGAAAATTTGGATGAAAAACAATTGATGGAAACGTCTGTTATGTTAGTTGACGACATACAACATCGGGCTTTGGTGGTTGGCCCTCAACAGCCATCGATAGACAAATGAAACTCATTAGTTAGAATTGTTAGGGCTTGGGCTCGGCCCTAATAGTTCGTGCCTTAAAGGCCCTAGTGGCTAAAGAAGAGCCTGGCCTTATCTTTTTTATGGAGACTAAAAATTAGGCGGACGTTCTTCAGCGAGTCCAGACTCATCTTAAATTCCAACAATCTTTTGTGCTTGATCGTCTTGGCCTTGCAGGAGGTCTAGCCCTTTTTTGGCATGCTCATATTAGTATTACCTTACACCGTACAGATCAGTATATGTTTGATTTCCTTTGTCTTGACACTCGTACTGGTAGGTCGATGCATTTTACATGTCTCCATGCCCCTTCACACGGATTCAATTTTGGAATGAACTCAGATAGCTAGCACTTTGTAATACATTGCCCTGGATTTGTATCGAGGACTTTAATGAAGTGTTATACCCTTGGGAAAAAGAAGGCAAACGACTAGCTGATCCGAATAGAATGCAAGCATTTCGAGAGGTACTTTATGATTGTTCACTGGTGGATGTAATTAGTAAGGGCTGTGCATACACTTGGATGAATAACAGGGAGGGTGAGGAATTGGTCAAGGAAAGGTTAGATTGTGCTCTATGTAATTTGGAATGGCAAGTGAATTATCCAGAAACTGAGGCTATAGCCCTTCTTGCAGTAGGCTCGGATCACAGCCCATTAATCTTATCTACGGAAGGCCTTCCAAAACGTCGACACAAATCCTTTTATTTTGATGCGTTCTGGTTGCAGGATACATAATGCCGCGATGTTATTTCTAAGGCCTGGAATTCAATACAACTACCAAGGTACAAGCTTCCTCAACGACTACTCAAGGTTTCTGCAGCACTCTCGAGGTGGAGTAACTCTAAATTTTCAGTTTCCCGACATCAAATTTCCCATCTCCAGCACCAGCTTCATTCTCTAGTAAATAGACCAAATTGCAACAATGCTACACAACAAATTCAGCACTTCAAGGCAGAGATTCATAAGCTATGGGAGCAAGAGGAAAGATTCCGGGCTATGAGATCTCCAATCAATTGACTCAAGTGGGGCGACAAAAATACTAAATTTTTCCACGCAACTACACGAAAGGTTCTGCTCGTTTAAGGTAAATAAATTTCCTCCAGAGGGTACATAAACCGAGATGAGGATGAACATTTTCTTCGTCACCCTGGCAAACTCCAAGGAACCGTTGTCAAACTCATTGAGCCTGGTTAATAGAAGGATTTTTTTTTTTTTTTTTCAAATGGCTTTTTCCAGAACCATCTTACATCGGGGCAATGGCGGAGGTAAAGGAAAAAGTACCATGGAGAGCACGGTGAACCAAATATTTGCATCCACCCCGCATTAATCTCTTATAACCAAAAAGGGCAAACCCTCTTGTTGAGGTTGTCGGAGTGGCTGATTTCTAATGATTCGTTAAAATCATCGGGGGGATCGAGACAGCATTTGAAATCCTTCAAGGAAAAGAAGGCAGGAAACCAAATATAAAAGAATTAGGATTTAGGGGTACGAAAAAGCAGATGCCGCTTAAGAGCAATGGCAAAATTATCTGAAGTGAGGAAAAAAAGCAGGACGTGTTGAGCCAATATGGGGCGAGAATATTCTGTTCACCTTAAAGGTTCTTGATTTTTCAGACCGGCGACCCACGAAATCATCTATTTTCATAAAGCATTAGATACATCCCTCGATTATCTGTTGGCCGAACGGACGTTCCAGTCCCATTAAAAAGCCTTTGGACCGGTTTAAGCGTACCTCTTGCATGAAGACTCAACCCTTTGCAATGTGGCTTGTGAGAATTCCGCGAAACTGAGCCTCCCCAATGGATGGGATAAAATCCTCCTTTCTATACGAAGTGAATGGAAGTCTTTTCTAGAAAAAGAAGAAAAAAAACTCAATGCATCTGCCTTGATGGATGAGGGTTGATCATTTTTCGCGTCTTCGTCATGGCTATTTGTGTCTGCATTCGTAGGTTATGGGAAAGTGAATGTGTTCCGTAAAATTGAGTACTGACCCAGTGAAAATCATTCATCAAAAAGTTGATTTTTGATTTTTTTGTACGACGGCGTCAGCGGTGATTTTGAGTAAAAATGCAATCCGCATTGCAACAAAAATGAACAACGAATTTATAGGTAAAAGACTGGGAAAAAGACATTAAAATTGTCGTAATTTTCGTATGATATTCATTTGAATGTTATAATTTACATATGATGATCACTTAAATATCATTACTATTTTTTTTGATTACTTGAGTACGATAACTTTTTAAAAAAAAAAAAAATTATCACAGGTACCATGTCACGTTGGATTTTTAACACCCAAGTGAATGTTTTAAAAGAGTTGTGGCACTTAGGTGATTGGTTGAAGATTATGACATTCAAGTCGATGTTTTTTAAGAAATAATGACATTCAAGTGGTAGGAAAAAATGTTATGACACTCAAGTAGGCACTGCATATAAGTTATGACACTTTTAGTGTCCCTATCCTGTAAAAGATTGCAAATGATGAAGATTAAAAGGACAATAATATTAATAAAATGAGAAAATCACATCAGCAATGTGTTTTTATTTTGATTGTCCTCCCAACATAATGATACGCCGCATGTGTATATGTGCATAATAATCCACTAATTACAATAGTTATAGCCGCACTCCCTAGATTCAAGCCTCTTTATTAGCCTGCCGATTTCATCCACAAACAATTGCCACTTTCAAGGTCCTTAGGTAATTCAACTGTCACTTGGTATCCCCATCTTCGATCAATAATCTCGTCTTCATGTTCTCCCCTTGCTTCCAACGCCTACTCAAATTTTAGAATGCTAAGTCTTTGCTTGCTTTGTTGATGAACTTTGTTGGACACCCCTCAGTTATTTGTCGTTGGTGATTCCATATATCCATTGACATAAATGTCGATATCGCGCCATATAGGTGTCGATCGTTTAATGGCTTGAAGCACTTCCATCAATCAATCTTCCTCAATCGACTGCACTTCATTGCTCATTGATATATGTATTATATGGTTGTCGAGATCTGCATTGTCATCGATAGATTGGTTAATAACTATATCGTGCAGTTATCAATAACTATGCTGATCACATCATTTACTCAATTAACTTACTAAACCCATTACTGGTCAATTTAAAAGAGTTGGCTTTTTTTGGTGTAGACAGAGTGTTAAAACAAATGCCGACTTCATCGACCTTGATTTCCCACACCATCAATATAGGAATTTCATGTTCAGATAATGCCTTTTTTTATGAATTGATAATTTAAAACAAATAGTAGAAAGTCGTACTATATTCATTTGGAATTTCTCTAATGATCGCATCTCATGATTGGATTAGTCTAAGCTTATTTTTATAGTTTTATCGAATGTCCTTTGGAGTATGTTAAATAAGTTGGGAGACACATTCTGTTTAAAAAACACATGCATGTTTTAATTTAACGTGTAGCTTATGAGAATCATGTTCCGGAGCCTCATTGTAAGGCCTTGTATTAACTTTTCCTTTCTATTTTTGCTTTATCTTTATTTATTTTCTGGACCATTTCCTTTTATTATTGCAAATTTATGCATGAATATTTATAATTTCGTAATTAGGAATAACAACGACTAGGAAGAAATTGTGTATAACAATGTTTTGCCAAAAAAAGATCTGCTGTCTCAAGTTATATTTTATATCTAGCTAAATTACATATCTCTATGGACAATGAAAACACATGCTTCGATGTCGCCTATTTTCATCTTACAGTGAAGATATGTTGTCTCAAGTTTGTGTTGCACATCTTGCTTGTACCTTGCCATCATAGTGCATGTTTAAAATCGCACCAAACTGACAACTCATCGAAATTATTGATTTTGTGTGAATTATGATAATTTATTAGGTATGGATTTAGAATGAGATTCTTTGAAACGGATAGCTTGGTCTTGGGTTGAATTACATCTACATCCAACCAATTCGAATCATGTAAAATCTTTTGGTAAAAAGAAAACATAAAAATTAGGTTTCATTTATTTGATAAATGATTTGAAAAATATTTTCCTAAAAAAAATCGTTTCTATTGCTTAAAATAATTTATTAATGAAAAAATTCATTATTGATATCAGTTTATTTATAGATATTCTTATAAACGATAAATGTATTTTTATTTATTCATTTTTATAAGTAATATAAATGATTATTTAAAAAAAATATATGTTCGAATTATTTATTTGTTATTTGCGAAACAAACGGGCGTTTGCGGAAGAATTTGAGTCATGGGAGTTCGACTTCAACTTCCACTCAAACACCGAAGGGCACAATCGTAAATCCGACTCGGCAGCCCTTCCTCTTCTTATGCTTCGGCGCAGACCGTCGCGATGGTCGGCATATTTTCCCTCACGAGAACCACCAAATCGCGTCGGGTCGACGCGAGACTAGAATCGGAGCTCCGACCACCGATCGCCGCCGCCGGAACCCGCTCGAGTCGATCCCGCTCGAGCGCCTCGCCGGAATCGCAATGGTACGTTGCTTCAGCGATCTCTTCGTTCGTTCGCGGACGATTCGCGCGCTCTGTCGTCTTCGCGTCGTCTCAAATCGTGTTCGAGGGTCAGTTCGAGTCGATGGCGTCTTCTTTTCCTTCTGCGAAACCCTGACTGCTCTTGGCTGCGGTTGCGTAGGAATGTCGATGCGTATGGTTTCTGCGAATTTTTATGGAATTCCTGGTTTGGGTTTGAACTTCGTTGTCGTGGGCTCCGCTTCATTTCCGAAGTGGGTGTTGAATTATAAAAGCTTATAGTCTCTGCGTCTTGCTGATGATGCCCGTCTGGGATTCTTGTGAATTGTGCTCATGCTGTCTCGGGAGGAAGTTCTGGTTTGTGCGTTAGGACTTGGATTTCGGTTGATGAATGACTTGCGATGGTGCAGTGATGATTGGGCATAACTTGGTTTCACCTGCAGTACTCTTTCTGCTGATGTTGTGGGAAGCTGACGGGGGTACTTTTGGTATTTGAAAATATCGTTGCATTATTGGATGGTGGCATTTGAGTATGCTTCGGTTGAAGATGATCTTGTTTCACTCGTGTGAAGTTGCTGAAGAAGAGCATAATTCTGGGTGACAATTTTTGGTTGATCAGCTTGACAATTGGGTTTGTGCTGATGGATGTCCCGCTAGTATGAGCTGAAAGTGATCATTCTTGTATTATGCTTTCGAAATTGTGCTATTACAGAGTTAATAGCAGGGATTGCTAATTTGTTAATATTTCCATCATCTAAAAGGAGGCATTTTGCTGCTGAATAGTTCTAAATAATTCTTGTGACTAATGTTTAGCCTACCTCTCCAACACCCCTTGATGATAACCCAGCAGTCTGTTTTTCTTTTCTCAAGAAATAAAAGCTTGCTAGTGGCTTGTGGGAACTCAGAAGATGCGATTTCCCTTGGAAAAGTCGGAAACCCTAAAATTATCAGCTGAACGTTTTAACTCTTGTACTGATGAGAATAGATTCAGTTGCAGTGTTTTGCTTTTACAGTCAGCTTCATGTAATGCCACTTATGTTTGTTTGACAGGATAAATCTTCTATCTGACAAATAGCTGGCATTATGTTTCAGGCTGATCCTGAGCTAGAAGCAATCAGACAGAGAAGAATGCAGGAGCTTATGGCTCAACGTGGGATGGTAATGGCCATGATAAGAACTATATCACAATTGCATTTTACTAGTTGATTATTCTTCTTGATTTGTTATTAACGGCGGTGCACATGACAGGGAGAGTCACATAACTCTGAACAGCAGAAAGCCCAGGATGAAGCAAAGAGGTTACTATAGTGAATTATTGGCTTATTTGTTTCTTCAAATTCAGCATTCTGAGCATTTTTTGGACTGAGACTTTCAACAAAATATTTTAGGGAGGCAGATGAAAGAAGGCAAATGATGCTTAGTCAAATTTTGTCATCTGAAGCACGAGAGAGACGTAAGTTCAAAAAACATTTTCATTGGACACTATGCTTGGCATGGAAGAGTTCTGGTGTCTTTGTTGATTAGTTTCTTCTCCTCTTGACTATTATCTGGTAGTGGCTTGAGTTTTACTTTGTATTGGAAGCTGTAGGTGGCTGGATAAGCGCACCTGGTCCAAGTGTTTTCTTAAACTGGTCATCCATATCCATGTTATGCTACTGTTAAATTTAGGATCCATTCCCCTTTTTCCTCTAGAGATTTTCTTGGCACAGATACTTAGGGTTCATAGACAACAATTCCTCATTGTTAGCCCCCCCCCCCAAAAAAAAATGTGTATGTGTGGGTGTGCATGTGTGAGATCAGGCTGTCATCGAAAAGATCCATCTCATTTTAGGTGGCTTGAGATGCAGAATCTATTTGCTATTTGAGAACCATGGAAAAAGCATTTTCATTATGTGTAGCTAAGAATACAGAGGTATGAGCGAAATAGGGAAGAGGATATGGGTAGAGATCATATCAGGCGAAGAGGAAGGGAGTGGAGGAGATGAGAACTGTGAGAGATAACTAAGCACTGAAGTTTTTATCTTCAATTCCACTGCAACTTCTGCATCTGTACCTTCTCTGCCAAATCGAAGAGCTAACTATCTTCCAAGTAAGTAACACCTAACTAAACTAATATAAATTTACTTTCACCCAACTACTTTTCATACATCAGACCCTCCCTTTAAGAAACCCCATCCTCAAGGGTTAGCTTTCATTTCTTTGTCAATTTACCTAAGGTTAGTGAAGAATCTGTTGTTCCACTCTTAATCTACTTATCAAAGCAACTTTAAGATTTGTCCACTTCATCTTGGGGTTGCTCTTGAATTTTTTTGAGAGTTGCACCACTAACTCGGGATCACTGTTTTGATTAAACAAAATGAAAAACTGGGGATCACTGTTAATTTTCTTCATGAGTTTCCATGGCTCTTCAGGCATTGTTGCCATTCTTCCATGCAAACAGCAATTCCTTCAACTCAAAACTCCCATATGGCAAGTCTTTGGGAACACCAAAATGGAGGAAAGGTAGTCATTACATGAGAATTGGTTGTCTCTTTGGACACCTTCAAGCCTAAATTTACAAAATTTGTACTCACTCTGTGATGATAGCTGTGAGATAGAGAACTAAAATCCAACTGTTGTGATAACTTTTATTTGGGTCAAGCTAGCTTTCTAACCTATGACATACCAGAGGCATACTGCCACATTTTATTGTCGGCTATTTGCATGAAAGAACATATTCACATCAATGTTTTTAGCTTATAATTAATAAAGAAGAGATCTAGTTAATATATTTCATTTATCTTCTGGGGTTAACGAAAAGACCTCCAACAAGGGTAGTAAACAGTGATTTTCAGAAAAGTGATGATCTCTGCAACTATCTCAGTATGTGAATACTTGAAATGCATATTGATAAAGATATGCACTTCATGAGAAATCATATCCAAAGAATTAATAAACTTTTGTATTTTGATGTAGTGTGGATGGTTAAGTTACGTGTGTCAACCTCGTCTTTAAATTTAGCATTTAAATTAATGGAAATTGGTATATATTAGACAAAATAATAGCACTAGGAACCAATAAAAGTTTTGGTGTATGGTCGTTTCTCACCACCAAGAGCTTGTTTTCATGTAATTTAAAGATGTCAGATGATGGTTGGTGGCTACTTCCTTTAAAACAAATATACCATACCTCATTTGTTTGATTGGGATGTGATGTGATCTGAGAATCTTTAATTGTTCCTATTCCTTGGAAATCTTCTTAATCTAAGATGTATACTTTAAAAGTAGTTGCTTCTGGTCAATGACTTAAGTCAACTACTGTTCGATGACTTAAGTCAAGATAGTATGAGTTCTTGTGTTATGTATTAAGCCTAGCAGGTATGGGAAAATCTCTCTTACCAGGAAGAGAGATACTTCCATCAGCCGGAAGGAAAATTTTGGAAGAATGCTTGGAAATGGCTATCTAGTCTCTAAAGCATTCAGTAATTGCAGATCTACTCACTAATTTAGTTAGACATCTGAACTTGCTCTGAGGTTCTTTAATATTCACTTGTCTGATTTTGGACCCTATTTTGCATGATGATATGTACAACTTTGTCACTTGTGTTTTGCGGATCGGGTGACTGGATCTCACGCTGCTTAAAGATATCACTTTGTTACATCACGGATAATATTTCTTCATGTCTCGACCTGCCCTTAAATTCTCTTTATGAAAGTTATTTTGATCTCTAAAGTAACTGTCTGAAGATGAAGGGATATATGAAATTATTATCTGGGGGTCATATGTGGAGGATTTTGGGTGAGATGTAAGAATGTTACTGAGTAAGTGGGATTATAAATGCTGTGAACTAATTTAGAATAGACTGCTTGCTTGGTGGCTGCTATGAGCGAATGTGAGATATATGACCGAGCTTTCTCATTCTCACTTCCTTTTAACTGCTGTCATTTGGACAGTTGCTAGAATTGCATTGGTGAAGCCTGAGAAGGCCAGAGGTGTTGAAGATGTTGTACTGCGTGCTGCTCAAATGGGTCAGATAGTTGAGAAGGTATGGCTGAGACTTCTTGGCCATATGACTTTTTTTCCATTATATTATCAAATTTTGTGAATTACAGAAAGCTTGTCTGATAGGTTTCTGAAGAGAGACTCATATCACTGCTGGAACAGATTAACACCCAGACAACTAAGCAGACAAAAGTCACCGTAAGTTCCTTTCTTATTCTTTTCCCTGTCGTGTTTGTGTCCCAAAACTCATATGATTAGTTCAGATGTGAGCAAAGAGAATTGCTAAGTTGACATTACTTCGGTTGATAATTTTGTCCCAGATCCAGAGGCGTCGGAATGTTCTTGAGGACGATGATTAGCTGAAATCTAAAGAACTGGAGTAGTTCCTGCCTGTACCATGTGATTAATATGATGTCGAGACTTTTGCTTTACTTGCAACGACGTAGGCGGTTATATTTTAAACACGTCACCTCCTGCAGTTTGAATGGGGACTCCCCTAGAATGAGTATTTATAGATGAGTGTTGGTATTCTCCTATTATTCTTCTTCCGTGAATTTCAAGGCAGGAATCAATATAGGATTCTATGATGGTCTTCGAAGTAAGGAAAGCTGTTTTACCAGGATGAAGCGATGAGCACCGTGGAATTTCAGGAAACATCTTAGGTGGTCGTGTTGGCCACTAAGCAATTAACCGGATGGTAAGGCTAGACGATTTCTTTTGCATGTTTATTGTTGAAGTGGTTGTTTGAGAGGTGGCAAAATGGGTCATTTTTTCAAAATTTTTAACCTCAAATTAATTGGATTGGGTTTTCTGTGAGTACCCAACTTTTGTAAAGTGCAGGTCAAGATAGTTTCAAAAAGGGTAAGCCCATAGGGTTGGGCCATGATGGATTTTGATTAAACCTACTTTAAGTTGACAAAAGTTAACTTAAGGAAAAAATAAAAAAGAAGTCAAATCTAGAAATTGGTCTGCAATATTGTCGACGAAAACCGTAATCTACAGAGGTGGAACTGTGGAGGCGGCACTGGTAGTGGTACCGACGACGACCACTCCGGAGGTTGGCGTTGCTGGCAGATCGACGACGGCCACCACCTATAGCCCACAGCGATTTGTACGGCCTTTGTCTCCCCTTTGACTCTCGTGCTCTCTCTCTCTCTCTCTCTCTCTCTCTCTCTCTCTCAAGGAGAGAATTGAGATAGAAATGAGTCAAGATGAGGGACCGTCCGGGTGGAGCAGCCGCTTGACCATGGGGAAGGCGTGCTGCTTGGCGGTAGTGGCGTCTCGCCAATGGCTGTGCTTAGTGAATTGGGGTTTCGAGATTCTGATTCAGAACATTTTTAGAAAATTCGATAAAGAATCTCGTTTATATAGAAAAATGTCTTAGAAGATGGAAATTTCAAACTCTTACTTTCAACGTTTTGCAATCAAATTCAACAAGATAATGCCAGCGTGAACGGTAATGTACTTGCTTTGGATAATCAACCAAGAAGAAGAAACTTCCACTTGTGGGAATATTTAGAGATGATAATCAACCAAGAAGAAGAAACTTCCACTTGTGGGAATATTTAGAGATGATTACAGAGTAAAAACTACCTGCATTTGACAGTCAGGATAAAATTTATCTAATAAGATATAGATCGGATAAAAGTCAATAGGACCCCTATATCCATAATAGGAAAGTTTTCCTCAAATAAATTTTTTAGTAAATAACAAATTTAAAATTATATTTCAATATAAATAATATTTGAATTCTCATATAAGAAATTCAAAATAACAAAGAAAATTTATTTTTAATTTAATTTAATTTTTATTTATATATTCGAATTTATTTATATCTTATAATATAAAATTCAATACATAAATATATATTTATATTTATTACATATTTGAGGTATTTTAAAATTTTGGGAATATTGGTACAATTTTTTATTAATAAAATTTTATTAGAGAATGACAAAAGGGAAGGAAAGAAATGAAAAATTTAATTAAAAAAAAATAAGAAAATAAAAATAAAAATAAAGTTGACAAAGGTGTTATAAGAGATTCTTATCATCTCTATCTATAAAATTTGTAATTAATTTATATTATTTATATTATTACGGTGGTTTAATCAAACAATATATATGATACGATGTGAATATATCAAACTTTATTATTGAATCACTAAACAGTGGATATGATATGGTAAAATTCTCTTGATTTAATATCCTATCTTATCCAATCATATCCTAATTAGAAATCCAGATGACTAAACGTAGCTTTATAATTTTGCAAAAAAAATTACTCGAAAATTTTTGCCTACAATGCTAAAAGTGGGGTATGACTTGCGTGGTTCCATAAAGGGTGGTGCGCATGCACTTGGCAACATAGCCATCAAAATCAAATTTTAACTATTATTAATATATACATTACAAAAAAAAAACTATTATTAATATATTACTTTGTTTGATGTATTATGTTCTTTGATAAAAGAGAAAAGAAAAGATTGTCATGTTAACGTATTGTTTCTATAATGTTATCCAGTGAGGTCCTCACATGTAATAAGTAATATTTAGAGGTGAGCAATTTCAAGTTCTATCTAGTACCTCAAACCCACCCATCGAAATCGATTCCCTAAATTTTGGAACCTAGAATCTACTCTATATACTTTGAGACTTACCTTATTACCGGTTCTAAGGTCTATCTAGATTTCATCTATACTCTTAATTGAATGATTGTAGTTATCATTGTAGCAATATTGTTCATACTATGGTGGATTGTGGTAGTACTGTAGCAGAAATGAAAAAAATCATTATCTCTAATAATCATCATTTGCTACAATTGATCGATCGCAATTCATATTTATACACATAAAAATTATAAAATAGTAACAAAGTAAAAGTCTCAATCATGGATATCACGGGATTTGGAAGCTTCTATTAGTGATTTCATATTACACACATTATTGGATGCTATGAAATGTCGCACGATCATGCGAAAACATAGAACAAGGAAAACACAAAGACTTGTTCTAGGTTCTCGGTTCCACTTATAACTTAGAACCTACTCATCAAAACAAGTTACTCAATTTATGGAATTCAAAACCTACTATGTATATTCTAGAACCTTAAACCAAATCGATGGCCTCATGGCATTTGTTGATGGGCATGGCTACATTTGCAGTGGCCATAGCTGCTACTGCTTCCATAGCTTCTTTGAGTGATGAGACCCCATTGTTTGATACCCATTGGTTGAGGTATCAAAAGGAGGAGATTATTGAGGTTGTTCCTCATCGGTCGTGGAAATGACTGGTGGTCAATTTATAAGTATAAGGAAAAGCCTAACCTCTTGATTTAGCTTTTGGGTGAGAGAGGCCAAAGACCACCCAACATTAGACACATTCTCCAATTCTTGAACATACAAGTGCGCGTCACAGAAGAGACGTAAGAAAGAACCAAGTTCTTAGGACTCCTACAACCGCTTGTGGTCCTCCGCCACTGCCATGTTCGCACTTGCGCTTGCCTCCGCCGCTGTGTCTTATCCCTCGCCGTGCCTATTGCACCATCATTGATACACTGTCCAGCCGGGTTCGTTGAGTTTCTCACACGTTGGGGACGCTCTCGTTGCTGCTCCTTGGCTGGACATGCCTCGCGTGAATACCCTTGCCATTTTTAGGTAATTTTTTAGTTCACTTGTTCAATATTATATTATATTGCCTAATTCGAATTATTTGATTATAACCTTTGGAAAATGTTAGGCATTAACTGATTAGGAAAGTTGTTGTATTGAAAGTTGAAATAATTAAGAATATTGAGCAGCGAGAGGATTAGATTTTTCATTAATTTGACTTTCTGTTGTGGACCTTGGCGAATTATATGGTTTATTGCTTGTGTTGATTTTTAGTAAACTTCCCTATCTTAAAAAATTATACAAAAAAATTTGCATGTCATGAATATTATATTGCATTCATATTTATTTGCTATCTCAGAATTGCATATTTAGGATCATATAGTATCTTATATGATTTACTAATTTATAATAGGATTTTACCTAAATTATTTCCTAAATTAGATTAGAAGATTTTAAAAAATCACAAAAAAAATAATATCATGCATATCATTTAGAATAAGTTGCATTATTATCATGTCATCTATGCCTCATGATTATCATGTCATCTATGCCTCATGATTGCCACATCATGTTGCTATGTCATTGCCATATAATTTTCACATCATCATTATTGCCATGTCATTGCAATGTCATATGCCGTGTCATAGTTTCCATGTTATTTAGTAATTGCATATTTAGGGTCATAGAAATCAAGATTCATGCCACTTAAATTAGTGCATTAATTTTAATTGTCATTAAAATTACGTCTACAGATTGCATATTGCATTTCATGTTAAATTAGCTCGATACATAATTTAAAATGAAGATTGCATCCCATGCATTCATTATAGTTTAATTTCTTATTATAAAAGAAAAACCCAAAAAGAATTAGTTAGAATTCCATAAATATTTAAGGTCATGTTTAGGTTATGCATTACTTTAAATTTGTGGATCCAGGCCCCAGGGCCTCAGTCCTTATTTTTGGAATAAAATCTTATTTTTATTTTAAAAAACTAAAAATCGAAAATATTAAAATAAAAATCAGAAATAGCCTTAGAAGCAAGCTTTGTCTGGGTTGTTTTATGTAAGTTTTAGGTTTAGCCTGGTTTCATTTTAGCTGATATATATGATTAGACTTTTTTTAGCAAATGCTTGATATAATTTAGTCTTTTTTGGGAGGTCAACCTTTTAGGCGAGGGATTAAACTTGATTTGAATTTAGTGCTTGAGGGATAATGTCTCGGGGCTTATAACCTGGTCATCTAATAGTTTTTGCTCGATGTTGAATCGGTTTTCTTTTATAATTTCTTGGTTGTTTATATACAACATTGCATTTCAATAGGTTGAGTGC
This sequence comes from Eucalyptus sideroxylon, assembly GCA_014182405.2. Taxonomy (NCBI): domain Eukaryota; kingdom Viridiplantae; phylum Streptophyta; class Magnoliopsida; order Myrtales; family Myrtaceae; genus Eucalyptus; species Eucalyptus sideroxylon. The sequence continues at coordinate 10,989,907 of CM024552.2, read as the reverse complement.
TTGCTTTTCGCATCGCTTTTCAATAAATCATGCGTTAATTTCTTTCCTAGACTAGGCTAGGTCTAGTTTTGACAATATTAAAATAACCCTGCGAAAATATTGGCATGATCACTTACCATAAATGACACCTTTAGGATCAATTGGTAATCAACATTTGCATGATCACTTAGGTAATAAACTATTTAGGTATCGAAAGGGCGTTAATAAAAACATTAGCATAATCAAGTTCCCATGCTTAGAATCTCTAATTCCAAATAAATTAGGAAGATACTCTCCCGTCTCAATTGGATTCTAGTCAACCCAAAATGACTAGTAGTGACTCCTAAAAATACTTAGTTGTTAAATAATATAGAAAATGTCTAATGTTAAGCAAGATATAGGTTTGGGAGAGCTTGCACTCAAAATCAATGAATCGTTTGGATCACCATTAAATGATGTGTTTGAGCCATTTTTTAGGATGTCAATTTATACTGTCTTTTGAGTATATACTTCTAATACTCTCTTCCTTTTGTCTCTTTCGAACCAAGCTCAGATTAATGTTTGTTTTTTCCCATCAACGTTTCAAATTATCTTCTTTCCTGATAATCAATCTATTTATTGGTGCTTCCTTTCTTCTCTCATAATCCTGCCCAGTGGATTCGTTCATGCTAGCCACATGAAAAATGATATTGAGCAACCATATGATTTGTTTGCAGAAAATAGTGGAACCTACCTTGCTTCGCTTCTTTTTTTTTTTTTCTTTCTTGCCTTCAATCCATCGATCTTAATTTGAAAAACATCAGGTGATTACAACATGTGGCTTCATTCATCGATAATCAATAAATTGCTACTTTAAGTAACTAACTGTTTCATCTCTCTCCTTATGAGTCTTAACTTTTTTAGGGTCAAAGTTGGGACTCGTAATTTTGAATGGTCTGAGATTTCAACTGCTTTAGTTAACAGTCGAGCCGATTATTCATTAGCAATGCTGTAATTAATTATGGTTCGATTCAAACCCCCGACATAGAAATAAAACTTCTCCTCCTCTTCATTCTTGAATTAGCAACTTCATCGAGTGGTCAAAATTTACGAGATATAAGGCTTTATTCTTTATATACTTTGAGAGGACCCTGCCTGTCATCCATTCTTTCGATTAGAGTACGCTATATATTTTTTTTTCATACCTAGGGAACTCGTACAGTTGGCAGCTGGTGGATAAATCCTGGGCGACGCCAGGGAGGACCCACCACCCCTGACATCGTGCTTAAGATCCCATGCGTCCCGTGGGATTTAAACCCTCCGTCCTGGGTAGATTTCATGGGAGCTCTTATCCAGCTAGGCCACCACAGGTGATGGTGAGTACGCTATATTTTAATAAAGAAGATAATCGAAATTCACATGCAATTAGAAAGAGAACACTCAATTGTAATACTAAAAATGATCATTCGGGGAATTAAGAGGGACGATGAAACAAGTTATTGTTCTTACTTTTCCTTTCTTTTATCATTACAAGTATTGTTGTTTTGGGGAAGAACAACGTTTATTCTTCCTCATCCATCCGTGGGTAGCGCAGTTGGTTGAGAGTCATTCTCTCATTGCTAAGGTCGAGAATTCGAAACCCTGTAGTGCTGGCAATTTAAGTGGGGGGCCATAGCGGTGGGTTGCTGTGCTAGTCTTCCCCAAGATATAGGGCCCGACCCCTAGGAGCCTTTTGGGCACGGGGGTACATGGTGGAGTCTTCGGTCACCAAAAAAAAAAAAAACATTTATTCTTCCTCAGTCAATGATTTATCAGGCATGGAGAATTCAAGAAACTATTTGCTCTTCTTCTCCTCTACCCCAACAAAAACTTGAGGACCACATAGTTAGGACAACTTCGGGGGGAAAATTATCAAAAAAGTCATAAACCTATTGCAATTGTGCCAATTCAGTTATAAACTTATTTTTTTTTTACCAATTGAGTCATAAAACTTTTACTATTATTCTCGATTAGTCCATCGGCCAAAAATGGCCAGCCGGTGCCGATGTGGCGATCGGTAGGCCGTCGGCGATATTTTTTAATAATATTATATTTTTTTGAAATATTTTATTAATTATTTTTATCCTTTTATCCTCTTTTTTTTTCCTCTCCTTCCTTCCTTTCTCCTCCTTCTTCCCCCCGGGCTCGACGATGACCGCCTAGAGGGGAGGGCTGGCGGATCGCCGGATTAGGCGGCCGGGCGGGGGCGAGCCCTCACCGGATCTAGCGAGGGGGCCTTGCCGTCACCGGGTTTGGTGAGGCGAGCCCCGCTTGATCCGGCGAGGGCTCGCCTCCGCCAATGGCGCGCGCCCGACGACGGGGGCGAGCCCCGCCAAATCTGGTGAGGGCTCGCCTCACGATCGTCGGGCGAGGGCTTGCCTCGCCGGATCCGGTGAGGGGGGCTTGCTAACGGTCTAGGAATTGATCTAGAGGAAGAAGACCTTGGAGTCGCCGATAGAGGCGGGGATGAGGCGGGAGTCGAGGAGGCCAAGGATGCCGTCGCAAATCTTGGAGAGCTTGGCCTCGATCTTGGCATGGTAGTCGCGGATTGCATCTAGCAAGGCCCTCCTCGCCGATCCGGCGAGGGCTCGCCTCTCGATCGCCGGCGAGGCGAGCCCTCGCCGATCCAGCGAGGAGGGCCTTGCCAGACACGATGGTGAGCCCCCCTTGCCGGATGAGGCGAGCCCGCTTGGCGAGCCCTCGCCATATCGCGGCTCGCCTCGCCGGACCTGGCGATGGCGAGGGCTCGCCCGTTGGTTGCCCTCGGTCGGCGATCGACCAGCCCTCCCCTCTCGGCGGTCGCCGAGCCAAGGGAAGAAGGAGGAGAGGAGGAGGAAGGAGGGAGAGGGAAAAAAAGGAAAAAAAAAGATTAAAAAGATTAAAAATATATTTTTAAAAAAAAAATATTATTTAAAAAATATCACCGGTGCCGGCCGGCTGCCACATCAGCGGCGGCCGGTCATTTTTGGCCAGATGGACTGATCGGGAATAATTATAAAAGTTTTATGACTCAATTGGTCAAAAAAATAAGTTTAGGACTAAATTTACACAATTGCAATAGGTTTAGGACTTTTTTAGTAATTTTCCCCAACTTTGGGGGAAGGAGAGGGTAAAAAAGAACTTTCCCTTGAATACTATGTGTGATGAATTTAACTTATACGAGACAATCTTAGCTTACTTACGTGACATTGGAGAATGATATTATAAGTTCATACCTTTAGAAGAGAAAAATAGTTACCAAATTGAGAAAATTATAAACGAGATGAAAGCATTTAAGATGGCAGCCTCTGTTGACATTAGTAATACCGCATTCTCATACACTTGCATCGATTGTCCAGCATCAAGTATTATCGTTTTTTATAAGAACATAGATTGAACTTTTGGTTTAAAGAGATTCAGTTTGCAAAAGAGATAAAGTTTGTTGAACTATTCGTGGGGCTGTTTCTGTAATTTTACTAAAGTTTTTACAAAAGGAGATAAACAAAATAATGGTAAATTCCAGTTAAACGAAAACGCAATTAACGATGAGTTAATTACTCCCGATGACCAATTTAGGGTATCAATCCCATCTTTGATCATTAATCACTCTTGCCACTCTCTCTCTTCTTCTCTTTGGTTATGTGAAAAATAAACGTGTTAAAAATTAGAGGTGTCAAAATGGGTCACTTACATTTTGAAGAGACTAGTTAAATGAGTTTAAAAATTGAAAGTTTAAAATAAATCGGTCTTAAATGAGTTGGATTTAGAACCCATTTTCAACCCAAGCCTCAAAGTCACTTTCCCTCTTTAACTTTATGAAAATGCTTTCTTTATAAAAATCGAAATTATAAATTATTTTATGTTTCATTTTTATTTTATTTTTTCTTTCCTTTTCCCCCCATTTTCTTCTTCCTCCTTCCTTAGCTAGTGGCCGGCACGGCGATGGTCGATGATCGGCCAAGGAAGGCTTGATCTCAAGCGAGCTTGAGGTTGTGGATGACTAGTAAGGCTCAAACCTCACCAATCTAGCAAGACTTGAGTTCATTGGTGTCAAGTGAGCTTGAGCTCATCGATCTGGCAAGGCTGAGGCCTCGCCCATGACTAGCGAGGCTCGGGCCTTGCCGATTTGGCGAGACTTGAGCTCCTCACTAATCTAGCGAGGCCAAGACCTCACTAACATCTGGTGAGGCTCAAGGCTCGTCGGCATTAGGCAAGCTTGATCTCGTCGATCTGGCAAGCCTTAAGCTTGTCGATCTAGTGAGCCAATTGCCGGCTATCGTCATGGTCGGTGGCCAACCTAAAAAAAAGAAAAAGAAAAAAAGAAAAAATAATTTAAAATATTTAAAATATTTAAAAAAATTTTTTTTAATTTTTTTAAAATTAAAATTTTGATTTTTAAAAAATATAGAAATTGTCCATTAAATTTGTATTGCATGAAAGTGTTTTAGAAATATCATTTTTTTTTAAATATTGTAAAAAAGTAAGCTTTCTTAGGTTTAATTAAATGTTTTTCACATTTTCTATTTTATTTACTAATTTTTTTTTTTTTTTAATTTACTTTTTAAATTTGATGTGCAGCTTTTATTCACGTAACATATATATGAAGAGCTTAAGGTGAATTAAATGAGTGGGGTTAATTTAACCTAAATTGAGTTAAATATTAATGTGTTTTGGCAATATGGGTTGGGTTGGATATGGTCTAGTCGGGTATGGGTCATCAAATTTACATTGTATGAAAACAGGTCAAAACATGTTAAAGAGGTCAATATGAGTCAGGACAATTTTCGACCCGATCCAAATCCAATTTGATCAATCCATTTGACGCCCTATTAAAAATATTAAAACTTATTTGTATGTGAGGGTGGTCCATTAAACGATTGCCCCAGATGCCAATCGAGAAGTATTTGCTAAATTGATGCAACTGCAAACTTATTGAGCATCCCTTTGAGGTTGGGATTGAATTAATTAAGGAAGAATTATTAGTAGATAAAGTGTTCATTTGCAGTTTATGTTGCAATTCTCAATACACTAACTCCTCTAATCAACGCTTTGAGAATCAAACATTTGCTCATATATTATGCCGGGGCACTCATTTACAAAATCCTATATGCTGTGTCTTATAATTTTAGTAGTACATCCACCTAGGACACTTTTTATCAATATTTGTCAAGGAAATGTTTTTTTTTTCCGATATATTTATCACACAAAAAACACGGTGCGTTGGATATGACAAACTTTTTTCATTGAGATGATTAATAAGTGTCCTGGAAACATTTATTAACAAAATCCTTAGAATAACAACAATTTTCCCTCTTTAAACGATCAATTTATTATTTAAAAAAAAAAAGAGCCAAAGAATGCAATTTATGCACTTCTAGATGTTTTCAATTTTATATTGTCTATGAATTCATAATTAGCGGCTGATGCTTTAGGTTGACTCCAACCATTATGGGGTTTTTCCTAATATGAATCCTTTACCTTTTGATTTATTACTTTAGTACAGTTTAAATTGATGGGAGAATTCGGCGCACATATAATTATCTACAATCTTTGGGAAGATGATCAGGGATTCCTAGAGCTTGGCTTTGATGCGGATCCATATGCGAGTATCTTTCACTGATGCTTTATAGACTAGTAGGTTTCACCACTCTTGTCAGATGTGCATGTTTGTATGAGTTTTCAGGATATTTCATTTAAAGGGGTCAAATGAGATGAGAAAAACATGTAAATGGCAAAAAAGTTTTCCGCCTTCCCCTCCCCACTTGAGAAGTGTGCCACTTGGGCAACTCCAGTGGTTGCATTTTCACTTTAAGCGGTGTGGACAATATGATTTTTTTTTTTACATTCTTTCAATTATTCAAAATTGCATATGGGAAAAATATTTTCTTGGTGTTTAGGGGAATTTTAGAAAATTATTAATCAAACAAGCAAGGAATTGGGGAGCAATTACCTACCCAATACCATCAATTCCGATTGGATCAACATTTTTGACCATCTTCAATTGTGGGGTTACATTTTTGGATTATATAGGAAATATCAATATTGGCGAAAGTGTGGCATCCATGTCAATAACGATGGAAAGTGTCAATTATAGAGTAATCCGATTTTTTATATAGCAAGAAAAATGACTTTGACATCTAAAGCTACGTTTGGTTCAGCATTTGTAATGGGCTCTGAGTCTAATGTAAATGCCGAAAGCCCAAAATTACTTGGGGAAATGCAATTGTGTTTGGTAAAGTTTTTTTGCAAATAGACTTTGAGTTGAACGTGCGTTTGGTAAAGAAAATTTTTGCAATGGACTTTGATGGGTATATATATAAAATTGAAAATTGAACTAAACCCTTCGCCGGACCAGCGAAGGGCTATGGCCGTCAACGAGCTAGATCTAGCGTCAGCGGCTGTCACCTCCAGCGAGGGTCGCGTGACCCAACCGAGAGCTGCGTGACCTAGGCGGCGGTCGCCTGGGTCACGCTACCCTCGCCGAGGGTCGCAGAGGTCGCTTGGGTCACGCAAAGGTCACCCGACCTCGGGGACCTCGGCCGACGGCCACCGGCATCGGATTTGGTTCATCGACGGCCGTAGCCCTTCATCAATCTGGCGAAGGGCTGCCTCCTTTTTCAATTAAAAAAATAAAAATAAACAAGGGCAAAATCGAAAATATGAAAAATTAGTGAGGGTAGTTCTGGAAGAGAAAAAATAATTTTAGCATTTCGTTAAATGCTGAAAGCTCAAAACTAGTCTCTACTAGTTTTGGGTTTTTAGTATTTTGAAGGCAAATTGAAAGCTAAAAGGTAGCAACAAAATTGAACCAAATGATTCAGCATTTCCCCAAGGGGCTTTCAGGATTGAAAGCCCCTTGAAAATATTGAACCAAACGCATCTTAAATCCTTATCTCCTTTGTGATGTTACGTACACTTAAAAAACGCACGGATCTGTTTTATGTCGGTATTGTACTTGCTTTTATCCATAAATCGGTAAGACACTGATTGGATTTGCAGCCCGTGGACCTTAATAAGGCTCTAAAGGTTATTCCACTTTATCAAGTGGATTTGGCAGCATGTGGGCTGCTCTCGGTCCACAAGCATGCAGGTGCAGTCCTTAAAATTGGACATCAATTTTCTCCCTCTCTATGCTGTATTTTTTTAAGGACTTTAACTACTGCTTGTATTGTAAATAATTACTCGTTGACTTGAAAGGTCTTGACTTATAATCACTCGGAAAAAAAACGAAGCATCCTATCAATAAGCGAAGTTTCCTAACACGGTTTAGAAGAATCCAGGCAACAGTGCAGCCCATCATTCTTCCCTCCGCCCCCCTCCCCTCTCTCTCTTTCTTTGAAGTTTCCTAGGCAACTGTACAGCCCATCATTCTTCCCTCTCTCTCTCTCTCTCTCTCTCTCTCTCGATTTTTTTTTTCTCTCTCTACGATCAACGACCGTTTACTTGGACAAAAGCCCTCAACCCTTTGTTTAGTATTTTGTGATTTAAAATGTGGGGTCAGATTGTTAATGCCCACCATTCACGGGGTCGTGATCTATGATTGGCTTCCTTGTGAATGAATGTAATGTCGCCGTGTGTTTCTAACGAATGCGAGAATATAAGTTAAGATAGATAAAAAAAAAAAAAAAATTAAAAAGGCAGAACTTCATAAGAACGACTTGAAATTTTGGGAAAAATTATTCAAAAAGCCATAAATTTATTGTATGGTCATTGATTCAATTCTGAACCTTTTGATTGTGACAAGTTAGTCCAAAACTTTTTTAGACTTATCAATTTAGTCATAAATCTTTTGATAATTTAGCAATTTAGTCTTAATTCTTTTAACAATTCTCCAATTTAGTTCTTCGGCTAATTTTGACAATAAATCGTTAGTGGTTTAGTTAGTATCGACTGTCATACATGACACGACTTGCATTGACTTAGACACTTTTCATGATTCAAATGCAAAGTTAATTAAAAATTAGATCAACTTAGACATTGTTATTAGATCAATATATCATGATGATAGTACAAATAAATCTCCTAGATCAAAGGATGACTATTTGGTACGTTGAGGATTTGCTTGTTGGATTCTTCTCGCATTTGGATAGGAGATAAAGATCTTTTAAAAGGAAGTTTTGCCATAATCTTGGAATTTCATCCGTAAGATCAATCGAGAAGGAAAAAAAATATTAATTTGAGTGAATGTGAAAGATAAAGCAAGATGAGGAAAAATGTTCACTCCAGTGGATTAGGTTTCGTTAGGTGAATTATAGTATAACATTTGGACTTTATCCCTTTCAATATAAAAAATAAAATGTTCACTCCTTTTTTTCTTTTTTCTTTTTTAAGTTCCCCAACTACCAGCAGAAGTAAATACCATGACGAGATTGCGAGCACATCATCAATCTGGCCAAAAAATAGGGAAAACCAACAACAACAAAAATCGCAGACAAGAGTAGCTTCAAATATATAACATCACTTCTTCTGCTGATTTTATTTGAAATGATTCATTTTTTTTTTTTGTTATAATCATTGCCTATACATTACAACAATCAATCATTGGAAAATGTAAAGGATTTTTTAGTAGATTGCTTAACAAGAGCCTAGATAACAAACGCCAACACATTGCTTTAAAAAAAAAATGCTTTTGCGGCACTTTGAATAGCTGTTAATTCTGACAAAAAAAAAGAAAATAAAAAAATAGCAGTGAATTAAGGGGTTAAGCGCTTTTATAATCAATTCATCCATTCAATTATATGACTTCAACTCAAAGTAATTTGAGAGCACACCCACAGCCCTTTTTAAGAGTCGTATCCGATACACGTGAGTGGACCATACACTTATTGAGGGAAAATTGTCCAATTACGATGACCAATTTAATTTTAAATTTTAAATTACGCCAATTTAATTCTGAACATTTCAATTACGCTAATTTATTCATAAACGTATTGACAATTTGTCAATTCAATTTTAAACCCTTTAATAATTTGCCAATGTAGTCTTTGAGTGATATTCGGCTAAAATTACCTGAAAGGACTATGTTGGCAAGTTGTTTTAAAGTTTAAGACTAAATTAACGAATAGTCAAAATATTTATAATTAAATTAGCACGATTGAAAAGTTTAGAACCAAATTGGTTACCGTACAATATGTTCAATATTATATCTGACATAATTGAAATTTTTGAGACTTAAATTAGCTACTGTAAAATAAATTTATGATTTTTTTGATAATTAACCTCACTTATCGCGAGATCAATCGAACTTGCCAAATTTCGAGATGCCCATCAATGAAAACGGGGAGAAATAAAGTAATAAGCTTCTGAGAACAATGATGCAGCCAAACCGCGTCCAACCGCGTTGCGTCCCCAGATCCCGCCGCCCACTATTCACTTCCCCACACGAAACTGCTATCTCTCTCCACGGCACCGCGTGCCATACAAGTTTCCCATCCATATATAAACAACACCTTCCAAGCTCTGGTCATTCTCACAGATCATCCTAAAACATAGACAGCTTTCTGATCATTTTTGTACACATCCAGCTCAGCAACATCTGAAAAAGGCCACATACAAAGCTAACCCCCATTTCATCAGTCATCTCACACCCTGCACACGCTCTTTTCATCTTCTCTCATTCATCCTTTTGCAGCTGCAAGACTTTCTCAAAGCAAACACTACTCAGCTAGAGAGTGAGAAAAGATGCCGAGGAAGACGTCCGGGGTTTCTCGCCGCGCGTGGAACCTCCTGCGCCTGGCGCTGCTCTGGGCGAGGAAAGGCGGGGCATTCAAGTTGCAGCTCCGCCTCGTGCCCAAGTTCCTCAAGACCATCGGCCAGGCGACGCCGCGCAGCCAGATCTGGTACAGGGAGCGCGAGCTCTCCTTTGATAAGACCCCGGTTGTCCACGTGAAGATGCATCGCCCGGGGTCGATGCGGTTTCCCTTGCCGCACATACCGTGCATAAACCCCCACGTCGATTTTGACCCAGAGTTTGACGAGGACGACCGACTGTGCTATGGGTATGAAGCCGTGAGGCAGAGCTTCCTTGAAAACGGAGGCGAAGAGGGAACTCATTTCGATGAGGAGCAGGAGGAGGATGGAAGAGTGGAAATTGAGGAAGATCGAGGGATCGACACAAGAGCAGAGGAGTTCATAGCTAAATTCTATGAACAAACGAAGCTGCAAAGGCAAATTTCATACCTTCAGTACAATGAGATGCTAAACCAAAGCGCGAGCTAATCCTCATTCAGGATTTATGATTTTCGCACCACATTCCATTTTTGTTAATGTATTTTTGTAAAAGAGTCGCGGCACTTTGTAAATAGTGCAAAGTTCTTGAGAGTTTCATTAATTTTTTTTTTCTACAGCTTTTGTGACTGATTTCTTTTGCAAGAGACGAGCAGAACACCTAAAATGTCATAGCATATGATGCAAATAGAGATGAGAAGAACTTTAGAACAAAAATCTTTCTGCATGAGCTAAGCAACTATTTTGCAGGTTCGGTACATGCTCTTTGGGTTCAAGCCCCAAGGCTGCAAATTCACCTCTAGCGCATGACGAAGGATCACGAAAAGCAGATCAAAATTCTGTTCGAGAATTAAAATTGCTTTGAAAAGATCTAGCAAAGCCAGAATTTCCATCTGACCCCAAAAAAACTTTCCTTAAATCTTTTCACAAGTCAATCATGCACATCTTGTAGGGCGAAAAAGGGCCTTACATCGTTGGATTACTCATTCACTATAATACAACGATGAAAAAATATGACATATCTTCGAAGGGTACAAAATTGTTCTTAGCAATACCTCACCGACCTAGCAAGACTAGAGCTCACCGACATCGAGTGAGGTTGTGCTCGTTGATTTGGCAAGGTTGAGGTCTTGCCAATTTGGCAAGACTTGAGCTCGTTGGCATCAAGCGAGCTCGAGCTCATTGCTTATCTAGCAAGGCTGAGACCTCATTGACGTTTGGCAAGGCTCGAGCCTCACCAATTTGGGGAGGTTCAAGCTTGCTGGCATCGGGTGAGCTCAGTCTCGCCAATCTTGAGCTTACCTGTGGCCATCACCGGCTGTCATCATGGTCGGTGACCAGCCTAAGAAGAAGAAAATTAAAAAATAATAATTAAAAAATTATATTTTTTAAAAAATAAAAATAATTAAAAATTCGATTTTTAAAAAAATTATAAAAATTTTCCATTAAATTTGTATTGCACGAAAGTATTTTAGCAATATCATTTTTTTTAAATATCATAAAAAATAAGCTTTCTTAGATTTAGTTAAAGGTCAATATAATTTTTAAATTGATGTTATATATGAAGAGCTTAAAAAGTCGGGTATGGGTCATCAAATTTACATTGCATAAAAATGGGTATAAACAGATTATATGGGTCAATATGAGTCAGACCATTTTCAACTTAACCCAAACCCAACCTGACCCACTCATTTATTGAACCATAACAAAGTAACAACCTCACAGATTTTTGTTTATCTTTTATATAATTAATTACGTGCAATATAAAGTGCGGAGTAATCCAATTTAAGAGTTCTATTGCCACTTTACCATCTAGACAACAGTCTCCAACAGTTTTGACTAAATGACACCTTGACCTCCCTGTTCATGGTGTGCTTGTCTTATAAGGGGTCGATAATTTATTTTTGTGGTCCTCTTGCTTTGTGTACGTTGTTTGGACGTTTGAACTTCTTTCGAGGTTCGAGGTTCTTCTATTCCTTGCTCGATGATAGCCTCCTTAATCATCATTGTTGGAATCTCAGTTTTTTATCTGATAAAATTGTGCGATCCAAGAATCCAAATAGCAAGATGGAACCCAGTTGCTTGGATCTTTAGGGACAGTAATCTTCCTCCTCTTGTATTTTGGCTCCTTGACTCTTTGTGCTGCAGCAATCCCTCTGCTCTATTTGTTCTCTTTTTCGTTTGTTTGGCTGTATAACATGGTTTCTCGTTATTTCCTTTGTTAAATTGTTATGAGAATTCTTGAGTGCTTTGATTTCTCCCCTTATATATAGATGGAATGAAAAAAGAAAAAATGACCTCATCCATTCTTTCGGCTGGGAAGCTTTGGAATCTCACCGGAAGTGGCGGTCATGGAGTTATTTTAACTTTTTAGTTTTAAAATTTTCTAATATCAGGAACAGGTTTACAATAGAAATATGTTCGGTGATAAAATTTATTTTTCTCTTCCTAGAATAAATTTTTACTACAAAAATAGGTTTGGAAAAAAAATTAGAAGTAAAATTTTTTTACTTTTCTATTTTGGGGACAAAAATAAGAAATAAAAGCTCTTGTCATTGCTTGCCCTTGATACTAACTAGTCGGTCATTAGTCGCTCACCCGCAATCACTTGCCGCCATTTGTCAGTTGCTTGCCTTCAATCATCCGCCACCCATTGGCCACCTCTCACCATCGATCACCAAGAAGGGAGAAATTTTATGTCATTATCAAATAAATTTTCATTCTAGGAATATAAATTTTATATTGTTATCAAACGCATCATTTGCGGAGAAACTCATCTAAGAAATAGAAATAGAAAATTAATTTCTAATTAAGAATTGATTTCTGGAATGGAATGGTTATCATTCGCATCATTAATATGCAAAATATGTAATTGTAATGTGTTTCTGCTCTAGACCAGGTGTTTTCAAAGCTAATTTTGTTGAACCAGCTGATGATAAGCAAGGGTTTGAACGACGGTGCTCGCAAGACTCGAGGCATGACTGATTAAATGCAGAAGAACTATTGTTATATTTTTCTCCATTGCCATCATCATGTTTCTCCTCATTAGAGTTACTTGTTAACAATTCCCTTTGCCGATTTTCTTGGAGGGAAAAATCTAATCGAATTGGCTATGCTTCATTAGGCAGCAAGAAACTCCCTAGCGAGTTGGCAGGAGGAGGTAGATATCTCATTCATGTCATTTTGCTTGCCTTGTCTTCCTTTCAATGGCGGGTTTCATTAACAATGGTTTTCGTAAGAACATACTCATGATTCAAGATTAGGATTATATCCTGACAAGAATGTTCATCCTGGAAGGCATACTGCATCGAGCAATAACCCGACCACTCTACAAAGTTCAGACGAGTTCTCTTCACGCCCTAATGATGGAAGGCGTACCTCTTTTGGAGGAAAAACGGGGATGACCACCCGTTTTGAATCAGGAAGAACTTCAAATTCGTGAGAATCGTCTTGGATGTGTCACTTCACCCACCTGATACAAAACAGCGGTAATCACAAATCTTCTGTGATGGATGGTGTCCAGATCTCTTCATCGCTTGCATGCTTGGGTGAGGACTCCGACCTTAACTATGATTTAGGTGGAAAAATTAATGGGTTGAGCACGGCAGCTCCTCCACAGCTAATTCAGTAATTTGCATCCCTGACCCTTGCGCGTGAGTATGGTATCATGAGAGCAAACCTTCCAAGCACACTCTACAGAAACAGTGTCTGGCTTCTTTATTTTAGTTAAAGAGCACTACTGGCATTCATCCATAAGGCAATAAAAGGGGAATCTTTCCGGGATAAAAAATGATAAAAGCCCTCAATATTGGGCTTGAATCAAATAGAGGCTGATTCACAAAAGAAATGGTTCAGCTTCAACTAGTGAATTAGAGTGCTTTTGATAACATTACTACTCTCAGGATAAGTTCCTTTTCAGAAATAACTTTTTTTTTTTTTATTTCCTAAAATAATTTATGAGTAAATGAACACATTTGAGCATGAATGGTAACCATTCTAGTTAGAAATTGATTTCAGAAATAGAAATAGATTTTTCTATTTTTATATTTATATCATTGGATGAGTTTCCAAGCAAAAATATGTGCTTGATAATGACACAAAATTTATATTCTTAAAATAGAAATTCATTTGATAACGACACAAAATATCTTCCTTCCAAATGGCGGTGGATGGTGAGGGGTGACCAATGGCGACTAGTGGCAAGCAACAAGAGGTGAACAGTGGCAACGATTGGTAGGGGGTAGCTGATGGCAAGCGACAACGACGAATGGCGAGTGGTAGCAATGAAGACAAGTGATAAGAAGAGTATTTATTTCCATTTATATTCCAAAAATAAAGAAGGAAAAAAATTTTACTTATCATTTTTATTCTAAACCAATTTATGAATTAAAAACTTGTTCTAGAAATAGAAAAATAAAATTATGTTACCAAACATATTTATGTTCTAGAAATAAGTTTCAAATAGAAAAAAAAATTAGTTTTGAAATAGAAATTAAATGATTATTAGGAGTGCCAGTAATAACTACACAAAATTTTATTCTCATAATAGAAAAAACAGGATTTTGTTTGGTTCGACTTATAATTTTTTTTTTTTTGTAACATAAAATTTCTTTAAATTTTTTGAGATTTTTCTTCTTCTTCTTCTTCTTCTTCTTCTTCTTCTTCTTCTTCTTTTTTCCTCTTCTTCTTCCTACTCTAGTTGGTCACCAAGCGGCAAAGGCAAGGGTCGACAGTGATGATTGGCTGTGGCTAGCGGCAAGAGCCAACGGCAACTGATGGTGAGCAATGGACAGGTTAGAAGAGGGAAGAAGAAGAAAAGAAAGAAAATGACTTATTCGAAAAATTATTTCCGATAATAAGAAGAATTTTTTTTTCTATTTCTTGTTTTTATTTCAAATATATTCCTTGACAACTTTCTATGAAATAGAAAAATTAATTGATGTTACCAAATGATTTTTTTTTTTTTTTTTTAAATTTCGGGAATAAAAGAACATAAAAATAGAAACATAAGAATGTTACCAAAGGAGCCTTAGATTCATTTTTAAAATTCTCAATTAATTTAAAGGTGATGAGACAACTAGCAAATGGGCATCACAGCCCTTTTCTTAATTTTTTTTTTTTTGGCTTGGATTCAATTTAATATTATAATAGTTAATACTTTGAAAAACCTCAAATTGGTAACCTGTGAGAAATTTACTCTAAACTATTTTTTTGACCACCAAAAACCCCAAACTTGTACAATTGTGACAAATTTACTCTCTGTTAGTTTTCATTAAATTTTAATGTCAAATTATTAAGTTAAATGACACATGACAGTTAACTGGTATACCAATTTGGGATTTTACGCTCCATTTGTCACAGTTTACAATTTTTGTGATTTTTTTGTGGTATTAATCCAATTTAGCGGAGGGTATATTGATCACAAATTTACTAGTTTGGGGTGTTTTGCGGTCGAATAAATTATTGTGGGTAAATTTATCATAAATGTACCAATTTATGATTTTTTATGGTCAGTCGGGGTAAATTTGTCATAGGTATACCAGTTTGAGGTTTTTCATGGTAAAAAAAATAGTTTTGAGTAAATTTATTACATGTATACTAATTTGAGGTTTTTCAATGTATTAACCCATATTATAATGACTTGCTGGTTGCCTGCGAAGTGCCATGAGATTTGGGTCAAATCGGCGCTTTTAGCCGAGTTCAATTTGCGTTGTCATCTTTTTCTAAGAAGAAAATAACAAGATAATACTTCCTTAAAATGAAAATAAATTTTCAGTTGTTTTTTTTTTTTTTCTGGTGACCAAAGAAATTTTCAGTTGTTGGTGAATTGAGAATTCAAGATTTTATTTTGATCAATAAAAAAAATTCCACTAAATTTTAAAATATTATTGAATATTTTTATGGAAAAGTTATATAGGGCGGCAGAAGATAAGAGTTTTGAAGTGTTTTAAATGAAAAAAAGTCAAAATGCATGAACTACACAAACCAAATAAAATGTTAAGAAATCAATCCGAAATACATGAAACTATAGATTCTTGGGTTGTCAATTTTCTCCCTCTCTATGCTGTATTTTTTAAGGACTTTAACTACTACTTGTATTATAAATAACTAATTGTTGACTTGAAAGGTCTTGACTTATAATCACTCCGTAAAAAACGAAGCATCCTAACAATAGGTGAAGTTTCCTAACACGGTTTAGAAGAATCCAGGTAACAGTACAGCTCATCATTCTTCCCTCTCTCTCTCTCTCTCTCTCTCTAGGATCAACAACAAAAGCCCTCAACCTTTGTTTAGTATTTTGTGATTTAAAATGTGGGGCCAGATTGTTAATGCCCACCATTCACGGGGTCATGATCCATGATTGGCTTCCTAGTGAATGAATGTAATGTCGCCGTGTGTTTCTAATGGAAAATGCGAGAATTTAAGTTAACATAGATAAGAAAAAAAAAATCAAAAAGGGCAGAACTTCATAGGGACGACCTGAAATTTCGGGAAAAATTATTCAAAAAATCTTAAATCTATTGTACTGCCATTGGTTCAATTCTGAATCTTTTAATTGTGACACGTTAGTCCTAAACTTTTTGAGACTTATTAATTTAGTCATAAATATTTTAATTGTTCCGATTTAGTTATAAATCTTTTGATAATTTGGCAATTTAGCCTTAATTCTTTTAACAATTCACCAATTTAGTTCTTTTAGCCAATTTGGACAATAAATCGTTAGTGGTATGGTTAGTATATACTGTTGTACATGACATGACTAGCCTTGACTTAGACAATTTTCATGATTCAAATGCAAAGTTAGTTAAAAATTAAATCAACCTAGACATTGTTATTAGATCAATATATCATAATGATAGTACAAATAAATCTCCTAGATCAAAGGATGACTATTTGGTACGTTGAGGATTTACTTGTTGGTTTCTTCTTGCATTTGGATAGGAGATAAAGATCTTTTAAAAGGAAGTTTTGCCATAATCTTTGAATTTCATCTGTAAGATCGATTGAGAAGGAAAAAAAAATTAATTTGAGTGAATGTGAAAGATAAAGCAAGATGAGAAAAAATGTTCACTCCAATGAATTAGGTTTTGTTAGGTGAATTATAGTATAACATTAAGACTTTACCCCTTTCAATAAAAAAGAAGAAGGTAATACCCTAAAAAAAAAACCCCAAACTTATACACTTATAACAAATTTACTAAAAACTAATTTTTTGATCACAAAAAGTCCCAAATTGGTACATCTTTGATAAATTTACCCAAAACTGATATACTTATAACAAATTTACTCTATGTTGATTTTCGTTAAATTTTACTATCAAATTACTTAAGTTGAATGATACGCGACAATTGATTGGTGTACCAATTTAGGATTCTACCATTTGTTTGTCACGGTTATACAATTTTTGTGATTTTTTATGGTATTAATATAATTTAATGGAGAACCACCCATGGTGGCGGCGTAGTGGTTGAGCGCAGGTTCCTTTCAGGAGAGATCCTGAGTTTGAAATGTGAGAAAGGAACCCACGACTTACCTGAGACAGCAAGGGTGGTGGTGACTTTACTGCTCGTCCAGGGTTTACTCCGCCGCGAAGTGGCGCACGGAGGTTCCCTAGGTACCTATATATAATTTAATAGATAATATATTTGTCACAAATGTACTAATTTATGGTTTTTGGCGGTTGAATAAATTAGGTTGAGGTAAATTTGTTACAAGTATAATGAATTCAGGTTTTTTATGGTCAGTTGAGGTAAATTTGTCATAAGTGTACCAATTTGGAGTTTTTTATGGTCAAAAAAATAGTTTTTGATAAATTTGTCACATATACTAATTTAGGATTATTAGGATATTAACCAAAAAAAAAAATGTTCAATCCTTTTTTTTTTCTTTTTTAAGTTCCCCAACTACGAGCACAAAGTAAATATCATGACGAGATTACGAGCACATCACCAATTTGGCCAAAAAATAGGGAAAACCACCAGCAACAAAAAAACCGCAGACAAGAGTCGCTTCAAATATATAATATTCACTTCTCCTGCTAATTTTATTTGAAATGATTCATTTTTTTATTATATTCATTGCATATAACGTTACAACAATCAATCATTGGAAAATGTAAAGGATTTTTTGGTAGATTGCTTAACAAGAGCCTTGATAACAAACGTCAACACATTGCTTTTAAAAAAAATCCTTTTGCGGCACTTTGAATAGCTGTAATTCTGACAAAAAAAAAAAAAAAAAAAAAATAGCTGTGAATTAAGGGGTAAAGAGCTTTTATAATCAACATTTCATCCATTCAATTATATGACTTCAACTCAAAGTAATTTGAGAGCACACCCACAGCCCTTTTTAAGAGTCGTATCCGATACATGTGAGTGATGGGACCATACCCATGCACTTATTGAGGGAAAATTGTCCAATTACGATGCCCAATATGATTTTAAATTTTAAATTACGTCATTTTAGCTCTAAATCTTTCAATTACACTAATTTATTCATAAACGTATTGACCACTTGTCAATTCAATTTTAAACCTTTTAATAATTTGTCAATATAGTCTTTGAGTGATGTTCGGCCAAAATTACCTAAAATGACTATATTGACAACTCATTTAAAGGTTTATGACTACATTGACAAATAGTCAAAATCTTTATAACTAAATTAGCACGATTGAAAGGTTTAGGATCTAATTGGTTGCCGTACAATAAGTTCAAAATTATATTTGACATAGTCGAAATTTTTTAGACTTAAATTAGCTATTGTACAATAAATTTATGATTTTTTGGACAATTATCCTCACTTATTGAGATTAATCATACTCGCCAAATTTCAAGATGCCCATCAATGGGAACGGGGAGAAATAAAGTAATAAGCATCTGAAAACAACAATGATGCAGCTACACCGCGTCCAACCACGT
Source organism: Eucalyptus sideroxylon (assembly GCA_014182405.2). NCBI lineage: Eukaryota > Viridiplantae > Streptophyta > Magnoliopsida > Myrtales > Myrtaceae > Eucalyptus > Eucalyptus sideroxylon. The sequence goes on along the minus strand of CM024552.2, from coordinate 10,971,287 downwards.
TGTGTCCCCAGATCCCGCCGCCCACTATTCACATCCCAACACGAAACTGCTGTCTCCTCCACAACACCGCGTGCCATACAAAATTCCCATCCATATATAAACACCTTCCAAGCTCTGCTCATTCTCACAGATCATCCTAAAACATAGACAGCTTTCTGATCATTTTTGTACACATCCAGCTCAGCAACATCTGAAAAAGGCCCCATACAAAGCTAACCCCCATTTCATCAGTCATCTCACACCCTGCACACGCTCTTTTCATCTTCTCTCATTCATCCTTTTGCAGCTGCAAGACTTTCTCAAAGCAAACACTACTCAGCTAGAGAGTGAGAAAAGATGCCGAGGAAGACGTCCGGGGTTTCTCGCCGCGCGTGGAACCTCCTGCGCCTGGCGCTGCTCTGGGCGAGGAAAGGCGGGGCATTCAAGTTGCAGCTCCGCCTCGTGCCCAAGTTCCTCAAGACCATCGGCCAGGCGACGCCGCGCAGCCAGATCTGGTACAGGGAGCGCGAGCTCTCCTTTGATAAGACCCCGGTTGTCCACGTGAAGATGCATCGCCCGGGGTCGATGCGGTTTCCCTTGCCGCACATACCGTGCATAAACCCCCACGTCGATTTTGACCCAGAGTTTGACGAGGACGACCGACTGTGCTATGGGTATGAAGCCGTGAGGCAGAGCTTCCTTGAAAACGGAGGCGAAGAGGGAACTCATTTCGATGAGGAGCAGGAGGAGGATGGAAGAGTGGAAATTGAGGAAGATCGAGGGATCGACACAAGAGCAGAGGAGTTCATAGCTAAATTCTATGAACAAACGAAGCTGCAAAGGCAAATTTCATACCTTCAGTACAATGAGATGCTAAACCAAAGCGCGAGCTAATCCTCATTCAGCATTTATGATTTTCGCACCACATTCCATTTTTGTCAATGTATTTTTGTAAAAGAGTCGCGGCACTTTGTAAATAGTGCAAAGTTCTTGAGAGTTTCATTAATTTTTTTTCCACAGCTTTTGTGACTGATTTCTTTGGTAAGAGACAACCAGACCACCTAAAATGTCATAGCATTTGATGCAAATAGAGATGAGAAGAACTTCAGAACAAAAATCATTCTGCATCAGCTAAGCAACTCTTTTGCAGGGTCGGTACATGCTTCTTTGGGTTCAAGCCCAAGGCTGCAAATTCACCTCTAGGGCATGACGAAGGATCACGAAAAGCAGATCAAAATTCTGCTCGAGAATTAGAATTGCTTTGAAAAGATTTAGCAAAGCCAGAATTCCCATCCGACCCCAAAAAAAACTAGAATTTCCTTAATCTTTTCACAAGTCAATCATGCACATCTTGTAGGGCAAAAAGGGGCCTTACATCGTTGGATTACTCATTGACTATAATACAATGATGAAAAAATACGACATATCTTAGAAGGGTACATAATTGTTCTTAGCAATACCTCACCGACCTGACGAGACTCAAGCTCGCCGGCATCGGTGAGGTTGAGCTCGTTGATTTGGCAAGGTCGAGGTCTTGCCAATTTGGCGAGACTTGAGCTCGTTGACATCAAGCGAGCTTGAGCTCATTGCTTATCTAGCGAGGCTGAGACCTCATTGACGTTTGGCAAGGCTCATGCCTCACCGATTTGGGGAGGTTTAAGCTTGCTGGTGTCAGGCGAGCTCAATCTTGCCAATCTTGAGCTTGCATGTCGCTAGTTGCTGGCCGTCATTTGTGGTCGGTGGCTAGCCTAAGAAGAAGAAAAATAAAAAAAAAAATAAAAAAAAAAAAAATATATTTTTTAAAAATAATTAAAAATATTTTTTTAAAATAAAAATAATTAAAAATTGTCCATTAAATTTGTATTGCATGAAAGCATTTTAGCAATATCATTTTTTTTTAAATATCATAAGAAATAAGCTTTCTTAGGTTTAGTTAAATGTCAATATAATTTTAAAATTGATGTTATATATGAAAAGCTTAAATGAATTAAATGAGTGGGGCTAATTTAACATAAATTGAGTTGAATATTAATATATTTCGATAATGTGGGTTTGGTCAGGTATAGTCAAGTCCGGTGTGGGTCATCAAATTTACATTGCATGAAAATGGGTCTAAACGGATTATATGGGTCAATATAGGTTGGACCATTTTGACTTGACCCAAACCCAACCTGACCCACTCATTTGACAATCTTATAAAAAATATTAAAACTCATTTATTGAACCATACCAAAGTAACAACTGTTTGAGAAAACTCCTTAACTGTTTTGAAGTTGACAAAATTTTTCCAAAGTTTAGTCTGAAGATTTCTAAACTTTAGTGTCAAAGTCTGAAGACTGCCAGACTTTAGGTTCAAAGTCTGCCTACACTAACAATTTTCAAATTGAAGAATGAAGACTTATCCAGATGCGAGATTATCTTTATTTCTTCAAGGATTCGGTTCGTATGATTTATGAATGACCTTATGGCTGGATTTAGCACCTACATAATTGATTATCCTTATTGAAATCAATTCCGATATTCAAATCTTTTGGAAGGCGAGTAAACTTGGAAGGTTCTTCTTATGGAAATCAAGATCTTGATTGTATGGGTGAACATGATTGACAGGCTTTCATCACAAATCATCAAACGACTTGAGATCTCCTTGATTGATTCTGCCCAACGGGTAGATTAGAATAATTCCTTTAGAAAGTGCCAAGGGTCGTGAATGCATGAATGAGTATTTAAGGTGGACTCTCTAGTTGTTTGAGAGTGTGTTTGAAAGAAAAATTTCAAAGTTTGAAACTTCCTAATTCCTTGTTATTCCATTCACCGAGCTCAAAGTTATTTACAAAAGAGAAAAACTCATAGTGAGACTTTATGAGAGACTAGTAGAGACTCATCAATGTGAAGTCGAGATCGCAAGACTGTAAAATCTCTTTTGTTTCTTAGTGGAATCCAACCAGTAGGCTGTCAATGCGGGAGAGTGGACGTAGGCTTGATCTAAGCCAAACCACTATAAATCTTGTGTTTTTATTCTCTTCCCTCAACTCCTTTATTTCATTTGTAGCTCTAATTAACTGTTTAAGTTTAAACTCATTTATTTTGTTTGAAGTTTTATCTAATCGCTAAAGTCTGAATTTGTCTGTGATTTTCTAAAGGCAAATTATTTCTACTAAACTTTGCAAAAATTCTTGTTCACACCTATTCACCCCCTTCTAGGTGTTCATACTAGTCATTTCAATTGACATAAGAGCTTGTGTGCTCATTTTATTGAAGTGTTTTTATTTTTGAGCTAAAGATCTATGACTAGTATTTGGGCTCTAGGTTTGGTTGAAGGCCAAAGCAACACCAAACCTCCTTACTTTAATGGGAAGGAATATAATGTATGGAAAAATAAGATGAAGGCATTTCTAAGAGATCTAAAGAACCCCTAGAATGGGATGTGGTAGAAAAATGGATCAATTATAAAGCTACATCAACTTCAAAAAGAGGAAAGGAAATTACTGATGCTGGCGAAATGACACAAGAAGAATTAATTAAGAGATAAGCTCTTGATACTAAAGCTATCTACTCTTTATACTGTACCTTATCTCATACTGAGTATAATCGAATTTCTTCCTGTGAAATAGCTAAAGAAGTTTGGGACAGATTGCACGTTACCTATGAAGGAACTGATCAAATAAAGGAAACAAAAATCAATATTCTACTCGGACAATATGAAGCCTTCAAGATGAAGCTTGGAGAATCCATCACTAATATGTTCAGTCGTTTTACTGAAATTGTGAATAGATTAGGATATCAAGGACAAACAATCTCAGGACCAATGAAGGTCAATAAACTGCTACATGGACTCTCCAAAGATTGGAATCACGTGAAGACATCGAGGTTTGAGGTTCTTTTGTTCCTTGCTTGATGATGGCCTCCTTAATCATCATTGTTGGAATCTCAGTTTTTTACCTGATAAAATTGTGTGATCCAAGAATCCAAATAGCAAGATGGAACCCAGTTGCTTGGATCTTTTGGGACAGTAATCTTCCTCCTCTTGTATGTTGGCTCCTCAACTTTTTGTGCTGCAGCAATCCCTCAGATCTATTTGTTCTCTTTTTCGTTTGTTTGGCTGTATAACATGGTTTCACGTTATTTCCTTTGTTAAATTGTTACGAGGATTCTTGAATGCTTTGATTTCTCCCCTTATATATAGATGGAATGAAAGAAGAAAAAAAAAAGACCTAATCCATTCTTTCGGCTGGGAGGCTTTGGAATCTCACCGGAAGTGGCGGTTGTGGAGTTATAGGTTTTTCTTTGGCTCTAATATCCAACTTTTTAGGGCACGCGTGATAATTATTTTATTTTTTTAGTTTTATATTTTTCTAATATCAGGAACAGTTTTATAATATAAATCCGTTTGGTGATACAAATTTATTTTTCTCTTCTTAGAATAAATTTTTACTTCAAAAATAGGTTTGGAAAAAAAATTAGAAGTAAAATTTTTTTACTTTTCTATTTTGGGGACAAAAATAAGAAATAAAAACTTTTCTCATTGCTCGCTCTTGATACTAACCAGTCGGTCGTTAGTCGCCCACCCCCAATCACCTGCCGCCATTTGTCAATCGCTCGCCTTCAATCATCTACCACCCATTGGCCACCTCTCGCCATCGATCACCCAGAAGGGAGAAATTTTATGTCATTATTAAATAAATTTCCATTCTGGGAATAAAAATTTTATATTGTTATCAAATGCATCATTTGCGGAGAAACTCATCTAAGAAATAGAAATAGAAAATTAATTTCTGGAATAGAATGGTTATCATTCACATCATTAATATGCAAAATATGTAATTGTAATGTGTTTCTGCTCTGGACCAGGTGTTTTCAAAACTAATTTTGTTGAACCAGCTCATGATAAGCAAGGGTTTGAACGGCAATGCTCGCAAGACTAGAGGCATGACTAATTTAAATGCAGAAGAACTATTGTTATATTTTTCTCCATTGCCATCATCATATTTCTCCTCATTTGAATTACTTGTCAACAATTCCCTTTGCCGATTTTCTTGGAGGAAAAATTCTAATCGAATTGGCTATGCTTCACTAGGCAGCAAGAAACTCCCTCGCGAGTTGGCAGGAGGAGGTAGATATCTCATTCATGTCATTTTGCTTGCCTTGTCTTCCTTTCAGCTACGGATTTCATTAACAATGGTTTTCTTAAAAACATACTCATGATTCAAGATTAGGATTATATCCTGACAAGAATGTTCATCCTGGAGGGCATACCGCATTGAGCAGTAACCCGACCACTCTACGAAGTTCAGACAAGTTCTCTTCACGCCCTAATGATGGAAGGCGTACCTCTTTTGGAGGAAAAACGGGGATGACCACCCGTTTTGAATCAGGAAGATCTTCAAATTTGTGAGAATCTTCTTGGATGTGTCACTTCACCCACCTAATACAAAACAGCGGTAATCACAAATCTTCTGTGATGGATGGTGTCCAGATCTCTTCATCACTTGCATGCTTGGGTGAGGACTCCGACCTTAACTATGATTTAGGTGGAAAAATTAATGGGTTGAGCACGGCAGCTCCTCCACTGCTAATTCAGTAATTTGCATTTCTTCACTTGGATGGTCCTATGTATGTCAATTTGGATGGCCCGAGGTGTAATATATGATTATTAATGCAGGAAGGTTTTTCAGCTTCTTTGATTTTAGAATATTTAAATAATAAATCACGCATTCATGTAACAACTTAAACTTTTAAAATAATTATAAATAGTTCCATGAAATCTCATATGATATCAAAGCTGTAGGTCCTAAATTCAACTCTTTCCAAGCCCTAGTGGAAGACAATTGACAATTAGCATATAATGATTCTAAAGGAGATAGATAGGAGGGAAAATAGTGGTAGGGGGCATTCTATCTAACGTGGATTTCCCATGGTGTCATCCCGCCTGTTAATTACCCTAACCCTTTTACTTTATATATCAAGCCACTAGCTTATTTAGAGGCTTCTGATCATTTGCACTTCCATTTCATCTATACTTGGGCACTGCTAAGCTTCCGCATTTTCGATTCTGGAATTCCGCCGTTGAACCATAAAAAACTCTCCACACAATTCACTGCCCCTAGCGGCTTGACACTCTCACTTGACACCTGAAATTCGAACCAATTAAAATTACCTTTTCCTCCTCTTGCTGCATCCCGACTTCATCTCGTTTTCGGTGCTAGTGTTGTGCATCCCTGACCCTTCCGCGTGAGTATGGTATCATGAGAGCAAACCTTCTAAACACACTCTAGAGAAATAGTGTTTGGCTTATTTGTTTTAGTTAAAGAGCACTACTGGCGCTCATCCATAAGGCAATAAAAGGGGATTATTTCCAAGATAAAAAATGATAGAAGCCCTCAATCTTGGGCTTGAATCAAATAGAGGCTGGTTCCCAAAAGAAATGGTTCAGCTTCAACTAGTGAATTAGGGTGCTTTTGGTAACATTACTGCTCCCGGAATAAGTTTCTTTTTAGAAATAATTTTTTATTTTTATTTCCTAAAATAATTTCTGAGTAAATGAACACATTTGAGTGTGAATGATAATCATTCTAGTCAAAAATTGATTTCTAAAACAGAAATAGATTTTTCTATCTTTATATTTATATCATTGGATGAGTTTTTAAGCAAAAATATGCATTTGATAATGACACAAAATTTATATTTCTCAAATAGAAATTTGTTTGGTAACGACACAAAATATCTCCCTCCCAAATGGCGGTGGATGGTGAGGGGCGACAGATCGATGGCAGGCAGCAAGAGGTGAACAGTGGCAACAATTAGTGGAGGGTAGCCGATGGCAAGCGAAATTGATGGATGGTGGGCGGTAGCAGTGAAGACAAGCGATAAGAAGAGTTTTTATTTCCATTTATATTCCAAAAATAAAGAAGTGAAAAAATTTTACTTATCATTTTTATTCAAAACCTAATTCTGAATTAAAAACTTGTTCTAGAAATAGAAAAATAAAATTATGTTACCAAATATATTTCTATTCTAAAAGCAAGTTTGAAATAAAAAATAGTTCTGAAATAGAAATTTTAAAATAGAAATAAAATGATTATTATGGGTTCCCTTAATAACTATCCAAAATTTTTATTCTCATAATAGAAAAAAAAAAAAAAAAAAAAAAAGGATTTTGTTCAATTCGACTTATAAATTTTTTTTGTATTTTTTAATAATTTTTAAAGATTTTTCTTCTTCTTTTTTGTTCTTTTTTTTTTTCTCTTCTTCTCTCTCCTCTAGTTGGTTGCCAAGCGGCAAAGGCGAGGGTTGACAATGACAATTGGCCGTGGCTGGTGGCCAGAGCCAATGGCAACCAACAATGGGCGATGGACTGGCTAGGAGAGGGAATAAGAAGAAAAGAAAGAAAATGACTTATTCCAAAAATTATTCTAAGAATTATAGTAACTATAATTTTTTAGCTATTTCTTGTTTTTATTTCTTGTTTTTAAATATATTCCTTGACAACTTTTTGGTGAAATAGAAAAATTAATTAACATTACCAAATGATTTTTTTTTTTTTTTTTTTAATTTCGGAGAATAAAAGAACATAAAAATAGAAACATAGGAATGTTACCAAATGGAGCCTTAGATTGATTTTAAAATTCTTGATTAATTTTAAAGGTGACGAGACAACTAGCAAATGGGCATCACAGCCCTTTTCTTAATTTTTTTTTTGGCTTGGATTCAATTAAATATTATAATGACTTGCTGGTTGCCCACGAATTGCCATGAGATTTGGGCCAAACCGGCGATTTTAGTCGAGTTCAATTTGCGTTGTCATCTTATTTCTAAGAAGAAAATGACAAGATAATACTTCCTTAAAATGAAAAGAAATTTGTGTTCATGATGACCTTAAAGTAAAGTCTATAAACGAGAGTCAACTTTTCAGTTGTTGGTCAATTGAGAATAGAAGATTTTATTTTGATCATAAAAAAAAATTCCACTAAATTTTAAAATATTATTGAATAAATTTATGGAAAAGTTGTATAGGCCGGCGGAAGATAAGAGTTTTGAAGTGTTTTAAATGAAAAATGGTCAAAATGCATGGACTACACAAACCAAATAAAATGTTAAGAAATCAATCCGAAATACATAAAACTATAGATTCTTGGGTTGTCAATTTTCTTCCTCTCTATGCTGTATTTTTTTTAAGGACTTTAACCACTACTTGTGTTAAAAATAATTAATTGTTGACATGAAAGGTCTTGGCTTATAATCACTCGGAAAAAAAACGAAGCATCCTATCAATAGGTGAAGTTTCCTGACACGGTTTAGAAGAATCCAGGCAACAGTACAGCTCATCACTCTTCCCTCCCTTATAAATAATTAATTGTTCTCGCCCTCTCTCTTGGCTTATAGGATCAACAACCGTTTACTTGGACAAAAGCCCTAAACTTTTGTTTAGTATTTTGTGATTTAAAATGTGGGGCCAGATTGTTAATGCCCACCATTCACGGGGTCATGATCCATGATTGGCTTCCTAGTGAATGAATGTGATGTCGCCGTGTGTTTCTAATGGAAAATGCGAGAATATAAGTTAAGATAGATAAAAAAAAAAAAAATCAAAAAGGGCAGAACTTCATAAGGACGACTTGAAATTTCGGGAAAAATTATTCAAAAAATCATAAATCTATTATACCATCATTAATTCAATTCTGAATCTTTTAATTGTGACACATTAGTCCTAAAATTTTTTAGAATTATTAATTTTGTCATAAATATTTTAGTTGTTCCAATGTAGTCATAAATCTTTCGATGATTTAGCAATTTAGTCTTAATTCTTTTAACAATTCGTCAATTTAGTTCTTTTGGCCAATTTTGACAATAAATCCTTAGTGGTATGGTTAGTATATACTATTGTACATGACATGACTAGCCTTGACTTAGACAATTTTCATGATTCAAATGCAAAGTTAGTTAAAAATTAAATCAACCTAGACATTGTTATTAGATCAATATATCATAATGATAGTACAAATAAATCTCCTAGATCAAAGGATGACTATTTGGTAAGTTGAGGATTTACTTGTTGGTTTCTTCTTGCATTTGGATAGGAGATAAAGATCTTTTAAAAGGAAGTTTTGCCATAATCTTGGAATTTCATATGTAAGATCGATTGAGAAAGAAAAAAAATATTAATTTGAGTGAATGTGAAAGATAAAGCAAGATGAAAAAATGTTCACTCCAATGAATTAGGTTTTGTTAGGTGAATTATAGTATAACATTTGGACTTTATCCCTTTCAATATAAAAAAAAAAGATTAATATCCTAAAATATCCAAAAATGATACATTGATGACAAATGTACCAAAAACTAATTTTTCGACCACAAAAAATCATAAACTGGTAAATCTTTGACAAATTTATCCCAAAACTGATATACTTATAACAAATTTACTCTATGTTGATTTTTGTTGAATTTTACTATCAAATTACTAAGTTGAATAATATGTGACAATTGATTGGATACAAATTTACAATTCTACTCTTTGTTTGTCACGGTTATACAATTTTTGTGATTTTTTATGGTATTAATATAATTTAATGGAGAACAATTTTTGGTTGAGCGCGGTTCCTTTCGGGAGAGATTTTTGTGAGAAAGGAACCCATGACTTACCTGTATTAATCCAATTTAATATAGGGATAATATTTTGTCATAAATGTACCAATTTAGGGTTTTTGGCGGTTAAATAAATTAGGTTGAGGTAAATTTGTCACAAGTATAATGATTTCAAGTTTTTATGGTCGGTTGAGGTAAATTTGTCATGGATGTATCAATTTGAGCTTTTCATGGTCAAAAATTAGTTTTTGGTAAATTTGTCACATATACTTATTTATGATTTTTAAGATATTAACCTAAAAAAAAAAATGTTCAATCCTTTTTTTTTATCTTTTTTAAGTTCCCCAACTACCAACAAAAGTAAATATCATGACCAGATTACGAGCACATCATCAATTTGGCCAAAAAATAGGAAAACCAAAAAAAAAAAAAAAACCGCAGACAAGAGTCACTTCAAATATATAATGTTCACTTCTCCTGCTAATTTTATTTGAAATGATTCATTTTTTTTATTATATTCATTGCATATAACATTACAACAATCAATCATTGGAAAATGTAAAGGAATATTTTAGATTGCTTAACAAGAACCTTGATAACAAACGTCAACACATTGCTTTTAAAAAAAAAAATCCTTTTGCGGCACTTTGAATAGCTGTAATTCTGACAAAAAGAAAAGAAAAGAAAAAAAAAAAAAATAGCTGTGAATTAAGGGGTTAAAGAGCTTTTATAATCAACATTTCAATATATGACTTCAACTCAAAGTAATTTGAGAGCACACCCACAGCCCTTTTTAAGAGTCGTATCCGATACATGTGAGTGATGGGACCATACCCATACACTTATTGAGGGAAAATTGTCCAATTATGATGCCCAATATGATTTTAAATTTTAAATTATGTCATTTTAGCTTTAAATCTTTCAATTACACTAATTTATTTATAAACGTATTGACAACTTTCATTCAATTTTAAATTTTTTAATAATTTGTAAATATAGTCCTTTGAGTGATGTTCGGCCAAAATTACCCGAAATTACTACATTGATGACTTGTTTAAAGGTTTATGAATACATTGACAAATAGTCAAAATCTTTATAACTAAATTAACACGATTGAAATGTTTATGATCTAATTGGTTGCCGTACAATAAGTTCAAAATTATATCTGACATAATCGAAATTATTTAGACTTAAATTAACTATTCTACAATAAATTTATGATTTTTTGAACAATTATCCTCACTTATGGAGATTAATCGTACTCGCCAAATTTCGACATGCCCATCAATTGGAACGGGGAGAAATAAAGTAATAAGCATCTCAAAACAACAATGATACAGCTACACCGCGTCCAACCGCGCTGTGTCCCCAGATCCCGCCACCCACTATTCACATCCCCACACGAAACTGCTGTTTCCACAACACCGCGTGCCATACAAAATTCCCATCCATATATAAACAACACCTTCCAAGCTCCTGCTCATTCTCACAGATCATCCTAAAACATTAGACAGCTTTCTGATCATTTTTGTACACATCCAGCTCAGCAACATCTGAAAAAGGCCACATACAAAGGCTAACCCCCATTTCATCAGTCATCTCACACCCTGCACACGCTCTTTTCATCTTCTCTCATTCATCCTTTTGCAGCTGCAAGACTTTCTCAAAGCAAACACTACTCAGCTAGAGAGTGAGAAAAGATGTCGAGGAAGACGTCCGGGGTTTCTCGCCACGCGTGGAACCTCCTGCGCCTGGCGCTGCTCTGGGCGAGGAAAGGCCGGGCGTTCAAGTTGCAGCTCCGCCTCGTGCCCAAGTTCCTCAAGACCATCGGCCAGGCGACGCCGCGCAGCCAGATCTGGTACAGGGAGCGTGAGCTCTCCTTTGATAAGACCCCTGTTGTCCACGTGAAGATGCATCGCCCGGGGTCGATGCGGTTTCCCTTGCCGCACATACCGTGCATCACGTCGATTTTGACCCAGAGTTCGACGAGGACGACCGACTGTGCTATGGGTATGAAGCCGTGAGGCAGAGCTTCCTTGAAAACGGAGGCGAAGAGGGAACTCATTTCGATGAGGAGAAGCAGGAGGATGGAAGAGTGCTAATTGAGGAAGATCGAGGGATCGACACAAGAGCAGAGGAGTTCATAGCTAAATTCTATGAACAAACGAAGCTGCAAAGGCAAATTTCATACCTTCAGTACAATGAGATGCTAAACCAAAGCGTGAGCTAATCCTCATTCAGCATTTATGATTTTCGCACCACATTCCATTTCTGTCGATGTATTTTTGTAAAAGAGTCGCGGCACTTTGTAAATTGTGCAAAGTTCTTGAGAGTTTCATTAATTTTTTTTCTACAGCTTTTGTGACTGATTTCTTTTGTAAGAGACGAGCAGAACACCTAAAATGTCATAGCATATGATGCAAATAGAGATGAGAAGAACTTTAGAACAAAAATCTTTCTGCATGAGCTAAGCAACTCTTTTGCAGGTTCGGTACATGCTCTTTGGGTTCAAGCCCCAAGGCTGCAAATTCACCTCTAGCGCATGACGAAGGATCACGAAAAGCAGATCAAAATTCTGCTCGAGAATTAAAATTGCTTTGAAAAGATTTAGCAAAGCCAGAATTCCCATCCGACCCCAAAAAAACTAGAATTTCCTTAATCTTTTCACAAGTCAATCATGCACATCTTATAGGGCAAAAAAGGGCCTTACATCGTTGGATTACTCATTCACTATAATACAACGATGAAAAAATACAACATATCTTAGAAGGGTACGGAATTGTTCTTAGCAATACCTCACCCCTCGCCGTTAACCACATCACCAATGCGATATGCTGTTATCTCATCATCACCCAGTATCCCAAGGGCAGCTTCAGGGCTAACCACCAAAACCATCCCAATACCCATATTGAAGGTCCGCTTCATCTCAGAATCTTCTATGTTTCCCACCTAATAGAGGAGAAGAAATCACACGTATTCAAACTTCTAAGTTACTAAGAAGAGCTAGCGATAGGTTGACTAAAATCTACTGTATCATATAAAATGCCTGAGCAGGCTCTTTACCATTGGCTGTCTAAAGTTCTAGTCCAGAACAAAACGGAAAACCAACCTTTTGAATCCACTTAAATAGTGGAGGAACCACCCAGGAGTAACTGTAGATGGTGGCACCAAGGCCTTTAGGAAATACTCGAGGTATGTTATCGGTAAACCCACCACCAGTAATGTGGGCTATTCCTTTGATACCTCCCTTGCTGATAAGGTTAAGAACCTGCACATTAGGGTGGTGCTTGGCTTATATATTTTGCTTCAGTCTTGATCCTCCAGTTATATTTTTGAGGAAATACATCAGATAGTGAAAGAAAGAGAAAGTGATACCTGATTGACATAAATAACAGTAGGAGCCATCAAAGCTTCACCCACCATCACAGCTTCACCAGGAAGCTTGTCTGTCAAGGAAAGACCACTTCGGGCCAAAACTCTGTAAAATAAATTAGCAAATTAAGATTATAGAATGAGAGGGCGCGCGTGAGCATACTGGGGTCAAGATAAAACTAACCTTCTGACAAGAGAGAAACCATTCGAATGCACCCCACTTGACGGCAAGCCAATGAGCACATCACCAGCAACAATGTCTTTTCCATCTATAACTGAATCCTTCTTCACTATGCCAACAGCAAAGCCACTGATATCGTATTCGCCTTCCGCATAGAAATCGGGCATTTCTGCAGTCTGGAAGGCACATTGACTATGTTAGTTTCATACAGTATTGCCAATCAAGTAATCATGCAAATGCACCCAGATAATGTAAGTCAAGAAATCACGTAGAAAATCAAGTAATCATGCAGTTTCAAACACCCTTTCTGTAAGTCAACAATTTTTTCTTAATTTTTGTTTGGCACACAATGAAGAAAATATACAGCAAACCCTTCCAGGGAGAGAGAATGCCAAATTACATAGTAACAAAAGCCAACAGGCAACAGCTCTCATTTCACCGAAACAAGAACAACAGCTCAATAGCGAAATTTATTGGACAACTTAATTGCTATAGGTCCCAAAATCTCCCACTTCACCCTTGAAATTGCTGAGCTGCTGAAAAGAAGTAACCTCCAAATTCCAACCAAAGGTATCTAGGATTACAACTGGCAGCATAAATTGAAATATAAAGCATGTTAGATACCTCTCCTCCCAAAAGAGCACAATCAGCTAGCCGACAGCCATCCACAATGCCCTTTATAACCTGCATCAACTCTGTATTAACTCAAGTAGACTCTAACAGCTCTAGGATTCAGCTATGCAAGATCAGCTGCTACCTTTTCAGCAAGGTCAACATCAAGATGGCTCGTTGCAAAGTAATCAAGGAAAAACAAAGGTTTCGCTCCAGAAGTAACAATGTCATTGACACTCATCGCAACCTAAAATAAGAGTGTTAGAGGCAAAAAATAGATTGTAAGAGATCATCATCTTTTCCAGTCAATACCAAGTCAATTCCGATCGTTTCATGGATCCCAGTTTCGAATGCAAGTTTCAATTTAGTCCCAACACCATCTGTACCAGCTACAAGGTATGAATCCCCTGCTCACGAAAAACTAATTATTAACTAGTGAAAAAACTAAACACAAATACACATTATTTTGAAACAATTGCCATCCAAGTTTTATCACAATAAAAACAAGCTGCAACAAGAATATGCAATTGAGAGTCTAAGTAAACTCTATGCCTCAGAACAAATTAAGTACAATGAGAAGTATAAACATGATCATGAACTGGAACATGACAATCAGAAAAATTTTGTGACAGCTTTTGCTCTTCTTCATGATTAAAGTGAAGTCTGTTCTAAGACCGGTCTATTCAGAAACAAAGAACTAAGTACAAATTATTAAACGGTTGGGACATTCAATCATTGAAGTGCTGTATATCCTTATGCATGCTCAGAAGACTCAGTGAATGGTAGTACAAATCGGGATAACCACTCAAGTGTGTAGAAACTAGGGAATTCCTCTACCAAACTGATGTACTATCCAGCTATCATATAAAGGTAAGTTTTCTTCATGACCTTCTTTCTTTCCAAATGGAGGGAGAGCCCAAGATATTTTCTGTTCGGCTTAACCAGCCAGTCACAATCAAGGAATTCCTGAAACCAATAATCTTATTGCTCATGACAGAAAATATATAACCATTTCACATGTTCTCAACTTCGTGCACCTACATTCCAAAATTAATATAATTAAAGCCAAAATGCTCTACTTACAATCACAAATGCCACCATTAGTCTGTACAAGCCTCAAATAAACTTTATATAAACAACATCTAGTCAAATTTTTCCTGCCATGATCTGGCATATAGTATTCTTTCGAAGGAGTTTGACTCTGTGATGACAACTCTCCTTAAGCTGGAACATCAATTGGAGTTTACTGAAATACATAACAGATCGCCTTGTTCTGTCAATTACAGTCTAACTAAACTTCTCACCAAAAAAAAAAAATAAATAATAATAATAATAATAATAATAATAATAATAATAATAATAATAAAATAAATAAAAAATAAATAAATAAATAAATAAATAAATAAGAAAGAATCTAACTAAACTAGCATTATAAGTATAAAGGTCTAGGATAACATACCAAGAGGGAAAAGACCTCCAAAGCCTCCAATTCCAGGGGCCATTTTCGCAATTCTCCTAACAAGCTCTGAGCCAGCATCTATATCCACACCAGCATCCTTGTATGTAAGACTTTCAGCCATTTTTGCACTTATGCTATACTTCCTAAAAACATTCTTTGCACGTGCTCTAGCTTGTGTTCCTCCATAATTCAATGGTAGCTGCAGAAATTTCCTAGAGTTTAAGTCTAACGGAATCTTGCATTGATAAGAACCAGACGTATGTGGATTCCAACTACAAGGTCCAGTTGGGACCACAAGAGATTTTAGAGCAGTTTTGGTTCCAATACTTGGATTCATGCTGGAAACACGAAACAGGCAAACCATTACTTTCAAAATATGGGGAAAAAAGAATGATGCATCAATATTATGCACCCAATAAGATCAGTCCGCAATCAGAGAACTCATGTACCACAAATTCACAGCAAAAGAGAAAGAATGCACTTACACAAATCTCAAAATAAATAAAATAAATAAACATAATAAAATAAAATTTCACAATCTGTAATTGCACCCATAAAGGCCAAAAGAAAAACTGTTAATATGTGTGCATGTGACTATATTTCAGTTTCATAGTTGTAAAAAAAAAATGATGATGCACTAATGGACAATATATAATTCCGATTGCAGTAACTGCACATGGTTGAAAGTGAAAAGGCTAATACCGAGTTTTCTCTCTGAGTCTCCATACTCTCAGACAAACAAATATGAGAACAATATCAGTTACAAGTAAACCAATCAACCAGAGATGATTATTGTTGTGTCCCCCAAGTACCTTGTCCTATATACCATTCCAATTGTTCCATACTTTTTATTTACCCTTGGGGATCTTCAACGAGTTATCTTTGAAGCCAATGCACATATAAAACATGGAAATCATTTTCTTCTACTGCAGCTGCTAGTTACAATCAAGGATAGACATATAGCTTTGATTAACCATGGAATATACAGATACCGGCTGCAATTGACTTGAAGGTGTTACCTATATCTCCCAACACTTATGTGTATAAATAGAGAAGCATTAGATAATGGTTTGATCAACTCTGCCTAGGCTGACCAAAATTACGGGTTCAATCAAGTTCAAGTTTTTAGGTGAAGCTTCCATGCGGGGACATTTTGCAGGTAATTGGGTAAAGCCGTTTGGGAACTTTTTTGGGTAATTACTCTGACAGACCCAATATTTGAGCATCAAACTCGACACCAACAGAGACTCTTACTTGTTTTCTTTCCTTTCTTCTCGGGGGTCAACAACACCAATAGACTTAAATTCAGTTCGAAACCTTTACTCTACCACAAACACCATTCATCATCGACATGAACAAGAACATAAAAAATTTACAAGAGGTTCAACGTAACCCATCATAACACACACTCCACACTATCCCTTTTCATCGACCTCGGCGTTCAATCCACAAGAATTCAATCAAATTTTTTCCAAGGCACCTCTCCGCCGACACGCCCAGAGCCACTACACTGGGCAGCTCGCGGAGCAGCTATAGATATACCAGCGGCGGGATCATCAAGCCCAGCAAAGCAATTCCATCGAATTACCTTTCCCAAGCGAGTGCGAGACCGCCAACGAACCGAGCTGTCCGAGTCACGATTGAGAACCGATGACGGAGAGATTCCTCGTCACGCCGAGGCGACAAGATTCTGCGAGTTTGCCACTCGCGAGAGCTAGAGAGAGAGAGAGAGAGAGAGAGAGTGAGTAAGAGAGTGTTGAAGTCTGCTTTTTTCTCGTAGGGTTTAAGCGGTGTGCCCAAAACCCAGCTCTAGCAAGAAAAAGCGATCCCCCAAAACCCGCACTCAGGAAAATATATTCGATCAATGGACTGCGCAGTAGAAAGAACAGCAATCCTAAGGGTCCGATTGTTTCCCGAAAAATATCTTATTTCCGAAAAACATTTTCCTAGATGTCATTTTCCAGAAAAATGATTCCATTTTTCGGTGTTCAACTAAAATCTAAATTTTGAGTGAAAAATATTTTTCACTATTTGTTAGCTAATTTAATTGTTTGAAAAATATTATCAAAAATTGAATTTTAATATTTTTAATTGACCAAAAAATTACTTTTTATATATCTTTTTTAAATAATGAATTTTTAATTATTTGTACTTTAAAAAATTAAAATTAAATTTTTTTATTTTTTCTTTCTTTTTCCTTTTTATTTTCCTTCCTCATTCCTCCTCCTTCCTCCACTGCCGCATGCCTGACGATGGCCGGTTGCCCGGGGCTGACCAAGACCTGATTGCCAGATCTGACGAGCTCGAGACTCGATTGATCTTACCCGAGCTCGCCAGAGTTTCACCAGGCTCTGACAAACCGCGAGCTCATTAGATCTAGCGGCAGAGCTCGAGCTCTCAATCCAAGTGAGCTCATGGCTCACTAGAACCCGGCGAACCTCTGGCGAGCTCAGGCGAGGCCCAAGCCCTCACGAAGCCCTGGGTTTTTGATCTTGTCCTCCTCCTCCTTTGACACCGATGATCAACAGCGGCGGAGCGTCCCCTCGTCTGCAAGCCAACTCGAGCCTCGCGCTAGGCCAACGAGGCTCCGCCTAGCCCGATCTGGTGAAGACAAGCTCGGGCCTCGCTAGAACTCAGCGAACCTCTGGCGAGCTCGAGCGAGGCCCGAGCCCTCATGAAGCCCTAGGTTTATGATCTTGTCCTCCTCCTCCTTCGACGCTAATGATCAACAGTGGCGAAGCATCTCCTCGTCCGCAAGTCAGCTTGAGCCTCGCCCCAAGCCAGCAAAGCTCCACTTAGCCCGATCTGGTGAAGTCGAGCTCAGGCCTTGCCAGATCGGGCGAGGCGAAGGCCTAGGGTGGAGCTCACGGCTTGCCAAAGCTCGGTGAACCTCTAGCGAGCTTGGGCGAGGCCTAAGACCCACCCAACTCATCGGATCTTGCGAGGCCCGAGCTCGGCTTCATTGAATCAGGCTAGGCGGAGCCTCGCCAGCCTAGGGCGAGGCTCAAGCTAGCTTGTAGACGAGGGGACGCTCCATCGCTACTGATCATCGATGTCGAAGGAGGAGGAAGACGAGATCAAAAACCCAGGGCTTCGTGAGGGCGGAGATCTAGCACTGCCGGATGAGGGGATACTCCACTACTGTTGATCATCGATGTCGAAGGAGAAGGAGATGAGATTAGAAACTCTAGATTTCATGAGAAAGAGGGCAAAAATGAGTAAGGAAAGAAGCAGCACAATAGAAGATTGCACGAGAGCGTGTGCATAAGGATGGGAAAATGATTTCCTCTTTTCAAATGAGGAAATCATTTTCCACAATCTGATGGAAAGATTTTCCATTGACTGGAAAACATTTTCTTTGACCATCTATTTTCCGTCATCCGAACATCGGAAATTCCGGAAAATATTTTCCTAGAAATTGTTTTCCGCAAAACAAACATACCCTAATAAGTCATCTCAAGGCCAATTGTGGAATTGGAAATTGGCTCACCTAATCTTGTAATCGGATCAACTAGTCCAGGCCAATTCCAAGGTCAATCTCAGAGTTGATGATTCTTTTCTTTTCTTTTGACTTCTTCTTTTGTCTACTACAAGTAGGAGTTTCCCAACATCTAAAAAAAAAAAAATGAGAGCATTACTTTCAATTTATTTCTTAAATATAAGGGTGAGCATCGGTCTAGAGTTAATCCAAGACCAGTTGAACCGGCCCAACCCAGTTCTGGTCCAGTTCCTAAGGAGGTTGGATCAGTCCTTAATCCTAAAATCCCTAGACCAGCACTGTGGGGGTTGGGCATCGGTCCTTGAGAATTTAAGGTTAGTCCAACTCGGATCAACCCTGACTATATACTATAAATAATATTATATATATAATATGTTATTTATAACTCTTTTGTATATGGTGTTACGAGTATTATTGATAAAATGATTACAGGAATTTCCCATCTTATCTCATATCTTTATAAGCCGTCTTAATCTTTTTAATGGTTTCTTGTTTTTAGCAACTGTGAAATTTCTATTGTTGCATTATCTAAAATTTGTTGAATACGTATTGGTATTTATAGTTTGATTACAAAACGCTGCATTGTCAATAGATATGTACCTTAAAATAGTAGGTTTGTTTTGTTTTAAAGGTACAAAAGTTATCGGTTGGTTTTTGGTTGACTCTAGAACCAGACCAAACTCATTGGGTTGATCTAATCCTCAGTCCTAAGTTCAACAGGGTTGCTTCTCAATTCCAAAAATTGAGGATCAATATTGTATTAGGGTTAAGGAATAGACCGGCCTAACTCGGATTATTTTCACCCCTAGTTAAATATATGTTTACATGAACGGGGGCTTGGCGCTAACTACAATCGACTAGTATTTCACTAAATTTTGTAGTCATTACTATATTACATGGCATCATATCTACATATATTAAATAATAAAAGAATGCGTATGTATGTCTGGACTGACAAATTTATGGAGGTATGCTTCAATAGGTTTAAGAATTTTTAAGTAATTTCCCCCCTTATCGTCGTTGCTTGGATAGCGCTGCCACCCTATCTTCACTGATGAGGGCTTACAGGCCCTTGGGCGATGGTGGTCGGGCATCACTGCCGTGCGAAGGCCGCAGGCCGTTGCTTGTGGCCGATGAACGTGGGGAAAGAGCTTCCTTTTTTTTGGCTCTTTTTTTTTTCCCACTTGACACCAAAATAGCACAAGTGGTGAGCAACCAAATTGATTAACATGGGACCAATATGGTTCTCTGTTCCAAAGTCTAGAAATCGGTCTTAACCGGTTGGGTTCTCGATTTTATATCCTTAATAGGTCAATTCTATTCGTCACTTACTATTCAGCTGATGTTATTTAAATTCACTTCATTCCTTTTCCTGTCTACCTGCACCTGCTTCTCCACGTTAAGAAGAGTATATGGGAAAGAAAATATCTTTATTGGTGGACATAAGACTACGCCCTGTTTGGTTCAACTTTCAGAAGGGGCTTTGGGACTCTAAGGGGTGCATGGAAACACTCCAAAAAGTGTTTCCGGAACACTTCTGTACGGAAAGTGTTCCTCGGAACAAAAAAGAACAAAAATGCATTTGGTTGCGTTTCTATTCTTTTTTATTTTTGTTTCGGAACGAAATAGAAACAGAAAAAAAAAACAAAAAAGTTGTTTCTCCCGAAAAGAAACACTTCTCGGAAGGAACAAAAGAACAAAAACCACTCTTCTCTCTCTTCTTCTTTTCTTTTTTTTTTTTTTTTTTTTTTTTTTTTGGTCGGTCGCTGGCCTCGGCCATGGCCGGCGACCGGCCGTCGAGGCTCGGCGTCGCCGCGCGAGCGAGGCCGAGCCTCGCCTTGGCTAGGCGAGCTCGGGCTCGCCCGATCCGGCGAGGCCAAGCCTCGCCATGGCTGCGCGAGCTCGAGCTCGCCCGGATCCAGCGAGCCTCGCCGTGGCTGGGCGAGGCTGCTGGCCCCGTCGGCCGGTCACCGGAGGCCGGGGACCGGCCGAAAAAAAGAAAAAAGAAAAAATAAAAAAAAATGTTTAAAAAATTAAAAGAAACAAAAAAATAATAAAATTTACCAAACGTGTTTATGTTCATTTTTTATTCCCTGACCAAACGTTACCAAACGTGTTCTTTTGTTCAAAAACTGTTCCCGGAACAGAAACAATTTTTTTTTTTGTTTCTAGGAACAAAAAAAGAACAAAAACAAATCCATGCGCACCCTAAAGTCCCTTGGTCAAATACAAACGCGTTTGGTTCGATTTTTTGAGCAATTTTGGCAAAATGCAATTGCATCTCCAAATGGCTCTAAAAGCCTTTTAGCTCAATGCAAAATTTGAGGTGCTTTGGCAAGTTGTATTTAGGGAATGCAAATAGCTCGGTTATTGTTCATCTTCTCCCTTCTTTAACTGACCACTGTTGATTGAAGGCCGACGACCATTGGTTAAGGGGTGGCGTGCGCCGACGACCACCACCTAAGGGTCGCTCGACCCCGACAATTGTTGCCGGACCTCACGCAACACTCGAATCACACGACCGAGGCGATTGATCACCTGGGTTGCACAATCCGAGCATCGCTTGAGGTCGCGGACCCCAGGTGACCGCTTGGGGTTGCCTGACCCAGGCAACACGTGACCTTAGGCGGTCGTCGCCTGAGTCGGGCGACTGCACGACCTTAGGCGAGAGGTCGCACGACCTCAGGCAGCCGTCGCCTTGGTCGCCGACGCCTAGGGTCAGGCACCTGAGGTGGGCGATCTCAAGCGACCACAATTGGGGATGATCTAGCCGTTCAACAGCCAAATCCGGCAGTCCGGCAGCCAGACTTCCAAAAGAAAATTGTAATTTTTTTTGTTTTTTTTTTTTTTTAATTTAACAAAAGTCCCTTCCAAATGTAATTTTTACCAAAAAATATTTTGTCCAAAGTCGTTTCACAATGCACTTCAAAACTACAATTTACCAAATGCTATTTACATTTTCACAAACCTCTTTAGCTCAAAGATATTTACATTTTCCCAATAACATTTGCCCAAAGCCGAACAAAACGAGCCCTACATATGGTAAAAATGTAAAGAGAATAAGTAAATAGATCCGACCGTCCAAACCAGGAACCACATGGACTGGACCAGACCAACCGGTTTGATTCAGCTCTTTGAGGGATTGGTCCGATTCCCTATTCCATAAAAATGGAACCGGTGATTGTCGGTCCACTTCCCGGTTTTAGGAGGGAACCAAACTGGACTGGACTAACGGATCAAATCGATTTTTTTAAATTTTTTTTTAATTTCTTAAAAATAGCAATAAACCCTAAAAATAGTAACAAATATAGTATTTTTCAAATTTTTAATTTTTTCTTGCTAAGTGATCAACTCCATAAGACTGAACCGGTTAAGTTTGATTCTTGATCCCAGGACTATCCAATCTGGTCCTTGGCCCCCAATATTGGGAATTGGTCCTCCTAGTCTGGTTCTCGATTCTTAGGTGGAAGTAGATCCGACCGGGAATCGATCACCTTCAAAATAAATGTCATTTTCAAGTTAAATTTTTTATATAATTTTTTTGGTGCATCCTTGAAAGTGCCTTGATCAAAAGGAGAAAACAAAAGCAAAGGACTTTCGTTTCACAATATCTTGACCATCCATCATAATTTTGTACCTCAAGAGAAAATTTATTCATCATCGTTATATATGTTTCTAATCTGGATGAATATCAAATCTCTTTTTTTTTTCATTATAAAAAGAAAAAAGAAAAAAGAAAAAGCATGGATAGTTCCAAGGTCCAGCTCGCGAGTTGATCATGGAGCAAGCCTGTTCGGTTCCAAATCCAATTCTAGATTCAACAGGACCAATTTCTGATGCCAAAAATTAGGAACTACAAAGTAAATTCCAGGTCTAGAAACTGCCCTCCTTGAATCGGTCATCCCTAAATAGCACCACATTATCTTTAAAATAAAAAATAAAAAAAAGCCACGAGGTATTCTCCATACTAAGATTGGACTAAACTAACAAAAGTTTTAGTTTGGACCTTTTGGCTAAAATTTAAAATTTGATTGCACAGTTGAAGAGTTTTAAGACTCGATTTTATTTTCATTACAAGTCTCAGAACTTTAAAAGCACTTATCCCCTGTTCTTAATATCTCAACATTTTGATATACGCCTTTCAAGTTTTAATTTTATAATTAGATCCAAACATCTATCTTACATGTTACTACTAACAATATACATATTAAGTTTACAAATGATCACTTTAACATGTATTGGTTGGTTTCATATCACCGTTTTCACTTTAAAATGACACTGCATCCCTCGTTTCTTCTGTAATTGCACTAAACAATTACGCAAAAATGCCGTCAACCGCTGTCGTCAACAATGCTTCCCAACCCTCCACGCCTCAAGAAGCCATGCCAGCATGCGTTTGTCACCGGCAAATACCGGAAAAGCAAATTAAACAAGCAAATTATGTGATCAGATAGAAGATCAACTGATTCAATATGGAAAAATTAGGCTCTTTCATACGTTTCCTGGCCAACGAAAGATTCGGGTACTCGGGTTACAGCACTCTGATACAGTACCAGCAGACAGCTTAGCAGAGGGAAAAATTAGGATGACCCGACACGACCCATATTCCATGGAACAAAAAGAATAAGTTCAAAGAATAGGGTTCCACGATCCATTTTGCCACCTTTAGAACACTTCATCGCTATATTATCCTCGCTGTGTCTATTTCATATGTCATCTAAATGAAACTCCGTTCCTATTATGTTAATTTATGATGCTTATATCGGGGTGACGGATGTGCAAGAAAATCCACCCCGTGTAATCTAATAACTCAGAAATCAAATTAGGAGGTAACTTTTTGCCTCATCCACTTAGTAGCTGACCATTTCTCGCCAGCTAGAACCTCGCATCCTCCATGTATGCTCTTTGGATCCGATTGACCGTCTAGTCCCTGAAAAGAAATGAAGATAAAGCCAATATCAAAATGAAGAAATTGTAATGCCAATCACATGGGACATAAAATGAAAATGGAATAACCAGAATCAAACTTGGACTCAGGGGAATTTAAAGGAAAAAATTGCGGCTTTGGTTAGTCTAACATCTCATCCACTCATCTTGATTATCTCTCTCGCAACTTACAACTATAAATCAAAGTCTCCTCCTTACACTATGAGTAATTGTGTCCTAATACTTAGCATTCCTAATTCTACATTCCTAAATCAATCCACAAGCAATGCAATCTTCAGTCATCTCTCTTATCACTAAGATCCTGAATGAATATGACTACTCAGATACACATGCAAGGCCCCCCAAAAACTTGGTGTACTAAAGCAACTTGATGAACTTGGATGAGGACCAGAGGTTTCCACTGCACTGTAGTCCCTGGACCCACCAAACAAGACCCAACTTCCCCATCTAGGTAATGCTTGCATGAATGATTGCTTAGCGATTTTCCATTAATAAATAGGCACTCTAATGTGTGCCCTGATGCATAATATCTATGTAAGCAAGAAATGCCCAACTCTAATAAATAAAGTGAGACAAACCATGCTCCAGAAGAGCACTGCATCTCCTTTCAGTGGCTTTACTGATAAGCCCTTCACCATCTTTCCACCACAGCTACATTCACCTGTTCCGGCCTATCAATGCAAACAACGAGTCAAAGAAAGAATCAGCTTCTAATACAGAGATAATAGATAGCAGCAAATGATAAAATTCAAGAGCATTTGATGCCAATTTCTCGGTCAATGCTGGCCACATCACATGCATCAATGTAAAATTAAGAAAGTGCTAGCCCGTGAAGAGAAAAGCAATGTCCATTACGAATTTGATCCAAAGCTTGCCCGAAAACCACAGTGAGTATGTAGCAAACCAAAGTAGGCACCATGGAATGCCAAATTTCAATCATAGCAGTAAGTGTAAAAAGAGCATCAGACAGGGAAGGATCCAAAAAGTTAGGCAAACAAAATCACAGAAGTACAGCAATTGTACAGACTCCTCTCAAACCTTCAACTGAATTTGGGGCAACTAGGGCAGTGAATTCTGCAAATCACTACAGAGATTGATCAACCTAGACAGTACAGATTAAGAAGTGAAAGTCCTAGAAGGCCTCAACCCTCACCCTCCCCATAAGGCAGCTCCATATTGCAAGCCAACGTTACAGAAGAGAATCTGATCCTCCACATTATTGTGTTGTCCACACGATCAACATCATTCCGATTCGATATCAGAATTTTGATCATTATATGCTTCAAAATCGAAATAAATACATGTATAATGCATAGAAAAATTAATTAAGAAATAACGCAGACATTAAGAAATGCATATTTCTTATTAAAAGAAGAGTTTCTGAAGGTCATTTGTGTTCAACCCATGATCAAGAAAAAAAAAAGATTTACTTGCCCTCGTAAGAAACTGGAACCAAAATGACTGAGTTACAAAAGTACTTAAGACAAATGGGAGCTTTCAGGCAGTAACCGTATCCTTTAAAACACAAGTTAATACATATATAATTGGTGGCCACAAGAACATTTGAAAGTTCCAGTTATTCAAGCATTTACAGAAACAAGATACCCGTAGCATCATTTTATGACCTGAATGAAATTTGTTGGATCTAAACTGAACCTCATGAAATTACTGATTCAGGTGCTATGTATCAATTTAATTTATTCATCCAAGAGTTGGCCCATTTTTAGGTCAGTGCTGTGTCAATTATATTTATGAGAAGCAACTTACTGAGGCAATATATCAATCTAAATCCAAATGATGACACCAACAGGACAGACACTGACAGTGTCCAAATAAACTGCTCATTGTGGCAGTAGGAACATCCTTGACATATATTGAAGCATTCATGAAGTGAGTTTCTGAGATGTAGTGTCACCCTAAAGTGACATGGTCAGTATCCACCCCTCCAAAGGACCAAACTCTGATATCCATTTAGTAGTGAAGAGAAGATACATCCATCAAAAGAAAAACATAGTTGGAGATGGAAATTAAGAATCAAAGTGAAAAAATACTTACCATAGGAAAAAAAGTTTCTCCTCCTTCCACATTGTCACTCAAATACATAAGCATTGTGGCAACTCGCTGACCACCACGCTGCAAGTTGAACTACAAAAGGGGCAAATAAAATATATTTCAGTTTCATATATAGGCAACTGTCTTTATACAACAAGATAATAGTGCAACACGAAGCAAAAGAAAGTACAACAGCCGAAAGAGACTAGGTGGACTTACAGTGTCAGAGAAGTAATCATGGTGTGGCTTGTAATACTGATTCTTTTCATACCTGTGCTTCTGGAGATGTTAGCTTGGATAATGAAACATATTAGTCTTCTGCTCAGGAGCAACAGCTTACAGGAGAATGTTCCTACCTTAAGACTTGGATGAGCTCCCCATTCTCTATAGGAACTTGAGCATAGACAGAGATGCGCTTTTCAATTGCCTGAATTTGTTAAAGAAATGGTATTGAAAGCTTCGTCTTGAGAAAATTCTCCACAGGCCCATAACAAAGAAGGCAAATTGCACTGGAGGTCACTTAGTTGTATTCGTAAATACAGGCACCATTTCCAGGTTCAAAGAATAGAATCATAGAATCATGATACTGAACTAACCTGCACCATAGGATATCTCCTCTCTGCATGATTCAGAAACATACCAGAGCTTGTCCTAACTTCACTCCTGATTCCCTGGTCAAAAGTTACAGAAAAGTTCACACTAGAAACTCAATATCATCCGATTGAGATTTTTAGGCACAATTTAAGATAAAACAATGAAATATCAAATCTAGAAAGAAGAAAAAGAGCACACCTTCCCTGTTCTTGCATCCACCACTGTAGAAACCTGAAGCCTCGGACGGGCAATGCCTCTGAGATAGTCACATTCCTGCAACATAAACAAAATTCCAGTTAACCAGCTGTAGTCATCAGTAGAGTGCATCCTCAGATTTTAATAGCAAACAAATCTTTGCTATTCTCCTAAGTAGCTAACTTTTGTAGCATTTTAAAATGCACAAGAAAAATTATGACACTATTATCACAAAATGATACAACATCGATAAACTATGTCTTATCCCGCTAATAATTGTGAGACAATAATTCAAGAAATTTGTTAAAAGATCTATAAAAGCAGTTGAGCCAACTGTTCATCCATTCATTGTCATGAAATAAGATATTGTTGATAACTTCATACTCCTCCAAAATTATTTCACAGAATTATGGTAAGGCTGCTGTGCTCCACCTTGTTTTCCATGGAAACTAAATAAACATCATATAGCCAATGTTCTACAGACAAGCCTCCAACTCTTATACAGGATAAACAGTAGTCATCTTAGACCAAAAAAGGGGGGACAAGAAGATTCTCTGTGTTACAACAGCTTGTTCAAGCCAAACTGCAGATATTAACAAGCATCATATATGTCCTTATCCAGAAAAAAGAAACGAATCTTATGTCCAAGAAGATTTTTAAGCTATTGCTGCAAGTCTCCATCAACAAATAACTCAAACTTAACAAAGGACAAACTGTCACAACTTGATAAGCATTCAAGACATGGAAACTGTATTAGTTTATCCAATTTAATCGAGGTTGGAGACAATGAATGCATGAGAACAACTGCCAAAACAATAGGACAGCAAACACGCAGAAGGAGGAAATGAGATCAAGAACAACAAAAATAAATTTCAACTTCATCATGTGTAGCAAAGTAAATCTCCTTGCACCATTTATTAACCCTACTAAGTATAATGTTCCTTGGGTTGTGGTTCATTTAGGTATGCAGTATGGTTATAGGCATGTGGTTTGGGATTGTCAAGACAAGTAATAAGAGATGATGGATAATATAATGAAAGCTTTAGGAAGGAAAGGACCAATTGTTGTCATCAATTATATACGTTCATGCAGGAACTTGAACGAAAAAAAAAATGTGCCTCTATCATTTGTGTGTTGTTTCTATTCGATTAATCAATACTCAAGCTAGTTTAGAAACAAATACAGTAAAGTCTACTCTTTTCTTAATAACAGGCAACAACGTAATTGAAAGATAAAAACAAATGGAAAGCATATTCCACAATCATTATGCTGCCAAGTCCAAGTCTTTTCGCTGTGTGCATCAGCACCACCATCAATATGAGCTCGTTACATTCAACAAGGTTGCTACACAGTCCTAAAAGTTGGAATTGACTCTGGAACTAGAGGAGGCTTCATTACAGTAGATGGCATAGTTTTGCCAACTTCATGAATTTAGTAGGGTCAAAGTCATAGCCACATACAAATAAGAACCACTTCACATCGTCTAACTCGAGAGCAGAATTATCTAAAGAATCAAAAAAAAAAAAAATATGATCATGCACCTTCTAGTGAAATAAGATATCAAATGAATAACAAAGTGGAACAAAACCATTTTATTTGCTATACTAGAACTTGACCTATTTCTCTTCAAACTATAAATGTAGGAATGAAGTAGTCCAGCTCCGCTTGGCTGAAAGCTTGTTATATAGGTTGGGACAACATCTTTAGCCACCCCTACGCTCCCTACCCCACTATACCACGGACAAGAGAAACTCCTATTCAGCATACCTATAGCAATACCATCTATTAAGCAAGTTGTACTTTTTTTCTCTAGCTTGAATTCCAAAGGACGATCTTTTAGTTTGTGGGTTCCCTTTCAGCTATCCGTGTTTACTTCTTCAAATATGATCTTGGAACCGAAAACTTTGAATGAAAAATTAGCCTACATCGAGATGCTTAGTTATTATTCCCTAACAAGTACATTGAAAAAAAAAAGTAATTTATAGCAACTAAAATGGAGAGATTCCACCTAATCTACTTCATAGGTTCAACAAACAAGGTGGGCAATAGTTGTGAACTATAATCACCATATAATATGCAAAAGCACCACGATCTTCAAGGTGGATTTCCAACAAGGTTCAATGGATGGAGCATTCAAAGACGCAACATTTCTAGTGATAACAAGGGTTGCCCATAAAGTGGAATCTTCAACCTTTTGCTTGATTAAGATGTACTTTAAGGTGAGTTAATCCGACTAATACACTTTTACAACTGCTCACAAATTAACAAATGGAAAATTGGTAAATGCAGTAGTACATGTGATGATAGACATACCTCCATGCTTAAAAAGTTGTGTAGTACGATGATTCGGGGTGACCAACTAATAATCTCAGGTTTGACCTACAACAAGAAATATATTCATAGAAAACCTTAGAAGATCTACCACCAAAAATATGATATAACAACAAAGTTAATTCGTACATTAAAAGGGCTACATTTCCAAAATTACAAATGTCGAGATTTATGAAAATTTTAGATGGTGTGACACAACATAGGGCACAATAGCAGTGAGGGATGCAAATATAGATGACTTTCTGTGGCTAAACACAGTTCTTCTACTTTTATGTGTGCAAAGTATGTTTCACAATGAAGATTAGACTTTTAAACTACTCTTCTTATGTTAGTAAAAGTCTATGGAACTGACTTTAAAATTTGGTAATAAGGTGTGTCTACATAACAAAATCGCAAGACTAGTTGGCATAACACCATTAGCAGGAAAACAAGAGCCCTCCAAAGATATTGATCAAAAAAGATGAAAGCCTGAATAATGATCCATTATTTTCATCAGTGGATAAGAGTTTAAGCCAATCTAGCATGCTTGAAACCAGAAAAATCTTAACTTGAGCAGGTAGAATGCCCAAGAAGTACAAACACATAAGACATATCACCTAGGGCTACTCTGGGACACGAACAATGAACCCCTGACAGAATGATGATGTAAAAGAGTGAGCCAGTAGCAAGCAACCTCTGACATTGGCACATAAAGTGGATCTAAATGATTGATGGAAGGATGAAATAGAACAGCTATCCCAAGCTAAATGACAAGATCATATGAGGCTTGTTTATCACAGGAAGATTAAATAAAATCAACAAGTATTCTCTTCCAAACACAGAAAAAGAGGTGTTGTGGTGAAAAGCTTCCTTCACTCAAATCTGTGGTGACACACTACCAACCTGTCACAATTGTAAATATATACAGCCAACCATCTGTTCTCTACTAACCTCAGGAACTTACTACCAATAATCTTCAAATAATATTAAAACATCGAAGTTGCACATGTGAATTCAGCAATCATTTCAAAAGCAACATTCTTTCATACATATAAGTTGATGTTAGCTCCAAGAAAGAGCTTCCTGTTGGGTACTTCCTCAATTGATCTTTGAATACTTGGTTGGATATTGAAATCGATTGTAAAACCAATTCAAGAAACAGGTCATCTACCTTCCACCCCAAAAGGAAAGATCTTAACAACTGGTATATAAGTATCAATGCCATCAGACCATTCTTTCATTTCTGTTGCAAATCCATTTGACACAAGATTATCTACCAAAATTAACTGTGATCAACAAATATGCAACCTTGTGACAACACCATGCTTGAAAAGAAGCACCAAAAGGTTAATTTAAAGAACAAAAGCATCCCTTAGAAAGAAAACACATCAACTTCAAGCTAGTTTTGATTTCACAGTCAGGTTCACTCAATTATGCATCAGAAGTGTTTGTCCACACTACAAAATAAGGCACAACTATGAATAGACAAGATGCTAATTTTATAACACAGACCAATTGCCACTAAATGATGTCATCAAGGATCATTTAATTTCAAGGAAAGTTACATGAGGTCACCACCAAATAATGTATAATAAATGGGATATCATTGTTAACTAAGTTTCCCTGAGATGCAATGGGCTTGTAACAAAGTGTTGTCCTGCTGCATTAGTTTCGTCTAATAAATCACTTTACTCATGAGAGACGAATGCTGAGAACTTGATTAAATTGATATATCAGTAAGAATCAAGTGATTTCAATTTATAACAATGGAATATGAGAGATAATAGACACTTCTATATCGATACATTGTTAAAGCAGCTCAAAAGCCAACCAATTTTTTAATGCGCTGCTTATTATTAAACATTCATTTTTATTTCCTTGAGAAAAGAAGATTCTTGTATGTGAGAGATGTGCAATAGCCAAGGAACAAAAGGACAAATAGAAATTATTACAACACTAAGACTAGGCAAAATTTGAGCCCATTGACCAAAGACAGCTGAAATAATACAAAATAATAGCAATGGAAGCTTCTTTACCCTCAAACAATCTATTATTATGTTGTACAAAATCAGCACATTAGGCAAAGCGCTCCAAGATTTTGATTATTGAGATTAAATCACCACCAAAAGCATTCAAACACCTGAATAACTGGATACATTTCTAAAAATAGGGGGAAAAAAACACCTTCGAAGCGCTATAGATAGACTAAGAATGATGCCACACAATGCCACACAAAAGGAGAAGATTATTAAAACAAGCCATTTTGCGTGGCCAAACGGTCTTAGAGATGATTTTCAACCACTCAAAAGGTTGAGGTGTTAATTGCAAAAATGAGAAGGACAAGAGTGACTCTACAACTGACATGTTTTTAAAGACAATAAAGTTAAAAACCCTACGCCATCACCTTGAAGACTCTAGGCCAGTAATTTAGGAAAGGGAAAAACTCTGACCATTTTTGTCCACCAACTGCAAAGCCTAATGTGTACATTCAGTCTATGAAATGGGAGTCACCAAAAAAGGAAAAGGTTGTATGCAGAATATAACAAGCAAGGGCTTTCCACTAGTTGCATATGATAATAACAAATACCAAATAAAGTCTCTACTTACATAACCAAGGCGCAAGGTTTCAGCTTCTTTATCATCATTCCATAATGAAATGCCTGGAAAAATGCCAGAACAATTTCGCCTTAGTTAAACTAAAAAGACAATGAGGAAAAAATATCTCATCATGCAGCTTCTGTAATATACCTTATACAGACTTGCCAAAACAAAGCACAAAAGTTTGACTGAGAGATTTTGATGTAGGACAACGAGTCCACAACAAGGAATAAATCTTTAGGCTTCATCACACACAAAGGTTCCTAAGCATCACATAGAGGGTTTTTAAAGCATCACACCTAAGAGAAGACTTGTATCACACAATTCCAAAGCAAAGAATTGCCAATTCAAACAATCATCAAATCTATCAAAATAATGTATCCAGACTTTCTAAAGTGCCAAGAATACTCCAAGTCAAAATAGGAAACTTAAATATTCTAATAAAACTAGTAATGCATATTCACCGCCAACTAGGAAAAGGAAACATTAAATCCAATTCCAAATATAATAGACTCCAAACACTATATGAAAATTCCTAATTTATCAAAGAATATAAACAGCATATCTTCATCATGCATGGCTTTTCTAAGTCTTCAAAGGTTGTTGCCATTGTTCTCCATCAGATTTTTAGGCTTAGTTTTCAGAGGAATGATAGCTATATAGAATTTGATATCCCATTGTATAAGGTTTTTATTGGTGTAAAGGGAAAAGAAGAATATTCTTAGGCTCCGCTTGTTAATGATATTTGGGAAAACATTTTCATTTTTTTGTGTTTGTGAAAGATTCTCAGAGATATTGGACTTGAAATTTTCACCAGCATCACCGCATCAGTTATTTTATTACTGACAATTACTATAAAATTAGATGTGTCTCCTCTCTTTCACATGAGTCAATTATTCAAGAAAGACCACAGTTATTCTAATTATAAGAGAAAAAATGGTTTAATTACAATTGAAAGAGATATTTTCATATCATAAATAAATTGATATGATGAGATTGTGCTCCAATTAATGAAATAGCTCTTTAGAATTTAGATCACCGGCAGAGCTGAAATTCCCCTTATAAAGGTAAAATATTTTCATTCCAAATGGATGAAAATAATTTGACCATCATTTTCATGAGTTTAGCCAAACACCAAAAGATAATCCTTTTCCTAAAAAATGACTTCATCGTAAAAATTTTCCCAAAGTATCACATTTTCCATGAAACAAATGGAACCTTAATCTCATGTCAAAATTATTTGAGTGTTTTGTTGACCAAGTTACAATCTTATCTAGTCATGATATTTAAAATAAAATTTCAGGTTAATAGAAAAAGAAAAACTAGAATAAGTCGAGAATCCAGAATTTGGGACAAGTTGCTCTATCAGTAGGTGACTCTGCATGAAGGCAATGCAACCTTCTACCAACATTGGCATACTAACTATTCTTTCTTTTTTTCTGCTAAGCATGGTAAATCTTCTTTCACAACCAACCATAACAAGAAGCTCAACCAGCTTACATTCAATTCATCAGGATAAAAATCTCATTCAGCAAGCCCTTTAGTATAGACTAGTGACAGAGAAAATATCAATCTCTCTGATAAATGAATATTGATTAGAACAAAACAAAATACCATTCACATACATCAGGAGAAATTTAGATACAATGAGACCATGCATACAGAAAACTTTAAACTCTAGAGAAGCGTTACAAAACAACTTCCATTCTTTTGGGGGGAAAAAGAATAGACAAAGCATAAGTTTGGATACTTCCATCAATCAATACAGGCAACAGACAATCTTATCAGAAAGCCTAATTTCGTCCTGGACAATGTAGTCCAGAAGATGCAACCCTGTGCAGGACCTCTATTGTTATATCCGTTATAACTACCATTAATAAAAGGGAAACATATAAAGGATGTGATTAGTTATCACAGATCATCCTTAACGAGCTCAAGACCACATAATAGCTCATCCACAAATAAAACCACTATCTGACAATGCCTTTACAATGAAAGACAAGGTATGAACAAGTTAAAAATGTGAACCTGTAATCTTCAAAGGGATTCAAGCTTAAATACATACCTCCAGGTAACTTAAGATAGCCATCTTGCTGAATTTTACGAGATCCTTTAAAAGATGGAAACTTCGTGCCTGTGAATAACAATGCTTTAGAAGACTGATATGATTCTTTAACAACCCACTTGCCCCCACACAACCCCTCTTTGCCAACCCTCACAGACCCACATGAACAAGGGAATGACAACCTACAATCGAGTAAAGAATATTCTACCATCAATCATATCCAAGTCAGAGTTTATGTCTTCCAGTTCAGACCTTAATATGATGTCCACCTATTTATAGATCAACACCAATATGCATCTTGAAATCCAGAATCTACTTTAAGGAATACAAGTGAAATTACAGGTTGTACTTATCACCAATATGACTATTCCTTTTATTAATAAATACAACCAATAAGACAATTCCTTTTATTAATAAGTAAAAGAAAGTCAACTACAGGACACCAAGAGGGGTACAAACCCATTTTCAAAAAGAGCTCAAAAAACCCAAGAAAGAGCTCAATTACAGGACAAAGCGTCTATTGTTTATGCTAGACATGGAACATATGGAACTATTCATTTGTTAGCAAGAATAATAGAAAAACTAACAACTTTAAAGGGAAAAGAAGGCACAAGAAACTTATAAGAGACAAAAAGTCAGAGACAGCTTTACAGTTTCTAGAGACCACGCCAAACTATATTCAAATGCATAAAAAAAAAAACAAAATAAGCAGGGAACGAAACCTAGTGGCCCATCACTCCTTGTAGCTCCCAACTAATTAGTCCATAAGAACTGACTCTGAAACTGTCCTTGAAAGTGATGTGCACAATTACAGTTAAATTCAAGACCTCAAATTCTAGCTGCATATGTAAAGAGACATGAAGAACTGACAGAGCTAAATTAAACTTCAAAATTCCAGCAAATCTTGCCTGTTAAGCTCTAATAGGTTCTAGGCCTAACCAAACTTCAGGCAAAAAGAGCAAAACATGAACCGGCAAATACCAAGACAAGAACCAACAATGCACTCATTGTCAAACTTAAAAGTATTCTCAACAGTAAGTGCAACACTTTGAGTTCCCATATTTCTGTAACTTGTTCATGTACTGAACCAATCAACCACCCTCTTGTGTAAGAAATTAAACGCGTGAAATTTATAAGCACAATAAGAACTCAGGAATAGATCACCAGTGAAAATGCTCTGATGCAAATCAACATGTATAAAATCGAGAAATATTATGTGTACCATATGAGTCTTCCAGCCGTCGAATGAATGCTAACTGGAGAAAAGCACCTGCACTCCCCCCAAAAGCAAGCCAGAGTTGAAAGATTATTAGGTGCAGATTTTATAAAGGGAAGTCAAGAATGGCCGTCTACAATCAGACCTTGATCAGCTACCAAAATATATAAGAAGTTAATAAACAATGTCCCCTAATGGTCCGATTGCAATAAATCAACGAAGCTCAGATCCACGTGAATCAAGATCTGGCTCCAAACCGATCGATCTCGAAGACAATAACTCCAAGTACTATATGCAAAAGTGATTATTCACAGCCAACACTATTTCAAGAAACGGTCAATAAAATGAATCCCTGGCAAATAATGGCACTTCCCAGTTCTTTTTTCTTTTTCTTTTTCTTTTTCTTTTTTTTTTGGGGGGGTGAAATGGCACTACCCAGTTTGATCGGCTCCAAAATGTGAGAATTCTGATCACGACCCACTTCGTCAGCCGATCAAAGCATAACCCCAATGACCGCAAAAGCAGGATACCACCGTCAATCGGAAACCTTTACGTACCGATGATCATCCCTACAGTGACGAACGTCAGCAGCCCGAACACAATTTTCATTGCAGGAGCCATATTGCCTGTACAGCACAAACTGGAAAACACCCCTCTCAGTCACACAGAATCAAGAAAACGTGGGGAGGGATCGCGCGACGCAAGAATGCAAGAGGCGGGGACGATCATCAGGCCCGGCAGTTCGATCCAATTCTACCTTCCCAAGCGAGAGAGGGCGAGACCCGGCAACGACCCGCGCGGTGTGGTTGATGGCGATCTTGGGAATCCGCAAAATGGAGAGATTCTTGCAACGCCGGACCGACAGAATCCTGCGAATTTCCACGGAGGGACAGGCTTTTCTTCCTTGTACTCGTAGGGTTTAAGTTGAGGTTGGTCGGAAAATGAGGATGGCAGAAACGGACAAAACGAGAAGACGTTAGCCCCCGAATTGCACGTTTGATTTTATTGACTCCACTGTACCTCAATTCCACCACGTCACATGCCACATGGTACGTGGTGAACATGCTATTTTTCCCTTGATTTCCCATGGCCAACTCTTGCAAGAAAAAGGAATTTTCATTGTGATTAAGATGAGAACAAAGTAAGTTGATATTGTGGTAGTTGTGATTATATAAATCGAATCTCGAATGAATTAAAAATATAAAGTGACGATCAATTCTTTTTAGGTTATACATAATTAAAACTCTAACTACAAAATATAAACTCCTACTTTTGTTGGGCCATTATGATGTGGTTCTCAAAAAGAGAATTCAGAATTGCTAATTTTAAATGTCCTTGAACTCCAAAGTTCACCAATTTATAAAATATTTTAGAGTGAGTATAGGCTCTATAAATGAAAGCTCAATGTCTAAAATAAGGGTGTGCATGGAAACGTTTCTAAGAAACGTTTCCGACACTTCTCTGTACTGGAAAGTGTTAAACAAAAAATGAAACGCGTTTGGTTGCGTTTTGTTCTTTTTTTTTTTTGTTCTGAACGAAATAAGAACAGAAAAAAGAAACATAAATTTTTTGTTTCTCGCTCCGGATACGTTTCTTCTTCTCTTTTTCTTTTCTTCTTCTATTTTTTCCTTCTTTTTTCTTTCGCCGGTCGCCGGCCTCGGCCATGGCCGGCGACCGGCCGTCGAGGCTCGGCGTCGCCGGCACGGGCGAGGCCGAGCCTCGCCTTGCCCCCGACGAAGCTCGGCCTCGCCGGCTCGGGTGAGCTCGAGCTCGCCCGGCCATGGCGAGGCTCGGCCCGCCGAATCTGGGCGAGGCTGCCGGCGGAAAAAAAAAAAAAAAAGAAAGAAATAAATAAATAAAAAAAAAATAAAAATGTTTAAAAAATTAAAAGAAATAAAAAAAGAATAAAATTTACCAAACGTGTTTCGTTCATTTTTATTCCCGGACCAAACGTTACCAAACGCGTTCTTTTGTTCAAAAATTGTTCCCTAATGAGCAAACACTTTTTTTTTTGTTCCCTAGAACAAAAAAAAAATGTAAACGTTACCATTCGCGCCCTAAGAGACCTACTCACCACTCGATCCAAGGGCAAGGCAGCATAATATCAATTAATTTATCATGTATCATTTAGAGGAATCATCATGATTCAAGTGCTAATAAGTTTAATCACAATCCGGCATGTTGATCAATTTATCTCTTCTAAGCACGTACCATAACGTAAATTTACAAACATATAAAAAAAGTCCAAATATTCATAAGTAAATAAAAAAATAATCGTCACAAGCATATCCAACCATGTCAAATTTCTCTCAAAAGTTGCCCATGGCTGCAATAAGGAGATTAACATACTCACAACAATGAATATTCACATACACTTTTCAAACATACTATTTAAATTCATTTAAGATACTGTAATCAACGATGATATTTTAATCATTTATGCATATAGTCTTGCCTATTATCAACTCATCATGTAATTATTAATTTCTTTTAACATTATGGATCTATGATATTATCCATACTTAAAGCTAAAACAACTAAAGGACCAATAGCATTAAATGGGCCAACCCACTTTAGTCCCTAATGATTCTCTTGCCTTAAACAAAAAGATTTGTGTGAAGACAGAGTTTTGATCCACTTAAAATTAAGTGATAAGATCTTTAATTAGGCAAATAAAACACCTAGAGAAAACCTTATCTTAGAGAATCTTGATCAACAAAAATGGTAACTCTTAGCTAGCTTTACTCGTGCTAGCATTGTGAATATATCCAAATGAAGACTTGGGTTCTTCGGATATGATTTGAAGAAATGGAATTGGGTAGAATAATGAAAGATAATGGTTCGAGAGAGCATTATTGGGCAAGCAGGTGCATGAATGAGGAAGTTTGATTTGCAATTTTATCAAGAGCATTCATGAGCTAAAGTTAAAAATATTAGATCACACATGACGTATTTGCATAGTTAAAATATGTGGTTGAAAATGAAGGAGACGTGTCGAAGTTAAAACGAGCAATAAGTGACTACCTCTAGATGGCAAAGCTTGTGGATATAAAAGAGGGGGAAATGGACATGATTAAAACTTGTGATAAATATCAACAATCATGCGAAAAATATTCATGACTCATGTATAAACTAATCTAATTTTGCATCCCCAAAAGCATTTTGGGCAAGATCTTGACTATTATCCACGGCACATAAAGTCAGTCGTATACATATATTGTCACATCATTCCTAATTTTAATGTGAATTTCGAATTTAAGGATTCATGAATTGGTTAACAGAGGTGGATCAATTTTTTTTATTACTCTAATAGCTTTGAGTATAGTGAAATTTGAGCGACGAAGAGACGACAAAGCACTAGTGACAATTTGATCGAAGAAATGAAAGATACTAAAATTGATGATTTTTGCCCAGAGACTCAAAACAACCTTTCTTATAATTAGAATTGTATCCGGGGCTAAAAGCAAGTGCATCAATATTCATTCATTTGCCCAATTACAACCTACCCGAAATTGATGCTTCCTAAATTCCCGAGTTCAAAGGTTGCTCTGCGGGTCTCTAGATTAGATTAGCCAACACATTGATGAAGTAGGAAGAATCAACATTGAAGTTCTCAAATTTTCATTCCAAAGTTTGAAGATTATGATTCGGAAAATGAATTTTAAAGAGATTATTGTTTTGAAGACTTGCAAGGCGAAAGAATTTTCATTTGCTCATAAATTTTGCTAGAGTTGACTTTGTAGAAAACAATTCTCTATTGGCACAAAACTTTAGAGGATCAATCACTAGTAAGGCTCTGATTATTCCATGAAAAATAAATGATTTCAAAAATATTTTTCTAAAAATAATTACTTATATCACTTAAAAAAATAAATAAACGAAATATATTTTCATCGAATACGAAAATCTTTAAATATAAATTGTTGTCAATTACAAATTTTTTTATTGATTAATTATTTTAAATTATATGAGTGATCGCTAATAGAAAAATATATTAACAAAGCCTAAGCTAGAAAATCTGTGCGGTGAAAAGTGCGCGGATTACCGTCCAAAGTAGGATCATTCTCTAATCGAGGTAGATCGGTGCTTCTCTAGACGACTTGTCGGAGTGGAGCTTTCCCGGTGGAGAAGACTGATGTGGGGCTCGAGAATCATACCTATTTGCAATTTTGTTTTATTTAGTTATGCATACAATTTTTATTTTTTATTTAAGTATTTTGATTTTATTTCCTTTTAAACAATTATTTTGATTAGATATCGGTATTTTTTTTTTTTTTTGGGGGATTTTCATCTTTAAAAGTTTTTTTTTTTTTGTTTGGCGCTATTGGCTGGGACATTGGGGGACTTGCAACTCAAGAGTTAGACGTCGTCCTTCCAAATTCCACTAACAACATATGCAAATTACTTTGGATCAATGTCATTTACATAGGCCAAACATCTAGATTTAACCGATTTATATGTTATAGATTGTTGTATGGGTCTAGAATAATTAGATCTTCCTACTCATGCCCTTAGTACAAAAAATACATCTCTTGTCGGTAATCCTAAGAATAATAGGTTATTATACATTAATATTATTCTCTTACATTACACAACTTTTTACATTAAATAAAAAAATTTATATTAAGAGTTTTCTTTTGTTGTGTTTAGGGCGTGTTGCTAGGGCGAAATAAACCTCATTCTCACTGCATCTCTCAGAGAAAATGAAGAAGACAGAAAAGGACAAAACGACAAGACGTTACCCCCCAATTTGTAATTTTGAGTATTTTGACTCCACTAATCCTATTTTCTACTATATCACATGGTATCAAAGCAAGTACTTAGCGAGGTCTGCGAAGCTCAACACCAGCGGCTTTAGGGATAACCATCTTGCCGATTGCCAATGACAATTAAGATGTGTAGGCTCTTTTACAATGGTCTTAGAGTATCTCAACAGGCCATCGACCGTTCTGTCGGAAGGCTAAGGTGACCATTAGTTGATTGGAAACATTGAGAGTGAAGAGAAATTCGGATTAGGATAATGAAGCGGCACTCGACAATCATGCTTATTGTTCGAAATATTTAGGATGTTTCCTTTAATTTTCCACGGCCAACTCTTGCTCCGATTGTGTAGTGTAACCGATGTCCAGCGTGGAGGAATACAACTCACACGGTAATGAGCCGAATTGCAAGAAAGGTATTTCGGCGCGATTAAGATGAGCACGGAGTATGTAGATATTGTGGCGATTGTGATGGCTATTGTTATGATCTGAATTTTCCATGCAAATTCAAACTCGAATGCATACAAAATTTAAAGTCATGTAATTTTTTTTTTTAAAGTTATGATCGCTCAACGAATATAACATGTATTCTGCATGAGTCAAGTGCTAGTAATCTAATCCCATTCCAACATGTTAATAAATTTATCTTTTGTGAACACGTGCTATGACGTAAATTTACAAACGTATAAAAAAGTTCAAATATTCATTAAAAAATCGTTACAAGTAGTAACCAATCATGTCAGACTTCCCTCAAAATTTGCCCACTACTGCAATAAGGAGATTAACATACTCACAACAATGAATATTCATTTACACTTTCGAGACATATTATTTAAATTCTTTTAAGATAATGTAATCAACCATGATATTTTAATCATTTATACATATAGTCTTGCCTCCTATTAACTCATCATGTAATTATTAATTTATTTTAACAATATGGATCTATGGATGATATTATATCCATACTTAAAGCGAGAACAACTAAAGGATCAATAGTTTTGAATGGGTCAACCTACTTTAGCCCTTAGTGATTCGCTTACCTTAAATGAAAAGATTTGTGTGAAAATAAAGTTTTGATCCACTTAAAATTAAGTGATAAGATCTATTAGTAGGCAAATAAAACACATAATCTAACCATATTGAGGTGAGAGAAAACCTTATCTTAGAGAACCTTGATCAACAAGAATGGTAACTTTTAGCTAGCTTGTGCTAGCATTGTGAAAAATATCCAAATGAAGACTTTTATAGTTTGAGCTTTTTAGATACTATATGAAGAAATAAAATTGGGTAGAATAATTGAAGATAATGGTTGGAGAGAGAGCATGATTCGGC
This sequence comes from Eucalyptus sideroxylon, assembly GCA_014182405.2. NCBI lineage: Eukaryota > Viridiplantae > Streptophyta > Magnoliopsida > Myrtales > Myrtaceae > Eucalyptus > Eucalyptus sideroxylon. Next base: position 10,930,534 of record CM024552.2, on the reverse strand, counting down.
AAGTAGGTGCATGAATGAAGAGGCTTGATTTGTAAGCTTATCAAGAACATTAATGAGCTAAAGTTAAAAAGTGGCATCACGGATGATGTATTTATATAGTAAAAAGATGTGGCTGAAAATGAGGGAGGCGTGTCCAAATTAAAACGAGAGATAAGTGACTATCTTTAGTTGGCAAAGCTTGTGGGTATAAGAGAGGGGAGAATGAATATGATTGAAACATATGATAAATATCACCGATCATGCGACAAATAAAAGACCCATGTATAAACTAATCTAAGTTTGCGTCCCTACAAGCATTTTGGGTAAGATTTGACTATTATCCACGGCACATAGAGTTGTGTGTGTGTGTATATATATATGGTCACATCATTCCTAATCTTAATGTGTAATTTCAAATATAATAATCCATGTATTGGTTAGTTCAGGTAGATCGAACTCTTTATTACTCTAATAGCATGGAGCATAGTAAAATTAGAGTGACGAAGAGACAACAAAGCACAGATGACAATTTGGTCGAAGAAGTGGAGGATACTAAAATTGATGATTTTTGCCTAGAGACTCAAAACAACCTTTCTTGTGATCAGATGTGCATCTAGGGCCAAAGGTGAGCATATCAATATTCATTCAATTGCCCAATTACAGCCAATCAAAAGTTGATGCTTTCCAAAGTCCCAACTTTGAAGTTGTTTGTGGGTTTCTAGATCAAATCAGCCAAACACATGGATGAAATAGGAAGAATTGACATCGAAGTTTTTCAAATTTTTGTTCCAAAGTTGGAAGATTATGAATTAGAAGATGAAATTTTAAGAGACTATTGTTTTGAAGACTTGCATTGAGCGGAAAGAACTTCGAGTTGGCAGGAAAATTTGCCAAAGTCAACATTGCAGAAAACAATTCTCTATTAGCATAGAACTTCAAAGGATCAATCACCAGTAAGGCTTCATTTATTTCACCAAAAATAAATAAAAAAATTCATTTTAAAAATGATTGCTTAAAAATGAATAAACAAAATATTTTCATTGCATACGAAAATGCATAAATATAAATTGTTATCAATAAAGAAAATATTTTTTTGTTGACTAATTATTTTTAACAATATGATTGATCATTTTAGAAAAATATATTAACAAAGCCTAAGCTAGAAATTCTATGTGGTAAAAAGTGCGCGGATCACCGTGCAAAGTAGGATCATTCTTAGAGACTAAAAATTTGGAAGGTGAGTATTCTATAATTGAGGTGGATCAGTGCTTTCTAAATGACTTGTCGGACCGGAGGTTTCCCAGCGGAGGAAAATGATGCATTGGAGAACCATCCTATTTGCAATTTTGTTTTATTTAGTTATGCATACAATATTTTTTATTTAAATATCTTGATGTTATTTCCTTTTAAACAATTATTTTGATTAGATATTAGAAGATATTTTATGGGATTTTTATTTAGAATATTTTTTTTTCCCCAGAATTGGTATAATTGATTGAGACGTGAGGAGAGTTTCAGCTCAAAGAGTTGGGACATCGCCGGTTTATAGAGTTATAGATCGTTGCCCGGGCCTAGAATAGTTAGGCTTTCATGCTCAAGCTCTCAGATATAAAGACACATCTTTTGTCGGGTTTTCATGAGAATTTTAGGTTATTATATATTAGTGTTATTCTCTTACATAAGACAACTTTTTACATGGAGTAAAAAAAAAGAAAAAAATTACGAGTTTTCTTTTGTTGTGCTCGGGAGTGTTGTGAGTACGTACTCAGCCCTGTTCTCACTGCATCTCTCGAATGCAAACAAAAAAAATGAGAAGGGATAAGATAATTTTGAAATTTCATCTTCCTCCCTCTTACAAAAATTTTACATTCTCTACCATCTTCTCCAATTTCCGTCTTCCAAAAAAAAAAACCTAATATTAGTAATTTCCTTTTTTAGCATACTAGTTATTACACAAGCTACGCGCGAATTTGAACCACAAAAGAAATCAAATAACATAACTACAATCTAAAAAGTAAGTACCAACTCAAATGGAATTGGAAGTACATATCCACTAAAAAAACAAGCTAAAATGAAAATGGGGATAATTATCTATAAATATTACTATTTTAGACTTAGTTTATGGAGGAATCATTAAAGTGATATATCTTAATAAAGGAAAGTAAAAAAAAAAAAAAGTTTCATTCCAAAATCAATTCGCATCCCGTTTGAGAAGAGATGCAAAGCACCTAAACTAAAGAGGCGAATATTCCCTTAATTATGGGAAAATTACCAAAACGGTTTTCAAACCTATTGAAATTTTTTCAATTCAATTTTAAACCTTTTTTTTTTTTTTTTTGGTAATTCAATCATAAATATTTTGTATTTGTGTTAATTTAGTCCATCTGACCAATTTTTGCTGGTCATTGCCTACCATCTAGTCGTCATTGACGTATTATTTTTCTTTCTTTCTTTCTTTCTTTCTTTTTTTTTTTTTGCTTTCTCTCTCCTTTTTCTTTTTCTTTTTGTCCTTCTTCCTCTAGCTTGTCTTCAAATCGGCTAGAGGTCAAAGCTAGGAAGGTCGACCTCACTAGCCATTAGGGAGGCCACCCCTAGCACTTCCTCATTGTCATTGGGCGAGCTCAACCTTGCTTAGTGCTACGACGGCAAGAGTGCGAGGGTGAGGCTTGGCCTCGCTAGTGACGAGGAGGGTGAGTCTCCCCATGGCTATGAGGTCAACCTTGCCGACCTTAGCCTTTAGAAAGAAGAAAAAGAAAAAGAAAAAGAAAAAGAAATATAAAGGGAAAAAATAAAAATTGACATTTTAGCATCAACAAACCAAAATCAGAAAATTGCAAAAAATTTATGATTGAATTGACCAAAAAAGAAAAATGTTATTGCTGAATTGGAAAAATTGCAATAGATTTAAATTGATTTGGTAATTTCCGCCTTAACCACACTCTAAGTTGTCACCCTCTCTCTCTCTCTAGCCACAATGCCACTAGATTCGCTATCTTCAACCCATGCCTCCACCTCCATGGACATCGACTATGATGCCCCCACCCTACTGCTACAAATGAGACATGTCATCACAAGTTAATTGCCCCACTCCCTCCTTCACCTCTCTTGTTTTCAATGCATCTCTGTCTCTCCTCTACACTTCGTTCGACATGACACAAGTTTGCCAAGCTTGGCCAAGATCTCAACAATCATGGAAGAGCCACCAAGCTCGATGACAGGCACAATAGGAGTAGGGGAAGACAGCACGACGAGGGGTGGCTTAATTGGATGGTAGTAGAGGTGATGATGCAGGTAGTGTCGATGGGGTAGATGAGGAGAAGACTAAGCAATGGGTAGGCATGTTAGGATTTTGGATACATGACAATTGATTTGGATTACTAAAAGGGATAAAATTGAAAATGAAAAAGCTTTGCATGTTTTGAGCATCAAAGATGCAAATTGATGCCTATTCCAAAAGCAAATATTGTTATTGAAGTTTTTGCATTGTGGTAAATTTGAGGGAAAATTCCAAATAAGGGTATGAAATGACCAACTTAGTCTCAATTATAGGTTCAAAGTTGCATGTGAGAGACAATTTTTAAGCCATGGTTTAGGGTATTTTTGTCTAGGAGCTTTTCTTTTTCTTTTTTTTATTTATTCTTTTCTTGGTTCATCTTCTTCTTCGTTCTTCCTTTTGCACCATCTCTCTTTTCACTTGCAGCCATGTGTCACAAGCCAATTGTTTGGGATTGTGACCATGTGGCAACTTAGGCTCTTTTGGATGGCTTGAATCGTTGGAGCACCTAAACCAAGCCTTATTCGGAATCGGTCGCTCACTTGTTCAATCACTTGGATCGTAAAGGGAGAAAGTTTCTAGAGAAAGAAACTCCGGAAGAGAGAAATAAGCTTTGATTAGTGAATGGTTGGATAAATATAAATTAGGGGGATGGCACCCCTTATTATACTTGAAGTCCTCAAATTACAACTATTGATTGAGATTTCATCTGGTGGATGAGATCGTACCGCCCAACCTACCAACCATCAACATTAATGGCAAGAGAGTTCTAGACCTCAGCGCAATTACTATATCACCCACCCTTAGAACATTCCGGAAGCTCTTTGTGAGAAACCCTAGCAATATCGAAACAAGAGGGCTCGTGCTCATGCCAAGAAGACCACTCTCGAGCTGAGAGCAATGAGGGCATCACTTGAATGAGTGGGGAGAATGTCACGGTCAAGAGGTTCCTATGGCTAAAGGCCTATGCATTTTTTAGGAAGACCTCCCGATGTCGCTAGGGTTTCCCACAAGAGAGCTTCCGGAATGTTCCAAGGGCGGACGATATGGTAATTGCACCAAGGTCTAGAACTCTCTTGCCATTAATGTAGGTGGTTGGTGGGTTGGGTGGTACGAACTCGTCCGCCGGATGAAATCTTGATCAACAATTGTAATCTAAGGGCTTCAAGCATAAGAATGTATCCATCCATCCAACCATTCAGTAATCAAATGATCATTTCTCTCTTCCGGAGTTTCTCTCTCTAGAAACTTTCTCCCTCTACGATTTGACTAAGCGATTGATCAATCCAAACAATCCGACTAAGTGACCAATCAATCCGAACAAGGCTTGGCTTAGGCGCCCCAACGATTCAAGTGATCTAAAAGAGTTTAAGTAACCGCACGGTCATGATCCCGAATGATCGGCCATGACACATGGCTACCATATCTTTGACCTCTTAGCCATGGCCATACCACACTTCCTTACCTGGAATACTTAAAGAAGTTAAAGGCATTCAAAATATAGTCATGTGAATTCTTGAAGAGCACACCCAATCTATCGCGCTTGAAGAGCTATAGCTTAGTGACTTATCCTTAATTGGTGGAGCCTAAGGACCATAAACAAGAGCTTAGACTCTTCAATAATCTAGGCTACCATTCTCCCCAATTACATCTACATGCACCTGACTGCCTATATTTCTCTTGCATTAAACAACATCAAGCATAAGCCAAAACTAGACTAGTGCTTCTCAACTATTTGTGTAGCTTTGGCTTCTCTTCCATCTTAAAACCTAACCAAAATTCTACCAAAACCCCCAAGCCCCCCTCCATGAATCACCTTTGGAATATGTTACATTTTGAATTCTATCAATGACACATCAAAACCCTTTCCATTGAAACCCTAATCTCCAAAAATACCATTTTTTTTCTCCCAGTTCCACCACATCCTCATTGATTTCAATGATGCTTTCTCCTTGGATTGATGCTCGTTGATACTGGATTCCTATGGTTAGTAGTTTTCAATCATCGAGGTCTTCTTTCCCCACACACCATCACCCTCCCTTCTTCTCGACCTTGCAACCATTATCTTCCCTTTACAATGCTGCCACTGACAGTAGATAGAATGTTGGATTCATTTTTTGGCCTTAGACTTAAATTCTTTGTTTTTGGTGACTTGACTCTTTGAGGTGAGCTTTGGTATTGTTCCCATGTTCTTTGCTCCTATTTTTAAAAACTAATAATAATAACAAGCATGGAGGGTGAAACTTATGATACCTAGCTTACGAAGACTCCTATTAAGTAGTGGAGGGTTCATCCAAGTGGGCTTTGGTTTACTTATGCAGTAAATGAGTTGGAATCATTAGGGTTTGGCCACACCTCTAATAATTCAAGTCTTGAGGGTCCTTGTGAACCAAAAAGGCCTAGTATTGTGTTTTTAATGGAAACAAAGAACCAAGAACAAGTGGTACAATGGTTAAAGAAGCGACTAAAATATCGGAGTAGCTTTGTGATAAATCTAGTGGCTATAGCGGGAGGCTTGGCTATTTTATGAGATGAAATAGTAATTTTATCTATTGAGTCATATTCAAAATCTTTCATTAATGTCTAGTGTGAAATACAATAGAGCATGCAGCAAATGAGAATCACCTTTCTACATGCTCTTAAGGAGGTCAAAGAAAGCATTATTGTAGAACAAAATATATAGGAAAAGCTTAATAGGTCATTTGCGCTAGATTTTATGAGAAACTTCAATGAAATTATTTATTATTAGGAGAAAGTGGGTAGGAAGATGACAGAAGTTTATAGGCTCACAACCTTTAGAGACTTCTTGAATGCTTATTCCCTAATGGATATGAAAGGTAACGGTTGTACTTTTATTTGGGCAAATTAAAAGAGGAGGAGATGCATATGTTAAGGAAAGACTAGATAGAGTCCTTGTACAATGGAATGGAAGGTAGCCTTCCAGATGTCAAAGTTTTGCAGTGTCAGCCATAGGATTTGACCATGCCCCCATTACTTTATCATTACTCCTTAGGATTGTGTGTCGAAAAAAGGAATTCAAATATAAAGCATTTGGTCTGAGAATGAAGAGTGTGCTCATATGGTGAATAGAACTTGGAACTCCCTTGAATCTTGGTGGATGAACATATTGAAAAAATTGTAATAAATGTTAAGGAGGTTGGCTAAATGGAGTAAGAATAGATTCTCTAAAGCACATAGGATAATATATGAGCTAAAAGACGGACTCCAAATCTTAATGAATAATCCTAAAATGCGAAGTGATAAGGAAAAAATCTAGAATTTCAACAATTAAATTGAATTTATGTGGAGACAGAGTAGATGTATTGAAGAATGCGATCTAGAATTAAATGGCTAAAATGGGGTCATAGAAACACAAAGTTTTTCCATGCAACAACTATACAAAGCAAAAACTAAAATAGGATTTTCATGCTAAATAATTTAGAAGGGGAATAGGTGATAGTTGAGGAATGGTTAAAAGTGATGACAAAGGATTATTTCTCCAATTTTACTAGATGGGGGACCAAGGAATTTTCAACTTGTATTCAATCAATTACCATGTCTAGTCAATGAAAACATGAATTATAAATTGATAGAACCTATTACCATGGAGGAAGTCTCAGTTGCTGCCTTTCAAGCCCCTAGTTTAAATGGATTGAAATGGATTATTTTGTTATAAACACTATTAAGACATATAGTTGAACATATACACGGAGGTACAATAGGTTTTTCAAACTAGATATTTAAACCTTGATATGAATAAAACAATTATATTAACCTTATCCCAAAGATCCCCAATCTAAAAAAGCATGAGTAGTTCCATCCTATTAGTTTGTTGAATTTCATTTATAAGATTATCTCCAAAATAATGATAAATCAATTAAAACCATGGCTAACCAATCTAGTTGTGATAGAATGGAGTGCATTTGCTAATGGAAGAAAAATTCAAGATAATATCCTAATTGTGCAAGAGGTCCTTCATCAATTGAGGATCATATAGATAAAAAGAAAATTCCAAGTTACTTGTGAGTTAGATATGCAAAAGCTTATGACTAAATAGAGTAGAATTTTCTCTAAGGAATGTATGACCAAGATGGGTTTCCATGAAAAATGTGTAACAATAGTGTCCTTCAATGTGAAATTTAATGGTGAACCCTTGTCATATTTTAAGCCAACAAAAGGTATTCGTCAAGATGACATGCTATCTTCCTACTTTTATTTATTTATTTATTTTAGTAGCTGATGTGCTCTCACTTTGATTAACCTAGCAATCTTAGTAGGTACTATTTGAGGAATTAATTTGAATGACAATTGTCCACATTATCACATCTTTTATTTGCCAAATTTTCAATTTTTTTCTTGGATGAGAATATTATCGAATGTCAAAATGTGGCTGTGGTGCTACATCAATATTGTTTCACATCTGGCCAAGATATAAATTTAAATAGATCAGTGATATATTTCCGTAAAGGTTTCCCACAAAGTTTGAGAAGGAACATGTCCTCAAAATTGAGAGTGATTGATATATCAAAAACTAGAAATACCTTGGAATCCCATGGGATTGGGGAGCATTGAAGAAAGAGATATTTACTTGGCTTCTTGTGAAAGTCAACATGAAATTAAAAAGTTGGAAATAAAGCCTAATGTCAAAAGCAAGGAAGGAGGAATTCATAAGGAGGTGGTATAGGCATTTCCTTAGTACACTATGTCAATTTTTAAAATCTTAGTGTCAATAAAGCCATTAAGAAGAAAGTAGCCATATTATGGTAGAGAAATAACAACAAGTCAGCTTGTTTACATTTGAGAAAATAGTAAATTTTAAAGTTTAGAAAAGACAAAAGGGGACTTAGGTTCATAGATTTAATGGCAGTCAACAAAGCTATGCTAAGGAAATAAGCCTGGAGGATATGATAGCATCCTAAGTTGCATTAGAGCCAAGTTATGAAGGGATTTTACTTCTCTTGATGTAATTTTTGGCAAGCTAAGAAAGGGTCTCATCCTTCATGGGGTTGATAAAGTCTTGTCATTGAAAGAGATGTGATCACTCCTCATATTAATGGCAAGAAAATCATTATCATAGAGGTCAAGTTGTTGAAAAGTATAGCCCTAGATGGCCCAGAGATGAGAGAATAACCACTGAAATGGGTTGCTTTGATCAAGAAAGAGGAGGCAAAGTGGAATGAACCCCTTTTGAACACTTTGTTCGATGACTAGAAAGTAAAAGAAATACTTGCCATTCATATAGGCCTATGTATTATAGAAGATAGACTTGTGTGGGTAAACAACAAGTCAAGAATCTACACCATTTAAAGTGGACACTTCGACAACAAGAACCGATCTAAAAAAGAAAAAGAAAACAATAGAGAATTAATAGCCACAACCCACATAGAAGTAGTATTACCTCCTATAAGCCAAACCTAGAACTATGGACCTATTTTTGTAATCCAAAACTATCCCTAAAATCAAGTTTTTCTTGTGGAGTGCCTATCAAATACTCTACCTACAATGGATAATGTCTATAAGAGGAAGGTAGTACTTGAACCCATCCGGGCATTATGCAAGCGAGAAGTTGAAACAATTGAGCATGTTTTGTTACTATGTCTATGGACAACCTTGGTTTGGAGAGAAGTGACCATGAATATCAGTATCAATAGAATGTGGTTAACTCAAATTGATGAATGATTAGTTAGAATGAAAGAGGATCCTAGAACTTTATTGGTGTTCAAACTCATTTCAGCAATCTTATGGTTCATATGGAGATCTCACAATCATTTCATCTTCAAAAGGCAAACCCTAGATCTGAAGCACCTCGCTAACATAGCCATGGCCATGGAATGAGAATATTGTGGCATGGGCAAGGACAATGAAGAAGAAAGAGGTGTGATTCGAAGACTTACTTCATAATTGGAAACATATTGAACCGAGGACACTAAAGATCAACATCAATGCCTCATTTATAGTCCATTCGTTGAGAAGTGCTACAACGTGTGTTTACTAAAACTCATTTGGAAAATTGGTAAATAAAATTTGCAAAATTGGTAGATGTAAGCTCGGCGGAACAAGTGGAAGCAACAACACAAGTCAAAGCCTTAGATTTTCTCTCCCGATTTGAATTAAAACTAAACATGGAGTCTAACTGCAAAGTTATTATGGAAGGTGCTTTCGATAATGTTCAATTACAATGGGAAGTACAACCACTTGTTCAACCAGCCTAGATAATATTGAAAAGCTTTTTGGGTCTTACTCTAGCCCACTGCAGAAGGGACACCACTAAATCGCCAATTGGATGGTTAAAGCTCATTGGACAAATTGCCTCCTAGTCAAGTACCAAAAAAAAAAAAAAAAAAAACTTGGAAACTTTAGACTTGTATTCACTAAATAATTTTAAATGAATGAAAGCAAGTTGTTCTAGAAAAAAAAAAAAATCAAGCACTCCATACCATGATTTCATGGAAACTTAGACACCTGTTCCACCACCTATAATTTTTTGAAGACTTACCTCATAATTGGAAATGTCCTAAACCAACGACACTAAAGATCAACATTGATGCCTCATTTGTAGTTGATTCGTTGAGAAGTGCCATAGTGTGTGTTCACTGAAACTCATTCGGAAAATTAGTAAATGGATTCCCAATATTGGTGGATGTAAGCTTAGCGAGATAGGCGGAAGTAATGGTGCTAGTTGAAGTCTTAGATTTTCTCACTCCCTCATCTGAACTAAAACTGAACATGGAGTCTAATAGCAAAGTTCTTGTGGAAGGAGCTTTCGGTAATGTTCAATCACAATGGGAAGTGCAAACACTTGTTCAACCAACCTAGATAATGGACCTGTTTGGTTCAGCATTTAGAATGATCATTTGGGCTTTAAAGGGGTTTGGCCAAATACTATGGTGTTTTCGGTTTTTTTTAGGACTTTGGGGAGATGCAATTGCATCTCCAAGGGGCTTCAAAGGGGTTTAGGGGAATGGAGGGGTGGAGGTGCATTCTCAAAGTAGCATTTTCGGGATGCAACTTCTTTGTTTAATGAAAATTTGTTAGTTGCCCATTTTGTCCTCATTTATTAACCAAATTTCGCTTTTGCCCTTTTCGAATAAGAAAACCCTGAGCCTCCTCTTCCTTACCATTGCCTCACACAGCCTCACGCCTCCTCTGCATCCTCACGCCTCTCTCTCCGTCATCCCTCACCTTCTCCTTCACAAGTTGCTCTCCTGTGTCCATTCAAGATCCTCACACTTTATGTAGCCTCACGCCTCTCTCCGTCATCCCTCCGTCTCCTTCGTGAGCTGCTCTCCGGTGTCCATCAGAGATCCTCGAAGATTGCCTCCCGCCATTCTGCTCTTGTGCTCGCATCGCACTCGTAGCAGGACAATTGGGTAAGCTCGTAAGCTTCGATTCCATAGCTCGTTCGTCCGATTTCACGGTCGCCACTGAAGATTCTGCACGAGATTACTCGTGAGGGCCACAGGCAGTACTCTTTTTACGGTCTCACGACTCTCTCTACCTCATGATTGGTTTGCGTCCGACCCTCACCTTCACTCGGCTCTCCAAGTAAGATTTCCTTGATTCTGTTCAGATGTATGGAAGTCCCTCACCTTTATCTTACCTTGACTAACTCCCCCTTTCATGCTTGAAGCAGTGTTCCCTCACAGTTGGCAAGGGTTTGAGTTCTCTGTCTCGCGTCACTCCTTCACGCTCGCTGCCCTCGAGCTCTCCTGTCGTGCTCACACTCACACTCGCTTCTGTCCAAGTTGGATTTTCTCTATTCATGTTGTAATTTTTGTGGAAATTTGTGTGGGTAATTGAATATCTTATCTAATTTGGCAAGAGATCGTAGCATGTTATTAGGTCGAGGCGAAAAGTGGATTCTAAGGTAGCTTTCGCTGTAATGTTTTCTCGTCGGATGGTTTAGTCTTAGTTAAGTTTCAATAAGGGATTTAACCAGCAGGGTATGTAGGCCAGTAGCTCTTGTTATATTGGCGATTATGTAACATAAGAAGATGGTTATAATAGAAGTAGATGCTATTAATGTGTGTGGGTTTAGGTGTCACTAGAGTTTTATAGGTTTGTGAATTCTTATGTGTGTTATTTTGGATCATTTCTCAGTTTGCTTTCTTATTACGAAGAAAGCTATTTAGTGAAGTTAAAGGATTAGATTTTTGCTCTCAATTAGATGATACTGCAGATACCCCTAGTGCTTGGAACATAAGAAATTGTTGTTTTCTGTGATCAATGGCATCTGTGAATCAACAAGCCTCATCAACCACAAAGTTCTGCATCACCAGAAATGAAACTAGACTTTTCAAGGCCAGTTGACTGACCTTCAACTCCAAACTTGCTTTGTTCCTAGATCTGCTCATTTGAAAAATCCATTTTTTTTTCAAGCGTTTTACATTTCTTTCTTTTTTTTACCCAATATTTCACATAAGGTGGTCTAGCAAAAGACAAAAACAAATATTTGAAAGGACTGGAAGATCAATTTATTCCATTTTTTCCATTTAGTGAAGTGAAAGTTGCTCTCAATTAGATAACATTGCAGATACCCCTAGTGCTTAGAACATAAGAAATTGTTGTTTTATGTGATCAATGTCATCTATGAATCAACAAGCCTCATCAATCACGAAATTCTGCATCGCGAAATGAAATTGGACTTTTCGGGCCAGTTGACTGACCTTCAACTCTAAACTTGCTTTGTTCCAAGATTTGCTCATTTGATTTTTTTCAAGCATTTTACATTTCTTTCTTTCTTTTACCCAATATTTCACATAAGGTGGTTTAGCAAAAGACAAAAACAAACATTTGAAAGGACTAGAAGATCAATTTATTCCTTTTTTTTTTTTTTTTTTTAATTTGAGTTTAAAAGGAAAACTAAAGATATCAAATTATGGAAAAAAAAACATTCCTTATATTTAGAAAAAGACCCAAGAAAATTATATAAATGTTTCTTCAAGCAAGAAAATAACCCTTGCGGTAGCTATCTGTACTGCTTTTTAGTCCACTAGCAAAAATTTTCATTTATTTTTCAAACTAAGTACTCTTATTTGGAGGGGGTGAAACTATAAGTCCTTGGGAATTTAGTATTTAGGGGAAGATAGAGTGGATATAATATAATACACCAGTTGAACTTGGTTGATTTTGTTAATGGTCTTGTCATAATAACTTCAAGACTGCAATTGTCCTTACATTCCAGAACACATGTAGTCTCTCCTCCTCCTTCTTTCCACATGATGTTTTTAGACTATTATTATTATTATTATTATTATTATTATTATTATTATTATTATTATTATTATTATTATTATTATTATTATTATTATTATTATTATTATTATTATTATTATTATTATTATTATTATTATTATTATTATTATTATTATTATTATTATTATTATTATTATTATTATTATTATTATTATTATTATTATTATTATTATTATTATTATTATTATTATTATTATTATTATTATTATTATTATTATTATTATTATTATTATTATTATTATTATTATTATTATTATTATTATTATTATTATTATTATTATTATTATTATTATTATTATTATTATTATTATTATTATTATTATTATTATTATTATTATTATTATTATTATTATTATTATTATTATTATTATTATTATTATTATTATTATTATTATTATTATTATTATTATTATTATTATTATTATTATTATTATTATTATTATTATTATTATTATTATTATTATTATTATTATTATTATTATTATTATTATTATTATTATTATTATTATTATTATTATTATTTGACAAAAATGGATCCTTCGTAAGGTTCATTGTTGAGTGGAAAATTATCTCCGAGCTCTTTGCATTTGGCAACACTTTACAGAGGCACTTTGGAGGTCATAGAGGCCTTTGAGGAAACGCAATAGTTCTTGGCAAAGAAGTTTGGAGGGTCATTTGGAAAATGCAATTACATTTCCGCAAGGTGTAGCCTAAGGAGAAGCGTTGAGCTCTCCCAACATGCTCAGCTCTGAATTAATGAAATTTTTTTAATGTCTAATCTCATCTACTTGGTGGTAAAGACTGATCATATGGTTCTGGTTTGTGTTCTAGCTAACTTGCAGGGAAAAGCAAAGCTTTATGTTTCTCAAACTTTTTACTTTGGTAAAAATATTGCTTGATGTTGGGAGTAAACTCCTGTTGCATCATGGAGCATTCTGGATTTATTCTCTCATTGATCTATGCCCATAAACTTTAGAACTTTGGTATAATAGGCAGAAAATGTATTTTTTGGGACATACGGATTCATTCACCAATTCTTTTACCTACTGCTTTATTTACTTAAGCTTTTTATTTTATGCATTTGTGCTAGCTGCTTTAGGAACATTTCATCGTTAGGAATTTGAGCACCTTGATTTGGCTGCTTTTTATTTACTAATTCACCTTGATTTGGCTTTAATTCAATTGTTGAATTTTTTTTCTTTATTATATGTCTCTCAAATCTGTTCATGCTCATATTGTTGGAAGATGGCAAGTTCAACAAAAGAAAAGGCATATTGGACCGCCGAAGATGTGGAAACAGATTGTAAGTTATGTGTTGAACAAATCGATAAGGGTAATCATTTTGCAACCAACAAGAGAGATGGATGGACTGCCATAATTAGTAAGTTCGAGGAGTTGAGGGGCAAAAAGTACGATAAAATTCAAATAAAGAGTAAGTGGGATAATCTTAAGGAAGAATGGAAAAGATGGAGGACATTGGTTTATAATGAAATGGGATTAGGATGAGATCCGAGGAAGAAAACCATTGATGCGAGTGACAAATGGTGGGAGAGTAAAATCCAGGAGTTTATCACTTATTCTTTTACTTTTCAATTAAGTTATCATTTTCAATTATATGCAACTTACTCAAATGCTTTTTATAACAGGCTAATCCTAAGGTTAAGGCTTTTAGGACAAAATGCATACCTCCTAATCTTGAAGTATTGCTAGATAGAATGTTCAGGGATACATTTGCTACTGGAGGAATCATAGGATCTACTTATGATAATTTGGAATGTCATGTGGGTGAAAATATTGATGAATCAATTCAAACTCGGGCTCATAAAAGAGTAGCACAGACTTCAACAAGGTAAACTCGAGGAAAGAAAGACAAGACGTTGAGCCCAGCACAATTGCTTGGAAGCCAAATTAATAGGTTTTGTTCTGTTGTTAAAAGTAAGAGTGCTGACGTTGTTGCCTCTCGAGCACATGATGGATTTGGTCCTTACAAGAACCTCATATCTATGTTGGATGCCATACTGGAGATTATGCAAGATGAAAAGCTGTATTTTTTTGCAATCAAACATTTTAAGCAAAAGATAGACAATAGATAGGTCTTCATGAGCTTGAATTCCGATGCCTTGAGGGTGAAGTATCTCAAGCTTGAGATGGAAGAACTTAATCATGACTATGATGTCGTCATAGCTTCTTATTTGAATTTTTAAATATGTTATTTTATTTTTATATCCGAACTCTATTTAAATTATGTATGGACCTAATTTATATTAATATTTTTAATGTAAGAATTGTTTCTAATTGAGGTTCTCTTTATGTGGTTGATTTTTATATATATATGTTGATTGATACTATTGTTTTTCTTAATGAATTGTCTAGATTATTCATTGTTTTTTCTTATTCTAACTCTATATTTTGTTACGTTAGACAATTATGGATGATTCTCAACAAAAACAAAATCGTGAACAAGAGGAAGATGAATTCCTGGATTTGCTTTCAATTGATAATGCTTCAATTACTTATCAAGCAACGCACCTTTGCAAACAACCTTCTATGATCTCATCATATACAGGTCATGCATGGATGAGAGAGTCGATGGCCGAAGGTACTAATCCAATAAGATGTTATAATATGTTTAGAATGCATAGGGATGTATTTAATAATTTAACACGTGACTTAGTAACACGTTATGACCTTAAAGGATCTAGGAATATTAATGTTGTAGAAATGGTTGGAATGTTTATTTATATGTTGGGACATGATATAGGTAATAGGGTAGCACAAGAGCGCTTCCAACTGGGGAAACCATAAGTAGGCACTTTAGTTTAGTTTTAAATAAAGTATGCAATATGGGAAAAGATTTGATCCAACCAAGTGATTGACAATTTCGAGAAGTTCCAGAGAAGATTAGAAAAGATCGACAATTTTATCCATATTTTAAGGTAAGTTATGATTGTACAATAAAAAAGAAAAATTAACTTTAAATCATGTAATATTTGTATTATTTGTTTTAGGATTGCATTGGAGCTATGGATGGTATACATATCCTAGTAATGATACCGGTGTATGATCAAATTTGCTTTATTGGTCGAAAATGAAAGACTACTCAAAATGTGTTGGTTATATGTAATTTTAATATGGAATTCATTTATGTTAGTGCCGGTTGGGAGGGACAAGCTCATGATACTTGTGTCTTCTATGATGCCATTGGAAGATGTGATGCACAATTTCCCAATCCACCTCCAGGTTGGTTAACTAATGGTTTATGTAGATCCATATATATATATATATATATATATTAATTAAATTTATATTATATTTGTGTAGGTAAATATTATTTAGTAGATGCCGGATATCCAAATCTCACGAGTTATTTGGAGTCATATAGAGAAGTTAGATATCATTTGCTAGAATTTCGACAAGGTCCTATCGAGAAGTATTTAACCGTGCACATTCCTCACTTTGCTCAGAAATTGAACGAGCCTTTGGTGTATTAAAAATGAAGTGGAAGATTTTAACTACTATGCCAAATTATCCTTATAAAAAGCAAGTGCAAATTGTCATAGCTACAATGGTTTTGCACAATTTTATAAGAAAAAATGCCGTAACTGATACAGATTTTGAAATAGCAGATTTGAATCCCGAGTATGGATATTCAGTCAACCATGATGTTGTAAATGAGGGGACAAGTGCTTCAAATGATAATGCATTCCCTGACATAGCACGTTTACGTGATGAAATAGTTATGAATTTGATAAATAGTTAAGAATGTTTATAATATGTAACAATAACTTATTTCTTTCTTTGGGACATATGTTGTAATGTTTATTGTAATGAAATTACTCTATTTTTAATTGAGTTTGATGTGATTTATTATTTTAAATTTTATTAATGTCTCTGATACATTATTCTAATAAATTAAGGCCATTGATTTTTGTTTTTGATTTTAAACAAATTAAAGTTGCAAAATTTTAAAATTGGCACATGAAAGGACTTTTCAAATGTATGTGTTTACCAAACAGCATTTCCCCAAGTTACATCTCAAGACATATTTTCAATTTTAGTTTACCAAACAGTATTTGCATTTCATCAAACCCCTTTAGACTAAAAACCTTTGCATTTCTCCAAGGATATTCCCCCAAAGCCGAACCAAATGGAGCCAATATTAAAAAGCATTTTGGGCCTTACTCTAGCCCACTGCAAAAGGGACACTACAAAGTCGCGAATTGTATGGCTAGAGCTCATTGGACAAATTGCCTACTAATTGGGCTAATTGGGTCAAGTACCAAGGCCCCCAACCCCAAAACAAAAAAAGACCCTACTCGGAAACTTTAAACTTATATTCACTAAATAATTTGAAGTGAATGAAAAGCAAGTTGTTCTGAAAGAAAAAAAAAAAGAACATCAAGCACTCCATGCCATGATTTCATGAAAACTTAGACACCTGTTCCATCGCCCGTAATTTTTGCCCTTTTCATTTTATTCATAAAGATTATCCTTTTTGCTTCTTTAATTTTTCTCTTTTTCATATTAAACTCTCAAAAAACACAACAATAAAAAAGATACTAACAAGTCAGTTTCTTGGATTGGACTCCCACAAAATTGCATAAGCTAAATCCCAAAGTCATACTCTGCATTTTACTGGAGTAGGTGTTATATAATAGAAATCCAAGATAATTCCCCAAGCTCGTAGAATTAGGGTGCATTTGGGAAGGCTTTTGGGGAAAGCCTTTAGGAAAATACAAAGACCTTTGAGTTAAATGTATTTTTCAAAATGCAAAGTGTGTTTGGTAAATTATATTTTAAAAGCCCATTTGAAATACCTTTGAGCAAATTGGTGTTTGGGAGAATTAATATTTGCAAAGGGTTTTGGTGATAAAAAAAATTATCAAAAGAAAAATAAAAAAATTAACCGGCGAGGCGGGCGGTCGCCGATGAGGAAGGTGGTCGCCGACGGCCTCAGGCAACCCTCAGAGAGGACCGGCGAGGGCCACCCAGGGTTGGGTGTCCTTCGGTGAGGGTCGCCGGACCCCAAGCGACCCCCGGTGGCCCTTCACGGAGGTCGCCTAACCCGGATCCGGGTCGCGCTTGAGGTCGCGCAACCTCCGACGACCGGATCTGGTCGGCTGCGGGTCGCGCGACCTCGCCGCCCCATCTAGGGCGGCGACATTGCGTGACGTCGCCTTGACCTCCGGCGACCTAGATTCAAAGCGTTGAGGTCGTGGGAGGACCTCGCCGCCCGGATTTGGGTCGCGGCGGGGTCGCGCGACACCGCCGCGACCCGGATCCGGGGGCGCGAGGTCGCGCGACCCAAATCGGGAAGAAGAAGAAGCTCGGCGACGACCGCTTGCGGAAGAAGAAGAAGAAGAAGAAGAAGAAGACCGCCTGCCACCCCAGATCTGGGTCGCGGCAACCTAGACCTTGGTAGCGCCACCCCCGGCGTCGGTCGTGCCACCCCTCGACAGTCGTCGGCGTCCCTCTAGCAATCGCCGGCCCCTCGCACTCGGACAGAATCAAAGCTCCTCGGAGAAGATGAACAGTGTAGCATACAAAGGCAAGAACCGGAAAAACAAAAAACTCGTGAGGACAATTTTGGAAAAAAAAAAAAAAAAATGAATAGTGCCCGCGTGGGCATGCCGAAAAAAGCCGAAAGCCCAAGGCGAGTCGGGACCTGCCTTGGGCTTTCGGCTTCACAAGGCTAACATTTGGAGAAAACGGGTTCAAAGTTTTTTGCCAAACAGTGATTCTTGCCCAAGTATCTTTAGGCCTCCAAAAGGCTTTGGGAAGTGGTTCCCAAACGGACCCTTAGTAATGCCCAGATTGGAGTTGCAATTTGTCGAAAGGGAGGCCGTTTGAGATTTTTCCACTAAATTTTTTGACTCATTGCACATGGCTGAGGGCTCGCAGATATGACGGCCATAGCCATGAGTATGAAGAGAGAAAAAAGCCATTGGCACCATCGGGCCAACGTAGGATGCAATGGTATTCGTTTGTAATGCAGGTATAAAGGCTTAATAGCGATTTCGTCAAGCAAGACAGGGGGAAGCAGATTGGCCCGGGTGTGCAAGAAAAGCAAGAACAAAGAAGAAATGAACCAAGAAAGAAACAAATGAAAAAGAAAAGTTGCTGAACGAAAATTCCCTGATCATGACTTGAAAAATAATATGCGAGAGGCATATACCAATTAGGGCTCTTAATAGAGATTAAGTTGACTACTTTAGATCCTTATTTAGAATAAGATTCATTTTAAATATTTTTTTTTTTGAGAATATGACTTAATTTCTTCCATTTCTTTATTTGAAATTTTCCTAAATTTGAGAGCGGTTACCGATTTTGAAAGTTTTCTCTATTAATTAATAGCACATAGGGGAGGAAAAAACCGTCATGAGTAGTCTCCCAGTTTCACGTGCCTCCTCCCCTCCTCAATTCCCTTATTTTACGCAGCTTATTTAATATCTTCACCCAACACCGACAACCAGGAAAAAAAAGGGGAAATAAAAAGACAAAAATTCGGGAAAAGAATAACAAAGGCCACTTAAGACCAAACCAAACAGTCCATCTTCACATTGGATCCCCCCAAACAAAACCGACCCCACACGTCCCACGATCCAACGGCCAAAAACGCCCCGGATGGTGATCACGCTAACCGCGGATCAATCAAGCCACACCCAATAAAAACCTCCCTTGTCTTTATTTCTTTTCCAATCAGCAGCGGCTGAACTGAAGCCCCCTCGCCCATCTCATTCCCTAGTCAACCCAGCGAAGTGAAGAAGTGAAGTGAAGAAGTGAGCTAAGAAAAGAAAAAAAGATTAGAAAGCTACTCAAAGCAAAAGCGTCCAAAGCCAAAGGAAAAACACCCAGAAATCAAGATCAAGATCAAGATCAAGATCAAGATCAAGAACCAGAATCAAGATCAAGAACAAGACCCAGAACCAAGATCAAGAACAGGAGAGAGAGAGAGAGAGAGAGAGAGAGAGAATCCACTGAAAGATGGGATTCACCATGGGGCTGAACCTGGTGCTGCTGATGGCCATGGTGGCCACCAACATCCTCTCCCTCTACCACCTCTCCACCACCGTGCAGTCCCCCAAGGCCCCCACCCCGCAGCCCGTCCCCGACCACCTCCTCCACCAGCTCCGCACCATCCGCTCCACCATCAACCACCTCACCCGCCTCCAGCCCCCTCCCCGCCCTCCTCCGCCTCCGCCTCCGCCGCCAACCCCGCCCCCACCATCCCCTCCGATCTGCTCCTCCACTCCCAGCTCTCCCCCATTGCCTCCGCCTGCCACGGCTACCCGGACCTCCTCCACCGCTTCATGAACTACACCCCCTTCTCCCTCTGCCCCCACGACCCGGACCTCGCCGAATCCCTAATCCTCCGCGGCTGCCACCCCCTCCCCGCCGCCGCTGCTTCTCCCGCACCCCCCGAAGACCACCGCCGCCTGGTTGCCGCATAACCCATTCCCTCCTGCCCTCCCGGACAGCAACGTCATCTGGGCCAAGTACTCCTGCAAGAGCTTCTCTTGCCTCAATCACTACAACCCCAACTTGGGGTTCGACACCTCCCATGAGTATTCCAAATTCACCACCTACAGGTCTGAGCTGGATCTCCCCGTTTTGCAGTTGCTTCAGATTGCTAAGTCTGCTGGTTCGGTCCTAAGGCTCGGGATCGACATCGGTGGCGGCACTGGCTCTTTCGCTGCCACCATGAAGATGCACAATGTGACCGTTGTGACGACCACTATGAACCTTGGTGCACCTTACAATGAGGCGGCCGCGCTTCGGGGGCTGGTGCCGTTGCATGTGCCGCTGCAGCAGCGGCTGCCAGTGTTCGATGGGGTGGTGGATCTTGTCCGGTGTGGGCACGCGGTGAACCGGTGGATACCGGAGACGGTGCTTGAGTTCATGCTGTTCGATATCGATCGGGTTTTGAGGGGCGGTGGGTACTTGTGGTTGGATCACTTCTTCGGCAAAGGGGTGAGTATGGAGAAGGTCTACAAGCCCTTGATCGGGAAGCTTGGGTATAAGAAGGTGAAGTGGGCGACAGCGAATAAGACCGACTCGAGCGGGTTGAAGAACGGGGAGGTTTATTTGACTGCCCTGTTGCAGAAGCCTGTCACCAAATGAAGAAATGTCATGGAAACACGCAGGTAAGTTGCTCTTCCTTTTATGTCATTTTGAATGTATCAACTGGCTGACTTTGCATAGCGATCGGAGTGCATTGGATTGATTAAATCTGCAATTACTGCCATGGATCTTTGTATCATCCCATATGGTTAGTGATTTGCCTAAGTCATTGTTATGGCACTCTGATTAAGTACAGATGATCTGAACTATAATCATGCCACAATTTGCTGCAATATCACTTTATTGTGCTATTGAATTGTTCCAAAGTGATCAAACAAGTACATCTTCTTTAGTCACACTCCATTCTTAGATCGTAAATATCATACTAAAGAGTATGTCTCGGTTGTTATAAGAAGGCAAACCAAACATATGGTTTCACTGTCATTTCCGCCACATATCGCTAAATCTATATTCTCTGGGTCATCAAAATCAAGATT
The DNA here is from genome assembly GCA_014182405.2 of Eucalyptus sideroxylon. NCBI lineage: Eukaryota > Viridiplantae > Streptophyta > Magnoliopsida > Myrtales > Myrtaceae > Eucalyptus > Eucalyptus sideroxylon. The sequence continues at coordinate 10,909,468 of CM024552.2, read as the reverse complement.
AGATGTGGACAAAACAAGAAGAAGTATGAAGTATAGGGGCATAAGAAAAGCCACTTTTTATTCCTTTTTGAGGAGGAAACTTAAGTATTAAAGGTCACCCATTGAATAATTCTGAAGAATCAATTACGAGAAAGGAAATCAAATCAGCAATGTCTCGTCCACATGGCTAGACCATTGTCGAAGGGATTAAACAAGATTGTTTACTTGGTCTACAGTCTTAAGATTTTCATCTGTGAAATGACCACTCTGGTCCATCCAATGTCCTGACTTGGTCCTGCTCCATTCAGACGTACTCCCATATTTGATAGACATAAGAGCAATTACGAATTCATCAAATTGCTGTGTATGGAGGGTTATTAACTGATATAACTGTTACTTAGCATAAAAAGCATTACAAATCATCCCCTTCATTGGAGATTACCACCTCAGCTGCCTTAAAAAATTATCAAATTTAGCATTCTTAGTCATTCTGAAATTTTTCACATTTGAGATGCCACCAAAATTGTTCTAGATATTCAGCAGAAGATGCCACCTTTTGATCTCTCATGATGTTTAGCTTCCTTCCTTAACCTTCTCTTTGTCACGTGATCCCACTTAACAATTCCCATTTATTAAGGTGGTGAACTTCAAAAACACTAATATCCATAGCATTTCCTTAGCTTTTGTTCCTCGAATAGTACTCCATCTGATTCATGTTGTTTTTTCTTTAGGAAGTAAGAAATAATGAAGCCCCCCTGCCTTTTTCTCTGTATTTCTATTCATTTGAGTATTTCCATGTCCTGGTCTGGTATATTGCGCTGGCCAAAATTCTCCACGAAAGGTCTTGCTCTTTTCAACGCTATGGTAGAAATCCTTAAAGACATTAAGTATGCAGTGACTGAAATAGCATTAAGCAAATATAAGGGAGCTAGGACACAGTGATGGGAAACTTCCTTGCTTGAAAAATTTCCCTAAAATGTCATTTTCACGTGGACACACAGGAGAAATGTCATTTTCACATGAACACACAGGAGAAAAGGGACTATAGTCTTTAATCACAAGAATACCAAAAACAGTAACAACTCAGAAGGAGGTTGACAGGTCGCTGTCTTCAGACAAAAGTAAAAGAACAAATTAATATGAAATGATTTTGTTCACAAGTGATTAAGTAATTCTCCGTTATGACAGATCACTATTCTATCTCCCAAATTTGCTACCAGATACATGAAATGCTTTTGTCATGCTGAGGCAGAATGTTGCAGTCCAACTGTATTTTTTTCCGTGAATAACATTATCAGAAAAACACAGAAAGTGAGAGTTCCCAGCCTTGATGAGGTTTTGATTTCAGACTTTCAGTCCATCTCACTGCATCACCTTTTATCAAAATGTTGACTTGAAATTGTGAGGTTAGTGGTCAAAGATTGCATACTCTGTCCTGGTTGGAGATCATATTACGGATTTTTGTCTTGATTCAATTTCTGTAGATTGTCAAAGTGCCCTATATTTGAGGAAGCATCAAATAGCTAATATCTTGAATTGGCATCGATTTTGTGTGTCTGTAGGATTGTGGTCGGAATAATGTTCAAATAATTCTTACAGGTTCTGAGTATCATTGCTGTGCTTTTTATCATTATAACCACAGTATGCCTGTTGGAATGTGGTTTTCTAGAATAAACCGTTTTGGCTAATAAAATATTGGAACTCTCTTCATTCTGCGTGAGAATTATGAGCCAAATGGGCATTGTAGGTAGCAATAGGGGCTGATTTTGTCTGTGTCCTTGTTGAACTCTAGATCTATAGTGCTGTGAATTAAGCCAAATGCAGCTTTCCACTTCACTGAATTATTGGTTCTATTCGACACTATTTGACCTAGTAGTAAACAATAAGTTTAGTCCCTTGGTTCCTATTTTCTTTACAAAACCTCTCATTCCCATTGCATCCTCCTGTCCTTTTTCCTCAGGAACCACATCGAGATTATGAAAGTTCTGATGGGAAAACAAGAAAATTCCCCCAAAGATTTAGACTGGTTCGAAGACTGACTACTCCCCCGCCTGGTGTAATGAAGAATTTATTCCTTTCTATTACTTAAAAATAAGAATTTGTAGCAACCACAGAAACAAGATGGGAACTTGTAAAGGGGTGTCGAAGGCATCGTAGTTCTGGGGACAGCATGAACAATCTTTCGTTGTTTTTGTTTTTTTTTGTTTTTTTGCTGTAACAGTTATTGCTTAATAAGTAACGAAAAAGAAATTATTTGATCTGTTCATGCATGTATGAAAGTGCTTAAAAAAATGCTTTTTTTTGTGGCATGTGGATGTCGGCTAAAAGCAGGTCTCTAAAGCAAAGTCTGATTCAAAAGGCCTGATCTGAATTGAAAGAAAGAAAGAGTTCCATTCCCTGCCTTTTGCGTTCAAAATGCTGCCCCAGTCTCCAATTCTGACATAATTCCTTGGTTTTTGTTCTTTTCCCCTTTTCATGAGTGCGATTCATTCACTTGTCTTGTTCATTGGCGACTGCGTAGCCATATACTTGATTCCGCGAAGGACAGTTTTCGGACTTTCAAGGTCGTCTGCTTGGCAATGTATGCTCGAGGCCAGTGAAGGTTGGCCATTGCCCGAGATGTTGCTTATACTTCTTCAAAGGGTTTTTATGTCCTCCAAAATTGAAGGGAAAAGGATAGCACAAGAATGGTGCTCACTTAGTGCTGAAACTTTTCGATAGATCGATTCAAGCTACTTTGGCGAAAAACATCTTTTGAGTATTATTTGTCAATTTGGGATGCTGAAATTCGATGTGGCAAAATTTCAGCCTAAATGTGTTAGACGATGTCCCTACACATAATAATTAAACCCTTATTTCCCCGGTTCTTCAAACCCTAATTTAGACTGAGCATTTTGGGACAAAATTAAGAGTTGAATCTTGCAATGGAGGGGCAGGAGTAGGACAAGCCGCAAGAATGTGTCGTCTCACATGTTCGCCTCAAATTCAGCATCTTCTCCGAACTCTAGCCTCCCACACGAGGATGTGGGCAAAATTGGTAACTCAAACTTGCAACGGAGGTCCCCCACTTCTCATTCGTGTGATTTTGTTTCGCCTGAATTGAAATTTCCTAGTGGAAAAGGACGTCCGAACTTGACAAACGAAACCCCATTCCGACATTTTCTTTTGCTCTGTCCAGTCTTTCTCAATGAGCAGTGTCTAAACAGTGAGAAAAGGGATAGGGAAAAGATAAAAAGGGAAAGAAAAAGCGGAGAGAGATCTCCTCCTTGGAATTGCCTGAGCTCTCTTTTCCTTGGCTCTCTGCTAGAAGCCCGCCGCTTTATTCGCCACAGAAGAAGCGGAGAGAGAGAATGATTAGCATAATACAATGGGGTCGCTTTGTCAAGGACGGCAGGTCATTGTCCACATTGGACTTACTCTTCTTATCAAAAAAGTTGAGTCGGAATCAAGATTGTATAAGAAAGCCATGAAGGACGGATTGGAATTCATTGCCAGAGGAACTTAAAGTGATCCTTTTTCCACGTGGCACTCAAATGATTGCTCAAAAAATTTTGACACTAAAGTACGTATCAACTGAGTTATAACATTTATGCTTTTTTTTGCCCAAATTGAAAAATCCATTAAACCCTACACATCGGACATTGTTCTCTTTCTCACAAACTTTACTCTTGCACCGTGAGGCTTTTTATATGAACAATTTTACCTCCCAGTCATAGTGCCTAAGATTCTTGCTCGAGATTTATCAGAATTGGGATACCCACAAATCCTGATCTTAATTCCCGACTCGGCTCCTCCCGCATGATGATAAGCCCGGATTCATACAAAAACAAAATGTGACTAGCTTTGTGCTATAGATTCACAGTAAATCTCGACACTACTGGCTGATTGACAACGTAAGATTAATAGCAAAACCACGCAATACCTTCTAAGAAATTGTCCATACCAAGAAGTCTTAGGAAGCGATATCAACAAACCAGTTCTATCCTATAGATCCGAACTGGTTCATAGGGTGTCATTGGAGCGTACCGAAAGGCAAGAAACTCGCATCTTTGTTCCGGGAGATCTGTCTTTTTCGACAGCAATGCTGAGTTCGCAGCTCACATCATGATTGGAGAGGAGCACTTTCTTTTAGATTCAATGGGCAGAAATACATTCATTGGCAATGAGCGTCTCAAGGTTGGGCCGAACTCGATTCACTCAATTTGGAATTGCTCAAGACTGAGGTGAGAAAAATATGGCGTGATGTGTGATTGATGCAACATTGCTTGATGAAGTAAAAGTAGAGCCTAAATCGAATTAACGATTATAACGATAATTGCCGGGCAAGATCTTCGGGTTGGTATGGAATCAAGAATTGATGTTGTTTGTCACACCAAGAAACAGATAATGCATTATTGAGAAAAACATCCTGTCAAAATTTATGCAGAGATCCTCAGTATACCCTACATGAAGATGAGCATGTCAGAGCAACTGCTGTTGGAAAATTAAGAATTTAGGTTTGAGTATATCCTCAAGAGATCACAAGCAACAACATCCACACAAATCCAATTGTAAGGCTACTTCGGCATCGCAAAGTTTCCGCAAATTGCTTTGCTGCTACTAGCATCAAATGTCGAGCAGATAAAATTTGAGAGGTGATTAAAGAGACCAGGAGCAAAGAGTCGTTTACCTTAAGATACGAGTCGACCGCTCGGTAAAGTCCATCATCACAAGTCCTTGCAGATTCAGGCAACGCCTCGGCCAGCACTTGAAACTTTGTCAATGAGAGGTTTCTGTCTCTGGACACCTCGGTGAGATAATTGTCCACTAGTCTAGCCACTCCCATCTTCGCATTTTGCTTGTTAACTCGTTAAGCACTGTCATAGCCGTGCTTCTCCAAGGACAACTGCCAGCTCGAGCTCGAGCCCTCCTGTCTGTTCCTGGACAGGAAAATGCTCCAGAAGCCTCTGAACTAGATCAACGTTATACAAAGTCTCGCTCTTATTGTACAATGGGATAAGGAGATCAGCCAAGGTCGCCTGTTCGAATTGCATGCCAACCCGTTTCTCTAACTCAGTAGCTAATGCAGGAGCCACTTTCAACATGTTCGCCATTTGTAAAAGCCGGAGAAGGAAGCTACATGTGACGCTGTCCTTCTGCAAAGCAATTATACTGATAAGGCTCTCTATGATCATCCTCTGGTCTTTGGCCTGAACCGTCGAAGGTTCATCCTTAGCTCCGGCCACGACCATGTGAAGCCCACCTTTCCAACTAATGCTTCCACTGCTGCTATGGCTGTTCCCACTGTTGCTTCCTCCATCTCCTGTTGCTGCTCCATCTCTTATCAAACCTGGAAGCCACTTCGTGGCTGGCTTCCATATTGATGCTTAGCTCTTCTAGTCCTTCCTTCTCGATTAGTTCCAAAACACCACATTTATTGATCTTCAACTCCTCAAGCTGGATTATATCATTCGCTATTGAGGTTGGAAACAGAGAGGTGAGGCTTTCGCATATGAAAACGCTAACATAATATAGACACTAGAATTTAACTTGATGGTGGAATTCCTTATCCCATATTACATGTTAGCTTATTGCATTCTTGCACCAAAAGCAATATTGTTGTGTCGGTAGCTACCAAGGTGGCTGACGGAAAACGGATTCCTGAAAAATGAACTGATATTTAAACGATTGAATACTGAATAAATACGGAAATGGGCCCGATGATACATGTAACACCGATCGAAAGACATATCACAAAAACAGACATACCTTATTTGTAACGGATTAAGTACTTGTTGCAATCTTAAAAAGAATTGATCGAAATCTTGGAGTTCCGATCTTCAAGAGTGTTCACTGTTGTTAAAGGGAAAGTACGTTTTTTGAGAGTGTTCACCATTGTTAAAGGGGAAAACAACATATGTTCTGTCTTTTACGGTTGATGTTCCCCTTTTCTTTTTCTTTTTTCTTTTTATATATAGCAGTTATTTTCACTTAAAAACTAACTACTCTTTCTTTCTTATGGGCCCTTTCCTTATGGGCTCGATTTGGCCTAACATGGGCGAACGGGCTTGGCTTGGCTTGGCTTGGCTTGGTCCCACCAATAAAAAACCTATCAGTGGTAGAGTACCTGGTGGCTTCGATTGGTTGTCAATGCCGCTACATGATATTCTCTGACGGCCATGTTCGCCAACTTAAGGATGAAGTTGAGAAGCTAGGGGACGGAAGGGATAGGGCGTAGCATTCCATCGATGCAGCTCGAAACAACGTGAAGCGGATCAAAGCCGACGTCCAGAGATTGATGAAAACGTGGAGACTGTTGCCAACAAGGCACGCAATGTGTTAGATTACGACAAAAGAGCTAAGAAAACTTGCTTTTGTGGGTGGCTTCCCAACCCAAAGGCATGTTATCATCTTTGTAGGGAGGCGAGGACGACAGTCTAGGCCATCCAAAAACTCATTCAGGAGGCTTGATTTGAAAGTGTCTCCTATAAGGGTGCTCTGCCGAAGCACGTCGTTGGCACTTTCGACGTGAATACATCTACTAGTTATCGGGCGACACTATCAAGTCAAGAGCTTCCTTCCTAAAAAAAATAATGGATGCGCTAAATGATGAGAAGTTCAAAGTGATTGGAGTCTACAGGCCTATTGTTGGAAAATAATCGAAAAGAAAACACAAATTGTTTGTTGTAATTAGAAAATCATGAAATGGAGGTGAGGTACGGATATCTGAATCTCCTTAAGGTGATTAGTTCCTATCAATGATGCTCCGCAGATTCACAAATTATGCCTCTCAAGATACAACACCTCGAACCTGTTTGGATTAGCATTATGCAAACAGGACTTAGTCGAATTGTTCAATTGAACCAGCACACTTAGAAAAATTAGAAGAGAAGAAAAGTGTATCAAAGTTCTTTGGAATCGAGTCGGAAAAACCAAAATTCATGAGATTTTTAGTTCATGTACAAAAGAGATACATGAATTAAATAGACGCATGTATCCACGAAATTCATGAATCAAGAGATACATGAATTCAAGAGATTCAAGAATCCAGAGATACGTGAATTCAAGAGATTCGTGAACTCAATAAATACATAAACTAAAAGATACATGGATCTAGGAAATTCTTGAATTTAATAGATACGTGAACGGAAAAATTTAAGAAATTCATGAATCCAAAAAGAGATACGTAAATAGAAAAAACGTATCTTAATTTATTGGCATTCGTTGATCCATTAACCATAATTATAACAATCCCCCACATTAATGGATCAACAAAACATTTTTTGACTCAAAGGAATCTGAGCATACTTGTTGAAATATACTGCATCAAGATAGGTAGCTTTCGCCTTGAACCTTCTTTAGTGAAAGCCTATCGGACTTACTTAACTAGTCGATGAACTAAGCCTTGAATCGCCATTTGTTTGTGTAAGCCTAGACAATAAACCTCACATAGAGTATTTCCAATTCAAGATTGGTTCTCGGTTGTGTTCGTTCTTTCGACCCTGAACCTCTCGAGATTCATGCGTGCTTTAGAAAATCTAGCATTTAAAGATTTTCATAGAGTCGGCCAGCTCCACGCATATAGGTGCATTCCTATTAAAGATATCCTACCTTATCTTACTTGGATGTTATATTCCAAGTTATAGGAATCATTAAACGCATAGCGTACCCTTAATAACGTTGTAGGAAAGCACTGTTGCATCATAGGAATGGGAGATAGTGCTTACACTAGAGTTTCCAAAATTTGCGTTGTCATATTGAACCTAGACCATGGGATCTCCAATCACATAAGTTAGGTTTCCACCTTGGGATCTCTTTATTTGGTTAAGGTTCTTAAACCCATTCCCCTTGATGTACAGTTTATCTGCTCTCTTGACAAATCTTTTTTCAGTAGATCCATAATATTTTCGTTTGACTTTACAAAGTCTAAAGAAATGATTCCATTTTAGAGCAACTGTCTTATGGTGTTATGTCTACGACGAATATGTCTAGACTTATCGTTATAAATCACATTATGGGCCCTTGCAATTGCTGCTTGATTGTCACAGTGTATGCAAATTGTAGGCATAGGTTTTGGCCACATTGGAACATCTTCTAAAAACTGTCGAAGCCATTCTGCTTCTTCAGTAGCTTTATCCAAAGCAACAAACTCTGATTCCATTGTAGAACGTGTTACTAGAGTTTGTTTAGAGGATTTCCATGACACTGCATCACCTCATAGCGTGAACACATATCCGCTAGTCAATTTCGATTCATAGGAATCTGAAATCCAGTTGGCATCACAATAACCTTCCAAAACAGCTAGATATTTGCCATATTATAGAACATAGTCTTTTGTCATTTTCAAATATCTTAATACTCTTATCAAATCATTCTAGTGCTCGTGACTTGGGTTACTGGTATATCTACTCAGTTTGCTTACTGAGTACGCAATATCAGATCTAGTGCAATTCATGATATACATGATGATGCCGATTACTTAAGAGTATTCTAGCTGCCTAACACTATTTCCAGTGTTCTTTCTTAAAGTTAGGTGTGGAAAAAAAAAGGATTGTTTGCATCTTTCATGCCATTGCTTAGGAGCTTGTTTAAGTCTATACAATAATTTGACAAGTTTACACACTTTGTGTTCTTGTCCTTTGACCTTGAACCCTTTAGGTTGTTCCATATAAATCTCCTTATCGAGATCACCATTTAAGAATGCAGTTTTCCATTTGATGTATTTGCAATGTAATGAATCAACATCCTTACTGATGTTATTTTTGTGACAAGTGAATAAGTATCAAAGTAAAAACCAAACCATTTGGCACAAATTTGTACTTATCAATGGAACCATTAAAAAATTTTACATCCAATTGGTTTATTTCCAGGTGGAAGATCAACCAATTCCCAATATGGTTACTTAGGATAGAATGGATTTCATTGTCAATGACTTCTTTCCGAAAGGACATCCGGAGATGACATTGCCTAAACCTTTCATCTCAAAAGTTTTCTTGAGAATGTTCTTCGGCTTCTTGATTCATCATTCTCGATTCTCTCTAAGCCTTTTCTAAGAAAGTTCTCATTGATTTCTTTTTGCAAGATATATATCCTCAAAAAATTCAGCATCCCTTGATTCTAGGATTGTATTGACATGAATTTCCGCATTTTCATATTTATGAACCAAAAATCTATATGCGCTACTATTTTGAGCGTAACCGATGAATATGCAATCCACCGTTTTAGGTCCCAACCGAGTTTGTTTTGGAGGAGGAATCGCCACCTTGGCCAAGCACCCACACACTTTTAGAAAATTGTAGGATGGCAACTTTTCATTCCATAACTCGTATGGAGTTTTTCCTGTCTTTTTGTGGGGTATTTTATTAAGAATATAATTTGCAATTAAAACTGCTTCCCCCCACAAGTTCTGAGGTAAACCTGAACTCAAAAGCATGGCGTTAGCCATCTCCTTTAGTGTCATGTTCAATCATTCAGCAACTCCATTTTGTTGTGGAGTATAAGGTGCAGTCGTTTGGAGAATTATTCCAAAACTAGCACAAAACTCTTTGAAATTGATTGAAATGTATTCTCTTCCTCTATCAGACCTAAGCACTTTGATTTGTTTATCAAGTTGGTTTTCAACTTCATTTTTATATTTGACAAACATGCTCATAGTCTCATCTTTGCTAGTTAGTAAATAAACATAGCAAAATCTAGTACAATCATCCACAAATGTGATAAAGTACTTCTTTCCACCTCTACTTTCTACAAACTTTAAATCACATAGATCACTATGGATTAATTGTAGAGGTTCACTTGTTCTTTCAATGGATTTGAAAGGTTTCTTGGCAAACTTGGCCTCAACACAAGTCTCACACTTGTAACGGGCATCTAACTCAAATCTTGGAATTAACCCCAAGTTTGTTATTCTCTTTATTGTACCATAGTTTACATGTCCTAATCTACCATGTCATAGATAAGGAGACACAACAATGTAAACTGAAGACTTTTCTTTATTAATAGTCTTTGGGTACACATAATTTGAGTTTACATCAATGACAACCACATTGGCCTTAAACATGTCATTACACAAGTACCCTTTTCCCCACATACATCCCTCCTTTTGAAAGTACAAACTTGTCATATTCAAATATAACTTTGAAACTCTTCTTGACAAGTATGAGGCCAGAAATTAGATTTTTCCCAATCTTTGGTACATGCAACAAATTCAACAAGGCGACCTCATTGCCAGATGTAAACTTCAAGATCACATTTCCTCTTCCGGCAATTTTTGCTAATGCAGAATTAACCATATAAAGCTTCTCATCCTCTTCAACCTTCTCATAAGATGAGAACATGTGTTTATGTGCACATATGTGATTTGTGGCACCCGTGTCTAGCCACTAGCCATTAGTGTTCGACACTAGAGATGCTTCAAACATTACCACAACAGAAAGTCTCTCAATATTGTCATGTTCTGTCAAATTTAGTTGCTGGACTGCACCATCGTTCTTACCCTTTTTCGGGTGCTTCTTGTAATCCTTAGCACGATGGCTAGGCTTGTTGCATATAAAACATGTCCCTTGGAATTTCTGGAACTGCTCTTTCTGCTTGCCTTTTCCTTGAAAATACATCTTCCTTTTTCTATCTTGCTTGGATTTGGAAGATTCCACAATGTTGGCCTTTGGCTCAGAAGAAGGGTTTGCACTCCTTCTATTGTCCTCCTCAATTCTGAGGCATAAAATGAGATCTTCAAGGCTCATCTCCTTTTGTTTGTGCTTCAAATAATTTTTGAAGTCTGACTAGCTCGGAGGCAGTTTTTCTATCATGGTTGTCACTTGGAATGATTCACTAAGTATCATTCCCTTAACAGAGATGTCACTCAAAATTAATTGAAATTCTTGAACCTAACTCATGACATATTTAGAATCCACCATCTTGTAGTCCAAGAATTTGGCAACGACAAATTTCTTGGTGCCATCATCCTCGCTTTTATTTTTTTTTTCTCTAAGGACTCCCATAACTGTTTAGCAGATTCAATATTACAATAAACATTATAAAGAGAATTCACTAAACAGTTAAGGATATAATTTCGGCATAAGAAGTCCCCATGCTTCCAAGCCTCCAACGCACCGAGCGTCGTGACATCTTGCTCATTTGGACTAATTATCGGGCACACCTCCAATAAATATTTTGTTAGATTGAGCATGGTCAGATAGAAGTACATCTTCTGCTGCCACTGTTTAAAGCCAACTCCGGTGAATTTCTCCGATTTCTCATTAGCTGTAATTTGAGGTGTTGCCATCACAGTAAGCAAAGTTGGTTGAACTATCCCTCCAGAAACGGAGCCAAAAGCCATTTGGCTTGTACTGTTCTAAAAACAGTCTCGGGCATACCAGTCGTATGAGTTGTACCCGCACCACCAAAATTGGTGTTAGCCCAAGGGCCCGTAGAATTGGCTGCTACAAATTCAGACCTGAGGGTTGAACATCTTCCATAGCAACGGTCGAATCGACCATAGGAACGTCTCCAAAAACATTCGGGACATTGAAGGGCACTTGGTTGTTTCCAGCCATCTCAATAATCTGACAAGAACAACAAATAGTGAGTGAGATAATTGCCTTAAGATTGTTGGAAAATAATCAAAAAGAAAACACAAATTGTTTGTTGCAATCAGAACATGAAATTGGAGGTGAAGTACAGAAATCCGAATCTCCTTAAGGCAATTAGTTCCCGCCAATGGTGCTCCGCAAATTCACAAACTATGCCTCCCAAGATACAACACATCAAACTTGTTTGGATTAGCACTATGTAAACAGGACTCAGTTGAACCGTTCAATTGAACTAGCACATTCAGAAAATTCAGAAGAGTAGAAAAGTGTATCAAAGCCTTTTTGGAATCGAGTCGGAAAAACCAAAAACCATAATGAAACTCTATGCTCCCATCTATTTATAGAGATTTTTAGTTCATGTACAGAAGAGATACATGAATTAAATAGATGCATGTATCCACGAAATTCATGAATCAAGAGATACATGAATTCAAGAGATTCATGAATCCAGAGATACGTGAATTCAAGAGATTCGTGAACTCAATAAATACATAAACTAAAAGATACATGGATCTAGGAAATTCATGAATTCAATAGATACGTGAATGGAAAAGTTTAAGAAATTCATGAATCCAAAAAGAGATACGTAAATAAAAAAGACGTATCTTAATTTATTGGCATTCGTTGATCCATTAACCATAATTATAACACCTGTTGGCGTGGGGAAGACTACATTGTTGGAGGAAGTCGATAAGAAACTCAGAAGCGAGAAGAGATTGTTTGACATAATTATCAAAGCGAAAGCATCACAGACTCAAGACTTGAAGAAAATCGAAGATGATATTGCTTATGCCTTCAGTCTAAATCTGAAGGATGAGCCAAGCGAAGAAGGAAGAAGAGAACGTCTGTTTCGGAAAGTACAAAGCAATTTGATGGAGAAGGTTCTCATAATAATGAATGATCTGTGGGATGAACTTGATTTGAAGGTAATCAAAATTCCTTTGGGGGAGGAGAGCAACAGATGCAAGTTGTTGCTCACATCGAGATTTGAAAATGTGCTGAAGCGAAAGATGTGTGCTTGAAACATTTCATCTTAAAGGTTTAGAGGATGACAAAGCTTTCAGACTATTTGAAAAAATGGTCAGCAACAGGCTCAAAGACAATGAGGAAATTGCAAGCAATAACAGCTTAAGTGGTCAAGAAACTTGTAGGTTTGCCTCTTTTGATTATCTCTGTCGCACGCAACTTGAAACATTTGGGCTCTTGTCATCTCCTTCCATCTATTGCAAAACAAAAAGAAACTGAAGATTGGATGTAAACTCTAGGCAATCAAGGCCTAATAACACCTCTAACCTCCAACATGTAACCGAGACTCTGCTACTAGCCCACCACCTACCCGCAGGCTACCCCTAGCCCGCGACACGCCCACCGCACGCCCGCCGCACGCCAAGAGGTGAATTATGCAAATCCATTACTTCTTTGGTAGAATAAAGAAGTAACTTCTAAAGCATCTGTCGAGAGGTGATCTATACAAATCTATTGAATAAATATTAATACTTTGCAACGGAGCACTACAATAGTATAGCAGAAACATAGTACTCTTGGGATGATGAATAAAAATGAATGTCTTGTAGGACTATATGGAGTTACATATGTCACGACCCCAACTCCATTTCTAGGGTTACGAGCAATAAAGGTTATTTTCGCGACATCTTAGGCACGTCACTATCCTGTTTCTTTTTAACATTTGATTTAAGAACATGCGGAAGCGTACATACAACCTAAGACAACAACAAACAACTAAAAGAACAACCACTTATAAACACACAATTACATTACATTTATAAGCCATTCCATTACGGGTCGTTATATTTACAATCACTACATCTTCTATGTTCAAAAGGTCGGGGTAAATCTTAACTCCTCTAACGAGATTGTAACTCCTCCATACCTACAATTCTGAAAAATAACAAGGTGAGTCATGGACTCGGTAAGTAAAACCCCAAATTCTCTACTAGAATGACAACTCGTCATCAAATCTAGCATGAATAGTACTATTATTAAAATATCAATGGCAAATTGATAGCAATATTACTGCTTCACCTCGACCACACATATGTATCCCTTCGGTGTAACTTCCATGCATGCTTACCTTCGGATTATCTATGACATCAAGTCGAGTAGTAATAAACATACCGGCATACATAAAAGGTTCATTAATATACATCCTGCCTTAATCAAGGCATCAAGTTTCAAGTTAGGCATTCTGGCTCAACCAAGGCATCCCGGCTCAACCGAGGTATCCGGGGCTAGCTCACTCGAGGCATCCAGGCTCAACTAGGGCATCCCATTCTCATGAATGAGGCATCAGCATCAACGCTATGTGACGATAGTCTTCTTCTTTCATTTAATGATCACATATCATGTGTCATACAAGCCAGTTTATTATCTTCCATCTTAACCCACACATGAGCAAACCATACAAAATGGACCCGCAACATAAAAACGACTACTCACAAGTAGGCACACAACTAAGGCTCGATGACGTAGCTTATTGCCCTAGACAAGGATTATGAATTCTACTTACCTTTGATAAACCTTGATAAATTATAGGTGGCTTTACCAAGAGAGGGCCGTCTTGTGAGGTGGTGGGCGAGCAAGGCCGAGAGAGAGAGAGTCCAAGAGGAAGAGGAAGGAGAAAATGGATGGCAAGGTGAATAATGAGGAGAAGTCCTCCTATTTATACTACTCGGTGCCATCATTACCAAGCCAAATGGTCTATTCTAAATTTTTCCAAGTGTCCTACCTAAAGTCCTTAGTTGGCAAGCTTATTTGTCCAATGATTGCACCTAAAGAATGAGTTGGACAGCTAAAAGATCTTACTTGGCAATCTAGCTTATAGGCGTCATCAATGGCCTACTTTTAGCCCTTTGATTGGACTATTTGCATCCCACATTTAATGAGCATAATGATCATTTAATGAAGTTTGAAGATAAGGCTATGGCGCCTAAACTTCTTAAGTCATTAATGAGGGCTTTAGGTATTGCTTTCCGATTGGATCATATGTGCACCATCCTTTTCTTGTCTATCAAGAATATTTTTGACTTTATCATAACTTTTGAAAAGTCAAATGACACATCATCCCCTTCATTCAATGAGGGTGTTCTAGAGTTTTCTCTGATTTGTCATTTTCTTCCTCAAGAAGGCGATTCGGAGAATTCCATTGTCTAAGTTGATTCTAGGGCTAGAAAATGGATCATTAGGTACACCTCGAAAAACCGAATCACATATTCCCAAGGTTCAGCCATCATCTTTCATGCTCAACCAAACCGTTCCCTTGGACGGTCGGTCGGCCTAAATGATGGTCTATTGGTCTTTCGGTCGGTCAAGGCCAATCCTAAGGCTATCCATGGCCTAGCACTAAACCAATGCACACATGGACCTTAGAATTAGTGGCGGAATAGCCAAGTCTATCCTTGAGCTCATTCTAATCAGTACTCGATCCATTCGTATGATTGATGGTCAGTGCATTAACGGTCCATGATCGGAAATCACTAATTCAAGATTCATTTCCGATCATTGAGATTAAATAGAGAACGATGCATTTTTGGTTAAAAGACTATCACATTTGATCGAGTCAGATCGTTGGTGTATCGGTGCATAGCTAAGCAGAATCACTCGCGGTTGGGCACTATGATTAGTCAAATCAATCCATGACCATCTGCCAATCAAAAATCATTTCATGATCAATCTCCGTGATCCAAGAGTCATCTTATGAGCTGATGATCATATCCCACTGGTATGGTCAATAGATAATTCACAGCTAACACCTCGACTAGTTCGTGGCAAATCGGTCGGTTGGTTGGTCGGTCAGACCATGATTGATTCTTGATTCCTTACTGATCAAACTAATCGATCCCGAACCGATCGATCCCATGGTCGATCCATTCAGGACTTTATGGCCGATCCTCACAAGGTCGGAATTGAGGGTGTTACAATAGAAGTGAGGGATTTGTTTGCATTGATTCGAATAAGAAGGAAAATTTTTAGAAATATTGTAGTCATGTTCAGCTTTACCCAAGTGGAACTCATTCGTCTCTCTTGTTCTCTCAAGGCCGTTCCACTATATTTGTAACATGATGTTTCAGTTGGCTACAACTCTGGGCATATTCTCAAACACGATAAACTACGGAACCGAGAAGCTCAGGCCTTGGGGATGGAGGCTCTCTCTAAGCCTGGCTACAACACCAGCTCTGTTGATGACAGTTGGAGGACTATTACTACCAGAGACACACAACAGCCTAGTTGAACGTGAAACTATTGAGGAAGGGAGACAAGTCCTAGAAAAGATTAGAGGACCGAGAATGTCAATGCAGAGTTTCAAGACATTGTCAATGCTAGTGAATTAGCGAAGGCAATCAAACATCCGTTCCGAAATATTTTCAAGAGAAGCAACAGGCCTCAGTTAGTTATGGCTATTTTCATGCCCACTTTCCAAATCCTTACGAGCATAAATTCAATTACTTTCTATGCTCCGTTGCTATTTTAGAGCATGGGGTTCGGAGGAAGAGCATCCCTTTACTCCTCTGCTTTGACAAGAGCAGTGCTTGCTTCGTCCACGTTAATTTCCATTGCTACAGTTGACAAATGGGTTGAAGAGCTCTAAGTTTATATTTGTTGTTTCGCTCTTTTGTTTATCTATCTATCTATTTTTTTTCTCCTTTTCTATTGTTTATTTTCATTAAATTGTATGCCCAAGGCCACTGCCTGCCCTCACACCCGCCACATGCCCACTGCTCGCCCATTGACGCTTGGAAGGGAGAAATTTGTATATCATTATCAAACGAATTTATATTCCAAAAATAGAACTTTTATGTTATTATCAAACAAATTTCTATTCGAGGAATAGAAATTTTGTGTCATTATTAAACACATATTTTTGCTCACATCACTCTTCTTCAGTTGTGAGAGAGGGGCCTGACAATCACGTGAAACCCTATGAACATAAAACACATATGTGCGTGTACGTGGGGTGCACTGTTCGGATTGCGTCACATGCGCAGGCGGAATCAAAAATTGACTATGGGCTACTTGAGCCAAGCTCAAGCCGAGTCCGAGCTTGCGATACAATTGTTAGCTAACCAAGTTGAGCTCCATAAAAAAGCTAGTTGAGCCGTCAGGGGAAGAGCTTGAGGATTCGAGATTGAGAAATTAAGCTCTATCGACTCTATTACGCATCGGTAATTGTACTTGTACGAGTCGTTAATGTCATTTCTTATTACAATAATAAGTTCAATTGAATTAAATGAATCCAGAATCATACGAGCAAGCCATGTTGAGTCATATCAGTTTTTTAATCGAGGAATGTTCCTATTAGGAGCACGTTTGGATAATAGATTAGGCTTGCTGTCGGTCCCCACCATTTATCACCTTCAAGTTTTTTTTTTTTCAAATCAAAGGAAATTTTCATTCATTGCCAAAATGATACATGAAAGGATTTATAGAAAATCCTGAAAATCATCAAACAAAGCAAGCTCATATAACTGTAAAACAAACCAAAATCCATAAATCAATGTATATCCTCAGAGCATGATTGGTGGATGTAAGCATACACACTCATCCTACAAGAACAAATTTTTTAATACATCCAAGCAAAATAGTCAACAGCTGATCACTAAATCGCATGTCGTCATCATGTTAAATGGGAAAAGTACCAAAAGAAATTATAAGCATATTATATTGGTACTGATTCGGTCCTAAAACTTTTAATTTGATCTTGTACCTTATTATATTAGTACCAATTCAATTCATTGGGCCAATTTAGGCAAGAACCAAATCACACATCATCATCATCATGTTAAAAGGGAAAATTACCAAAAGAAGTCATAAACATGTTGTATTTATATTAATTTAGTTCTAAAATTTTCAATTGGACCAACTTAATCTTGAACCTTGTTATATTGGTACCAATTCGATTCATTGGGCCAATTTAGACAAGAAATTGCTAACATGAATGATAATCATTCTACATGACACAACTAGCTCCAACATGAACATTTTATTTAATTTAAATATTTTTTTGAATTTTTTTTGATTTTTTTTCTTTTTCTTTTAATTCTTTTCTTTTTTCCTTAATTCCCTTCAAGTCGCCAGCCTTCAAGATGGCCCTCGCCCTTGTCGGTCATAGGAAAGGCCAGCCCCTCACCGGCCTTTTGTGAGGGCCAATGAGGGTTGGGCAAGGCCACCCCTTGCCAGATCCAACGAGTGAGACAAGATCCCTCACCATTACTAGAGGCTGGCAAGGGTTGGGGGAAGGTTCTGTTCTCTAAACATTGGAGCAGAATAGTACTCAAGCTGGATAGACACAAAGGAGACCATTATGGCAACAACAACAACCAGGATGCCCACGGCTACCACCAACCTAGAGGCCCCTCCTCCTTGCCATCGCCAAAGGCCAGCCAGGCCCCTTGGCGGCCTCTAGTTAGGGCCACGTGGTGACCTCTAACAGCCATCACGGATAGGAGTGAGCATGGCTCTAGGTTCAAAGGAGAGATGATCCAGTTCCCGGTTCCACTTTTATAGGAATCACTTTAAAAAAAAGCACCATCCATTTAAAAAATAGGATAGTGAAGTTTCAATCAAGAAATTTGGAAACTATAAATCTAATTTCAGCCACTTTAGCAAAGCACCTTTTAGCAGTAATTGAATCAATATATCCCACATATTTCGCCCAATTACAGGGGGACGGAGATCACGATTTTTCTGGAAGAGAGGGCTAAAAATCCGCGAGTTTTAGGGCATGAACTGAGGAAGCCTTTTGCAGAATAAAAAGGTGGGGACACGCACTCACGGGGGATTATCGCATAAAAAGAGAGCGTAGAGAAAAGGAGGAAGCACGCTACTGCGGGATACATTTTCAACCAGAAGATACATGCTGCATCGTTCATGTCACCGTTGTCGTGGGTCTATCTTGTCAACGTTGTCGTCGGTCTATCTTGTTAAGATGTATGTACGTTGGTCTATCTTGTTAAGATGTATGTGTAAGTTGTATTAGATAGAAACTCCATATTGGAAAATTGATATAGTGTAAAATGATTAATGCATTATAATTGACTCATAACTTATTAACTTAAACTTTTAAATTATAAAGTACATCAAAGAATTGGTATAATATAAAATTATTCATGTATTCTAGTTAACCCATCACTCATTGATTTAAGCTTTTCAAAGAAAGTTGACCCAATTGAAAAAGTTGACAAACTCAAATTGGACTCTTTCTTATTAATCTCTCTAAGAAAAAGTTGACAAACTCAAATTGGACTCTTTCTTATTGTCTCAAGCCCCCATGTTGCCCGGCTGTTCCTGAATTTGATAGCCCAGACAGCAGTTCCTCAGCTACAAGGCATTGTTGATTTGTTCCCTCTTAATCCTCAGCGATAGTGCAATTTGTCGTACCTATTGTCCAGGTTTGATAATTAGGCTTTATTTATTTAGCAAAAAATAAAATCACTTAGGCCCCACATCACTTGCAGGCATATCTCCATTTATTTCGCCAAAAATGAAAACGTTTAGGCCCTACATCATATGCAAGGCATATCTAGAAAATTCATTAATACTTAAGTTTTCAAACCTGGAAAACACGTATGACAAATCGCATTAGGAATTACCATCCTGTAGGGGAATTTATGCAGATTGGCTACATTTATGAAAATAAAAATCCTTTTGGATAATTCAAGGATAGTTATTGAGTTTGCAAGCCTTTGACAATTGCAGAAAATTTTTGTTAGGCATTTTCCTTGATAATCATCAACTATCAAAACCTCAGATTCATGAGCATCCTAATCCCTAGAGACAATCTAAATATAGAACATTACAAATAAGAATGGACTGCAAAGCCTCCACTCATGTCGAAAAGACGAAAGATGACACTCGATCGCGTCGCTAATAAGTGGATTCAAGTAAACATGAAACTGCATCCACCCTGAAACTAAACTTTCTCAATACAGCTAATTGGAGCTTAAGCTCATTGCCAACAGCCTCATAAAGGTCAGACAGCACCTCACACATACTGCTTAAAAATCTAGTCCGAGCTCTCACATGAAACAAGAATGTCGGTCTGCTCATCACACATCAGTCTCATCATACTGCTAATTCAGTTGTCTCAAGTATTAGCATCCTACTTTCAATTTGATGTTACAAGCATGCAAGAGCCATATATGCATGGGTTGAGGTTACCATTGACCCCAAAGTGTATCCCTTTTATTATAAGTTAAATTTTCCACAAAATATCATCTACAAACCTTCAGACACAATAGTACCAAGGACTCTCAATGACGAAACATTATGTGTAGACGAAAATATGAATACCACAGTACCTAGGGACTATCTTAGAGCATATCAGTTCTTGGCTTTCCTCCTCAACAGATCTTGAAGGGGCAGCCCATTGATCTTAGCAGCGAGTATGAAGTCATTTTCTGTCAATCCACCTGATAAAAACACAAGCACAATTTCATGCATGGAAAACTAGGCAGAAAAATGGCAGAAACCCAAATTTTCAGAAAGGCAACTTAAGGTATGCCTTGGGTATTTCAGCAGACAAGATTAATGAAAGATAGGAAGGCATTTTATGCATCTCAAAATGATTAAACTTTCTTGAGAAGATCTGACAATGGAAATAAAATTCAACTTTTGGTTTATACTAACTGTACAAATCAGGCAACATATTGATTGTCAATTATTTTCCCTTTCATACCAAAATGAAGAATTCTCATCAAGTTTAAAGAGGGGAAAGAAAAGTTCACCATTAATAGAACGACGAATTTCACACAAATGAATTCAGCACAAGAATGTAGTATCACACTCACAAAAATCTTAAGGAACCAAGCAAGATAAAAGCAACATTTTCCTTCACTGACGAGGTTAATAATGCAGCTCTAACAAAAAGAAGAGTCTTTTGGTTACTGTTGTTCATGCCGTTGTCAACAACTCAACTAATGCCAGTACATCAACATGGAAAGCACAGAGAGCAAAAGGAGGGGGAGGGGAAAAAATAGAAACAAGAGCAAGTACTCACCAATTGCATGTGTCCATATTTCAATAGTAACATTATTCCATCCAACAAGATGCAGATCAGGATGATGACCTGCATTAATACATCAAAGTTACTCACATGTCAATAATATTGTCTACTCCACAGCAACACTAAATAATAAAAGAATAAACTCATTATCATTTAGTTAACATCAGAGACCTTCTGATTCTGCAACTTCAGCTACAAGCCTGAACAATTCCAGTCCTTTAAGGAAACTCTTCACTTTCCAAGAACGATTCAGCTTCAGAACACCACTTTCATTCACCAGGTTCCAATCAGGTACCTCTCAACAGAATCAACTACTAAGAGGATTCCTTGGGGCAACAATACAGAAACAGAAAAAAAAAACACAAGAAAAAAAAAAACCTTAGAAATTAGTTCATTGGCAGTTTCTTCAGTCATGGGCCTCAGGTCCTTTGCGTTGCATGGAACACACTTTTTTGCCGAAAAATCTATGCAAAGATCACAATATCTTAGAGAAGAAGAAACTGTATAAACTATCATATAGAGATTATAACAGATAGAAGTGAGGCATTTATAATTGCAAGCAACTTTTTAGATGGTGCTCAATTCAGTGCTAATTGCAGTGCTTCACTTTTCCTCTAGCTGGCACAAATTAGGGGAACTCTTCCCTTTAAAATTTTGCATTGTAGTTTTTTGGCACTAATACTTCATCACATACTACACCAGATGCAAGAGACTATTCAATATACATGAAGTAATATCCAGTTTCTGATTAAAAGATACAGCCCCTCAATCGATAACTTGAAATTGCTCAATGTAAATGGTATATGAAAACAACTGTTTTAAAAAGTCATCTTATATCATCCTGATAGTCCAATACAAACAGTAGCTTACTAGAAGCCTCTCTCTCTCTCCCTTTTTCCCTTTTAGGAAGAGTTTTAGAAGAAGATAAGTAGTGTAAAGAACTAGAATGCAAAGCAATTGAAATATGAAGCTTATGCACACACCTTCACTAGTAGAAAAAGTTCTAAATCCACCCTGCAACTTCCTACTTGACGATAGTGCCACATGATTCTGGAATATCTGGTTTACTTGAGTGATTGTGCTGTAAATAAGTACGTCTATTCATTCAAAAATATCACTTCCCCAAGTGGTATGAAGAAATATTTCAAAATCAAACCCACTCCAAACTGATAGAGGAGGTAAAAGGCAAAATGGTCATTCAACAAGCCACAACCCTTTGTCTCAAGGAAATATGAGGATGAAGCTCCAGAGAAATGACGTTTTATAAATTGTTACTAGGAAAATTTATGCATACATATATGACATCTTTGTGCCTTGGCAACTGAAACACAGGTAAATGCTAATTCTAAGCACTAATTATAAGTTACAACACTCTCAAACTCAACAAAATGAGTTAACCAACTGATGGAAGCTTTCATGTGACATACTAATCGAGGATTTTAAGCCAACTTACTTGCAGTTTTCATTCATGGTAACATAGAGATGCTAGGAATTCTCACAAAGAAATGGATAGTCTTATTTTAGGTTTTAGGAGAAAAAAAAAATTGACAGGTTATTCAACTGCTATAACAGAATAACACGCAAGAAAAGCATTTTGTCGGAAGTCAATCTACCTGCCGCAAATACAAAGTTCTGACCAAGAAAATTGACACCATCTCACCCATGCTATCATACAAGCATCATTGAGCGAGTTTCATGCCACCAACATTCAAAGTTGCCACAGTTTGAGAAAGCACAGATGCTGCTTTTTAAACCTCAAAACACAATTTGTGACCCAAAAAAAAAAAGAAAAAAAAAGTCATCTTCTGTGCTGATGGTGCAAAAATGGAAAATAGGAAATCTTAATAAAAAATTTTGAACTTGTATAGAAACCAGATTGCAAAGGGCAACATAAGGTCAGATGGTTCTTGACCACCAGACATCTTATTCTTTACATTCTTCTTTATTTGGAGTGTGAGCTTTCCATAAAAATGACCTGGAAAACCAGAATTTCCACTAGGAATAGGCAGCACCAATACCACTTATGGAGGAAGCAGTCCAGCCAGAGTTCCCTGAATGCTATTTTACAAGCTGACATCTGCAGAGGAATAACTGTTTTTTTGGAAAGAAATACAGCCTCATTCGATTAATCACCTCTTAATGCTCTGCTTTGGGATGGGACAGCTATGGGAACTGATTTGGCACTCTCTTTTGGACATATAATGGTAGAGGATTTGTCAATCTCATTCCCAGATTGACCATGGGCATGGAAATGAATTGGTGATAAATAAAAGTGTAATGGCTATAAATTATAAGCTTCTGGTTTACCAAAACAATGAGGCACCCTAGCCAGTCCCTGTTAAAACTAATTGATTCCATCCCTTGTAATCAATCATATTGGAGCAGTAGTTCTCCATACCTATCCAACGAAACAAATCTCTAGCTGCAGAATTGAGGGAAAAAAATGAAAAAAGAAAAAGGAGGGAAGCTAACTCACATCTCCCTCCATCCAAAAAGCATCCATGGCAGAGACTCCATCTTTAGAGGGAACCATCACAAGACTGGCAGTACACAATGAAATGCCTCAGGGCATGCTCTCCACACGAACCAACACAAACCAGCACAAGTACATGTGTTTGTGCGGGCACAGACAAATGCACAAGTATAGACACTCTGATTTGCATTCATATCCCACATGCATATGCATGCAAGCTCTCTCCCACCTCCAAGCGAAGAGAGTAAATAATGCGACGAATCTAACTCTAGTCTACAGTTGATACTGGTTCGCAGACAACTTATAAGGAAGGACATGTGAGTTTGACAAGGACCCATCCAAGTACAAATAGTTGCTCCTCTCTCTGCCCCAACCAAACAAGCAATCTTCTACAAGTAGTAGTAACCCGATACCAGAGCAAACTTCAGTGGCGGAAATACAACAACTAAACACATTTCAAAATTCGGTGAAAAGCGATTGCCCTTCCCAGCCTAGCCTCCAAAATCAATCCGCGAATAAAACGCAACGCACGAGCTCTCATCGACCCAATTCTCAGCATAAGGACATCATCAAAACCCACGAACCAAAAAAACACAAAACGCGGGACGAGCACAAGAAAGAACAACCCACGACGTTCGATTGCAACTCCAAGAGAGAGCCAAAGAATCACAGTAAATAAGGCACCGGAGAAGGAAAACCCACCATCCATGACCAGCTCGCAGCCGCTGGAACAGTGACGCCAACCTCACCTAACGAAGAAACGAAGGCACGAGACGAAGGAAGAATGAGTAGAAAGAATGAGGGAGGGAGGAAGGACGCAAGAAGAAGACGCACCTGAGCTTGAGGTTTGGAGAGAGCGTGGATCATCCGCGACATGACACGAGGAGACGCATCGAATCGGTTCCGGTCTCCTGGCCGTGGGGGCTTTTAAAACAGTGCGCTGGTGTATCGAGTATAAATGCACTATAAGTCGTAAAATTTACTATAAATATATAATTAAATCCTAAATTTTTTTTAAAAATAATATCAAATTCTAAAACTTGTTAAATTGATATAATTAATTTCTTTCATTTTCTTCATCTAACTTAACAAATGAAAAATGCTAATAAATTATTATGACTCAATTATATAAACTTGGTTAATTTTATGATTTAATTATACCAATTTTAAAATTGATTATACTTTTGAAAAATTTTAGATTATACTTTTTAAAAAATTTTAGGATTTAATTACACTTTTGGAAATTTTTAGAATTTAATTATATTTTTGTGATAAGTTTTAAAATTTACAGTGTACTTATCTTTATAAATAATTGAAATAATAGCTTAAAAAATACATTTTAAGTGAGAAAATACTACTCACGTTATAAATGACTAAAAGTAAACCGTCATAATGACAGAGATATGTATATAAAACTAAAATAATAAAAAAAATTATTGATTAAAGTTTCAATAAGGACCTCAATGGAGTTAGCTCTAATGTATAACAATATAAAGTTCGGAAATATATTTTGAGCAGTCCCTATATTTCTTCTTACAAATATACATGATATATGACCATTTTTTCTATCATAATTAATACATGATAAAAATTTAGCTGGAATCAACGCTATAAACGCATTGCCATTTATTTCAAATGGTCAAGGGGGTTATCTCTAAGAATTGATATATCATAAGGCAACTTGTTGTGATCCCAAAATATTAAGTGGCGGAACATAATTACCCGAAAGTGAGTCCCAAGAAAGTCATAAATATTATTACAATATATAATCATATGAGTATTTTTTTTTTCAAAGACCCTCCTTCAGTAGGGTAAAGTGCAGTCTCTATTGTCAACTCTCACCCACCCTCACACATTTTTAATATCATCTTTCCCTTTTTTTTTCAAACTTTTTTACCCCCACCAACTTTCACTTGCATCTTAATTTTCTAAATTCTACAATCTTTCTCCTTTTCACTTTTGCTTTAACCCTTCTTCATATTCTTAAAATTTTCCATTTATTTAGACATATTTTATGCACTTTATTTCAGGTTTCTTCTTTTTTTCATACTCTTCCATAATGTGAATTTTATCACAAATTAATACATACAAATATTCTCGAGTGTTTCCTATAAAAGACTTGATACATAACACAAAATTCAACAATTTTTATGTTCTATCCCTATTGAAATGATCCTCGTTGAAGAGAAAGAAAATTGAAATGTCAGAATAATATAATACATATCTTTTTAATGATGTTAATATGAAAGAATTCGATCAAACCTGAATTTCGCCACATATTTTTAAATTTCGTTCTCTTTACTTCGGTTTTTAATATTCTAATTTCCAAAATAATCAAGTGGTGCTACGCGCGCGTGCGTGGAGGGTTAAAAGTCCTTCAAGCATATTTCAGTTTTCTTTTGTTCTGCGTCCGGTTTCTTCCAGAAGTCAGCACCGAGCTTAAGCGGAGGTTTCCGACCGCGCGGGTGTTCCGAGAGTCCTCCGTCGCCGAAAACCTGCGAGGCGTCGCGTCATGGTGCGTTGGGTCTCTCTGTTTCTCGGCACAGTCTCATGTTGCTCATCGTTTGATCGGATTCTTTCATATGAAGTGTTTTATGGTAGCTCTATGGGCCGTGAAAGAAGTTGTGGGTTCTTGTACTCGCGCTGATCAGTGATCATCTCCATGCATGTGCTTGCTGCTGGAGAGGATTCTTGTATCTGGGTATCAAGGGTTTTGATCTGGGACTGTGTGTTTTGGTTTCGTTCTTGAAAGTTGGGACCTTGTATGTAACGAGATTGTTTCTTTTCTAGTCGACTTTAGCTATTAAATTTTGGTGGGGGTGATCCGAGGCTGTTTTTGTGAGCATTCTTGCATATATGGGTATTAAGGGTTTTTTTGACCTGGGACTTTGTGTTTTGGTTTCGTTCTTGAAAGTTGGAACTTTGTATGTAACGTTTTTTTTTTTTTTTTTTTTGCTAGTTGACTTTTGTTATTAATTTTAGTGGGGGTGATCCAAGGCTGTTTTTGTGAGCATTTAATCAATTTGACAGCATTGTTGATCTTGGGTTTTTCTTTTCTTGAGAATTCTTTGATGGATTGTAGGAGCTGTGCCCTTCTGTGAAGAATGTGCTCTTGCTAGATTCTGAAGGAAACCGCATTGCAGCTAAGTACTACTGTGATGACTGGCCGACCAACAGTGCAAAGGAAGCTTTCGAAAAAGCAGTATTCACTAAGACCCACAAGACCAATGCACGGACTGAAGGTAAAAAGAGAATAGAAATTTCTGACCTATTTGATGGGTTAGGTGCATAATTGTGTATATTCCTTTGGATAAGATTAATGCTGATGTCCAGTCTATGATGCTCCTCTTTGGTACTTGTTTTAGTTGCTCTTTTATATGTGCCGTTGTGTCGTCCATTCTGTGATGCTCTTGTTTGGTAATTGTTTTTGTTGCTTTTATATGTTTGAGGTCAATATTATTTTGTTTCTGTCTAAATCATGATAAGTCACCCCTCCCTGTTGTCTTTTCGTGGTTCTTTTGTGGACAAGCGGAATTGCGTTCCTTAAATCGGGCGCAGTTATTTGAGCTTTGGCAATGATTCACTCATAGTCCTATACTTATTAACGTTTGTGGTGACTGCAGAATCTTTCTTTTTTCTTGTAATTTCCATCCCTCATTTTTTCCGTATTTTCTATTTTGGATATTCTTGTATCACCTACATTTTTTGTTATAATTCTCTATAAGATGAAGTTGTTGACTTTGACTGCCTCCAAGAATTGAAAGATTGCTACTGTATATACAGCTGAAATAGCGATGATCGAAAACAACGTCGTCGTTTACAAGTTTGTACAGAGTCTTCACTTTTTTGTGACTGGAGGTGAAGATGAAAATGAGCTCATTTTAGCGACAGTTCTTCAAGGATTTTCTGATGCAGTTGGTATTCTATTAAGGTCTTTCTTCTTACTCCTGTTAACTCTTATACTTGGTGTGTCTCTTCAGAACTGGTTAATTCTGATGTCATCTGATAGCACTTGTTCCAGGGGCCAGGTTGACAAGAGGGAGGCATTAGAAAATTTGGATCTGATCCTAATGTGCCTTGATGAAATTGTTGATGGCGGGTAAGTCATAATAAGCCTTCATATTAAGTATCACTGCCCTAAATGGAGAGGCATTGTGGATAACTTCTGGAGTATTCTAAAATTTTCTAATTTTTTGTCTTATTAGAGCCAAATCTTCTTCATGTAAAACCTGCTATCCTCAGGGGACTAAGGAGTACTTTTTATTACAATATGTGCAAGGGCTATGTTTGGTGAAATTTTTACCTGGGTTTAGGAATCTTATGGGTAAAGTGGTTTCACTGAGTTTGAACTATTCTATTTGATCACAATATAGCGTCTGTTGTCCCTAGTGGGGAAGAGTGTTCAGGAGTCAGGACTATGCCATGCTTAATGTATCATTTTTTGGAATTATGGTCATTGCTTTCCATTAAGTTTTTGTTCTGAGTTTTACATGAACAAGTCCTAAAGAGAAAAGTACGCTTGGCATTAATCATTCATTTGAGTGATTGATGTTTTTGGCGAACTTGCCAAAATAGCATCTTTTCCAATTGCACAATCAAAGCATTAGAAATGCAACTGTAAGGATATTCAAAATCAGCCAATTTCGCTTCTCTTCCTCCTCCTCCCACTTTTCCTTGCCCATGCAGCCTAGAGCAGGTTGGAACTTGTTGGGACATATCATTGATTTCTCTTCAGGTTGAATTGCTTAGGATAAGAGTCTCCATACTATTTAATAAGGATATAATTGGTAGATTTTAGTAATATAACTGGTAAGTTCTATGTATCAATAAATGTTTTTCCATCTAGAAAATTAAGTGACCCTTTCCTTGCTTACCATATCCAATGAATTCATTACTGAACTAGTTGGCATCATCAAGCATGCTTGATCTCATTAGTTGTTGAATGTTTTGGTACCAACACTTCGGATAGTTATAAAAGGCCTAGTTGCTATTTCTATTATTCTATCTGAAGTTCGATTCTGGTATCTGTTGTTTACCTGAATTAGGATTTTAGTAATCTATTAGTACGAATATTTTCAATCAAAACTCATACTTGACACCTTCACAATCTCTTTATAATCTCCATTATTGTTCAGCATAAATAGTAAATGGGTGCCATTCATAGTCCTAAAAAAGTACTTCCAAAACCTGATTTACATCTGGTCAGTTTGTGGTGCGTCCTTCGTTCTTCTTCACCTTTCTCATTTTTGTTCCACTTTTTTGCTGGAAGGGGGGAATTTGGTTTTGGGGTTGGGAAGGGGAGACAAGCAGGTTGTCATTTTCTAAAATTGTGCCTTTAAGATTTCCTCAATTTTGTTTGCTGTATTATTTCTTTTCATTTCATGTTCCCCGTACTATTTATCTAGAGGAATGATGAATCAGTGATAGAGGAGATTGAGCTCTTGGCATTCTCAGTTTGTCATCCTTGTATTATAGGCTCTGCACTTTTTTATTGGCTGATGAAAGAACCCTCTTAAAAGGCTCCCACCCGTCCCCTCCTCCATCAGCTCCCCTTTCTTTTTGGCAGACACTAATGTTAAATCTATCTCGTGCAGCATTATTCTTGAAACGGATCCAAATGTGATAGCTGGGAAGATTGCAAGTCAAAGCTTGGATGCTGGAGGTCCTTTGTCCGAGCAGGTATGGTCAACCCGATTTCCATATGTAACAGAATGGCTCGACATATTTTTCACTGTTTGATTTCTCAATCTTTCCCGCCACTTTTTGCAGACAATAAGTCAAGCACTGGCCACAGCAAGAGAGCACTTGACCAGATCTCTTCTGAAATGATTCTTGCACCTCACAGAATACATTGTGTCTTCTAATCCATCATAGCTTAGGGTCATGTCCATATGCGGTTCGTTGCTATTGATTTTCACGCCAGTTGAACTATCAATGCCGATTTGGCTTCTGGATTTACCGAATGATGTGGGTGGGCTTTTGTGAAGTTTTTGGTGGCTGCAAAACTGAGTGTACTCTGTAAATCAAGTACTAAAGTGAACACTTTCAGCTTACTGAAAAAGATTCCAGTGAAAAGAGGATGTGGCATACACATTAATTAGAGTTGTGTTTGAATCTGATCTTTATCATCCTAAGCCATCAAATTTTGCTATAACAGGAGGAGGTAATTTCATGGACATTGATTAGTAATCGACGACCTTCCCATGATGACAAAGCTTATGCTGAAGTTTGTCTTTCTAGTTTCTCTCTTCACTTGGCTGATGAAACACATGGTGGAAGTACTTGGCAAGCTTAAGTTTCGAGGGGAACTTTGGATTATTCTCATTTAAGTCGATCAAAGACGAGATATGTAAACAGCAACATCTGATGAAGGTATAGAACCAAGGTCGAAAAGTCGAAAATTAGTAGGGCAATATGCGTGGCCTCATTTGAGATGAAAAGAGAAGTTGACTTCATATGGGGTAGACACCAAATATGGCCATCATAGGATGCTCAAGAAGAAGATGATGCTCTATAACGACGGTGCTCAAAAGGCTTTATGGCCAGAGGGAACGCCTGAAGAAGGGTGGACGAGACTTGAGTAAAGATCTCACATATCTTAATCTTAGAAAAGGTAGGTCACTTCTATTGTTCCCGAAGGACCATCCCCGAATATAACTTACCATAACTTTTTACATTTTTCCTTTTAGTAACTCCTATATAAATATCGGAGCACAAAAAATTTAAATGATCTGTGATCAAGAAATGAGAGTTAACCCTCTTTTCTTTTTACCCAACAGTCAACGAGAGATTAAAGATCCATTCTTCAAGAATCCTTACAAATCTTCATAAAGGACAGAGACAAAATAGACGAGTAGGTTTGAGCATGGATCCAAATTAGAATCGAGAACCTAAGAACTGGATCCGTGAAAACCGGTCTAGTTCTAGATACGAAGATATATAGAATAGGTTCTAGATTCCAAAAATTGGAAAATAAGTTTCAACAGATAGATTATAAATTTCAGGTGGAATTAAAAACCAAGAACACGGAACAATTCTTTATGTTTTTCCTATCATATGTCTTTGCATGGTCCTCTATTGTATTCCACGAAATTTTATGATGAATGTGTATTCTGAAACCACCAATTGGAGCATCCATTCTTGGCGGTATCTATAACTAATATTTTTACTTTATAATTATTTCATAATCTCTATATGTATAAATATAAATTATGATTAATGAATTATAATAAATTGTAGTCATTAGAGTGCAGGTAAAATCTAAATAGATCTTGGAACTTGCGACAAAGTAAATTCAAAATTTATGGGTATGCAATATAAGTTCTAAGTTTAAAAAATTAGCAAACCTATTCTGACGAGCAAGTTTCAAGTTTCAAATGGAAATTGGACAAAATCTAAACAAAATCTGAAATTACTCACCCTTAGATAGTAATGCCTTGAAAACATAGTGGACACCAATTGATGAGACAAGACTTGTATATATATTTACCTCTAGTTATTATGAAAATGGTAGCCGTCAACTATCTCAAACGTTAATTGTGATGATAATAAGTCGTGAGGCCTTTGATGGGTATGAACCTTTAGGACCATGAATCACCATAGGAAATTAACTTGAAGGCGTCGATTGCCTCAAGGGACAGAATTATAGCAATACATTAAGAACGAGACAAGGTATGGAGACCTTCATAGCTGAAGCCATTACACTCGAAGAGTCAGATCAAAGAGCAAGCCCTTCGGCCTACGTTGTTTTAAGTGGTGTGTAACTCACATGTATTCCTAATTTAAGATATAACTCGACACAGTGCACGGCTTAATCTACAAGAGAGCTCAGAAAATCACATAGATGAAACATTAGGCACATTATCGTGGATTTTTAATAAAAGCCGGACATCAGACCCCAAGAAATCAAGCACCATTGGCATCCATCAGGAAATTTAGTGTTTCAAAATGTACTTGACATAGTAATCTATAGGAAATTGTGCAACTCTTTCATTTATTTGGCACAACCACTGGCCGTTGTTCTCTCCACACAAAGGAAACTTTCTTTTTGCCTCGGTCTTCCATGTTCCGTTGCTTTCCCATGAAAGCAATATAGTCATGGACACTTAGTACTTACTATAAACCTAAGTTTACAGGCGATCGCTAATTTCCCACATAATGCTAGCTAAAAAACCTTTCAGATGACATAAAATACTTGCAGACTCCCACAACTCCCCACAAATGCACCTGAGATTGATTCTAAATTGAGGCGAATTATTTCAGGTTCCGCATCATTCAAGTTCCGCACAAATTCCACTTGGAACTTAGAATTTACCCGTGGGAACAAATTTCATTTTTTTTAGGACCTCAAACCTATCCTACATACTCTCAAACTTGAAACCAACATTGTCATAAGTTCTAGGGCTGATTCCAAGTTCTACCCAAGTGCCACTTATATTATTAGTTAAACAATTACAATGAATCATTATATTTAATGACTGAATTATTGCTACGATAAATTGACCACAACTTATATTAGACACAGAATTTCAAACATTAACAAAATAAAAGTTTCAGTAAAATGAAGTTCCAAACTAATGGTTTCAAATTATTGCCATTGGAATACTGTAGGATCGCACCCAAAAATAAACCAAGAAAAACACATAACCCATTTCAAGTTCCAAGTTCCACATATCTGAAATCTAAAACCTCCCTATCGAAACGTGTTTCCCAATTTTTGGAAACTGAAATCTACCCTACATACTTTGGAACATGAAACCGGACAAATTCCCAACCGTTTGATTCTTTGGTTACAAATTCTACCCTTAAATCATGCTCACTTTTAGTTCTAAAACCTTTAGTTCTAAAACCAATTGTACGACAAAGTACAATCGGACAACATGCTAGTGTCAAGTGGTGCAACACATCTAATGAGGTTAGATCATGACCATAATAGCATAAGAATTACACAGGCCGGTACATATGGAGTAAATGCAATTTCTCTATGAAAGGAACGAAACACAAGGACAGTAAGGAGGCAAAAAGCAAAGCAAAAACAGAACGAAACAAGCAGACAGAAAAATCCACCATTCCGAATTAGCACAGGTCCTACGTCAACCTAACTCGAAAGGGTATCTGTAAAATACAACCTCATGGCACAGAGAGGCATCCAGCCAAGGTCCTTTAAGGACCATCAAACGATACGCGATGATTCCGCTTTTGCGCATGGATGCTTTTCATTGGCCACTTTCAAACCGAGAACTTAAACCCTAAAAAGACGGGAAGGAATAAGATTAGTAGGTGTTCTGCCATATCTGAGCGGACTGTTTAGCTTGCTGGCTTTGAGAGCCACCAAGCGAACTGTCTCTAGCAATTTGCTGTTGATGTTCCAGTGAGATCCCAGCTGACTGGTAAAAGTTCGGGTAATTAAGAGACCCAAAGTGCTGAGAAGGCTGCTGGCCTTGTCCTTGTCGGAGACCAGTAGGTTGTTGAGTTTGCCCTTGGAAGTTGTAATATGTATTGGCTGCCACTGTAGGCATTGTACGCCCACCGGGTCCTTGAAGCCACAAAGCTGAATTCTCATTCTGAGGAACATATGCAACAGTTAGGATGACATCAATATGAATGAGTTAATTAAAGAAAGAAACTTTATGGCATTCACAAGTTCATGATAATAGACTGTTAACACATCTCAGCATCCACACCTCCTCCTCCCATCCCCCCCCAAAAAAAAAAAAAAAAAAAAGTGTCCATTATAAGTATCTTGAAGAATGATTGGTTGATTATAAGGGACCGTGAAGACAAGACATGAACTAAGAATGTTCTGTACAAGGCTACAATTACAGCTTTTAGAATGGCTTTTTCTACTTTCAAAAGGTAGTACTAAGCAAACACCTCACAGCAACACCCTTGCAGTTGCTACTTGTCAATCCCAAATGCAACACCTCATGTACATCCAGCTTCAAGGTATTACAAGTTAACACATGTTACCAAAACTCAACCGATTCCAGTAGAACTGCACCAAAACAAAGCTAAAACACAAATATAGCAATATCGGACAGACCCTAACACATTGTTTCGCTGATTGAGGTGAATGGAAGTGGGAGAAAAATACCTACAGAAGCACCTTCATCATGGAGTAAAGAAATGAAAGGAAGTGAAAAAAATTACTTCCCTTTGACCCCCAAGAGAACAAAAAGTTCCCAGCATTGGAGAGAAATGGGAGGAAGGGAAATTGTGTCTAACTCGGTTACACACAAACTGCGCCCTTCATAAAGATAATAAAGTGCAAAAGACAAGATACACTTGGGTAACTGGAGGTGATAGGAAGTGGGAGGAAAAATACCTACATAAATGCCTTCATTATTCGGTTATCTTGGAGAGAAGAATATAAAAGGAAGTGAAAGAAACTACTTCCCTTCAGCACGAGAGAGGGGAAAAAAATCCTCTAAGTGTTATTGGAGAGAAAAGAAGATGCTCTTATGAAAGCATACAAAAGGCAAGAAGTGATTTAGACCGTCAATTAACTCAATTTCCCTCATCATTTTCCATTACCATTAAAATAACCAAGAGAGACAAATTACAATCTTCTTTTCTTCTGCCTCGCTTACTTCCGCTCTCATTCCATTTACATCCCTCTTAATTCAGGTAACGGGATAAAACTCCTATGAAAGAACAGAAGTGGAGTATAAACAGCTACATTTGGCCACAGTGTAAAAACCCTAACCAAGGGAGATTGCTAGCGATTGAAACCAGAAAATGCCAAAAGGTTTCATTATGAATTTGCCATCAAATTAAACCGACTACATCAGGCAATCACAGGGGGAACATTCTCTTCATTGGCCCACTACTTTAAGCAAATATTATCTACTGCCGCAACAGCAGTCAATAGACAATTACCTGCTGAAGAGACAGCAAGCTGTTGGCATCCTTGTACTGTGAGCTCAAAGCATCATCATATCCCAAAGTCGTGGTCGCAGGTGCACTTGGTGGATTTAGAGAGAAATTCCCTCCAGGAATGCCAGTTGAACCATTAAACCCATAACCAGAAGGAATTGCACCAGACTGAGGCAAGCTACTAGACGATAGGCTATTTTTGTATTGGGGAAGAAGAGCAGCTAAAGATTGATGATATGAGCTATTGCCAGTGAATGTTTGCTGGAAAGCTGACGGTGGCACGTATGAGTAGCTCTGAGGCAAAAAGGGGTAACTGACCATATTTGCAAAAGGGCCCAGAGGAAGCGTAGGCTGCGAATAAGGGTGCATTGCAAGGTGCTGAGGAAGAGCGGGTCCTGTAGAGAGGCCAGCATTGGGGAGGTTTTGTGGGTTTTGCTGAGCTCCAGAGATATTAGCTGCTCTGAAAGCCTGCCAAAAGTAACATACAAATATCATCTCCATGCCATATCAGAAGGGACACAGAATAACATTTCCTTTTTTCCTTCTCTAGGTATTATTTTTTGGCATCTATTCTGAGAGAGAAGTGATGGTGGGGAACATTGGTATCAAGGATAGACAAGTCAAACCAAGAGCAAATAATCACTGAAAACAAGGTCATCAGTCATCCAAAATTTGAATGGAAATGTCCCCCCGAGTACTCCCTACTCCCCCCCCTTTTTTTCACCCTGAGTGGATAGTTTGGCCTGCAGCCTCTCCTAGAAATACTGAACTACAGTTTTCTGAAAACCTGAAATTGCTACTTCTGGACCTATTAACATTTCCCTGGTTTGACAAATAAAACTCAGCAGTTCAATGGAACCATCTTCACATTCAATATGAACCTGTGATATTGATTGTAGAAACAACATCCAGAAGTTATACAACACCCCCTTGGAAGGATTTCACATTCACTACTTCTTCCTTCAAGAAACAATTGTTCATATGAGATTTTCTCTTCCTTGCAAACTAAACATTACAATATTGTGAGTTCCATAACCAAGATAAAACGGAAATGCAAATTGTAAGAGTAGTTACAATAAGTTCAAAGGACACAAGCATCCACTTGGCATTCTTTCTGCTCAAGTCTAAGCAGGGAAAAGGTGGAAGGATGTGAAGCTTCACAAATATAATGATTCCTATGAGCAGACAATAGCAAGAATTTCAGCTGACAATTTTACCAGCTCAATTATACCTCCACGGAATCCTATAAATATGGACATCTTAGCTATTAGTTCAGGTATAACAAATCCTGTGCCACCAGTAAGCATCTGTGCATGTGCGCAGCAAATGCCTTCTTCTTCATAAGCTTAAGTTGTTAAATAGTTGTCCAATATTCAAATGAGCTAACAGAGATTTATAAGCTTAAGTTGTTAAACAGTTGTCCAATATTCAAATGAGCTAACAGAGCACCTTACCTGTAGGCTACAATACAGCCAAATTATGGATATTATTATAAATTGGGAGGCAAACAAGGGCTGGAGAAATTCAAAAATATCAACATGCTGCTCTAATTATCACGTAAACTATATAGACCCACTGCCAAACTTATCTAAAATATTGAGCCATTGGATCAAGGTTGATTTAATATTTACTCTCAAATAATATCAATCATATAAAATGGTTGTCTACAATCACAGTCCCAAACTGCTTGCCAGCCTTTCAAATATGATGAACGCAAGCTATGTTTACCCTTAAAGGTAACTAATGAAAAGAGCTCAGAAAAGGAAGAAAAGGGCAATAGTACCTCTGGCGTAGAAAGGACCGAACTACTCATTGAAGAAGTTGGGTTGCTGAATTTTGTGGGCATTGACTGTGTCACAGGGAATGGCAAGTATGGGAGCTCAGACTCTCTTCCTGTCTGAACAGTTGAAGCTAACAAAGCACTGGGTAATGAACTTGAATATGATGGCTGCAATTTGCGACACATGAAAATGAAAGTTATAACTGTTGATTGTCAATGATGCAAAATGAGCAGCAACACCTGCATGGTAAAGCTATAGCAACTAAATACCAAAGAGGGACTAGCACAATAGAAGCTCATTCACAAAGGTCCACTTTACACTTGTCCAAACATCCTTTTAGAACAAAAATAATTCCTAACAAAAATTCAGTGGTCTATTCATCACTCCAATAAGCCTTGCCCTCCTTAATCAAATCAAGCACTTTTCATACATTTTATCCCTTTCCTCTCCCTCTCTCCAAGAAAGGAGAATTAAGAATTCTGTCACAACTTTACCCGTTAGCAGTGACATTATGTTCTAAATTCTGCTTGAATTCTAGAACAGGATCACTGGCCTAATAACTTTACTCCTTCATTTTGAAAATTACGAGGAAGTTAAGTCTTAATGGTTTTCTCGCTGTCTCAAACTTTCCAAGCTCTGAGGCATCTTGAAAAGAGCAGAGGAAGTTCATTAAGCCTACCGGTCATTACATAGGGTCCTCACAAGCTCTCAGCAGACTACACAACATGCATTGGTGTTTGTTAATGCAGTCGCCCTTCTACCCACCCATCAATGCCTTATCTGAAATACAACTTAGGTCTTATAGTTCTTGTGCACATAAACCCCCACATGCACACTTGTATCCCAAGATCCTAGTTTTCTCAAAATTAGACTGGGAAGGATCTTTTATCTTACCAGTACACTGGAGAAAGAAGCAAGGTTTTGCAACTGCGAGCTAGTTTGCTGGTGACTAAATGCAGTATTTAGGTGTTGGGCATTATCATAACTGAAACCAGGTGCTGATGAGGGGAAGGTGTATTGATTCCCTGAAGTAGTTTCAACTGACTGCTGCTTCAATGAGTCTGGTTGAGAAGCTGAAGGAGCTTCATAGCTTCCAGCACTTGCAACAGTAACATGAACATCATCTCCATCTGAAGGGGGCCTAAGATGCTCATCACCATAGTGTTCCGTATTTCTGGATGTAGCAAAAAAAAGGTATCAGTTTCAAACCATAACATGAAAGAGGATGAATAGATTTGATTTATAAAATGAACCTGGTGTCAGACAGGGCTACTGAAGAAGCATCTGTAACTGGTTGTGTTTCAGCCAAATTACTTTTCAACGTCCTAGAACCAGCACCAGCACCAGCGCCAGAGCCAAAACTACCAAAACTGAGGTGCTGGCAATCTGGTGTATGGACTTGCAAGTGGTCAGGAATTACTACAGCAGGACCATCTTCCTCAGACGCTGATTCCTCATCACTGTTCTGTAGATCAAGTTGTTGCAAGTTTGTAGCAACCGTCGCAACATCTTCAGCTAACAATTGCAAGTACAAATTAACATTAGCATCAACCCACAGGACCAGATAATGAATGGCTCATAACATGGTTGACTGCAGAATATTTAGATCAGACAATTTCAGCTACAATCAATAATGCGGATTAGAGACACACCATGCAAAACTGGTATTATTTATATGTATCTGCACAATATTTCATCACCAGAACCTTTAACATCCTTTCTTGAGAATATAAGCAGATCTTAATTAGCTGTGCCATAAAGTAACTCAAGACAATGGCTTTTAAGTCACATGATACTGTTCAGTAGAGCACACTCGGATTAAGGGATCATAAAGCAGAAGAATGTAAGGAAAATAAGGGGAGGCCAAAAACCACACAACCAACCAGTATGAAGTAAACATCAAACTCAGCAAGATCATATGAGAGAAAATATCTTGGCTTAAAAGCAAAGGCCAACAGTTTGTCATGTAAAGCATAGAGACAATAAGAGCCAAATGAAAAAGAAAGACGTAAATTACACAGACTGAGGTATGCCAATAGTAATAAAGTGCACAGAAAGACCCCACCAAGAACATGAGCTTAATCAATGTAATCACCTTCATTATGCTCATATGAGTGCATGTGAGCCTGAAAAGCACTCATGTTCTTATAGACATTGTTCTCCAAATAGGAT
Organism: Eucalyptus sideroxylon; assembly: GCA_014182405.2. Taxonomy (NCBI): domain Eukaryota; kingdom Viridiplantae; phylum Streptophyta; class Magnoliopsida; order Myrtales; family Myrtaceae; genus Eucalyptus; species Eucalyptus sideroxylon. The sequence continues at coordinate 10,871,599 of CM024552.2, read as the reverse complement.
GTCTCTACATCATCATCGTCCTGAATGTTTCTGTTGGATACCGAAGCAAGTCCCATGTGGTTTGCACTATTTTCCAAAGATCCATCTTCCAAGAGATGAACATTGTCAAGCTGGGATGTCAAATGCTGGCTGGTTTCATCCAAGGGCAAGTCAGATGGACCTCCATACAGTTTCGATTCCACCACTTGTGAATCCAAAGTAGAGGATACTGCAGTCCGTGAATTCTCAAATGGAGGCCACTCATCACTAGGAGGAGGTGCGTGCTGCTCATCCAAGGGCCAGTCATCATTGGGATCTGACATATATACTTTAGAAGATTGATCCAATTGTTGAAAATCGTCATGTGAAACTGCCGAAGAAGGCGGAAGGACACCTTGATGAAGAGGTGCATTCGAGGTCCCAGAAACCTTGCCTTGTGGCCTACCCATCTTCACTATATCCGCCATAGATACTTGACCAGGGACTCCTGCCCAAGCTCGTTGCAATCCTGGTGAAAGCTGAACTGACGAAGATATGAGATCAGTTTCACCAACTGCAGACACCTTATTTTCCCAGGCCGAAGCGTCACTGAGGAAATTTCAAGTAAAATTTAGATTATCCAAAGCTGCAGTTAAAAATTAACAGCAAAACTTACAACAAAGAAAGACATTATCAGGCTATGGTGTCTTCTGGGACAATAAAACATACAGAAAAGTTTGCAACAATGGCTTTTGAAAGTCCTGGGGGAATGTAGCAATTCTACATGTTTCATTCCCAGTTGATATTCAATACATGAGATTATAACTTAAAGTGCTTCACAACCACGTTCAAACATTCCTAATAATATACCTATATTCAAAATATTAGGTCGTTATTGAGAAGTTAAGCAGTCAGAGAAGCATCCAAAGAAGGGATAAAACAATATCATGGCATGGCAACAAGAAAAAAGTAACAAGACTCCCAAAAAAAAAGGAGAAAAACAATCCTTTTTAACATATCTACACAGATCATGTAGAGATGATCAATAAATAGCCACACAGATAAATTTCCTAAAAGCCAATTAGACAAGTAGAAAGACAATCTGGAGAATCTGGATTGTATAAGAATAACCTGTGCGCGATTTGCCGGTTCACACTATTTCCCGACATATTATAAGCAGAACATGTAGAACCTGTGTAAACATGTGACCCATTTTCCTTCTTATATGGCTGTTGTTTACCAGGCTCTGCCAGAAAGGTGAAATGTAAGGAACATATTAAGAAACTTCACTTAAACTATAACATAAAAGCCAAAGTCTTGTCAAATTCATAAATTCAAATACCACTAGAACTTGGTAGAATTGCACGACCACGACCAGCATAGCGTTCCACACCACTCCGACCACCACGAGTTGTTGTGCTAATAGACCCGCGAGGTCTCACCTCTGTTGTGTCTTTGTTCTGAATGGTGAATTACATTGTAAAACATATCATTCAAATGATCATAAATAAAACAACTGATAAAGATAAGCAAGGGAGCTCCAGCAACGACAGATTGACTAAAGAAACTAAGTCAGAGGAGAGGACTTATGATAACTATTACCATGGCCAAAGATAAATACTTTGATTTGTCACAATTACAAAAGTAACATAAGCATTGGATGAATAATGGACAAACAAGAAACCTGCAACTTAATTTATTCAGGAAGGAAAGAAGCACGAGCCAATAATGGTAGAGGCAACCAATAGACACAAAGATGCACTAATACTCGAGCTCAAGCACAACATAAAACTGAAATCACAACCAATACCAATTTATTAAGACAGAATTCATATATATTCAGAATATTGATATGCTCCAAACTCTTCATTTTGTCATCCAAATAATCAAATCATGGACCGACATTGGAAATCACTCAGAGTATCATCAAAATGTTTGCAGACAGTATTAAAATGACACGCAAATAAAAATATTAGCATCCCCACAAAATACTATGAACAGCAAGGGCAATCACCTCCTTTTTCTTTTCTCGCTTGCTCTTCACCTCATGAAAAGGATCTACAAATCAATAAGCTCCACATCAGAAAGGAACTCAAAATGTCACCAAATACTTGCTATATTAATTAATTTAAAGTTTGCAATAGCGAACTATTTTGTAAAGGAGTACAAAAGTCAAACATTATATGAAAACAATTCACCATTAAGGCAGTATAAAGAGACAATTCAAAGTGGCAAAAGCTTGAAGCCCATGGCCAACAAAAGATAGAAAACAATCAGCAAGAGAACTCCTCCCAATTCCCAATGTAACACTTGCAAGACACTTTCAGACATTTATTTTCGCATTACACACATCTCTCTGTTGGTCTAACTAGAAAATGGCAGGTGCAAGGATACGGATGAGAAAACATGGTCCAATGATCCAAATTATTTCTGCTATAAAGAACATCAACCCTTCCGAACCTTCATCATGTAAAGGGGGACAGGCTGTTGTAATCCATTTTCGGGGCAAAGGCAAAAAGTGGAATGAGACATCTTAACTTGTATATCATAGCAATAGAAACATAGAAAGAGCTTCCAGTACAACACATAGACAAAATAACAAAACTAAAAGCCATAATTTGACCTAAGATGAACCACTAGGGCACGGCCCTCGCTGAATAACACCAAAGTGACATACATCCACATGCAGTTAACATGGAGATGATATACAGCAGGGCCACCTTGAATTTCAAGGTCTTTCCATGACAAAATTTGGTTCCTGAAGTCACCAAAAAATTAGAACAGTACCACAGACAGCTAGGATCGTGTTTCCCCCTCCTCAGGATGGCGATCCACTCACTCAAACTGACTCCCATGCCGAGTCAGATCATTCAATGCTACACCAAAACTCGGTCTGTCGACTCAGAGCTGCCTAGTACAACTGAAACTCCGAACTAGACATAGTGGGATGTTGGCCTCGCAAAAAAAGTCCAACGCTTTCTAAGAATGGGATTTCAAACAACGACAACAAGCAGACCAAAAGGCAAAAAAAAAAAAAAAAAAAAAAAAACCAGATATGTGCCTCAGCCGACATGCAAAACGCAGCAGCTCAAACTCGGTGACGACAAAAACAGAAAGAGGCCAACAATCAACACCCAGATGCTCTCGAGAGCAGTTCGAAAGAGAACCCGGAGCTCCCGAAAAATTCAAACTTCCATCACCCGAAAGAAAAATTTCAGCAACCCAGGCCAGAAAACACACAAGAAGAGCTCAAAAAACCCGCCTTTAAAGCGACCCTAAGCCCCATCGCCAGTCCCCACCGACGCAAAACCCCCTTCCCCCCTCAAAAAGACCTAAGATTTCAAACCCCTTCCCTGCCCTACCACCGCCACGCTCTGCCCTAGAAATAAAAAAGGCGAAACGAGCCCCAAGAAAAGCAGACGACCTTGCATGAGGAGGCGATTGACGGCTTCGTTAGGGTCCATGCTGCACTCCTTGAGCGCCGCGTAGATCTCCAGCTCCGAGCAGTTCACAATCTCCTTCAGGCTCTGCACCATCTTCCTCGACCCCGTGGGGATTGTCGAAATTCCATTGCCCCCTCCGGCGCCGCCGCCGCCGCCCTTGCTCCCCATTCTCTCCGCGCCGCCTCCTCTCGCCGGGAGCAGAATCGGCAGATCCAATCAATCCGGGTCCGGTTTTGCCCTCTCCTGCGGCGGCCCGATATGGGAGGTGTGGGGGGCCTTTTCCGCCTTTCTCTGTCTCTGCAGAAACTTCCGCGGCGAAGAGGGGTGGGGGTGGGAGGGAAAGGAAGAAGAGGAAGAAGAAAGATTATCTCTCTCTCTATGGGCGTCTCTTTCTCTCTCTTCTTTCTCTCTCTAGGGGGCAGTGTTGTGTGTGTCTCTTCTCTCTCTCTCTCTCTCTCTCTCTTCTTTCTCTCTCTTCGGGAGCCGAAAGCCAAAAACCCTTCGTCTCTCCGCTATCGCTCGGGTCGTTCTATCCCTCTTCGTTGGTAGCGTGCAAATCTGCTTTTATATAGTCGCCCCCCGGCCGTGAGATTAGAGACTCTCTGTTGCCCAAAAAAAAAAAAAAAATTAGAGACTCTCTCTCTCTCTCTCTTTTTTTTTTTTTTTTTCTGTTGTTTTTCCTCTTTCGTGGAAAAACTAGTATGTTGGATTAAGTGGATTATAATTAGGATTGATTTCTTAGGAAAAACACTAAATTTTAAGGACAATCTTGATTCTGCTTGAAACTTTACTTAGAGATTTCAAAAAGGTATCAACTTTCACTCTAATCTCAAATTTCTTTTGCCGATCCTCCATCCAATAAATCGCCACTATTTTTTTTCAAAATTATCAATATCGGGACTGCTTGGAAATTAATTATCAGAACCTGCATCTTCATCAAAACCATCACCATCATGCGGAACAATGGCAAGAAAGTCAATATTTCTTCTTTTTTTTGTAAATTAGGTCATCCAATAATACCATAGTGAATTAGAGGCAAAATTATAATATAGTTAATTAAATTTCTAAGGCGCTTATAATTTTTAAAATAAACTTGTAAGGCTTAAGTTGTAATTCAAAAATCCCCAACACTTTTTAAATTAAAGCTGTAAGCTGGGTTTGGCAATTAAAATTCAAATATGATAAAATTTATCATATCCTACATTGGATGCCTATTCAAGTTAGGATAAAGTAAGATATATAAGGAATATGATCTGGATAAAACTATCTTATAGAGAGATGGATAAATGTGAATAGAATTTTAATTATCCATAATAAGAAAGTTATCTTTCTCGAATGATAAATTTTTAAATTAATAAAATTAAAATTATATTTCAATATAAATAATATTTTAATATAAAATTCAAAATGACAAAAATAAAAATTTATTTTCGAATTTAATTCTATTTTATAATATATATATTACATATATATTATATTATATTTATTACATATTTTAGGTATTTCAGAATTTTAGACATCTAAGTACAATTTGCAATTTAAAATGAAAATAATTAAAAAAGAGAAGAAAAATAATTAAAAATAAAAATAGGTAAGAGTGTCGCAAGAGATTTTTACCATCTCCGTTTGTCAACTTTGACATTCATTTTCACCGACATGCCATTCATACAAAACGATACATATGATATGATGTAAACATATTTAATTGTATTTATTATGATCCACCAAACAATGGATAATATAGCATAATATATATTTTATATCCTATCATACTTAGTTTTATCTTGATTAGAAATTCAGATGACCAAACGTAAGTGTTTTTCTCATCTTTTCTAGCAAGTTTTTTTTTTTTTTTTTTGATATTAGAGGAACCGCAGAACTGACAAATGGCGCGCGCGTAAACCCAAAGTGATACTTAAGCAGGAGGACCCACCACCCCTGAGTCACACTTAATACACCTAGCGCCTCCCCTAGGTTTTGAACCCTTCACCTCTTCATTGAGGATCAGCAGAGTCTTAACCAGTGGAGCCACCGCGGTCGGTGGTATCTTTTCTAGCAAGTTGATACCTCTTATTTTACAAAAATCGAAAGTACTTTTATAAAAGGTTAATACCACAATACTCTCCATACTAGAACATTCATATCACATTTATTCCATACTAATTTTCGTATTATAAAAATTCTTAAATTTTCCCATCATTTTCTATACTTGAAAGTCAATATTAGGTAAATGTTGTACGTGTATAGCAATTTGAGTTTTCCACGACTCGAAAATTAGTCTGAGATAAATATATTATGAGTGTACTAGTTTAGGACTTGTGGTGATATTGACCCATTTTTCAAATTGACCAAGTTTCAAGTGTCTGGATTTTTTTTTAATGATATTTGCTTTTTTGTGCTTTATCTTTGTACGCATTGCTTGTTACTCTTTTCCTAGTATACTAAAGTTTCGTTCCTTTTCATTTTAATAGCAAAAACATACTTAAAAATTAGAAATTATTTTGGCCTTAAAATAGAATAGGACACCAACAATTCTATAATTTTCGCATGACATTAACCTTGATAACATAATTTTTCAAGCAATCATTTAAGTGTGATAACTTTTGAAAAAAATTCACTTAAGTTACATTAACAAGTTCTCTTATATGAAATTCCTAAGTATGTCATGCCCCGAACCTCGAGCGCATGAATATCCCACGATGGTCAATTAAATTGTGACGTCTTAGGACACGTCACTAGCCCGTTATTTTTATTTTTTGATTAACGCATGCAGAAGCACTTAATATAAACACTTAGTCAATTAACAAAATAGAGATAGTAAAACACAACAAATGATTTCCAAAAGCGGCACCTTTATTTATCCACTTGTTAACTCTAGGAAGTTTGATATTTACAAGTCTACCTCAAAAGACAACTTCCTAACGACCAATAGGCAAAAAGGGTCAAAGAGGGTCAAGGTTAGCTTAAACTTCACCAACAATGGGGCCAAACAAAAGTAACGTGAGGCACGCCCGTGTCTTGGTCCATCGAGACCCCAAACTGCACATGAGAATTCTCCATACTACAGACCTGAAAATATTTAACAATAACGGGATGAGATATAAATCTCAGCGAGTTAATAGCCTAAACTTCAATTAGGATGCAAATTCGTCTCGGAGGTAGCCTAAACACGCATTATATACAAACTTACCTCGCATTGGCACACTCTTGTATATTAGCACATCTCATATGGTAATAATAGTGCAACACGCATAAATAATAATCAGAACGCATTCTAAAAATTCCATATGCATTGCCAACACACGTGTTTCAATTATTATGATCCTTCAAACCACGGCCAACACAAAAATCGGCAGTCTTCTGGCATGATCGGGCATCATCCTGCCCCATTGGGCACGACGTGTGTCTAAAATCTCCACTTAGACAACATTCCATAAAGGAGCATCGATCCGACCTCAACCATGACTCGACATCCAGACCTCCGCCAAGCATCCGATAAAAATTAGGCTTCACCCCCAAACTCTTGTTAGGTTACGGATTCGATTAAATGACCACTCAAGCATATTATTAATCAAGCCAATTTTTGTTGCCATTAATTAGCCAAAAACAAAATATTTCATTTTCAAGTAATCACTTTGGCAATTTTTCACATTTAAAAATAGAGGTGTGCATGGTCTAGGCGGGCAGTTCCTGACCTAAAACTAGAAACCGCCCACTAAGGACCGGTTTTGAAAAATTAGAATTAGGATCCACCCGTTTGTGGCATGGATCCACCCGGGAACCAGATCGTCCGTCCGATGCGGTTCTCGAGTGGATCCATGAAACCGATCTCACAATAATAATAATATCACTTTCTAATTTTCATAACAAGAACTCTTTATATCGAGTAATATACGAGAAATTAAAACCTACAACAACTAGAAATCAAAACATAAAGCAAAAACAACAACTAATTTGAGAAACTACATTAATTGGGTTTCACTCAAACATTCAAAAGAGAATCCTAAACTATTTTAGCTTATCGGTCATTTTCCTTCATAAAAGTTACAGCAATATAAGGATAAAAAGACCACTACCTTGGTGGCCGCGATGGTTTGGGCTATTTCCTCTTCACGAAAGGGAGGGGTTCGAATACCCTCACGGTCACTTGGGATCTTAAGTAGGACGCTGGGATGGTGGGTCCTCCCGCTTACACGTCCCCTCAGGTTTACTCACCGGCTACCGGCTATACGGGGTTCTTGGGTCACCATAAAAAAAAATATATAATAATAAGGATAAAAAGAGAATCCTAAACTGTTGCGAAGGCCTTAGAATTTGGAATCAACGTTCACTACATCTTATTCACTCCTCCATGGTTTTTGCCTCTTCAAACACCTCATAAAACATGGAGACAGAGCCCTCTATCCCATTGATAGAACCTTCTCAAAATTCAGTTTTTCGCCTAAAAATGGTACTGAGAAAAACCATTATTTCACTCTTCCTCTCTCTTTTTTTCCCCCTTTGAACCTAGACTTCACCTGCTTTTTTCAATAAATTGTCATTGATAAAAACAAAGAAAGAAAAACCAAATTTAAGTATGTGGAACAAACTCATCAAGTAGAGTAAATTGACAAGTTTACACTTTAGAATGACACAACAATCGCAACAAGATTCTTTACCAAAAAAAAAAAAAAAAAACAATCGCAATAAGATTCGCCTAAAAGTTTACAACTTATAAAACTTGTGAATCCCAAGTTTTGAGCTATTAAATTACAAGTTTCAATTTCCTGAAAGTAAAACAATAATTAATAGATGATTACTCAATATTAGTATAAATTGAACTCAAACAATTATTGAAAATCTCATAACATATATTATTTACACTTCAACTTGTAAACTCTATGGACCGTCAATCTCCGTGTTAACATGATCCATATTTAACAAAAAGAATATATTAAAAAAGTATTCATTTATTAGATAATAGATATACAAAAGAATTAAATGATGAAATGATATGGACTTACCCAATTCAAACTTTTCCGCATTCTCGATACACTCTTCAACATTAATTAGCTCAAGAACAGCTCTCAACCAATCTTAAGTGTAAATCAAAGTTTCCACAACTCTAGGAGTCAAAAAACTCCGAAAACCATCAAGCACACGATCAGAAGTACTGAAAATTGATTCTGAAACAACAGTAGTAATAGGAATAGACAAAATATCTCGAGCCATCAAAGATAAGATTTTAAACTTTTGACCAGCAACACATCACCAATTCAAAATGTCAAGATCACGACCATCTTCAAGTTTAGCTTTAAGATATCGATCGAGCTCAAATAATTTGCCATTGAACTTTTTACTCTCCTCATTAAGAAAGTCATCATACGAAGGCTCTTACAAGTAGAAATTTAAGCTGCAATCGTCATCTTCATTTCCCTCATTGAAATAAGAATCGCAACTACTACCGATATTAGTAGAACTTACTAATTCACCATCCAAATTTTTGTCTTTAGAAGTATGATAAGATTTATCATAAAATTTAAACACACATTCCAGGGTAAACTTCACCTTATCAAACATCTTATCAACTTTTGCAGCATCATCATAAATGAGTTTACAACAATACCTCACATAATTCAACTTTTTTCTAGAATCCAATCTTACCACAATCAATACTATTATATTTATTTTTTTGAAACTCCCATAATATTTGTTAAACTTATCTTTCATTTTCACGTCCATAACTCTCACTCTATCATCAAAAGCCTTCGTCGCTTCTCATAAATAATTATACAAAGAAGCTATCCCTACAAAATAATCATTTGAAGTGATATGTAAAGTTTTGGATATCTCCTTAGTGATATCATAAAACTTTTTCAAAAAATTAGAAAGAATAATAGCATTTTCCCAATCAACAACACTACTTGGAATATCATAATTAAGCTCAACTAAGAAAGAAACATTATCTTTTTTCATCATTTCAAAAGCTTTTCTTAGCTTTAGGACACTCTCTAACATTAGGTAAGTGGAATTCCACTTAGTTGAGACATCAAGACAAACTAAACCCTTATAAACAATCATTGTACTTTCAATGCAATCTCGAAATGTTTTAGCTCTCATAGGAAAACTTCTCACATACCTAATCACGTTTCAAATACGTGTAATGGAATCACGTATCTCAGCTAAGCTATCCTTCATAATCAAGTTTAATATATGAGCCGTGCACCTCATGTGTAAAGATTTACAATAGCATATCTCTTGAAAAATTTTCTTTCAAATAACCAATGGCCATATCATTTGAACTAGCATTATCCATTGTGATTGTGAACACTTTTTTCTCTATTCTCTACTCATATATGCATTTCTCAACTACTTTCTCAATATTTCTGCCTTTGTGACAAGCTATAACCACAAAATTGATGATCATTTTGTGCAATTTTCAATTTTCATCAATAACATGTGTAGTAAGACATAAATAATTCAAATTCTGAATGGAACTCCATGTGTTAGTCGTGAGTGCAATATTAGAATTAAACTTACAAAAAGAAGCCTTCAAATTTCTTTTTTCACAAAAATACAACTTAATGCAATCCCTAGCCACCGCAAACCGCGACATATTCTTGAAGAGATGTTGTAATTGATTCACATAATCATAAAATCCAACACGTTCAACAATCGAAAATGGTTGTTCATCAAGTATAATTATCCGAATAAGCATTTGCCTACATTTCTCCTGATCAAACTTCCATGCTATTAAAATTTCACCACTCCCAGTACTACTAGTAATATCTCCTCCTATCATTTGAGTTCCATCTATTATTTGTGATGTAAACAATTTTTGCCTTTTATCCCTATTACGATGATACTTATTACACTTCTCATGTACTTCAACATATTTGAAGTACTATTATCAACGTTGTATGAATACTTGGATCTGCAATAATTGCAAAATACATCAACTTTCCCATTTGTGTAAGTTGTTCCTTTTTGAAAATGAAGCTAAGCTGTTAATTTTCGTTTACTAAGAGGAGGACATGAACAAGATGTCACGCCCCCAAACCCCCAAACACGTGAATAACCTGCCATGGTCATGTAAATGTGACATTCCCAAGTAGTGTCGCCGACTCCATTCATTTATTATGCGCATGCCGAATGTACTAAGAAATCTTTGACAAAACTTATAAGAGGGGCAAGCAGGAAACCAAATCATTCAAAAACATACTTTCATATTTAATAATTCCGGAGTTTACATACATCCAAAAATTGGTCAAAGACCATGTGCATAAAAAAAGGTCAGTTTGCACAACAAGGATCGGTCCACCAAGAAAAGGAACAATCCACCAAAAAGAGGAACAGTCCTATGATTACTAATCAGACTTGTTCATCGATCTCACATCTTCCACACCTAACTGCACTGGGTCTAGAGATGATGAGTTGTCCACTCCACCATAAAAATGTTAACTACACCTTCACCCAAAATAGCATCCACCACAGCAAGTGAAATATCAAAACTATTGAGTGGACCAATCCTAAAGCCATTGGCTCCAAACAGAACCATACCTTAAACCTATGTGGTACCCTAACATCCACGGTCTCCTGAATCCAGATGATGGTCCAAATCAGCTCGTAGACCCAATGACTCCCAAGATCATGAAAACTGTGCACCTACTCGACAATGTGCACTGGGATGCCATTTTTCTCCAAAGGTCCTGCCATCTATGGCCTTGTAATATTTTCCCACAACAGGGCGAGATATTGTCTCAGCAAGTTCACCCCTCCTAAACCCCTATTAGAAAGAAAATATGCCAAAAAGTGGCCTAGTCACACAGCACAGAAGACTTACGTCGTCTTATTTCCTTCTTGCATGTTAATACAGTTCATATCACTCAATCACAGGTAATAATAAGAACTTAAACCATTGGAACACAATCAATTTCACAAAATTCTCAATCACAGCAAGCGTTCCAATTATTATTCACTGTCATACAAGGGCATAGTCTACTCGCAGTTCGGCTATCTACTGACATATAGTCAGGCATCGCCTCCCCACCTTGGAGCATGGCTTTATCAGTATGTCAACGACGTTCCCGAAGAGTATGGGTCCAGAATCAACTGCAACCCGCATCTGTTATATGAGGCATCCCATATAGGGGCAATTCCACTTCAATAGCTCAAGACAATTCATCTTAATTATTACACAATAATTCATACTCAACCCAAGGCACTTTGCATATCACTTAAATACTCAAATTACAATATTAATCCTTAAAAATCCAATTTCGGTGTCAAACCCGACACTTGGGATTTTCTAAATAAAATCCATATTTTTCACAATCAACACTCAATTTGCATTATCCACTCATCAAATTTAAATTTTAAATGCATGACGGCAATCAGCACAAAATTCTGAGCAATTTATGTCAAAATTAATTTTTCGATTTTTTTATAAATAATAATATTTTAATAATTTTCGAATATATTTTCAGAATATAATATATTATTAAATAATCCAATAAATTTCGAAACATTTATTTAAATCAGAAATAAATTCCTTTAAGTCACATCAAAGCTTATATTAAAATAAACCTACTTAACTTTAAACTAAACACACTTTAACTTAATTAAACACCTTAATTTAATCAACAACTAAATAAACTAATATAACCACATAATCTTAATCAATCTAAGCTAAATACACTTAAAGTATCATTAATCCTCTAATTAAGATTTAGTGAGGTAAACTCACTCAAATGACGAGCTGAGCGGTTTCACACGACGGGGACGCAACGGGGATCTACTTTCCTCAAGGTGGGCTCGGGCTTTCGAAGTCGGGAAGCCGGCCAAAACAGGCCAAGACCGGGCTGCAATACCCACTTGGCGAGCTGCTGGTTGAGGCCGAAAAGGGTCTAATCCGGTGCTGGTTCGGGCAAAGGAACGATGAAGGAGGACTGGCAGTAGCTTAGGCGGTGACTGGCGGCAACTCTAGCGACATGCAACGGTGTCAGGCAGTTGTGGGACGGTGGATGATGAGCTAGAACGCGCGGACGAGGGCGGCGAGTGGCGAGCTGATCGACACGCGGGCCTTCGCGTGTGGACGGGCGACGACCGCGACGGCAGCGGTGAGCGGCTCCGGCGACGTGTGGACGACCAAACGAGCGGAAGGAGGGCGTCGGGGCTGGCTGTCGTACGGTGTAGCTCCTTCTCTCTCTTCCCAAGCTCAAATGAAGAAGATGATGTTGATAAGTGGAAGTGAAATCTCCACTTTATGAGAGTCCATCTCCACCCTCCACTTGTCAACTTCTTCTTCATTTGGGCCCAACCACCATGACATCAAGTGATGTCATCTTCCACTATTTCAATCCTCACAACATCTTCTGATGGGTACAATTTCCTTTTTTGCTGTGGCATGAAATCTTGTACAACAATTCCTTCAATTCCATTTAATTCTCTTTTAATTGAGTTCAATTAAAGTCTATAAAATTAATTTAATGTCACCACACTTTAATTCACACCCTCACTTGTCCATAGAACCTTCTTAAGTCCCAAAGGCACAACCAAAAGCGGGCATACTAATTTCTCAAACCAAATTAGCCATTCCTTAATCAATTTGTTGAAAAACTCCGATTGCATGAAAAATCTTCCGAAAATGAATCAATAATCCTAAAATGATTTGTAACACACAATGATTTCCAATTTCTGAATTCGATCTCAATTTCACGGTTAATTTCACATTGGCACAATACTAGCGCATCATGATCTACCAAGCAGTTTTTAGAAATTTTCATATATTTGACATGTGGTTAATTAATTTAAGTTATAATGTACATCTTTAACACATTGGCGACTTTCGGTTGTCAAGATAATCTCAAGATTTCAAACACGGACATAGGGTACCCAATCAACAGAAAAGTTGGTCCTGTGTTGATCGATAAGAATTGTGCGATCTAGTGGAATCACCCACACCTGATCACATGCCCCTGTCGAGTCGACCTATCTCCGGTCTCTAATCGATTTTTTTTTATTTGTGCCGTAATGAGCCTTATAGATTAGCTCGGTCGAAAGGTCGCTTCTTAATCAAATTCTCGAGTCTGATGCATTAGAATCTCTTAACGGCTTCACCTCATAAATTCATTTTCACATGAGTAGCCGACTTAAGGAAATGAACTATATGCGTGCTAACGAAATGTCTATCCCAATTTATTGAAAATATAATTGGAAAATCGGTATACCACACAAGAATCGGATACCTTATTTGTTTTAGATGCTTTTTCAAAGTTTTCACATCCTTCATGTTCTTGTGATGTTATTTTACTATTGGCGTTATTGTATTATATAGGATTCATCTACTTCCATTGACATGTTAATGAATCACTTGCTCGAATCAAGCAACGTGTCGTCAACACTAAAACACTTCTCATGGAGCTAAATCATATTTTACTTACAACAAAAAATAGATATAAAATGATACAATAAGGAGCTCAATAAACTGTCCAAGTTCCTAAAGAACTAAAAAAAACAAATAACTATCCAAATTCATAACTCTAGTAAACTCCCTTTTTTTCCTTTGCATTCTATTGCACAAGAACATTCTCTATAGCCTAGAGCCCAAAGTGAACATGACTAAAGCCTTATCTTTCTGAATGAGCCTTTTCAGAAGAAAGCAAGAGCCTCTTGGCATCATTCTTTAGCATCCAAATTTATCTTTGAATCTGAATCTTCTTTCATATCCCAATTTATCTTAGAATCTCAAACTTATGCAAATAGAATATTTAGGTTATGTATCATCAACTCTGTCAGATGAATTATATTCTTCTATAAGTAATATATGCAGTTGGTAAAAGAGTAAATATTCTAGTGCAATAGCAATATATGAAAAACATAGACAAAAGGAACAAGCTAAAACTTAAAAGAACCAATATTGAGTGAGGAGAGTCAACTACATTCAATACATAACACCTATTACTGTGACATTGCTACCTTTTCCCCTTCGAGTGATTCACAAGAAGCTTTAAAATATATTCTTAGCCACAACTCATCGAGCAAACTAAATATATATTGCATCATATATGCAAGGTATCTTAAGTTATAACATGTAAGACAACTTTGATGTACAAAGAAGCACGGCATTAAAGATATGAATTAAAAATAATGTATTCAATATTAAATTTACCCTACTTGACTAAAATCTTCCTTACCTGATTTAACTTCTTTGCCAACTGAGGAAGACCACAGCAATCAACGAGGCTGTTGTATACCTGCATAGGATACCAAGAAATGTATAAAAAAAAAAAGCTAAAAAATCTCCAACAAATACATAATTCCTTATAAGTAGGAGTTCACATATTCATACCGGACATCATCACGGATTCAATCCCAACATCATCACACAAGTACAAAACCACGCAAAAAATAACACTAATTCTCAACCCACGCAATCACGACAAAAGTAAGCTCATGTCGCTCTGTCGAGACTCCCAAGAACATTACTCGAAAATCGACTTCAATCTCAATCAAAACAAATTCGCATAGAGAGAGACAGAGACAGGGATGGAGATAGAGAGAGAGAAGATACATGTAGGTGCCAACGAGGGGCGAGGAGGAGGGTGGTGCTGACCTAGTTCTTAGAGATCTTGTGGTGGATCTTGTTGGGCAGATTTTTGCACACGAATCTACTGCTAACTTGTTGTTGAGGGTGACGATGTCGGAAAATCAACATCGGAGGACCGAATAGGGAGATCGTGAAAGAATCGAACAAACATACCAGCTATTGTCGAGGGCGACGGTGATTTTTCGGAGTGCCAAATAGAGAAGGGATGAATGGACGAATGGCTGCTGTCAAGGGCGACGGCAATTTTTTGGAGGGCCGAGTAAAGAAACAAAAACAAAAACAAAAATAAAAACACGGAGGAGCGACAACTCAAGAATCAAGCACGGAATTCCATCGAAATTCTACAGGCCGTTAGTGAATTTTAACGGTGGCGAGAGATCGAATTCCTTGCGCGACAAACCTTGAACGAGGAGACGAAAGGAAAAAAAAAAAAAAAAACAAGGAAAGGCGCGAGATCGAGGGGACACTTACAGATTGGAGGCTGCAGCGCACCGGTGTGAATCGCCAGACGGGGAGCGACATCCGCCGGGTAGGAGCACAATGCGGTGATGCCAATCCCCCGCAAAGATCGCTATAGCTCCGTCGACGAAATTGGAATGGCGATTGGGGGGAGAGAGAGAGAGAGAGAGAGAGAGAGAGAGAGAGAGAGAGAGAGAGAGAGAGAGAGAGAGATGAAACCGGAGAGGCAACAGCCTATGTAGCATCGACACGCGACACGACACGACACGATACGTCGACACGTCATTTTAAAAAATAAAGAATTCCGACACGTTGCGACACGTTGAATATTAAATGAATATTTTTATTTTTAATTAATTTGATTCAAATTCATAAATAATTAATTAATTAAAAAAACCCTATAATAAATTTACACTAATAATATTAATAAATCAATCCATTTGAAATTCGAAAGATATATTCATAATTAATGTGAAACATGTTTTTAATTTTAACAAAAGTTATTGATAAAACTAATAATTAATAAAAATTAGAATCAATTTCTTTAAATAAATTCATGATTTTTTAGAATGATCAAAATTTCAAAATTCAATACTTTTACTTTTCGAAATCATTTTTCAATTTCATTTATTTAATTTTTCTATAAAAAAATTCCCAAATCCACTCTTTCTTACCTTTTGTCCATTTCCCTCCACCCCAAACTTATTTTACTTTTTCCCTCCCAAAACCACTAACAGATAGGCTGTCAACCTCCCTTCCCCTCCCCCAAAACTCAAAAGACATGCCATTGTCCCCCTCTTTTTATGATTTTTATTCCCTTATCACAAACCCTAGCGACCCTCTTTTTCCTCCTCCTCCTACTGCTCGCACAAAAAACACTGGACCAAGACAAACACACAGACAACAGACCTCGCTCCCCTCTTTCACACCTCGTATCATTTCTTAGCTTCCGATGATGGAGCGGACGTGACGCCGAGGAGGAGGAGGAGATGCCGTCGCCTCCGCTGCCACCGCCGCTCGATGCCCCCTCAGGCCCCATTCCCTTCCTCTTCTCTTCCTCTCTTTGGCCGTCTCTCGCTGTCGCTCACGGCGTTTGCTCCTTCCCCCTCCCTCGCCTCCACCCGGAGTCTTCTGAACATGCATCGACACGCGTGTCGAGAAAATTTGACCGATTGTCGAAAAATCCGACACGCGTTGACCGCGTGTCCGATCGTGTCTGAGAGTGTTGACGTGTCCGACACGACATGAAAGCACGGGCAATGCGTCTGTGCTTCATAGGCAACAGCTGCTATCAAGGGTTTGTTAATTAGTAATTTTAATTTTTTTAATATTAAAAATTAATTGGTCTGGTTTGGGTGGGTGGGTGGATGGATCCGTTCATGGAACTAGGAATTGGACCGGTTCCCTCAAAAATCACCAATTCCGAGTGGTTTCGATCTTGTTCCGGGCAATCCGAGCGGATCCCGGTTCTTTTGCACACCCCTATTTAAAAATCCCAGTTAAATATTCGTACGTAATCACGTATTTGAAATCAACCCATCAAATTTTGCACACTTCTATTTTAAAACCCCACTATTTTATTTAGTATGTAAAAAATCGGCGTCCAAACCTAACACCTTATATTTTTCTATTTTCTTGCCCAAAAACCTTATTTGAGAATACTAAATAAAATCTATAATTGAGCAATTAATAGCATAACATCACACGTGCAAACAACCGAAATTACGCATAATCTCATTCAGAAAAACAAGCTTAAACTTATACTTAACAGCTAATATGTCATTAATTACACTAACTATATTTAATCAAAATTAATTGCCACTAACTAAAATAAATACGATTAATTAAATAAATTATGATTAATTAAATAAATTACAATTAATTAAATTAAACTCGATTAATTAATCTAATCGTAATTACTTAAACTAATCACACTTAATCGCAATTAAGGCTAAACCAACAATAACTAATATTAAATGCAATTAACCCTAAACTAAACTATCCCTTAAACGTAATTAACATCATAATACGCAATTAGGAAGTTAACTCACAAATTTCCGGTGACGGCGAGCTCGCTGCGACGGCGGCGTGATGACATCAAGAACTCGAGTCTCATGGACTGACAGCGGCACGAATGGCACGGCGAAGGTAGGGGCTCGAACGGCAACACGAGCGTGGCAATAAGCAACGGTGATATGGCGGCAAAGAACGGTGGCCAAAGATGGTGGTTCAGCGAAGTTGAGGAGTAGCCAAGCTTGGTGGTTTGGTGGTGAGGACGGTGAATGGCACAGCTTCAAGCGACGAACGAAGGTGGCATGAGATGGTGATGGTGGTGTGGTGGTGGATGGTGGTGAAGATGATGATGGTGGTGAAAATGGGATGGATGGTGAACGTGGGGGAAGAAAGGGAGGAAGGAAATGGAGGAGGAGAAGAAGATGGGGTGAGGAAAAATGGAGGGGAAGGATGCGGCAGAAGTGATGGAGAAGAGAAAATAATAATAATAATAAAAGAGGCTATTCTACAAAGAAGTGGTGTGAAGGAAGAGGAGAAAGAGAGAGATAGAGAGAGAGAGAGAGGGGGAGAAGTGAGGAGACCTAGATCTGGGGCGGCGAGGTCGTGGGAGGTCATGTAACGCCACCGCAACCTCCAGTGTCTCCACTGCAACCTAGATATGGGGCGGTGAGGTCGGGGGAAGACCTCGCCGCCTTGAATTTGGGTTGCATGATGCCGTCGTGGCCCAGATTTGGGGGTGGCGAGGTCACGCATTAGGGGTGGCAAGGTCCTCCCGCAACCTCGCCGCCCTAGATCTTGGTCAGGATGACTTCGGCAACCTAGACCTCACCGCGACCCAGATGGCGCAGTGGTCACGCCACCCCCCAGCGATGGTCGCACCACCCTCGGACGACGGTCATCTAGGTGACAGTTGCCGTTGACTCCATGCCCTTCACCAGTGACCGCTTTCAGAGAAGAAGAAGAAGAAAAAGAAGAAGAAGAAGATGAATAGTGAGGGCAAAACTGGAAAAACAAAAAATCAACAAGGATAACTTGGGAAGAAAATTTGTTATTTATCCCCTTAACTTAGCATGCCGAAAAAGCTGAAAGTCGAAGGCAGCCCCAACTTGCCTTGGGCTTTCAACCTTGTTAAGGCTGGCATTTTCCAAATAGGGTTTGAAAATGTTTTACCAAACACCCCTAAATTGGCCTAAGAATTTTTGGGGGTTCAAAGTGGCTTCTCAAGACCACTCCCAAACACACCCTATGAAACTTTTAGAATAGAGATACATGTTATTCCCAACCTTTGTGATCTAATGAAAACAAAAGATTGGTTAGAAGATAGTCGATATATTATGTTAGATGAATAAATTATGATTTTTTTTTCATTTATAATTTGTTATAAGAACTCAAATAAAAAGAGAGATTCCAACATTCGGGGCGAACTATTAGCAAATACTTCACTAAAGTATTGAAAGCAGTTCCCAAACTAGTAAGATAAGTTATTGTACAATTTTCCTTTGATGTTGTCCCCTATAAGATTCTTGTGGATTCTAACCATAAACGTTACTTCAAGGTAGAATTTTCATACATTCCTTTACAACTTCAGTTTTATTTTATTGATAATCTTGTATAATACTAGTTTTTAATAAATTGACAAGGCTATGTAGGTGCTACTAATGGAACCCATATACATGCTTCTATACCTACGTCGAAGCAAATCCCATTTAAATGTAGAAAATGAATTATCAATTGGAATGTGATGTGTTTTTGTTCGTTTGATATGAAATTTATTTTTTTGGTATATTGATTGGAAAGGCTTTGTTAACGATTGTCAGGTGCTCTCGACAACACTCGAGACTCCTCACTTAGAATTTCCTTGACCATCATTTGGTATTTACTTGTATCTTAAGGAGTAAATTTCTAAATGATTGTATTATGGTTCAAATCATAACCAATTAATGAATACCTTGTTATAAATAAATATTATGTGATGGATTTTGGTTATGTAATAATTCTGGAATTTTTAACTCATTTAAAAGGTAAATAGTATCATTTAAATGGTTATATGGGTAGAGTAAGACGGCTAACAACAGTAAGAGAATTATGCAACTATAGGCAATCTTTGCTAAAGAACATCATTGAGAGATCATTTGTGGTATTAAATAATTACTTCTTCATTTTGACATACATACCTTCATTTACAATTTCAAAATAAGCACATATTTGAGTGCATGTTATGCTATCCATAATTACCAAAACAAGATAGATAAAAACTTTTCCCTATATGAAGATTTGAAGTACCAATTTGAACCTATACAAAATAAGGTTACAAACAATACATTGACTGAGGAGGGAATCATGATAAACATGCTTAGAAAAAAATATTGTCAATAAAATAGCAAGGGATCACAGTATGCCGGACATTAAATGAAATTGTATTTTCAACTTTGGTAATGTATTTTTGTTATTTTATATTTGAGGATTTCCTATGTTGGCTGTAACATCCTCGATTCAAACCTCTATTTAAACTGCAAGGTGGATTAAGGATCTATAAATTAGTAGCAAGGATAGGCCATGACTAATCCCCAGGATTATTCACAAGTCGACTAGCTGATTAGAGGCAATACGATCTACAATCAAGGTTGCGATAGACCAGAGCACTCGATCATGAAATGACTGTTTGACTATAAGAATCGCTATGGACGATCACATGTCATTACTAGGGGTGTTAGGAACCAAACCGAAAATCGAATTGATCGGTTTTCAATCCGGTTCTCATTAAAAATCAATATTTTTTTATTGGTTCGGTTTTTATCAGTTAACCGAACCAAACCAAACCAAAAAAAAATCGAAACCAGCTAAAGCCCTCCCTGGTTCTCTCACTTTGTTCACATTCTCTTCCGCTCGTGTCCTTCTTCAGCGAAGCTTTTCTCTCGCTCCTTCCTGGCCGGCCTTCCCCCACAAAACAGATTGCTCTCTAATGTATCTCTCTGGCCACCTCCTTCTGTCGGTGATCTAGTTTCGTGGAAAAATTGTCCCCAGCCCCCTTTGTATTGGCCTAGCCCCTCTTTTTCTCTCGAATCAGCACCTCTATCCTTTCACTTGGCTGAAGAACTCTCCAAAAACCAACGAGCTCCTCCGTCACCCATGGTGTTTTTGGGTGAGATTTGAGGAAAGCCTGTTTCGGTGAAATAGGGAAGCTGTAGCATTGTTCGAGGACGGAGAAGAATGCAAGGAAGAAGAAGATTTAGGGAATAAAAAAATTTAAAAATTGAAAATGAAAAAGAGAAAGAATTGAAAACCAAAAATCGAAAAACCGAAAAACTGAACCAAACCGAAATTTGGGTTCGGTTCGGGTCTCATTTGGTTCGGTTCGGAAGATTTTTCTAACGGTTCGATTCGGTTCGGTTTTTCAAAAAAACCGAACCAAACCAAACCGTTGACACCCCTAGTCATTACGAGTTAGTCAATAGACAAGTATAGATCGATCCAGCTCAAGTATATATTGGTTGTGGATGATGCCGCACGGTCAATGTATTGCTCGTGAACGACCCTAATCCAATCTTAAACGACCATGAGTTAGGATAAACTAATCGATCCTACTTGATTACATGACAATCGAGGGTCATTCATGGATTGACCAAGTTTAGCTAAAAGTTACACATAAAACCCTAGACAAGTGTCAAACTCAATTCGAGTTTAGTCATGTGAGTTTTGCCAATGCCACCTAAATTTACATAGGTCGCATTGAAGAAGTTTCTTATTGAAACTTAGCTACAAATCCGAATATGATTTTGGGTATCGACTGTAAATGTTATCAATGCATTCCTTTCTAATTAAAATGATTTTAGTGAATTCGTTAGTGTATTAATTGGAGATGTGCTAATTTGAGAATATAGACTTTAATGGACCTAAAGGTGAGACCAATTTAGCCTATTAAGATTTAAATTCTACTTGATACAAATGCACTTTGTTCTTTGGAAATCAACTCAGGTAGCCAAGGCTTCAAGTGATTCGCCGGAACTTTTGAAATAATCTTATAGATATTTAATTTACATAAGCTGATAAGGCGAAATTGATCTAACCTCTCGAGGTTCGGTGTCTTAGGAATCAAGGATATGGTTGTTTAGTTGATATCAGCTAGCATCACACTTGTGGTGAAATTTTTTTGAATTGATTTAAAAACATCTTCTTGTATAATGTCCCAATGACTATGGTAGAATAATCCATTAAAACCATCAGGTCCTAGCCCTTGTGTGGCTCCTAATTGAAACGTTGCGTGCTTTGCTTCCTCTCGCGTAACTTCTGCTGTGAGTTGTGCATTTATTGCTGCTGTAACTAGTTGAGAACATTGCATTAAAATAGGTCCATAGTCTTGATGTCCAACTGAAGTGTAAAGATTCTTAAAGAAAGTAAGAGTCTCATGCTTCACTTAATCTGGCTCTCAGATCCACTCCTCATTTTCATCCTTTAAAATGTTGATTCTATTTCTTTTTCGCCTTTGTATAGTAGTGGCATGAAAGAATTTCGTGTTTCTATCCCCCCATCTCATCTAGTTAATCCTGGAGCGCATTGCCCAGTATTGTTCTTTCTGTAACCATATGTTCTGAGTTTTTTCCTTCAATGAAGTGACCTGATCTTTGTCATAATTGCAAACAAGTTGATTTGTGCATTGTTGAAGTTGCTGCTGTAGAAGATGTATTTGATGATGACCTGCTGTGAACTTTGATCTACTCTACTTGGCTAGCACTTTAGTTGTAGCCCGAAGCTTCTGTGAGATTGTGGAGTTGTTGAGTGATAAAGCTGACCAAGATTCTAATACCACTTCGTGACATTCTGCATCTTGGAGAAAAAATGATTCAAAAGTAAAGTTCTTTCTCCTCCTTAATGGGTTGATATTGGTAATTAAAAGAATCGGACTGTGGTCCAACCCTAGAGCAGGTAAAGCCAGAACTTCAACTTCTGGGTAATTTAATCACCATTCAATAGTACACAAAGCTCGATCCAGTCTTTCTTTGACAACTTCCTCTCTACTTCTATTGTTTACCCAAGTATAGGCACAGCCCTTAGTCTCAAGATCCATCAAAACACAATCATGTAGTAGTTCCCGAAAGGAGTGCGGCCTATAGGACTCAACTAGTCTCTTACCCACTTTCTCCCAGTAATTTAAAATTTCGTTAAAATCCCCTATACACACCCAAGGTAGAGTGTTTAAGTGGTTGAGGTGCTACAAGTCTGCCCATAAAAGTTGTCTCTGTTGATATACCACCGGGGCAAGCAAAAGGGTAAGGCACATAGGTGTTGCATTGCTGTCTTTAGAACATACAATATCAATAAAATGCTAGTTATAATCATTGACACTAAGAGATATCTGATTAGTCCAAAAAAGAACCATCCCTCCAGCCAAACCTTGGGGATTCACCACAAAACTCTTGCAATAATTTAGTCTCTGTTGGACTTGCTTGATAACAGATTCCTTATTCCTTGTCTCCATCAAAAAGATGATAGCGGGCCGTCCTTGAGCCACTAAGGCCCTCAGTGTTTGAACTGTCAAGGAATTGCTCAGTCCCTGACAGTTACAGCTTATGGTTTTCATTTGTCAAATTGTGGCTTATTCGGGCAAGCCACCACAACCCATTCGCTAGCACTTTCGGCCTCAAATATTGGAGTATCCAATATATGACTTTTATCTAGATTGTCTGGTAGAATAGGACATGACCTGTAGGGAGAATATCTCTTTGCTTTCTTTAGTGGAGAAGTCTTGGTCTGCAATGTGGATTTTTTTTTTTTTTTGGATGATGAAGCATCAGTTGTAAATTCTTTGACATCTATCCTTTTTACTGATGCAGGGAATGCAGGGGAGTGCAACTTGTTCTAAACAACTCCCTGTGCAGCGTCAACTTGGGGGGAGTTGGGCTTAAAGTTTGCTGTTGAGGTGTTTATATGTTGAGCTGTCTGAGTGTCCATAAGAACTGGCTGTTTACTGATGTTGCATGGTGCGGCAAGAAGTAAAAGCAACCCTGGTTGAGGGGTTTTAGGTACTATTTCTTCAATATCATCCTGAGTGGTTTCAGCTTATAGAATGCCTACTAGAGAGGGCTATGTTCCTTGATTTCAGCCTGTAACCATTGTCCATTGTACATCTTGCCCCTCCGTTCAAATTTAGCCTCATTGTATGTAATATCTTTGCAATAGGAGGCATAGTGACCTAGAACACCACATGAATAGCAATAATGTGGTAAACGTTCATAATAGGAATCAAGCCATATGTTTTTCCCTGCCACTTGAATGAGTTTGCTCTGTTTAAGAGGTTCATGAAGATTAAGTTCCACTCTAGCTCTCCCTGCTCTTAAAGTCGAGCCTTCTTTCGCCTCAATTTTGACGTCTAGAACCTTTCCAACATCACGAACAGCTTTACTTATTAACTGCTCCGTACATCTCTCTAATGGTAGCCCAATGACTCGCACCTAAAAGGCACAAGTATTAAAGTTGTAGCAATGCAGGGGTGTGCTTTGGGTCCGAGGTTTGAGTAAAACCAGGTTGCTCGAGAATAACCAGGGGCCATTTTCTAGTACACGTTGTTTTTCTCCCTCCGAATTAAATTTGAAAACATAAAGACCTGCTTCTCTCTGTGAAATATCGACTTGGTCTAAGCGCCAAGCTCTTTTCATCGTGTTCTAGAAAGATGGAAAGTTAATGGAGGGGTTAGCAAGAAATTTTCTGACTTGGATCAACTTACATGCTTCGACCTTCTCTGCAGGGGGTTCTTCGTCCCACACATCAATCTCCTAGGCAGACCAAATTCGGCTTAAGCGGCTACATAAAGCAGCTAGCCAAGCCTCCTCATCCCGATCCGTATTGTCCATTTGGGGAAGAGCTTCAAAAGGTGATCCATAATAGGTTGGAGGCTAAATTGGTTGCATGCAGAACTTCTAAACAACGGTATGGTGGTCTTGTTCGAGGCATGTGAAAACCAAATAGGGGATAATCGGTTCGACAAAGCACCAAGAAGATAGGAAACGACAATTCATGGTTCAGGGTCAAAAACAAGAAAAGGCGACGACTATGCTTTAGAAGAAATCACCATGAGAAAGGGGAGAAAGAGGATTAAAGCCAAAGCTATTTAAAGTTAGGGCTCTGAAGAGAAGATGAAAGACATGAGAAAGAGATAATTTGTTATTTATTTTTAGTGATCCCACATTTATACCCAAATTTTCTCCTAAAGTTGCGACTATTCGACATGAAGTTTTCCACGCTTCGTGCTTTCGTTGACAACCGTTCGTCTTGATGGGAGACGATGTATAAATAGGGACGTACGTTCATTTCGACGGGTGATCAAGGTCTAACACAAAATCCTCACATTTAGAATACACCATCGACGTGAGGAGATTTGGTTAGTAGAGTGCGCCTATTGCTTTCTTGATTTTCAGGAGATTCGACGAACGTGAATGCAAACAATGGCTGGAGGTTTGTCTACAAACGATCTTGGCTTCCGCATATGAATTTTTATGTCTTACATTTGGTATCAGAGCATGTTTATAGCCTCTGCCTTGTTTTGTTAAATTTTGGTGTATTTTCGGTGTGTTTTCGTTGAATTTTCGGCCATTTATGTACATGAACAGTAACTCGGATTTTGAGGCCGAGAGAGAAACTCAACGATTCCGGGCAAAATCCGCACTACCCACCCCTTGATTTCGGACCCATTCGGTCGCACCGCCATGAGGAACATTAGCCATGAGTTTTTCCGGTATATCGGAGTTGCCGGAGGCTAATCGGGCGGCGGAAGTCGTGGTGGTTGAGGATTTGCGTTTGTGGAGTTTTTCGTCTGATTTTGGGGCCAATTTTTGCTAATTTTCGTCGAAACTTGAACCCATATGGTCGTGCCGACGTTCTCTTCAAAACCCATCAATTATTTCGGTCTTAGATGGGCTGCCGGAGAAGAAACGGAGAAGAAATGGCGGCTGAAAATGGCGAAAAACCGACGGAAAGGCTTCTGTTCGCGCGAGGAAGAAGGCGCGTGGGCCCACGCGCGCGCTGCGGTTGCAGGCGCGTGGATTCCACGCGCCACGCGCCTCACGCGCGCGCGCAACCGCTGCGCGCGTGGGATCCACGCGCGCGGAACTGTCCACGGCCAGGCGCGTGCGTTGCACGCGCCTGCGGTGGACAGCGCGTGCGGCACGCGCCTGCGCGCTGAACCGCGCGCGTGCGCACGCGCCCGTGCGGGTTCTGGCGCGTGCCGAGCACGCGCCTGTGCCTGGACGCGCACGTGCTCGGCACGCGCCCGACGTCCCCTCTTCCGCGGCTCTTTTTTTTCACTTTTGCCCCAAATTTTTTAAATTTTTGCAATCATGCCCTTGGCCAATTTATTTATTTACTGTTCTGCCCTTGATGTATTTATTTATTATGTCATTTCATGCATTTTTTA
Source organism: Eucalyptus sideroxylon (assembly GCA_014182405.2). Lineage (NCBI taxonomy): Eukaryota > Viridiplantae > Streptophyta > Magnoliopsida > Myrtales > Myrtaceae > Eucalyptus > Eucalyptus sideroxylon. Next base: position 10,845,732 of record CM024552.2, on the reverse strand, counting down.
TGAATATTTTATGCATGAAATTAAATGTCCAATGGTCCATATATTTAATTAATTAGGGAGTGGCCACAGCATCTTTAATTAATTAAATTATATATTAAAAGCCTCCGGATCATATTTAGAAATGGACATTGATTGTAATTAATTATATTAATATGATGAATTTTATCCCACAGGAATTTTCATTATATTAATATGATTAATTAGGATGAAATATCATATTATTTTTCTTAATTTACCCACAGGGATTAAGAAAATGCATATAATATGGTAGTTTCTTCATGATGTAATTATGAATCTATTTAAATTAAAAACTTAGCCCACAGGTAGTTTTTATGTTATGTGATTCATATTGTGACATGTTTACATTGGTAAAACATGATTTATTTATATTTGCCTCAAATTTTGTGACATAAGCATGATTATTTGATATGCGGTTTCGCAACCCGTGAATTTCTCTGAATTTAAGTTTGATGTTCCCGTCTTGAATGGTGAGAACTATAAAATTTGGAAGGAGTCAGTTCTTCTTCAATTGGGGTGGATGGACATTGACTATGCTATAAGGAAAGACGAACCACCTGCTCCTACTGATTCGAGCACTCCAGTGAGATAGCTCTTTATAACCAATGGGAGCGGTCCAACCGCGTTTGTGCCATGTTTATAAGAGCTAAGATATCTCCAAGTATTCGTGGTTCAGTTGCTCAGCATAACAATGCTAAGGCTTTATTGGAGGCTATAGATGCGCAGTTTGAAAGTTCTGAGAAGGCGCATGCCATGACCCTGATTATGAAGTTTTCATCATTGAAGCTCACTAGTGTTAGAGGTGTGCGTGAGCACATCATGCAAATGAGGAACATTGCAGCTCAGCTTAAGAACCTTGAGGTTGAGATATCTGAATCATTCCTTGTGTATTATATTCTGAACACTCTCCCACATCAGTATGCACCTTTCAAGATCTCTTATAACACACATAAGAATAAATGGTCTATTAATGAACTCATGACCATGTGTGTTCAAGAGCAAGAAAGACTGGTTATGGAATTGGGAGAAAGTGCTCATTTGGCAACACAAGGAAAGAATAAGGGCTATGGCAAGTATAAGGGAAAAGGTAAAATACCTCCCCAAGCTGACATTAAGAAAGAATCCAAGTGTTTCTTCTGTAGACAAAAGGGGCATATAAGGAAGGATTGTGTCAAATTTAAGGCCTGGCTCGAGAAGAAAGATAATCCAATCTCTTGTGTTTGTTATGAATCTAATATGACTGATGTAAGTCACAACACTTGGTGGATTGATTCTGGATCTACAATCCATATTTCGAATTCCTTGCGGGGTTTTCAAAACCACCGGAAGCCGTGGGAAGTGAACAAAGCATCTATTCAGGAAACAAGATGCGTTCGCATGTGGAAGCTATTGGGACATATAGACTAGTTCTCAATAGTGGTTTTGTTTTAGATTTGGAAAAGACCTTTTATGTTCCTAGTTTTTCTAGAAACTTAATTTCAGTTTCAAGACTTGTACCTTTGGGATACTCTTTTAACTTTTCAGATTCAAACTTTAGTTTATCATTTAAATCTGAAATTGTTGGGAGTGGTATTTTGTCGATGGTCTTTTTCGAATTAATTTACAAGACAATGCCTATTATGATGCGATGCATGTTCATGATAAAGCTGGTATGAAACGATGTGTTGTGAAAGAACATTCCTCTATGTTGTGGCACCGGAGATTGGGACATATCTCCATAGAAAGAATTAAGCGATTAGTAAATGATGGAGTACTTAGTACATTAGATTTTACTGATTGTGATACTTGTGTGGACTGCATAAAGGGAAAGCAGACAACAAGTCAAAGAAAGGTGCCAAGAGGAGTACAGAAATATTAGAAATCATACATACGGATATTTGTAGTCCGGATATGGACTCATGTGGTCAGAAATACTTCATCTCCTTTATAGATGATTATTCACGTTATATGTATCTCTACTTGATTCATAATAAATATGAAGCATTAGATGCCTTTAAAGTATTTAAGGCGGAAGTAGAGAAACAATGCAATAAGCAAATTAAGATCGTGAGATCGGATAGAGGTGGAGAATTCTATGGTAGATACACTGAAGATGGACAAGCACCTGGTCCATTTGCAAGATTTCTTCAAGAGCATGGGATAGTTGCCCAATATACTATGCCTGGTTCTCCGGACCAAAATGGCGTAGCGGAAAGAAGAAATCGGACCTTATTAGACATGGTGCGTAGTATGCTTAGTAGCTCCAAACTTCCTAAATTCTTATGGACTGAAGCACTTAAGACGGCAGTGTACATATTAAACCGAGTTCCGACCAAGGCTGTCCCAAAGACACCTTTTGAGTTATTTAAGGGTTGGAAACCGAGTTTGCATCATGTGCGCGTTTGGGGATGCCCGTCTGAAGTAAGAATTTATAATCCACAAGAAAAGAAGTTGGACCCAAGGACCATAAGTGGGTATTTCATTGGATATGCCGAAAGGTCCAAGGGATACAGGTTTTATTGTCCATCTCATACCACTAGGATTGTGGAATCAAGAAATGCTAAATTTCTTGAAAATGACTTGATCGTGGGAGCGATCGACCAAGGGATCATGTTCCTAAGGAAGATCATTCAGACACTCAACTTTCCACCTCAAGTTTAAGATTGGTTGTTGCTCATAATGCCCCTTCAGTTCAGCCGGCTATTGAACAACCAATTGTTGAAGTTCCACAACCTGATATTGATCCAGTAGATCCAGTTGTTCAGCAATTACCGAAACTGTTGAACAACCAGTTGAGCAACATGCTCCTCAAGAGAATGTTGATCCAACATTGAAAGATCTACTAGAACAAGGAAATCGGCTATTCCTAGTGATTATATTGTGTATTTACAAGAGTCGACTACAATATTGGAGCTGAGAATGATCCTGAAACGTTTTCACAAGCCATGGATAGTGATAAATCCAATTTGTGGTACAATGCCATGAAGGAAGAGATGAGTTCTATGGCATCTAACAAAGTCTGGGATTTGGTTGAGTTACCTAATAGTGCGAAGGCTATTGGTTGTAAATGGGTCTTCAAAACTAAGAAAGATTCATTGGGTAACATTGAAAGATATAAAGCTAGACTTGTTGCCAAAGGATTCACTCAAAAGGAAGGAATCGATTATACTGAGACTTTTTCTCCTGTATCTAAGAAAGATTCTCTTCGTATTGTTTTGGCATTGGTTGCCCATTTTGATATGGAATTACATCAGATGGATGTGAAAACGGCGTTCCTCAATGGAGAACTAGAGGAGGAGGTTTACATGAAACAACCTGAAGGATTCTCCTCTAGTAAAGGTGAGCATTTGGTGTGCAAGCTTAAGAAATCTATATATGGCTTGAAACAAGCATCCCGCCAATGGTACTTAAGGTTTCATGATGTTATCTCTTCATTTGGTTTTATAGAGAATGTCATGGATCAATGTATATACCAGAAGGTTAGTGGGAGCAAAATTTGTTTCCTTGTGCTGTATGTGGATGATATACTACTTGCAACCAATGATAAGGGGTTGCTACATGAGGTGAAACAATTCCTCTCTAGGAGTTTTGACATGAAGGATATGGGTGAGGCATCTTATGTCATTGGCATTAAGATCCATAGAGATAGATCTCGAGGAATTTTAGGACTATCTCAAGAAACCTATATCAATAAGGTCCTAGAGAGATTTCGGATGAAAGATTGTTCACCAAGTATAGCACCCATTGTGAAGGGTGACAGTTCAATTTGAACCAATGCCCGAAGAACGATCTAGAAAGGGAACAAATGTGCAACATTCCATATGCTTCTGCTTTGGAAGCTTGATGTATGCTCAGGTTTGCACTCGACCTGACATTGCTTTTGCTGTTGGAATGTTGGGAAGATATCAGAGTAATCCAGGTTTAGACCACTGGAGAGCTGCAAAGAAAGTGTTGAGATACCTTCAAGGTACCAAAGACTATATGCTTATGTATAGACGGACTGACAACCTGGAAGTGATCGGTTATTCGGATGCGGACTTCGCGGGTTGCATTGATTCACGAAAATCAACATCTGGATACATTTTCATGTTAGCTGGCGGAGCCGTGTCATGGAGAAGTGCCAAGCAGACTTTGACTGCTACTTCCACTATGGAGGCTGAGTTCGTTTCTTGTTTTGAGGCTACCTCGCATGGTGTATGGTTGAAGAGTTTCATTGATGGGCTTAGAATTGTTGATTCTATTTCTAGGCCATTAAGAATATATTGTGACAATTCAGCTGCAGTTTTTATGGCTAAAAATGCCAAAAGTGGCAGTCGAAGTAAGCATATCGACATTAAGTATTTAGCCATAAGGGAGCGTGTTAAGGAGAATAAAGTGGTCATTGAACACGTTAGCACTGAATTGATGATAGCTGATCCTTTAACTAAAGGCATGCCACCGATGAAGTATAAGGATCATGTAACTAGTATGGGAATAGGTCCCATTATGTGATTTGTCGACATATGAACAATTTTTGTTGTATGGAACTCTTATTCAGTTGTAATGTTGATTCTCAATTTTTGTGTACACATTTTGTTGTTTATGAGAATAACATTTATCCTTGATTCTGGAATAAACATGAGGTTTATTCATTAAGATATGTTGTCACATATAGGCTGATATTAAAGAAATAAGATGCATTGTGATACATGGAAGGTATTACTCACTCTTAGAGGACATGTCGCCATGATCCATGTGTTTTGTTTCTTTTCTTTAAGCATAAAGTTTTCGTGGAATTAGTTGAATGATTCGTATGATGAAAATGATGGGATCAAGTGGGAGAATGTTATTTATTTTTATGTGATCCCACATTTATACCCAATTTTCTCTTAAAGGTTACGACTATTCGACATGAAGTTTTCCACGCTTCGTGCCTTTTCGTTGACAACCGTTCGTCTTGATGGGAGACGATGTATAAATAGGGACGTACGTTCATTTCTGACGGGTGATCAAGGTCTAACACAAAATCCTCACATTTAGAATACACCATCAGTACGTGAGGAGATTTGGTTAGTAGAGTGCGCCTATTGCTTTCTTGATTTTCAGGAGATTCGACGAACGTGAATGCAAACAATGGCTGGAGGTTTGTCTACAAACGATCTTGGCTTCCGCATATGAAAACAATGGCTGGAGGTTTGTCTATAAAACGATCTTGGCTTCCGCATATGAATAATTTTTATGTCTTACATGACCTGACAATTTCATGGTTTTGATATGAATTCTTAACTTCTTGTGGCAACAGCATCTATCGCATAACATTCCACTAATCTACTCACTTTATCAACATTAACAAGCCACGCTTTTTAGCTATAAGTTAAAAGCTTGGTTTGATTGAAAGCAAAGGAGGAAAATTGCGATAAGATTTGCCCGCGAACCGCGGCTCCACTGTACCATCTTTGAGGTTCCCATGTCTTTGCCTCCTCCGTCTGTCATGGGCCAGGACGATGCTTCTCATCTATCTCCAATGAGAAGGAAGAATTCCAGCCTAGGAAGAGGGATGTGTTCTCCAAGCTCTTGACTTTTGTCCACATTCCAGTATCCAGTTCAATGGCGAAAACATGAAATCAAAAGGTTCCATTAGGTTTTTGCTGTCCACGTCACGACACTGGCAATAGAAATTCTACTGTTGATTGCCCTAGACAGCTTGCTCGCAACCTGGGAGTCTTTGCCCCGTCCTGAAAACTAACTGAGCTTCGAACAGAATTGGTAATCCAGGTTCACACCCCAATATGCTACCCTCACAATTAAGAACAACAAAGCACCCCTTATAGAATACATCGAAATTATAATACCTCGGGAGGTCAATGCCGTCCATTCCTGGTCGCAGCTTTTCCAAAACCCTAACTCTCCATAGTTCTTGTAGATTACCAGGACCCTGTGATCTGGAGATGTGGTAGAGCAATCAAATCGGTAGAACTTAGCAATAGCGTGCCCTTTCTGTCCACGGGCATCAGCCACAAGATGTCACTCATCTCTTTGACCAATGTTTTTTGTCCGCGAGCATCAACCACAGGATGTCGCTCCATCTCTCTCTGACCAAAGGTGTCGCTTTTAGTAACGTGTATTATTTAAATATTCTGTCAAAGTGCTGCACACTGCTCGAAACGCGGATAAATCCTTCCACAAAGGTGTTGCTTTTAATATTTATTATTTAAATATTCTAATACTCTTTATACTTAATCTCATTTTTTTCCTCATATTAAGTGTGGACATATTTAATTAATGAGGTAATTGGAATCTAGAAAAATTAAACTCAAGACCTCATGCTTTAATACCATATGATATTTTGTAGGATTTATATTAAAAATTTAAGCTATTAGATTTAAACGTGATTTATTATTTAAATATTTTAACAATTTCTCATCATTCTCAGTTTTATGATATTTTGATGAGGGAAGAAAGTTAAATCAATTTCAAGAATGATAATTTACTAACCACAAAAGCTGTGTGTGTCTATATCTATATATAGGAATTTTTATTTGCTAAACCATAAAAAAGAACATTTAATATGAGATGGCCGACGGTACTAGAGTGCATCCAGCAAAATTAGTGCTAAATGACGTTGTGTATCACATTTGTTTTCTCCATATTTACAAATTAGGGCTAGAATTGTCGTGTACTTCAAACCCTAATCCCACAACTGATGAATTGGATCGAAAATGTTTTTCATTCTCGTCCGCTAGCAGCTACAGTCCCAACTACAAAGTCCTAGAGAACAACATTCGTCTCGTCACCGGAATCCTTGGACAAGGACATTAGAAATCTTAACGAAGAACAAACACTTCATTCGCCTCAACTTAAGCAAAAGAACAGTAGAATGCCGCGCCAAAATCCTAGTGCGATGCTTGGCAGTTGGCACTATTCAAGACAGAGCACACCAACATCGCGAAAGACTCCTTCGTCTTCGTATCTCGTGAAGACGTCGCCAGTTCGATCCCGGTAAACAGCAACAACACCTTAAGAATTCCAATTGGGAATTGGTTCCATGTCCTCCCGAATGAATTCCCATACACCAGCCAGAGCGCCAATTTCTTTTCTTTTTTCTTTGGTCGAAAATGCGATATTCTATTCATTTACTTAGATAGGTACAGAACAATTACATCGGAAACATCAGCATATAGTAAATCGATTAAGGCTGTCGGAGGGTTGGATACCCAGTTACGAGAGAGTAGTTTGCTCTTTGGGCTCTTGCAATCCAATCGGCGGGCCTATTGGCGTTCCTGCTGCAGTGGGCCAAGGAAGGCCCGAAAACAGTTTAATTTTTTCTTGGATCCGGTCCACCAGCCCTGCCACTTCCCCACGCAAGAAATGTTGGAGTTTACATAACATGCATAAGTAAGATAAAATATTAACACAGCTCGAAGCAAAAATAAAATTAAGCCATGCAAGTATTTCTAAAGGCGTTGTAGAAAATCGGAAGAACAAAAAGGGTTAAATGGATCACCACTCGTAACGTGCCCAAAATGACTTGGTTCAAATGTGTTTCAGTTCTAGCCCCACAAATGTCTTTGCACTCTTGATATTTCAGTCATTGCACCAACATTCCACACGCTAAAATTAGCAACAGTCGCTGGTCGTGCACGCCGTGCATTGCACGCGATCAGCAATGGTTGCTCACCATGTGCAGCACAAGGTCAGCACACGATCAGCAACCATTGCTGACCGTGTGCAACTTTTTTCTTTAAAAATATAAATGAAAGGGCACGACCAGCATGTGTACACTTTGGGCACATTATCATGGGTCCACTTTGACGTGCGTGTGCATCATATACACGTATGCTCATGACCAAAACCAAAATAAAATAAAATTTCATTTAATTTAATTTTAACCCGAATCAATTCAATTCTTGTAAGTGCAAACATATTTGCAATCTCCCCTTCGACAATATCCTGAATTTGTTATAGTGTGCAATATTCTTAGGTTTACCACTCAAGTAGTAAGAGTTGCACCTATACATTTGTACTCCAAGAGAGTTGATTGTCTGGATCAACCTTTGACCCTTATTAGTCATAATTGACATCTAGTGATATATCGTGACCATCCAAATAGTATGAATGCTTTAAAAATATAATGAAACTATCAGGTTTGGGTACAATATCATTTAATCCCTCTCTTATTATGTCCTAATCGAATAAAGACCATGGAATATTTGTCAAATTACAAATTCGATTATATGCACAAACCTGATTGACATGCATTTTATACAAGACATAAATAGTTCATTCTTAGTTACAACCTCGACTGAAGATTTTAATGCTGTATCATAATTAGATTTCATAGGACATCATCATTATTATTTTTTTATGACTTAGGGAAGCCCCGTACGCCGACAGCGCGGCGGAGTAAATCATGGGGAGGCACGTGAGTCACCACCACCCCTCATGCCTTAGGTAAGTCACCCTCGCAACGCCCGAGAATTGAACTCCTCCCCTTGCGTTAGGGAGAAGTTCGCCGCCAACAGTGCCACCCATGTAACTTCGTATATGAATGAACTATAATAATCAAGTATGAAGATAAATCAACAAACCAACAATATGGGCACATGTGAACCATAGCCATCCAACGCACAAGTCAACACTTGATGAATGATTAGACATTGAAAAAGCTAAAACTTCCACGTCACTAATCACTATATGCATGCCATGTTTATGTATTCAAATTTGGGCATCGCAGTACCCAATGACTCGTGACTATTATTTCATTAAGTATTTAATACTTAATGGTGAAATTACAAACACACTGATCTTAACAAAATCATTAATATCCATTCAATGATCCATTAACCTGGAATATTTATTGTCACACATATTCTAAATGTCTCAATAATAGGTTCAATCACAATCGATTTTATGACGCCATTCATATATATTACATAATTGGATAAATGAATGGATATGTCTTTGTCATTAATTAAATAATAAGATTGATAGAATAATTGAAATCCCTAACATGTAATTATTACATAATTACCTTAAGGCATCCACCCAACAAGAAACACGACTTAGGCACCGCTCCTCTCATTAAACTGGTATTACCATCCTCCAGTGAATAGACTAGACACATAGGTGGGTCGGGCCATGTTTGGGCCAAATAAAAAATTCTCCTACTCAAATTGACCCATTTTTATGCTATATAGATATAGTGACCTACACCCAACCCATTACTTAAAACTTTCATATTTAGCTCCATTTAAAAAAAAAAAATCATACTCAAATTGATGTGAGAGCATAGAGTGAGCAAGTGTAGGATTAAGCGAGAGAGAAAAAATGTGAAGAGAGAGTCATTCATGTAGGTTGAGTCTAAGTAAGTTATGAACTTGCCAACATTCATATTACTTTTTGCTTTATTATTTTAGACTCATTTATGATCCATTCACTAAATATAATTAATCCATATAATAACTCAACCCATCAAATATGCGTTAATAAATGAGCTGATGACCTATTTTGACATGTCTACCCACGAAATTCATGATCCCTACACCCAAAAGAGAACCGGAGAGAATCAGTTTTCCCTCGTAAGAAGCATTTTAGTCAAAAGTGCCATGTCATCTCATTCTTTTTTCCACATGGAACTTCAATATTTTTAAATGCCACATCAAACTTAAAAGTTCCATAAAAAAATTCAATTTTCTTCCGAGATGGCACTCAAGTGATCGAAAAAAAAGTTGCATTAATGAAGTGAGACTTGTATGACAGTTTTATAACACTTATGGGGTCCTTTTCTATCCGTACTTTAATTGATTTTGTCAACGGTTGGTGTAGTAAAGCTATTCTCATACAGTGGAGACATGTCTCGACTCCCCTTTCAGGCCCAGGCTAGATGTCGCCCGGCCAGACTGTCCTCAGTCCGAACAGTGGGCATCCAACCCACTTTCGATCCGTTTAAAACCTTCTGAGCTTGTCCTCGGTGGTCCCTTTGATCCATGGTCATCCCTGGGAATGGGCTGAACATACATTAACCAGATCATCCATGGTGCGTAGGCAACGGGTGTCGATGTTTATATTTTAAAGTTGCTCATGTGGATCCTGTCCTAGGGCATTATAACAAGGTCTTGTTTAGATATTGCCCGATTAGTCTCGGGTTGAAATCTTTTCCTTTCTTTATCTTCATTATTGGTTGTTTTAATGTTATTGTTGGGACATTTATGCATGGTAATGTAGATTCATTGTGTTCTAAAAATTGAAAAACCGGAAGAGATTGCAAGAAAAAACATTTTATTAAAGGAGAATGGATACCATTTAATAGGCATTAGGCAAAACTAGGACCATCAAGTAAGGTACAAGAACCTGCTTGCTCCTGATAGCCTAAGAATAGATTTGTGGTGGATCTAATTAAAATTCAATTATCAAAGTACAATCAATAATGCTTGGAAGAGCCGGTGCAAAATGTGGAGGCCACATCGCTCGCAAAAGTGTCATATGCACCCACCTAGCAATCCTTGAAACCCTTTTGGGGTTCACCTCAGGATAGGTAACAATGTGCATTAGTTTAATTGTTGAGAAATGTTGAGAGACACCCATTGTCGCACTAAATAACTATCCTCTTCTACTGCAATTCCAAATCAATGAAGAAACCTCTAAGTCAAATAGCTTCCTTGATTGTCTTGTTGACCTGCTTTACTTCAATCCTTGACAAAGCAATCACAGTTGGCCGTTGGCCTTAGTCTCCTTTGGACCAGAAAAATATAATGAGTGAATTAGGAGGTCCAAAATGTTTTTGTCCCCTTCAAATGACAAATATGGTATTTGCTCACCACCTCTTTTTTTTTTAAAAACAATAAAAAAAAAAAACACCACATCGGCATTTTCCACACTCAAATTGGACAGAATTAACAGAGATATTCAATTGCCACGTTTTGATATAAAATCTAATTGCACTAATTAAAAAATTTAAAATATATTTACACTTTTATGACAAGTTTTAAAATTTCTAAAGTACTTTTTTTTTTTTTAACAATTCTATTGTACTTATCTCTAAAAGAAAAGCTACAAAAGGTGTACCACGATCAGCATGCTTGGTAAAAACTTCTAGGCCCAGCCTAAACAAGGCCCTCAAGGACTTGCCACGCCCACACATTTATTAAAGTAATTAATGAATTTGCTTCGGCATTTAAAATTTATTAAATAATAATAACACCAAATTTCTAACGTCGCATAAAAAAATAGTGTATAACCCGTAAATAAATTAATAAAATAAAATACCACAAATCCCCCCAAAAAATCGTTTTTCCATGCTCATTTAATTTTTAAGCTGGAATTTGAAAGAATAGAAAGAACAAAAGTGGGCCTTTTCCCCCACCCGCCCGTTTGGGCCTAGGCGAGCCTGGGCAAAACGTCTAGAGGTTTGGGCCAAGCAGGCCCGACCCGAGCCCTCCCAAGTCCATGGAAAAAGAAAATAAAAATAAAAAAATTCTCACAACCTCCATCATCGTCATCTCCTTCTTCTCGTTGCTTCGGTGACAGGAGAGAGTATCGCAACGCCAACATGGGGCCGTTATCGCTCCTCTGCAGCTCCTCCGTCGCCCTCTCGCCGCCGCCGCCTCCTCCTCCGTCTCAGCTTCGCGCCGCCGCCACCACCGCCCCCGCGACTCCTGTCCCCCGCGCCTCGTCCGCCCGGAGGAAGCTCACGTCCGCCGCGCTGGCCGGGGCTCTCTCGTTCGGCCTCCTGCTCTCGCCTCCGTCCATCGCGGCGGAGTCTTCTCCGGCGCGGACGACGAGGTCCGAGCCGCCGGCGGTGGAGTACTGTCGCGAGGAGGAGGGAGAGGACGGGGCGGCCGCCGTGCCCGAGAGAGTGACGAACGAGGGAATCGTGGAGGAAGCTTGGAGCATCGTCAATGAGAGCTTCCTCGGGACCGGTCGCCGCCGCTGGTCGCCTGAAGCGTGGCAGGCAAACTCTCTCTCTCTCTCTCTCTCTCTCTCTCTCTCTCTCTCTCTCTCTCTGTGAATGCTTGGATCTTTTGGTTTGCTTTTTACCTCTCGATTTTTTATGCTGTTGAGTGGAGGGAGTATTGAGCTGTTGTGTTTGCTTAATTTGCAGCGGAAGAAGGAAGACATACTGAGTACTTCAATTCCGACGAGATCAAAGGCTCACGAATTGATACGACGAATGTTGGCGGGTTTGGGCGATCCTTACACTCGATTTCTTTCTCCTGATGAGGTGATTAGCTCCCTCTTCACCCTTGTAAATTTTGTGGTAGATTAATGTTTGTGGACATGGCGGTTACTGGGATGGAGGAGTCTGACACTGTTTTTGCATTTCATAATCTTTTGACCCCCCATATAAGAATTTGTATTGCATGTAAACTTGCATACATTTTCTTTACGACCCACAAATTTGCATTATGTTAACATACTTAAGTTTGCACCTTTCCATAGAATGTCCAGATCAGTGACAATTTATGCATATCAGAGAAAAATTTTTAAAAAGTAACTCAGAACTCTGTCCTTGTTTGAACTCATCTTTCTAGAATTAATTTAATGGGTCTATTAGTGTCCTCCATATAGTGACTGCCCTAATCAGTAGTAGTATGTTGATGAATATCAGTAGAGCTTTTTTCCCTGAGTTGTTAGTCTAATCCTGTCCACTACAATTAGAGAGATTTGTTAAAGATTATGGCAAAGCTTCAGCAGTCAATTTGTATACCTGTCAGCATGAAATTTACTTGGTCATCATCTTTTGCTTCACAAACTTCATGGACTTCCTTTCACAACCACAGAATCATTCTGCCTTAGGTGTCTTGTATTTACCTTCTCATTTCTTGTGGAAAATGATGGTTTAGACATCATCAATTTGTAGAACTAATTTAACAAGCTTTCACCATTAGAGCTTTGGTGCTGATATTGTGGGAGTCCTGTGGAACTTGTGCTGTTGAATTTGTTCAGTGGGGCTTTCATCTAGTTCCTCAAGGGACACCACTTCCCTATCATACTAATAGTCATAATACAATTCTGAGTGTTTATGTGTTAAAACACGTTGTATAGGAGTTATGACAAAAGTAAACCCGGATTATGATGGGTACACTGGGGATTAGTCCCTTCTGAGGGACCATGGCCAGACCCAGAAGTACTGTTTTCCAACATTTAGTACCACTTAGCTCTGCTAATAGGATGTCTTGGATTATTTCTTATAATAAACAAGCTTGATATATTTGAATATACTTAAAATTACAATATATAACACTTCCCATTATAGTGCTTCTTCTTAATTACGCTAAGCCCAAGATAGTTCTTTTTGCTTGAGCTAAGATTAAAAATAAAAATTCATTTACATCAGGTTGATGTCAATCAGTTACATAATAGTAACATAATCGAGAGTTGACTGTAACAAGCATCTTCCCCTTATGTGGGGTCAGCCACATGGATGCCTCCTACACTAGTCTTCTCTTGTTGGTTTCAAGTGTTAGGTAAGATTGAAGTGTTCAAGATCTTTCTTTAAACTTTCTGTCGACATCTTCAGATGTCTACCACTCCCTACTTCAACCTAGGTCAAAACTCACATATCATCTCTGGACTTCTGATGCATAATCTTGATAATGAAAGTTCTTTTTTTTTTTTCATTCATAATGAAAGGTTTGCGGGGTGATTTTTAGGGGGCAACAGTAGGGGACACTTGTTTTTTTGTTCTAGGCTCAAGGCCTAAAACATGAAATGATCAAGCATGTTTTATTAAGCAATAATCCTATTCCCATTTGTTAATGTATTTATATGAGAAATTTATTGATCTTAATTTTAATTCTCTGTTATGTTAGCTCAATCAATTGAATGGAGTTCTGCATAATTGACTATTAAAAAGCAACAACTACATCTGCCATATTCTAAGGTAGAATAATTTATGTCATTTGAAGATCCATGTCGGCAACTCTACTTAGCGGGAAGAGGCCTGGTAGTTGTAACTTATAATCGGAGGTTTTGGGAGAATGTTAGTGGCACATATGTAGGTAAGCATTTGGTGCTGTCTTTTGCACTTTTGCTTGTTCTTATCTTATGCCAAGTACTTGTTCTTTGGGAGATTGTTTCTCCAAGTCACCTAATCATAGCACCTTAAACTTCCCGAGAGACCAAGGGGAGAGAGAAAAAAAAAAAAGAGAAGGGGGGGGGAGTCCACTGCCATAACTTAAAGAACCAGGGAGGGGGAACATAACATTTGGATATTGATTTAATGTGTAAGTCATGATGACCATCTGTTTGCCTACAAATATAGTACATTACTAAATTCTGGTGGTTGTCTTTTTCATTTGGACAGAATAGACGCTCCAAATTTTCAGCATTTACTAACAATCTGTTCAGTTTCTACATGTCATTATGACGAAAGTTCTCCAGGATGGCTAGGTATGACATGACAGGTATTGGGATAAATCTAAGGGAAGTCCAGGATGATGATGGAAAGGTCAGACTGAAGGTTTTAGGACTTCTACTGGATGGACCAGCCCATGCTGCTGGTGTGAGGCAGGTAAAAATATATCTAAACATAGATGTACAACTTAGTAGTAAGTGCACATGTTCATACTGCTATAGATACTTAAATTTAGTCTTTTCAATTTGCTGTTAAAAACTACAAACTTCAATTTTGTTACCTCTTTGATGAGTGCATGTGCATGCTTGTTACAGGTTGTTTTGACTCTCCAGTCTTCATGGGTTCATTTGTCATTGGCAGTGGTCACATTGACCAACATTTACATGTGAATGCTTATTTTTCCTTCACTACGTGATGATTAAATATGCCTCTCACACTCAATGCTAGGGGTTAGTGAACTTTATTTAGTATATCTGATCTCAGCATGACTCAATGCTAGGCCTTAAACAGAGTTGTTGTGTCATTTTTCTTCTAGGAACAAAATTCTCCTTCCTCTTGTCATGATTCACTTAAATTTATCATGGAAATCTTTGCATTTGCATATCTGGGCTTTGTTTTTTACACATTAAAGAACTTCTCTGTCCTTGACTGCTCTGTAGTTTGTCATGCATTGTTTGACAACTTAATGTACAATTTATCGTATTGTATGAGTAGTATTTCCTTGAAGGACCCTATTTAGTTTAAGAAAGCCTCTTAATAACTTACTGAAAGCCATTCTGATAGCTTTAGTGTTTTGGTGTAAGAGACTGAGCGGAACTCCTCAAGAAAGAATTTTATGTCCTTTTATCATGCTATAGGCAGAAGGCAGAGGACAATTTCTCGGTGGGAAGGTTCTTATACTTTACAGCCCTTGTTATGAGCTCCTATTCTACCAGTTAGATTTGCTTTGATCGATTCTCTTATAGCAATTGCTGTTTCAAGAGTTATCATATTCTGAAGTATCCTCTTAAAAATATGCCTCACGTTTGTCAATTTTGCCTTGAGTATCATCTTGTGATAGTCTTATCTCTTCATGCCAGGGAGATGAAATACTGACGGTTAATGGAGATGATATCAGAGGAAAATCAGCAGTCGAAGTATCATCCTTGCTGCAAGGACCAAATGGAACTTCAGTAAAAATTGAGGTTAATATTCTAAAGCAATTTTATTGGGAGCATTGTTGCTTTTAGTTTGTTCTCTCCTTTCAAGTGCAATACATGTTAAGAAAGATTATCTTCTTTTTGAATTCTCATATTTAGAAAAATTATGACAGGTCAAACATGGGAATTGTGGACCTGTTCATTCCTTCGATGTCCAAAGGCAACTTGTTGCACGAACCCCAGTATTATATCGGTTGGAAGATGCAGAAAATGGCATGTCTGTTGGTTACATACGTCTGAAGGAGTTCAATGCATTGGCCATAAAAGATCTTGTTACAGGTGAACATTCATTATTTAACTTCTTAAATCCCTTTGCGATATCTTGGGGATTCTTTTGGTGATTCGAGTGGATGATACACTCTTCTTTTAGCCATTAAGAGAAATATAAGAAGTTACGTGCCATGAGCAACTTAGGTATTCTATCACTTACTGGTAACTGTAAAGCTGGATATGCTTGGATGTTGTTACAGCTGGTTCGTTTTGCTATTTCTGCTCATGAGCATTGATGAGCCAATGCTTGTCTCTTTTTCTCTTATTCAGAAGTCACATTATTAAAAAAACAAACATGAGGAAGTTCTAGGGCCTGTTTGTTTACACTTAAGCAAAAGCAAAAAGTGCTTTCCGACCCAAATCTAAAATATTTTTCAAGTTTAAGAAAATTATGAGGAAATCATATGTGAATTTGTGTGTCAATATTTGAAATTTCAGGAGTTTTGGATTTTAAAAAAAAATCAAAATCAAAATGGTTGAGTCACAGGGTTTACATTGAGTAAGAATTAAATAGTAAGAGTCAACCTGACAACCCCTTGCCTTTTGTGAGCGAGGTTGACATGTGTTAGAAGGGCAGTAAGGTCAACTATTCTTGATGAAGATAATATTGTTTACAATTCTTCTGAAATTGAAAATGCTTTAGGTACTTTTACAAGTTTGGGATACAAGATCTTTCATAATGGTAGTTGCAGTGATCAGCCTTTTCCTTCTTTGCTAAAAATGGGCGATAAGATGTCTGTATTGCAAATTTGTATAACTTTACTTTGAAGAGAAATGCATGCTGGATGTAGAATTTGTTGTTCTTGCAAAACTATGACAAGCTTTCTATATTTTTGTTATGATCTATGTTTTGCGTGTTTAAGTGAAGCTTACATAGCAACTGCATGTTGCCTCATTTGTTATGGGGCATGGTAATTCGGAATCAAAAAATGAAGTGGATTATGTAAATTGTGCACTGCCTGATTTGTCACCATGCATAGAACGCAGTATTATAAATTTGGGATAGAAAGAACCTTCATCGTAGTAGTAGTACTGATCAGCCCTGTCAATACTACTAGAGTACTTTCAATATCTCTAGTTTGTAAATGTGGACTTTTATGTCCTTCTGAAGGTTCTATGTAGTGTTGTTGTTATAAATCTGAAGGATGTGATGATGTTTGTAGCAATGAAGCGCCTTCAAGAGATGGGTTCCTCGTATTTCATTTTGGATCTCAGAGATAATCTTGGGGGGCTTGTGCAGGTATGCATCTGATGTTGACAGATATAAAGTTTTGCTTTAAGTATTCTTATGTTGTGTTTTCCCAGAGTTACAAGCCTTTGTTCTCTCAGATTCTTAAAATTCTTAAAATTCTTTCCACACTGTAAATCTTTCCTATGGTGAGTCTTCTGGACCAAAAAAATATGCTTGTTGGCATGGATGATTTTTTTGTGAGAAAAATGTGCTTTTGTTTTTCTAATTTCTCTATGTAATTGACTCTAGAAGAACTTTTGGCATATGCTTTTTCAATTCATAGAAACATTCTACTGTAGCAGCATAGATTGAATGAGCATAAATGGCAACAAACTCTATATGTCTTTTTTGACACTGGCAATATTGATTCAGACTTGACCTGTGTACCTGCATTCTTTGCTGTACATTAACTTTTTAGGTTGTTCTGATAGCTATACAAGATAAGTTGCCGGCAATGGTTATTCAGTATTGTACACTCAGTAAACAAGTGTGAAAAGGAAAAAGAGCTAAGAGCACGTTGGCCATCCCTGCTAGCATAGAGAAGAGGAAGATCTTTCTTTTGATCTATCTGGTAACTTTTTAGCTGATTTTGAGGGAGAGAAAGAGGAGGTTTTTCAATAATTCTAAGAGCCATTTAGTAAAAGCTAGGGGCTCTTGCCTTTTTACTGTGAACTTTTGGTATGCACAGCACTAGTCTTGATGTAAATGCTATCCTTGATGGATTGGACTCCTTATTTTTTTAATGGGTTGGCATCCCCTTGTTTCCTCATCTAAATTCATTTTATTGGTTACAAAAAAATAAAAAAGATTTCGCTTGTTTGTTCCGCTCTTTGCGGACTTCTTTTGCATTTGGCTCCCTTCCACTCACTCTGACTTGTTGTCTTGTTGAGTGTAAGTTTTGTGGCACCGGATCTTGTGTAATTGTTGGTTAAAGCTCAATACAATATTACCCTTTTACCAAAAAAAAAAAGTAAATAAATAAATAAAAGATTCTTGCCTGATAGCTATACAAGATAAGTTGCCGGCAATGGTTATTCAGTATTGTACACTCAGTGAACAAGTGTGAAAAGGAAAAAGAGCTAAGAGCACGTTGGCCATCCCTGCTAGCATAGAGAAGGGGAAGATGTTTCTTTTGATCTATCTGGTAACTTTTTAGCTGATTTTGAGGGAGAGAAAGAGGAGGTTTTTCAATAATTCTAAGAGCCATTTAGTAAAAGCTAGGGGCTCTTGCCTTTTTACTGTGAACTTTTGGTATGCACAGCACAAGTCTCGATGTAAATGCTATCCTTGATGGATTGGACTCCTTATTTTTTTAATGGGTTGGCATCCCCTTGGTTCCTCATCTAAATTCATTTATTGGTTACAAAAAAATAAAAAAGATTCTTGCCTGACCATGCCCATTTGTGACATTCCAATAGAGTTAGGAATGACATCAACCAAGCAAATACACTCCACTGTCTGACCCACCTTGTCCACTAAAAAGATGAACTATTTTTCAGCATTAGGTTTCTCAAGAGCATGAGCTTATTTGATCTTAATTTTGTTCATAAATGCACTGATGCTATAGGTTATTTGGAGTTATTGAAACCAAGTATCTTATGCTGTTCTATAATTGTGTCCATGTTTGTTATTGTTCTGGCGAGAGTGTCTTTTTTTTTTCTTTTTCTTTTTTCACATCTGAAGCTTATGACCTGTGCCAAGACTTAGGTCAACTTTGTAGACAGTATCTCTTGATGAAGGAATTCCAATACTCTCTTAAATGCAAATGAAAGAAATATTTCTGTCTCCTTCTTGTTTTGTATCTTTGTATGTGAAGTGTGAGGTTGCTGAGTCCTATACATAGGTGCAAAACAGCTCCAGCTTTTTAATTTAGCAAAAAGGTCATTATGTAGATTCTAAGAGAAGAGATTTGTTTTAATTTGATGATATAGCATCAGATTCTTCTTATGTAGGTAGAGGCCAGAAATAATCTTATACAGTCAGGCTGAGGGTCATTGCAATGATCATTACCAAGTTGTATGCAATCTAAGCTGAAATATATAGGATCAGCAGACTAGGAGGAACTCAAAATCCATATGTAATTGATAGATGGTTAAACAATACCTCATGAACTATTAGATATGCATAGTTGCATAGTTTGGAAGTAAATGTGGTATGGTTTGAAGAGTTCTGTTGGTAATGCTACTTTTACCTCTTCTGATCTTTCAGGCTGGAATTGAAATTGCTAAGCTCTTCTTGAACCAAGGAGAAACGGTACGTTATATCATGTGGACTTCCCAGAGTTTAGTGACTCTTGTGCCATGGTGCTTATTTGTGATTTAAGTATTTTTCCCCCTATATATGGTTGCTAAGAGATTGTCCACACAAACTTGTATGATCTGTTATCTATATTGCTGCAATTGATTAAAACAGATAGCTGCAAACAGCAAACATTTCTTCTACAATAATTTGTCATTGGAACCACTTTACATTAATGTGTGCATGAGCATGTCTTAATTGATCATTCAAAATTGACATATTTGACATAAGGGTTAACGGCACTCGCTGCATTGCATGCTTAATTAGGTGGTTATGTGTAGGAAGAAAGTGGGTGCTATTTTTTTAATAGGTGGTTATGTGTAGGAAGAAAGTGGGTGATATTTTTTTAATAGGTGGTTATGAAAGATATATGATATTTCTGTTATGTAATGGAAGGGTAGGTTAGGAAATCTAAAGTGTGATGAAAGTGAGATGTTCACTTAATGACATTTTTTTCCAGCCAGTTGACTATCCTGAACATTCTCCTCTTGGTGGTGATTTTCTTTCTTTGATTATGAGAATCCTTTTTCTTTGATGAATGGGAAGTTCATCTAGTGATGGAGTACAATTATAGCACAGGGGTATTTTGAGGGTCAAAATGATATGTTAACTTATGCATCAATCTTTGTATTTTGTCTTGAAGTTTAAAAAAAAGAAAAAAGATCTTGAAGTTTATTTTTAAATACTTAAAATTAACAAGTACCTTATAGCACCCATTCCTTTTATATACATAATGAGTTCTTTGAAGTTGACCATTAAGCAAAACCTGTAGAGTATCTGGGACACAGAGTATGTACTACTTGTTAATTAAAATGGCTAATCGTTTCTTCTCGGCTCAAGCTTTTATACTCCAGTAAGTGTTATCCTTTGGATTCTATTACCAAGGTAATTTTATTTTTATTTTTTATTATTATTATATGGTAGCTTTCAAAAGAGTTGTTGATAGTAACCTTTGTTAACCATGTATATTGATTACATAATGTGTTTATATTGAATCCTATGGAGACTGTGTTAACCATATTTTGTCCTGTTGATGCAATTAAACAGGTGACTTATACTGTTGGAAGGGATTCCCAGT
The DNA here is from genome assembly GCA_014182405.2 of Eucalyptus sideroxylon. Taxonomy (NCBI): domain Eukaryota; kingdom Viridiplantae; phylum Streptophyta; class Magnoliopsida; order Myrtales; family Myrtaceae; genus Eucalyptus; species Eucalyptus sideroxylon. The sequence continues at coordinate 10,825,324 of CM024552.2, read as the reverse complement.
ACCAGACAACAATTACTGCTGGTGCTGCTCCTTTGGTCAAAGATCCAGTTATTGTATGTAATAAGAGTTGCGTTAACTTATTACTAAGAGGCTTAGAGACGTTTCTCTGATTGAGAAGGATTTCCCTTCATTTCTGTTCCTTAGAAGAAGACAATATGATGACAATATTGACTGTGGAGAAAATAAGTCTCTTCTCACGGTACAGTCTTTTGGGACTGATAAGAGTCTTCTTTAGACTGACACCCAACTTCTGGTTCCAAAAGTTTCTCTCAATTATTATGCAAATTCATTAAAAAAAACCTCTATTTTAAATCCTTCAACATAACAATGATTTTTGTTAAAAACTACTGTAGAGGCGCTTGTTGAGCAACTAATTGATATAACTTTGCCGATACCAATGCACTGAGTATTATTGTGTTTTGTGCATAACAAGGATTTTTGTTAAAAACCACCCTAGAGGCACTTGTTAAGCGACTAATTGATGAAACTCTGCAGAAACCAATGCACTGATTGTTCTCGTGTTTTGTGTAATTCCTGCTTAACAAGTTTCTTTAGGTCACTCATTAACGTGACTTTCATAATGAGAAGAGGCATGAAGAGTGGTGTTTTTCTTCTTGCTTGGGCATACTACTGACTTCCGCCAACTTCCACTGAGTAGCTTGTTTTAACTAGAACTCTACAAGTTTTTTTGTGCCAATTCTGTAGACTTTTATTTCCTGGTTACACATAAATCGTCATTTTAACAGTTTAGCCTCTCATGCAGGTTTTGGTAAACAACAAGACAGCTAGCGCTAGTGAAATTGTAAGCTCATTAATCTAAAATATGAGCAACTTATTATGAGTTCTGTGATCTCAATTTAAGTTGAATTATTATAACCGTTTGACTTTTATTTTAGGTTGCCTCTGCTCTTCATGACAACTGTAGGGCTGTTCTTGTGGGAGAAAGGACTTTTGGCAAGGTACTGATGTTGATCTATTTTTGGTAAAATCTGTTGGCCATAATTTTTCATGGAGGATCTGGAATCAGGTCATCTAGCAGACAACACTTACTGATTTTTATGATCAGTTTCATTGGGTTTATGAGCCACTGTGGTATTATCATTAGCTTCTCAGATGAGACAGACGGATTATCAACTGTGTTGCATATTATTTGAGGATGCAAATAGAATGAACTGTTTCTTTAGGGGGATAAATCTTACCTAGGAGGCGTTTATTTTTGCTTAAGAAAAAGAAAGCAAGCAACTTTTTACTTTCCTGCCATATCTTAATTATATTATCTAATTTCAGAATATTATGAGAAAATGATATGTTAACTTAAGCATCAATCTTTGTATTTTGTGAAGTTTCAGGTTTACCAGGTCAAAAAAAAAAGGAAAAATGTGAAAGCACATGAGCCACGAGATTTAGATTAAACAAATGGTAGCAAGTAGAGTCAATTAAGGCATGCCTTTAGCTACATTATTTCATCTGATTAATTCATCTTAGGAATCTTTGCGAAATCATCTTCCCTTTTTCATTTGTTTGGAATCTTTTTTGTACTCTTCATGTGAGGAAATCAAGTACAGAAATATTTTCTGTATAGGAGTAAGTTGCTTCACCATGATTATTTTTCAACAACTGGCTTAAAATAATTTGTTCAAATTGCTGACAGTGAATTACTACAAGTCTAAACTTAGAGTGAGTTAAAGATGATTGAGTACCTATTCTTCACAGGGTCTGATCCAATCCGTTTTTGAACTTGATGATGGTTCTGGTGTTGTCGTCACTATTGGGAAGTATGTGACCCCAAATCACATGGACATAAATGGCAATGGAATAGAGCCAGATTATCGAAGTCTCCCTGGTACATATACTTTCTTCCTTTTTTCTAATGCTCCACCCTTTTGCCTATGTTAGGGCAAAATCTTGGTTAGGCTGGTCTATTAGGATAAGCCATATTGGATCAATGCAAGCATGGGCTCAATGCCACCTGATCAGATGGCTCCTGAATTTATCTTCAGTAGACCAAGTGAAAGCAAGAATTGCTCCTAACAAGGAAAAATCTGCTAGATAATTGGTAGGGCACACCTAATAAAATAGATCCCTCTTGCAGCTTGGAATGAGGTCAACAAGCACATTTCTCAGTGTAAAATGCTTAGACAAGGATAAGCACGTGTGCCGTCTGCCCTTCAACTTCCTTTGTCGGCCTTCACCGGTAAGTTTTTGCTTCATGTATTGCTTAGCTTATATTTCCATTTGGGGCATCAATTTGTGAGCGTGAATTATTCAGCAATAGACTACAGCTTTATCATATTCTTCCATTTCTCTTTAGGCATTTCACCATTTACAGGAATACAACATGCGACTGTTCCATAAAGGATATCACAAGTTATCTTTTATCAGCTGCATCAGGTGGATCACGGCTTTGATGGAGTATGTCAGGGAAATTATCGATTAACCTGATTGCATTGGACCATGAAAGGGCGACTTGTTTGCATCGGAGGAGGATAGCTTCTCTCTTCTGGATCCGAATTTTCTAGCCAAGGTGGGGTTTATGACCGTATATAACTAAACCCCACTGAGGATTGGATTACAGGTCCCGATTTAGAGAATTCATAACGCATGTTTGGGAATGGCCAGCTTTGCGATGTTCTTCTGTAGATGATTTCAAAAGTGTAAATACGATATCATGATGAAGTATACGTGTTCTTGTCATCTTTGAATTAGATGATGTAACGACAATTAGAAAAAGAAATTTCGGAGAAAAGATTGGTGCATTCAGTCGACAAAAGGGTTTAGATTTCTCATGAGGTTTATGCTTTCTTTCTTTTCTTGGGATGAAGTCGAATGCTAGCTATCGGCTCGATTGGTGTTCTCGCTCTAGACAAAACTTGTTTGCGGCGAAATTATTCCAAAGTCTCTTCGATCCCCTAATTCCCAATCTGTCTGTTAAAGTTACATTCTCGATCCGCCTGGTAAAACAGCCACGGTAGTTCCGAATTTCATTTCCCCTCAAATCATATGCGAATTCGCTTTTGTCGCCACGACAACGCGTCGAGTACTCCCATCCTTCTGCCTTGTCATTGTGGAATGGAATCCGCGCCAAAGTTGACGACGTAAACCAGCTCGAGTTCGAAAAAAGTGGCGAATTCGGACGGTATAAAGACGAGTAATCGAGTTCTGGTGCTACCTTGTCCAGCTAAAGCACGACAGATGTGGTTTAAGACACAAGTTAGGGACCTGATCTGACGTTCGTTATTTGCTTTTATTAATTTAATCAGGCCTCGGAATCGTTTCCCTCCCTCCTTTTGTTAACTTCTGAAAGCAATCCTAGAAAACCCCTAAAGTCTTTTTATTTCTTGTCGCTGCTTTATCAATTATTAACTGACAACCGGCTGCGGATACATGTGTCGATACGTCTATATCTTTTTCATAAATGAGTACATATATTCTCCGACATGTCCAATGAGATTCTAAATTGAAATAAGTACTCCCTTTATTCTAGTGCCACAAAGAAAGAGAGATCTGATGCAATATAACTCGGCCTACATCGAATATGGTGGCGGATATAATCACAAAAATAAAATGAAAGAGAATATTTAAATAATTACTTTAAGAAGTAAAAAAATAATAATAAAACAAAGAGAAGGAGTTGTGTTAAGGGTTGAGATCTTAGGTTGAGATCTTAGGCGACCATCGGAACCATTCTAGCAAGGTCAACAAGGGCGTGATCACAGTGCAGCATTGTCAGCAACACCAATGGCGGCGCTGCCATCTGCGTCTCTAGGATGATTCTTCTAGGATTTGCCTCTTTGTTTTTTTTTCTTTTTCTTTTGTTTATTTTTATCTTAGGTCAAGTGAGACAAGGTGGGATAGAATTATCCCACCCCTTAGGGCTTGGATAAGTTATGCAGGCTTTCTTCGGGCTTATCCTAATTTGAAGGTGTTTATCCAACATCAAATAGAATTAGTCTTATCTTATCCAACATTTTTATCTGAGCTACCAAACCCACCTTTTTATCTTTATCAGATTATATTAGTAGGTTGAACTACCAAATTTTGAGATTTAATCTGTCTCCTACTTTTTAAATAGTAAGAATAGACCATCATGTCAATCAGGCTTGGCACACCATTGTACGGAGAGGAAATAGGCATGATGAAGCGTGGAGCTCCTTTTAGCAAAGAAACTTGGTGTCCATACAGAGCCGTACCGCAGGCCAAACCGGATTGGTGGCTGTACACGGTTCAACTGTTTACACAAACAGTTTGAAAAGGTGAACCATAACAAAATACAGATTGATGTATATATCATAGAGACGCCATATGTGGCACATGAGCTTAGTTGATTCATGGAGAGCGCTTGTTCAAATCTTACCAACATGGTACATAAGATGTCACTTTTAATGAGTGATCGACCCGAGCCATTAGATGTAAAGACGGCTAGTGAGCTAGAGAAGACACACTACTAAAGTGCTGAGATAATTTAGCATGCACATTGCCAAACCATGAGTACTTGCTAGTTGTGCACTTTGAGCTTTTAGCTGACCTTGTACCACAATGACAAAAGAGAATATGAGTCCCTCCAAATGTTAGTGTCTTTATTGCTGTGAGTAGGTGTGAGTAATCTTAGAAAGATATTGGGAAGTTGTGAAATGGATTCAGAGGTTGCTAAGAGGAACAAATTATGTGGATTTGACCTTTGGGAAGAGATGGGCTACGAGAGGTGTAACATATTATATGGATTATGATTTTGTTGATGGTTGGGACGTTAGTTGGATAGTTTAATCACAGTCAATGGTTACTTTGTCGACAATTGAAGCAGAGTATATTGGTGCCAATCGATACAATCAAGAGTGCTAATTGGCTCAAAGGTTTGCTCATTGATCTGTGATTATAGCAAAAGAAAATTGATTTTTAGTGCGACAATTAGAGTACAATAAATTGACTAAAAATCAAATGTATCACAGGCAAATTAAACACATTGATGTCACATACAACGTTATACATAATATTTTGTCATAGGAAAACGCATCCACCCAGAAAGTTTATAGAAGATAATGCGGCAGATATGCTAATAAGCATATCCCATTGACCAAATTCCAATGCTGATTGGGCTTGGTTAGCATTTGTAGCGAATGAAGAGCCTAGAGGCGCTCCAGGGAGACAACGGTGAATTTGAACTTATGACCAAGGTGGAGACTCGTTGATTGTTACTTGAAAATATTTCCATTTGAGTTAGAAGATAGCCTGTCTACCGCTTGGACAAACCCGACAACTCATCGGGTACCCGACCAAGATGTACCCCGGTTGCTGGCAAATCGTCAGGATTGAAAACAATTTCCGATAATGCGACCGAGCCTATTTTCGCCAGATACCCGCCCCGAGATGTGGCCCCCATTCTGCATTTGTTGAAAGCTAATTTTGTAGTTTTATTTGGTAAAAGATACTAGTGAGAACCTAAAAATGTTCTCAAAGGCGTCATCTGAAAGAGTCGAAATGTGAGAGAACTCTTTTTTTGTGAGTGATTCTTGTGGATTTGGGCGTATCTAGCATTGGGAAGAACATGAATGTAAGAATTTTCAAGTAATCTCCATTTTACTTATTATAATAAATCCATCTCGTGAATTTCTTCCCGTGGAGTAGCCACACCACCGAATCACGTAAACATCCCATGTCAGATTTAGTGTCTACAATTTAATCCTTGCTCGAATCTATTATGTTTGTTGTAACCTGCTCTCCCATGACAAAGCCAGTGGTGAGCCTGAGCCAACCCTGGAGAGTGGCCCCTATGTGCCAGCCCATTTTGCCTCACTTCTCTCACAATTCATGACAATAAAATGTAAAGTAACCACAGGAATTATCAATATTCTCTTTGCCCTTTCCATTTAGTCCCATGATGCAGGGTAACGTAGGAAGGTAACGTAGGAAGGAATCCTTGCCCCTAACCTGAGCTGTGCCTTAAATGGTAAATCTAGAATCCCAAAACACCCAGATTTAAATCCCCAAGCGGATCACTCTTTCGCCTTTTGCCTTTTTGCCCCTCGCCTTTTGCCGCTTCCTTAGGCCCCTAACACTTGCTTGCGCAATCCACCAATTCCCAATGCCTGCTTTCTCAAGTTTCCTAAATTCCCCACCTTTCCTGTTTGGGGGTCTCTCTTCAGCCCAAGAAAGCTCTGATTCCTTCCCTGCCTTCTCTCATCTACAATTCCCTCCTCACTATTCCGAACCAATGCCTGAAGCCTTCTCTGCAATAAAGCCCTCGTTGCTTCTCTTATTTAATAAACGCTGGCTTCTCTATCATTGTTCCACAGACAGATACATAGAAGAAATTCCAAGCCCTCATCACAGAAGCAATGCCTCCTTTGGTTCTCCATTGCCACATACTCTTCCTCTTGTGTCTATGCCTCAATTCAGGTATGTCGTGCTCAATTTCGGCAATTTTCCAATGTCCCAAAGATGAATTGATTCTCGTCATGTTCAACCAAAACAAGAGCCTCTAATTTGATTCTCGTCATGTTCATCCCAAGAAAAAATGAATTGAATTCTCGTCAGTTTTGAAGTCCAACCATTTGCTGCTAATTTGATTCTCGTCATGTTCCTCAGGTTCAAGAGCTGCACAGCAGTTGAAAGAGCATAGTGAAGTACTACTATCAACTTCCACATTTGCTGTGCAGCGAGACACTACTCCTGCAAGTATTCCTATTATCAACCCGACAAATCCAGGTTCTTCAACTCCCTTTGGGAACCCAGCATCACCTTCCCCGCCAGCCACCACGTTTCCAACCCCAAGTGAAGTCACACCTCCGGCAACTACCATGCCGACTACCACGCCTCCGGCAACTACCACGCCGACTACCACGCCTCCGGCAACTACCACGCCGACTACCACGCCTCCAGCAACTACCACGCCGACTACGACGCCGACAACATCAAGCGGACAATGGTGTGTCGCGAACTCAGGCGCGTCTGAAACAGCTCTGCAGGTGGCTCTTGACTACGCTTGCGGTTTCGGAGGCACAGACTGCTCAGCAATACAGCAGGGCGCGAGTTGCTATGAGCCTAACACCCTAAAGATCATGCCTCCTATGCCTTCAATGAATACTACCAGAAGAATCCGGCTCCCACTAGCTGTGCCTTTGGAGGAACGGCACAACTCACTTCAACTGACCCAAGTAAGATACTTCTATCAGACACTTTCATTTTCTGGAAAACTGGGATCCATCATATATTTCTTAAATCTGGTACTGTACAAATTCTATGAGTCATTAGCACTGGAAATAACTTGATTAACAATCCCACAAAAGCTCTAAAATGAGCAAGCTTCAATGGCACTAATCTAAATATCAATGAAACTTCTTGACCTTAGAAATCCCAATACCCAAAGAAAATCAATTTTAGGCAGCTTCAATGCGTGTAGCTAATTAGCATCGATCTTTCGTTTTGCTTCATTTATGGCAGGTCATGGAAGCTGTCACTTTTCATCTTCCGGGTAATCCTCAGAACCTATTATTTTTATCACTCATTGCGATATACTAAGTGACCGAGAATGACAAGGTTGAACTTTCCAATGCAGCGCAAGTTCAACTCCACCTTCTCTTACTCCACCGACTGGTAATTCACCACCTTCACCGACATATAGCACACCACTTTACCAAACCCCACCTTCAGTACCAGGGTCACCAGCAACCTTCGGGGTTGCAGAGCCGACGGGACTTCCCAGCTCAGCCACCTCCATCACATGCAGCTTTGCGGTTCTACTCATCGCAGCTTGCCTGTCGTGGTCGCTTCCCGCATGTGGTCCCTAAGCCAAGGCAAGGAAAGTTGCAGCTAGCGCTACTATGAGAAGGCAATTCAATCGCTTCCTTGCATATCTCATGGTATTTGCACTTGAAGGAGACAACCAGGATACGCAAGGAGGCATTTTGATTTATCGGAGCCTGATCGACCTTCAAGGTGGTGCTCTCTTCCTACAGAAGCCAACCTGGAAGCAGTCAAGATGCACGAGATCTCTTGTATTCTTGTCTTTTACATCAACACCAGAATAGATGCAGACCCAGAAGAATAATTTACAATACAGGAAATCAGAATAGTCATATAGTGTAAGAATCATCTACACACAATTAGCCAACACAGATAATAATTCATTTAGTTTTCTGGATGAGCAAGATGTCTCCTTGTCTTTCATGGACATCGGAAAGTTCGATTGTTCAGATGCTGATAGCGGCATGCGGAACGTAGCAAGCTGCGTAAAGGGGATAAGGTATCTACAGATTTCTGCAGTAACCACATGAAACTTCAAGAACACGTTCCCTTTAAGACGTGAAATCGTTATTATCCTTCCTCCTCCAATGCTAGCGAGCCATGTATTGTTCCTTACAATATCGAAAAGTAAGTATCGCTTGAGATGATAAACTCAACTTTAGAGGCTCTTGATTTTCATTGTAAAAAAGGTGGGTATCAAAAAGACAAAATTAACAATATGCTTAAATTAATTGACAAAATAATTCGATAAGTCGATAATCAAATCTCACTCTTGAATTCTCTTTTATCAACTTCAATATTTAATTTTCATTAGGGAAAATACCACCAGAGCCCCAAACTACGCTTAATGTGACACTGGTGTAAGTTCAAAACTTTTTATGACACCAAAAAAAAAAGAAGAGGTTTGAGGTATTTGTTTCAAAATGGGCAATTTTTAAGTTTTTAGTGACAAAAGAAAAATTCGGGATATTTGTGTCACAATCAATAATATAGATTGGGGTTTTATATTGTATTAGTTATTTTCGTTACTATTTAAACCTGCAGAAATAAGCATTTCGAATTTTCCTTTCCTTTCCATTTTATGGGAATGAACACCATAGCCATATACATTTATAAAATTTTTATTTGTTGAGGTCAATATTCAAAGAAGTTTGGCAATTTTAATTACATCTTGTAATAATTAGCGATGTATTGAAGTTATATATGTCCACTGAGGTTGTATGCATCAAATTTCTTGTTTGCAAGAATGCCTTCATCCGATCTACTAATATTCAAATTTCAACGAAAATCACATAAACCTTATACTAATTTGGGTAACTGATCTTATTTAAGTTGATTATTCCATAAAGATGCCATTTCGAACTTCAACTTCATGAGCCTTTGAGTGATCCTGAGTTCCTGACTTAATGATATTTTAAGTTTAGCTCTAACATTAAATTGTAGGGTTTAATTTTGAGCTTTCATGGGATCACTTGAATTGTAGTTTCGATTATATCAATCTGTCAACTTTGTATGGTAGTCGCACTTTTGCTTAATATGCTTCTCTTACTTACCTGTAAATCATAGTTTTAATTAAAAGATTTTATTGGAAATACAGCACTTACAAATTTTAATGCACTTTTTATTGTATATTAATTTTTAATTTACTTAATTTATATTTCTATTTAAGCACTTTCTTATGGTTTTTTCTTATATTGTCCTTACTCAATGCAACTTGTGCAAATCTTTCAAACTTAGGGCTGGCCAAAAGAAAAAATCTTTTACGCTTGGGCTTTTAATCCTTTGAGGGATTAGATTTAGTTCTCATTGGATCACAAATAAATGAAATAATTGCACAAATAATTCCTAAACTTTGACAATTTATATCATCCCTAAATTTTAGTTATATGTGTAATGTTATTTCCAAAATTTTGATAAATATTCAATCTAGTCTCTAGACTATATGAAAATTTCCAGTTTTATCCTCTCTTTAGTTCAAATTAACAAAATTTGATAATTTGGGGCTTGCATGGTAACATTCCTACTCGATTTTTTGTGTTCTTTTATTTCTCAGAATAGAAAAAGAATATAGATCCATTTGGTAATGTTTACTAATTTTTCACTCCGAAATAGAAAGACAATTGAAGAATAGATTTGAAACAAAAATAAGAAGTAATAAAAAATAACTTTTTGTTTTCGGGAACAATTTCTAAAAATAAGTCTTTTTCTTTTCTTCTTCTTTCTTGCCATCCACCACCCTACTTCTTCAACCACCCGCTGCCGCTAGTTGCTAACCATCGCCCACCGCTTGCTAAAGGAGGAGCAAGAAGAAGAAGAAAAAAAGAAAAAAATCTAAAAAAATATTAAAAATTAAAAGAAATTTTATATTACAAAAAAAATTGTAGGTTGTACCAAATTCATTTTTATTTTTTTCTATTCTGAAAATAAAAAAACTTTGTATAATTACTAAATGCGTTCTTTTAATGAGAAATTGTTCCAAAAAATAGAAATAAAAAAACTATTTCTAAAAAAAAAAAAAAAATTTTTCCATTACAAAAATACTACCAAATGCATTGTTCACATCCAATCAAGTATATTTGAATAATGAAAAAAAAAAAAAAAAAAAAACTTACATGTAGATTATCTATGTTAGATATTTAACTCAAATTAGGATATAGTAATTTAAGTCATCCAATAAGATGGATAATCATTTTTACAAATTGAACAAATTAAACATATTAAAATGACTATTATATTCTATTCTAAGTTGAGTTTCTAGCCCAAAAAATCCATTTATAACTTTATTTTTGCCCACCGTTTAAATGTTACCAAATTAGAAGCCAAATCATTAAATTTCGTTAATTTAAATTAATGAAATAACAACATTGAATATTTTCATATAATTTAATGATTAAATTAAATATATAAAAAAATCAAAAATCATACTAAACAAATTAAAAATTTATGGACGGCGTTATACACTAGAGTAAAGTTGAGAAATCATCAATATCATTTTCCCCAAAGAAATAGATCTCGTCCTTGCATTAAAGGCTGTGTCTTACCACGAGTTGTACTGGAGTGCTGACAAAAAAGACATTGAGATAATACGCAACGTGACAGCGGACCGGGCCCTCTCGGGCACGACAGAAGCCCCTTTACACTTGTCCCCCCATACTTTGAAAAATTACATGCACCTCACTTAAACCTCTTTCTTACAAAAGATCATACAAGATCATATAGATATAGATACAGACGTGGATGCATCCATATAGACATCCTTTCTGCATGTACTGGAGGAGCAACTCTCTCTTTCACTTTCTTATACTTGATGTAAGCTAGCTCCATCCTCACCTTCCCCTCTCTCACTTCAGACCCCAGAATGAAAATTGCCCAGAAATACAAGAAAAGAGATGAAATCTCTGATCGATGAGGCAAAGGCATTATTCCTTATACAAGAAGTCCAAAGTCCATGGAAACATTAAAACTTTTCAATTACATAGAGAAAAAAGAAGAAAAAAACAAATCTGCTTTTGTATACCGCTCAACCTATCTTAGAAAACTATACTGTCCCTGATTGTATGGAACATCTCCCAGGACACAGACCGATGATTATTTTACAATCTTCACGGCACAACACATGACATATCTATTTGTAACCTTTTCCATGAAGTTCAGATTAGAAACAACAGTGAGGCAACTGCAATACAAATGATGGCTATGGTGGCGACAATTGAACCTTGCTCAAATGATGTCTGCAAGCTGGTGCGGGAGAAGTGCTGAAAGCCCAGATACACTGCTATTAACACTGCAATAATAGCACCTTCTTGCCTTCCCCTGTACATTATATCATAGAGGTCAGGAAATAGAAGATAACTACAAGCCTGACATATGGTTCCACCAAAAGAAAGATTCAACTTACCTCAAGTTCATAACTTGATTAGGAGCCACAATCACCAGTAGCAGTGCCATAAATGGCAACTCGAGTTCACCTAGGACCAGAGCATAAAATAAGAATTCATGCAAATTAGCCATCATTAATATGTAGCATAAAAAGTACAAGGCAGCATTAATGACAGAACTGCATAGAAATGTACAAGAAATTTGTGATGATTTCAAGGGTGTGCCATTAATTTTTATGCTTTGTTTGGTAACATAAAGTGGAGGGGAAATGAGAAGTGAGGAGAGAAAATAGGAAAAAATTCAAAATTCATTTCAGTTAAGAGTTTCTGCTCCAACTTTCTCCTCCCATCCCTCAACTTCCCCACAGCCCCTTATCTCCAAACAAAACCTTGTTTCCTTTAAACCCTCAATAGATTGTCAATTTACTGTGAATTTAGGTTTGGTGGTGAATGGTGACAGCCTACTGGAGTACAATACAGCTTATTCTGATATGTGAACTAACAAAATAAGTAGATAAATTCTCATTAAGTATGCCACAGCCATAATTTGCCCCAAAACCAGGGATATGATGAATAAACTTGTACAGGAGTCTAGCAAAACTACCATTTAGAAACCAGATAAACATCAGAATGCTTCGTAAGTAACCTAAAGGCGGTGACTATGCCGATATATCTGCAAGTTTCCTAGTTATGCCAAAAAAGAGAAGAATTAAAAATATGTATAGCCAGTAAGTCAACAGTTCAGGGCAGTATGTATGATCCTACCTAATTTGGAAGAGTGAAAATGCATACCAGTCGCAAATCAAGCATAGGTAGTCAACATACCTGGAATATAAAAGAAAAGACGAACAAGAAGTGCCAGGAAGGCAGCCCAAATGCCATATTCACCCCTGCAAAACTCAAATCACCAGAATTTTACCAAAGATGCAACTCTGAAGAACATTACAGACTAAGTATTTCATAAACTCGATCATAACATGATACTGGGGCAGAGACAATCTTGTGCTCTATCCAAAGGACAAATACTTGGACACAGATTCCATCAAGAACTTTTGACCGAAACAAATCCATCACCACCCCATGAAGGATAATGCTGGTTAGATAGCATGGTTGTGAAGAAGGTTGAGATCAGTTATGGGAAGATATCTTACTTCATCCATGAAATGAGATTGGATGGTGCTTGCAGAGCAAACAGCGGAACAAGAAAGGACTTCTGAACAGGAGTCCCCTTTGCAAGCATAAGTACCCTGCATCAATACAAGAATTCATAAGAAAATGCTTTACAATCTTGAAAAGCAGAGAAGTAGCACCAGGAAGGAACCAACAACTGCTCCTCAGCTTCTTCATAGACCATTAAGAAGAAAAGGCAAACTTGACTGGTCCACTGAAAGGATAAAACACTACAGGTTACCGCATTTTCCAAAAAGCATTAGTGAAGAAAAGAATGCCGTCAGATCACACTCTCCATACTCTCGCGTCGGATTAAATCAATGCTTATCTGAACGGTGAAATTTGAAATTCATTGGGTGCAACAAATTTCGAAAGAAAAAAACGAAATACTTCATAGAACCCGAAATTACTTTGCCAGCTCACACGATCTGAAGTCTCGGCAACAAGTCGGCAACATTCAGATCGAATGTCGCATTGGCAAGGACTGGTGACTCCATTTCGCAGATTGAACCATCTCCTATAAGTCAGACCAACCCATGAACCATCTCAACAACCCCTAACGCATTTCGAGTCAAATTAAACTAACACTGAGTGAAAAAATGAATATGTCGTAGTATTCATCACACAGCGAGAGAGCCTCACGCGGAAGAGATGGCGGAGATCCACTGGATATTACGGGCAGTGAGAGGCGCGGCATAGCAAACAGCACCAACGCCTCCGCTCCTCTTCATCTTCCTCCTCGTCAAAGCCGTCCCCTCGCGCTCGACCGCATATCTAGCAAAAAAAAAACCAATCGAACAAAAACGACCCGGCATCAGTTTCGAGACCAGCTCGTCATTGGGTACGTCCCAAGATTGACGGGCGACCGAACCGGCGAATTCAAGACGGGCGAGACGAGACCTGAGAGGGTTGTAAGCGAAGGAGGAGGTCGCCCGGCGAGAGAGAAGCGACGTGCGGTCGCGGACGCCGCCGCCGACGAGCGGAGGTTTCGGGAGAGGAGCTGGGGCTTCTTGCTGATGCGGTGGAAGAGAGAGAGCGCGTTCGGGGAGGTGAGAGAGAGGGTCGCCATCTCTGTCTGCTGCTTGCTTTTGGGTTTTCGGCTGGCCTGAAGCTCGAAGGAGAGTGATAAGCGAGCGGACAGAGAGAAGAGAGTGCAGAACTGACTAGAAAATCTAGAGAGAGACAGAAACAGAGGGGACTCGTGTGTGTGTGTATCTATGATATTTTTTGGCGGACGATGATTGGGGTTAACTTCTTTTTCAGACAAGCAATCATAAAATTTGTCGGGATCCGACTTTTGAACTTCCGTTTATTTCACGAAAAAAAACTCGCTTAAAAATATTATTCAAGGGAAAAAAATTTCATAATCAATGAAAAAATATATACTTAAATTCAGAAAAAAAAATGATTTCTTGCCTAAAAATTAGAAATCATTTTTTTAAATATATAACAAGGTATTAGCACTTTAAACCTAAAGCTCTATGCTTAAGCATGTAAATCCCGACACTGGTTCTCAAGTTGCTCGCATTTAGGTATTTAATGACTTTAGTGCCAATGCATGAACCCCAACACCCTCGATTAGGTCCATCAAGGCAAAGCTTAAGATCCAAATGCCAAGGCTTGGGCCCCTAGTGCCCACACTCGAGTCCATTATTTGGGCTTGAACCCTCGATTCCCATAAAGTTTGAACGCCCAATGCTCAAGCTTAGATCCCCAACACCCAAGCCTCCATAATGGTCGTAACAGGGTCCACCAAGGCTAGCCTTGAGATGCTAGTGCTTGCACTTGGGTCCATTAAAGTCGGGCTCAAGACCCAAGTGCACGTGCCTCGATCCCCATGCCCAATTTGGGATCCACCGACTTTCCCTACATTCTTCAAAAACCTCTATCTTTGAGAAAATCAAATCAAATTTTATATGACAAAAAAAAAAGAGTATAAGGCCAGCCAAATAATAGAAAAATATTTTCCAATTGGATGTGAAATAGTTTCAAAATTTCTTTAAGTCCGTCTATTATTTGTATGATTCCAAGTAACGAATGCATTTTTTTTTTTTTGTTGAACTTTTAATAAAAATACTTTCTGAACAATTGGCAATAGTACGCTTTGATTTTATTGCGAAAAATTGAAAGACGGATGGAATCATTTATAAATAATTTAAGTTAAACGATACGCTCTTGTATATCGGGTTTGGTCGTTTGATCATGAAGATGGATTCAGTATGCCAAAAGCAAAAGCATGTGATCAAAAGTTTTATTTTTTCTTTTCCTTTTCTTTCTTCCGAGCATGTGATGGAAGGTCGCTTGGCATTGAATTTAGGCTTTATCTTGACCAAATAGGTGCTGCCACGTACTTTGGTTTCAATTCCTAGATGATTCTCAAGTGCCTAGGATCGTCCAATTGTACTTTTTCACTTACAGGTGCTTGACCGTTGAATGTGATCTCACGCAATTTGATTATATTTATTTTTTGATTAATACCATTAAAGAACCCCAAACCGATATCTTCAAGGTAGATTAAAACTAATTTTCATCTAACAAAACATATCAAATTAGTCTTCACAACATATTTATCCTAAATTAATTTTTTTTTTTTGTGAAAAGTGTCAAAGCAATATCTTATAACATATTTATCACAAATTAATTTTCATCTTATAAAAAATTTCAAACCGATACCTAGATTAGGGGTACCGATTTGAATATGTCATAAAGGTAGTGGTTTTAAATTTTTCATGAAACCAAAATTATTTTGGAATAAATAAATGTATCATGATATACCAATTTGAGATTATTGATAGGATGAAAATGATATGGCGCCATCATGTATGTAGACTTAGCTCTCTCACTATAAATTAATCATTAATTGATTTGTCAAGACGTTGGTACGTTTGGACTTGGCCACTTCCACAGTGACGGCTTTTGAACAAGTTCCTCAACTTTTTCTTTTCTTCAAACTTCATAATTTCAGCAATAGATCAAATCATGGACGTTTGCAAAAACCTTTGCCTTTACATCATTTTCTTAAAAATAATCATTTATATCGCTTAAAATAATTATTAAATGAGAAATATTATCATTATTTATGTCCAAATATTTGCATAGACGATGAAAATATTTTCCAAATTATTTATTTTTCGCGAAACAAACAAAATCTAAAAGAGTAAAGATGTCCATGGTTGATACAAATAAGCAAATGGTGCTCCTCAAACTTTTCAGGCTTTTAATTTGTAGGAACATTAATTTAACTATATATATTGTAATCCTTCAACAATTTTTAACCCAATAAAAAAAATTTCTACATTTGTCCCTTATTATAACAATTTCCTATCGAACATTGACAACTAAAAATTAAATCATGCCTATTTTTTCTTTCCCATTACTAAAACGGCATTTTCCTCTTTCAAGCTGGCCATTTATCTCAATATTTCATTTCAATGACAAAACCAAAAAAAAAAAAAAAAAAAAATGTAAGATTCGGCTTTTGGATTGGGTTTTAGCCCACAATTATTCTGCATCAATTCAAAATAACATTACTCTCGTTACACTAAACTGAAAAAGAAGATCATAATCTTGGATTGAACAAGTTCTGGTCAAATTTGAGGTTTTTGAGTATCGTGTCCCAGGATTTGCGGGTGAAATCTTATTGTGATTTGGCTCACTGGCCACCTAAGTCATTTGCTGGCGTTCTTTTATTAAAACAAAAATAACAAAAATCCTTTAACATGAAGAATTTGACTCGAGAGACTGAGTCAAGTTAAAGAATATTTCACAATGTCCAAGATGGCATTGATCTAAGAACTATGTCCAAATTTTTCAGCCTCAGTTTCATGTTTAAAGACATCCATTGATGTTTCCTCCCCCTCCAAGATTGACCAAAACGAACCGGCGAAGCCGCCATCTAAGGACCTGAAAAGATTGAGCCCACGACAATGTGAGATAATGTCTTAGTAAGTCCACCCCCTAAACTCTGACTAGGAAGGAAATATGTCTAACCACACAATCACACAATCACAGAGACTCACCTTGTCAAGATCCTCACTGCAAGTTAGCACAATTCAAATACACAACCATATGCAGTAATCAAACTCAATCAATTGGAACGCCGTCACTTTCATCTCAATAATACAAGGGTTCCAATTATAAGGCCAAATCGTTATGACACGTCTCATTCTGTGCTACACAATTTTGTCCCATAATCAAGTGCGTCAAATCAATCAATCATGCGTCTCAATTGATTACGACCCAATGGCCATGGCTGACTCAACAATCAGCGGTCTTCCAGCGTAGCCGGGCGTCATCTTGCACCATCGAGCACGGCAACGTCTACATTTAGACGGCATTCCACATAGGAGCATCAGTCTAGCCTCCACTACGATCGATATCCATTAACTTGGGGCATTCCCGAATGAGCATCATCCGGCCCTAAAGGCTCGTAACAGGTTCTCATATCATTCATGCATCCATCCAATCCCAACCAAGACATCATACTTTGCACTCAAATGTCTCATTTAAAATAATGTACTTGGCCCATTTTCTTCGTATTAAAAACACACAATAAAATAATTGTGTGTGGGTACATGATCATTTTAAACCAGAAAAATTGATACCATTCTTTTTAAAATCACACTATTTGATATAGTATTTAAAATCATTTTCAGTGTCAAAACCCGACGCTTGGGATTTTCTAATTAAATATCAAAATTTCATAATTTTGGAATAAATAACCAAATTTCCAATCACCACTCAATTTGCACAAATTAACACTCAATTGCATAAACTAAGCACGCCATTACAATCAGCACGGAATTTTGATCACTGGCTACCCGGTATAATTTTCGAAAAATATTAAATAATTAAGTAAATTGCAAAAATAATTAAATAATGCAAATTAAATACAATAAATACCAACTTAGGCCGGAAACGCTAATCTAACCACCTAAATGAATCTAGAAAATTTATGAACCTATCTAGATAAATAGCACAACCTCTTTAGCCCATAATCAATCCATTATAACCACCTAACATGCATAATTAAGCAATTAAATCACTAATCCATACTAACTAACCACATAATCCCTAATTAGCCTAAACTAATTATCCACTAAAGTCATTAGCTTTCTAAGCAGAGTTTAGCAAGTAAACTCACCGGATTAGTGAGCTGGTGAGTCCATGACGTCGGTGATGCAGATGTGAGCGACACTTGAGCCTGCGGCAACACCAACGAAGGTCCGGATGGGCCTAAAAAAGGGCCATAAAATCTTAGCTAGGGGCTGAGTTTCGGCCATTGCTTCGGGCTACTAGGCTAGATCGAAGGGGTTGAAACGGCATGGGATGGGCAGTAATGGCTACAGCAGGGCCAAGCGGTGGTTTTGGCTGGCTAGATGGCAACGAACGGCAACCAGGAGGTCTCGACGATGAGTTGAGGTGGCTCAGGGATGGCAAGAAGGTGCAGGATGAGCACGCGAGCAGGCGAACGGCTTGGGCGGCGTGCAGGCACATGACGGGTCCAACGGTGACAGGGGAGGCAGTTGACGGCAGGGGGTCTTCTCTGGTTCTCTCTATAATTTTGAGCTTCTAAATGGCTTCAACAATGGGGAAAGTAGGACCAATGAAGAAGAAGAAGCTGTTGAAGCTTAAGGGGCCCAAAGTGCCTCAAAGTCAAGCTAAATATCTTCAAAGTGGTCATTGCTTGGCCCCCACCTCTTCAACCTTCAACCTCAGCCAATTTCCACACCCAAACTTCCCCTAGAAGCCATTCAAATGGTCTAAAATGCTGCTGCACCCTTAGCCTACGAATTTTGGACCATTTCCCTCCAAATTGAGCTCAATTCCTTTCCAAATTGACCCAATTGATGTCCCAAAAATTCAACCAAGGTGTCATCATCCCTCTTATGACTTTTCCTCATCAATTGAACCAACTTGACGGTCAAAAATGCGACAAAAAAAGTCCCTCGAATTTTCCAGTCCAAAATAGCCTTACTTTGATTTTTTGCCGAAATCTTGGGTTTGCGGAAAAATCTTCGGAGGATGAGTCGAAATTCCTAAAACGAATCATGACATGACAGAAATTTGGTTTAAATTCGCAATTAATTTCAACCGAGCGTGATTTTAGCATGACCTAGCCTACTGGGTAGCTTTTAGGAATTTTTAGTGTAATTGACTCGTGGTTGATTATTTTCAAACCACATTGTACATCTTCGACTCATTGGCAACTCTCAGTTGTCGTGAAAATCTCGAGATTTCAAATACGGGCACAAGGTACAGAAATGACAGAAAAATCAGCTTAGTGCCATTCAACGAGAATTTTGCAATTTGGTGGAATCACCCACACTCTAATCACATACCTCAATTGAACCGATCTATCTCCAATCTTTGATCAATTTTGACAGTGCCGTATTGACCCTTGCAAATTAGCACGGTATTTTTGGTCGAATTCTCAAGTCTATTGTGTTAAAATCCCTTAACGGCTTCACCAGATAGATTAGTTATCTCGTGAGTAATCAGCTCAGAGAATAAAACTATAGGCGCATTGATGAAAAGCCGAACTCATTCAATTGAAAACATAATTTGAAAACCAGGATGTCACACAAAATCTTTCCCTCCCACCCCAAAGGGAAAAAGTAGATGTATGTGGATCATGTCACATTTTTTTTTTTTTTTTTTGCTTCCATTTGCAAGAACTTGCTCCCATTATACATTTGGACTGAAAAACAAAAAAAAAACTAAAAATTGATTTAGCTTTAAAATAGTCTAATTAATCCGCTAATGCTTTGGATCATACCGTGAAAGGTAATATGAACTCAGGGCACTTTTTTTTTTTTTATTTTATTTTCGGGGACGAGGGGAGAGAGAGACTAGAGAGCCTACCTTTTGAGAAAAATTTTTGATCCAGCTTAATATTTTTACCCGAGGAAATTTTTTGGCCAATATCCAAAGAATGTTGGTTCACAAAAAGTTGCACATTGTGGCTGGGAGTAACGTTCCCCACAAGGAAGGACATTATCAACGGGGCTCGTATGTGCATATCTAATCAACCTTATCATCTAGGATTTTATTTTTCTTTTGTTTTGCTGGTGTAACTTCATATATGGGAAATGAATTGAAATTCCGAGTTCGACATGATTTTCACGTTTGTCATGTGAATGGACCTAAACCAATGGAGAAGTGTAATTCATGTGGAGATGGGAAGAATGTCCATGAACTGGACGCAAGAATGCAGAAATTTATTGCAGCTCTGTTACTTAGTTTCTCTGAGGATGCTTCCCCTGAGGACTGATATATCAAAGCTTGATATGTGGAGGACATCGATTTAAGCAGCCAATTGATTTTTGCCATTGTTGGGAACATAAGTTTTTCATCATCTTTCTTATGAGAAAGACTTGGAGCATTACCAAAATATATCACTATAAAAAGTCTTTACTGTGGGACCCCTTTAAGTACATTAGAAGAGAGATATTATTTTCTTTCCTTACCGGCTTAAATTGTTCTCTATACGCGTTGGATCTTTTTAATTTTTCTTAGACCAACATTGTATTAATTATTCTGCTTCTATGTTAGATCAACTATTCGTTCTACACCTCTACTTATTGCCACAAAATTTCACGTTTCATTGCCAATCTTTTTATTCAGTATTGATTAACTCGAACACTTGCTGCTTCTGAGTCAACATGAATGTGCTCTATCTTCAAATTCTGAATATCAATCTTAGCCTAGCGTTCTTTAGGTTATTTAAGAACTTAATTTGAGTTAAATCTCATTTGGGGCCAGACTTTAGTTTCTCAGCATTGAATGTTTATAGTTCGTTAACAGTTTTTAATTTTGTGAGGTAGACGTTTTTTACTGGCCTTGACCTTCGCCATGTTTCCCAATTTGTGAATGGCTGCACATTGTTGCACATATCGGTGTCTCCATCGGGGATTGGAATGCTGGGGAAGGAAATTTATTGGAAAAGAAAACATAAGATATTAACATGATGAAAATAGAAGATATTTCTTTTGTTCACCATTGAAGTTTCTCCTTTCAGAAAGGCTCTCAAGTCATTTTCACATTGGAGGACTTTGAAGACTCCTTTTTTGTTGCGGAACCACATTCGGACAGCACTTGAAAGGTACTGAGAAATGGGAACACAGCTTTCTGAGTTGGAAATTGGAAAGTTCAAGACATTCCAGTTGTGGCATTAGCGGAAAGTCTAAAAGTAAATTGCTTTTCGGAGCCAAAGTCTTTGACTGAGAGAAGCAGAAGAAGACTTGTCTTTACTTGGTTCCGTGCAGATTTCGGCATCGAGCTAGCTGTAATTACATTCGATATGCAGTTGTACCCGTTTTCATATAACTTAGTTCAAGCTTTTTGCGAACCAAGTTCAACCAACTGGAGACTAAACGTTTTCTCATATTTTTGGTCATTTATAATATGAAGGGTACATGTTTAATGGGTTTTGGAAGATTTGTAAGAATTCAGTGTTTCAGTTGGTGAGTTTGGTTTCTTAGGTTCTTTTGAGTTCAAAAACCATCGTCAAGTTTTATTTTATGATTGAAATCAAATCAACAAAAAAGATGGAATGTCCCGGTTCAAACCTCAGAGCAGCACACATCTGCGCACCGATCCCGCGATCCATAGGAAAATATCTGTGCATGTCCAGCTTTTGTGATTTGGGGGGCAAACACCACATGCCAATAGTTTTTTTTTTTTCTCTCGTACTGATTAGCTCGGTCACTTATAATTTCAGATTTAACATTAATACGATTTTTTTTAAATTGTGATGTTTTAGTTTAGCTGTAATTCTAATGTTTTAGTTTGAAATTTGTGCAATGTCCTGTTGTCTTAGTATATGTAATTACTTTCAATTGAATCATTTTGGTGAAAATGTGGCTAGAAGCCTAGAAAGTTCAATTATTTAATCTTTTTCCAACTTAAGAATAGCAATGGTGAAGCTTTCTAATGTCATTTTTCTTCGAAAGATTTTTGAATTTGTTTTTTTAGAGTTTGCAGAAAGCCAAAAAGAAAAAGAGTTCGATACGGAGGACATATCTTTTAATATATCTAATAACTTTCAATTGAATCATTTTGGTAAAAATGTGGCTAAAAAAAGTTATTATTCACCCTTTTTCTACTCAAGCATAGCAATGTTGAAGCTTCTAAAATTGTTCAAAATTTGTTTTTGAATTTTTCTTTTAGAGTGTGTGGAAAAATAAAAAGCAGAAAAGAAAAGTTCGATAGTAAGACGTGTAAAAAATAAAGACGACCACAAGTCAAAGTCATCATCGACTTTTCCAAAGAGCGCCACGCCACAATTCATATATTTTATTAGATTTGAAAGTCGTTGTCTCTCTCCCTTTTTTTTTCTAGGAGCCTTCTTTGTGTCTGCCAAGACGGAACGTGGTCAGTTTGATTGGTCATTTTAGAAGATTTCCACACGAATTGCACATTTAGGACTTGGTCAGCTGACTTGAGCCCGTGATACATCTTTTGAGCATCTGCGCATAACTAGCCGACTGAACGGTGAAGGCTGATGCAGCAAACATACTTGTTCGCATGAGTACTCGCGTGACTAATGTAAATTCTGCAATGATGAAATTTACAACAAGTATATATGGATCTCAAAATGAAGTAAAATGGCTGCATCATGCTCGAGCTAGATGATTGCAATTCGGAATTTCCCGATTGGCACATTCACAGTACGATCATGCCTAGCTAATTACAGGACTTAAATAAATTTGGCATAGGTATGACATAATAGTTTATTGGTTCATAAGCAATAAATAACTAACAAAGTCCTATTAGTAAACGAGCAAGTTTTCTCCCTTCTTTCTTTTGCTCTGAACACCGATTTCCATGACAAAAACAGCAATATGACTTGCAAGCGTAAGAGGCAAAACAGATCTTCACCACGTCTCACTAGGCAAGAGTGGCTGCCCATCCGAAAATGCAATGACATCCATATCAACATTTGACTTGCGAGAAGGAAAAGCACCAGCATAAGATTCAGTTGCCTCACAGTCCTCTTGATTTTGCTGAATGCCCGAAGGATTTTGGAGCTTCCTTATCCTCTCCAACTCCAGTGACACTTCTTTCATTGTAGGTCGGTTCCTTCCATTCAAGTGTAAACACCTTTTTGCAAGGTTAGCAACTGATGTAATCTCTTCCTTCTTACCTTCTTTCAAAACTTGAGCATCCACAATGTCAAATAACTGATTTTGCTCCATCGAAATTATGAAATAGGTTACAAGGCTTCTTCCTTCTTGCTCCCTCAGCAACGAGATTGGCTTTTGGTCTGTTAGGAGTTCAACAAGGACAACTCCAAAGCTGTACACATCGCTTTTGTCCGTGAATTGACTTGATTGGAAATACTCGGGATCTAGGTAGCCGAAAGTCCCCTGCACCAATGTGGTTACATGAGTTTGATCGAGGGAAACGGACTTTGAAGTACCAAAATCTGCCACTTTTGCTCGATATTTCTCATCCAAGAGAATATTGGTGGACTTGATGTCTCGATGATAAATGGGAATAGAGGCTGCTGAATGCAAGTAAAACAAGGCTCCTGAGATTTCAGTTGCAATTCGTAGATGTGTGTCCCATGATACATGAAACTCTTTATTGGGTCATGAAGGTGTTGGTATAGAGTCCCGTTTGGTATGAACTCATATACTAAAAGCGGGACTTCCGTCTCCAAGCAACACCCCAATAACTTAACCACATTCCTATGGTTGATTTGTGAGAGAATAAGGATTTCATTTATGAAGTGTTCGACTTTTCCCTCATCTATCACTTTTGATTTCTTAATCGCAACTATTTTTCCATCTGTTAACATTCCCTTGTAAACGGTACCTTGCCCACCTTGCCCAAGGATCCTATCCTCATTGAAATTGTCAGTGGCCTTCTCTAAATCCTTGGAGTTGAACAATTTGCTTTTCTCAACATTGCCTTGTGGTGAAGATAGCTCACTTTCCAACAAAAGACCACCATTGCGTTTGAAATACTTCTCTTTGAGCTTGATTTCTTTTCTCTTCTGGATGTATTTGTACAACCTCCATAAGAAAAGACATAAAAGTAGTGCCCCAACGCCTGCCCCAACCCCTGCATTGCAAAAGTTTATGGGGCAAAGGTGAGAAAAATGTATCCTCCTTGTCATGAATCTATAACGGCACTTGTCGTCAAGAATTTCAAAGAATCTGATTCAAAGGGTACATATAAGAGTTATGAACCTGAGTCTCCTTTCCTGTGGATATATGTTAACAAACATGAAAAAATAGCTTGTCTCCATTTCAAGTTCCGTCCGATGAAATTTCTATACATGCATTTGCACTGTACAATTGATCTTTCTTACAAGGAATTTAGCAAACCATAGATGAAAGTGAAAAAGTTCCTACCAGCGATCATCTTGATTATGATTGCAATAATCCAAATTCAATTATGATGTAGAATAAGTAGGAACCTTGAAAAGTTCAAGTATTTTCTTATTTATCAAATATAAGTATTAGTGCGCAAACGAAATTTTTGAGGTTATTTTGATAGATACTATTGATTGAAACTTATCTATATCGTTCACCAAGCAAAGGGACAATCATGTTAGAACAGGTAAAACTTACTTCTATACGTTTTCTGAACATAATTTATGCTATGCTGTGCTTTTTTCTAACAATGCTAAGAGCATGAAGCGGTCTAAAATTCTAGGTTAAAAGATTTACTTACCAATAAGAATGAATTTGGCTGTCTTTCTACCATCAATACAGTCATAGCCGCCCTGTTTGTTCACACAAGTCGAGCCTATCCCGGGGCATTTATTTGAATCTTCACATTCATCAATATCTGATGACAAATGGTAAAAATATATTAGCAGCGAATTACCAACTCCTTCAGTGTAATTAGCGGGGGTAGTAAGTTGCATTTCCTCGTAAATTGTTAATTCAAATGGCTAAATATTTTGCTTGGAAAGATAGGACCGTCCTATTCAATTTTCTTTGAAAGTGCATTCACTTTGTATAACCTTGGGCAGAAAAACCGAAAAAGAAGGCAGAAAAGCATGTTTGGGATCATCAAACGGTGAGAATGAAAAATATCTGGGAATGACAAACCACTTCGCTATATGGTGCCCTTAAAAACTGGAATGTGTTAGCGTAAGTGTGTTACCTTGGCATCCTCCAATAAGATAAGGGTTACCATCATACCCCTCTCTGCAATAGCACATCAAATATCCCAAGCTACTAATCCTGTAACACGAGAGAACATCAGAATTCTTCGAGCTTTTGTGAAGCCCAATTGAATAGTCGGTATTGTTTTGGATCCCCCATTCCAACACCACTGGAACCGTATCATTCAATCTCAAATCATATAAACCTGTAACGTTCAACTTTGAGAACCATGATCTCTCTGCCAGGAAAGCGTACTTGCACCCCTGTTGTCCGCCTTCTTCTTTGATATTCACACTATAGGCCTGAAGATTAGGGGAAGCATAGTCTGGCAGCATCCGTCCCCCCGGAGCAAGCACTGTACCGCCTAATGCTGGTGTTGGTTCCAGTACATGTCGACTTGCAACCGGTCGATGTAAAGACTGTACCATCTGATTTAGTCACTGTTGCCTTGGTGTTACAACCGACCGATACAAAGACGTTATATGTCTGGGAGAAGAAAAATTTACTTCCTTCCAAACTTAACGGCTCAATAATTCCACTGCCCTGGTAGCTTGTTGAGTTAATCACTGGAAGACTGACCTTTATCATGCCATACGAAAACGCTGAAGTGAAATTGGGGAATAAAATGTCGAGAACTCTCAATCCAGTCTTATTTAGTATGGGAACCGTTTGGCTTTGCTGGCAGACAATCTCATACCAGTCATCCCAAAAACACCCTGTTCCTATTCCGAAGGGGAAGGGAATGGTGACGTTCCCACACTTTTCAGCGCAGTTAGGCTGTGCAAGTCGTGGTGCACCTCCTGATGCTGGTACCATGAGGGAAACCAGAAGCAAAAGAATTTGAAACACCCAATTTGACATGATTTTCATGGTTTGTATGTGCATGGGTATAAACCTATGGAGAAAGGTGAAAGGAGCTGAGTCCCTTAAATAAGGGAAGAAGGGAAGAATTTTCACGTTCTGTACGCATAATTGTTATTTTTCGTTAAAGAAGGAAGAATTTTCATGTTCTGTACGCATAATTTCCACCTGTCACTTCCTGGTATCTACCTGGGATGTTTCCTTGATGATAAAAATATCAAACTTTGAAAAGTAGAGGACACCGATTTAAGCAGCCAAGTGTGACTTTTCCCATTCTTGGGTAGATATTTTGTCAATCATCTTTTCAATGAGAAAGACTTGGAGCGTTGCCAAGATGGAAGACTATTGGAAGATATGCGCGAATCTTCTGCTATCATTTGGATTGAGATCGATATATTGAATCAATCGAGATCAATTTAATATCGAATCTAATTTGTAGTATACATTATTGCCTTTTCTTGTATACACTTCGTACTATAATATGGAGCATGTACATTGAGACAATATGTAATAGAAAAATACTGAAAATTCCCCCCACTAATCCTCTTATTCTCTCCTCTGTCTTTGGTTTCTTGCTTTCTTTCATGATATTATAGCACAGGTTGTGCATTTGACTTTGCTTCCACACTCTTTGATTGCTTGTTGTAAGAGACATGCTAACCTACAAAACAACATTAGCAATCCAATGTTGGAATTAATCTCTTGAAGTTTAAATTAACAAAGCAAGCAAAGAAAGGAACATTTTACCACCACCATGGCCGATGAGCATATCTCCGAAGAGCGTATCCCACTAATGGAAACACCTACTTCAGAGATACAAGATCCCATATAGAATGCAGCCGTTGAAGCCATTGGAGCCCAAACCTAACCCATTTTGGGCTAATTTCTCCAGCCCAATTTGGGGCAGCCCATTTGAGCTAGCCCATTCTAGGCCAACACGTTGCGAGCCAACCATACCACCGGGTGCCTTTTACCATGTATTATGGAACAAGCCCAAATTTCTCTTTTTCAGGAATCATGCCCAATGATGGCCCACCAACCACAAACGAGGCAAGCGCATCCAATGGGTTCGGATCTTTTAATGCGGGGGAAAACCCCTTTGGGTAAATGTGGGGATGCCAAGCATGTTGAATTCAGGTCAGGATGCAATCCCTACTCGGGTTTCTCACCTAGTTTCTTGCCATTTCCCATCGCGATCGCCACAAGTCACCTAGAACCCAGCGACACGTTGTTCATCTCCAATGTCAATGAACTGGAGTTGTAGCTCATCAACCCTCTTCTCATAGGACTCAAGAGCTACTCGACTTGGGCGCAGGAGTTTCGACAAGCCCTTGTTACAAAGGATAAATACGGTTTCATTGACAAAACTATTTCAATTCCGATCAATGAGAGAATGGCACATCAATGGAAAAAATGCAACCTGTTAGTAAGAACTTGGATACGGAATTGCACAAGCCTAGAAATTGCCGTTGGTTTATCCCTCACTGAAGACTCAAAAACCATGTGGGACAACATGAAAGAGATATATGGGAAATTGGATCAGACAAAAATTTTCTTGCTTTATCAAGCCCTTAAAGAGTTGAAGCAAGGAAACATGACTGTCACAGCATGTTTCAACAGGCTATTAGTGCTTTAGAATGAGCTAGAAGTAGCTAAAGAAAAACTCGAAGGGCTAGAGATGACCCCACAACAGTATAAGGTGATGAAAGATAAGGAGAAAGCTACACGCTTCTTCTTGATTTTAAGCGACTCTTACCCGACCTTCAAGTCCCAGATCTGGGCTATGGAAACCGCAGCTCCGCTAGGTCGTATCTTTCAATTGGTGGTGCAGGAAGAGTGTAACATCCTGATTTTCAACCCTATTTCGATTAAATGAAACGGGCTTTTCATCGACGCGTCGATAGTCTTTTTCTCTAAGCTGATTACTCACAAGATAACTAATCTATCTAATGAAGTCGTTAAAGAATATAAACACTATAGGCTTGAGAATTCGATAAGAAATCGACTACTTGACCGTGCTAATCTGCAAATGTCAATACAACACAAGTAAAATCGATTAGAAAGTGGAGATAGGTCGATTCAACAGAGGCATGCAATTAAATGGTGGGTGATTCCACCTAATTGCAAAATTCGCGTCGAACGGCACTAAACTAATTTTTTTGTCAATTCTGTAACCTATGCCCGTAATTGAAATTTTGAGATTTTTACGACAACCAAGAGTCGTTTATGAGTCAGAGATGCACATTATGGATCAAAAATAATCGACCATGGGTCAAATGCGTTAAAAATTCATAAAAGTTACCCGATTGGTTAGGTCACGCTAAAATCACATCTGATTGAAATTAACCACGAAATTGAACCCGGTTCCAAGAATCGAAAGTTCTAGCGTGTTACAATTTATTTTATAAACGTCGACTCATCATTTAAAGAAATTTAAGCAAGACCGGGATTTTGGCGAAAAATCAAAATTAGGCGATTTAAAACCGGGAAATTCGAAGGGGCCTCTTTCATTGGACTTTTTTTTTACCTTCAAGTTGGATTGTTTGGTGGTGAAAATGGTGGGAATTTGTTTTGGCTTCTTCCTCAACAATTTCGCCAATGAATTGAGGTCAATTGGAGTGAAATTGAGTTGCTTTGGTGAGGGAATTGCATGAAATTCATAGGCCATGGGGGCTGCAACATTTGGGCATCAATCCTTGGCTTATTGGAGAAGATTGGGAGGGGAAATGACTGTGGATCAAGGCTAGACTTTGGGGGCTTCTACTTGAGTGTTTTAGATCTTTTGGCTTGACTTTGGAGGCCTTTGTCCCCCCACTTACAGCAACAGCAACTTCTTCTTCTTCTTCCTCACTCCCTCACTCTCCATTGTTGTTGAAAACAAAACCAGAGAACCAGCAAAACAACCATCAGCCCTCACCGAAACAACCAGCTCTCCTTCGTTGCCGTCCAAGCCACCGCCAGTCCACTTAAGCTGCCCGCACGCCCATCAGTCACCCCCGCAAGGCCAGCCCCGAGCCGCCTACCTCCGCTCGCAACCTCATCTTGTGCATCCGCCATCAAGCTCATCAACCGCTCGTCAAGCCACCTCTGCCTGCCATTCCGCCGCTCTAGCTCGTCCTCGTTGCCGCCTAGCCCATCCCGCCACTCGACTAGCCCAGTCCAACCCGTTCCAGTCCTCGATTCCCTTCAATCCAGCCCAAAACAGAACCGAACTCACAGCTTGGGCTGTGAGCTTTGTGGGCCATTTTCGGGCCCTTTCGAGCCTCCTTGGGTGTCATTGTAGACCCGAGTTGTGGTTGTCGTCACGCCGCCGTCACCGTGAACCGATTTTCGCACTAAACCGGTGAATTAACCTCCTAAACCTTAATTAGAGAGTTAATTATTCTTAGAGGGGGTAATTATGCTTAGGGAAGGGTTAGATTAGGCTAAGTGAGATTAGTGTAATTAGTTAGCTTGTTTAGTTAAATTAGATTAATTAGTTAGGCCAATTAGGTGATTAGATTAGTGTATATAGCTTAATTAGTGATTTAATTTAATTATTTTGTAATTTATTTATTTAATTATAATTTATTTAATTATTTATCAATTAGCGGAAATTATACCGGGATAGTCCTTTTACACGGCCAAAAAGTTGTGAGAGATGAAAGGTATTAACCATGGTTAAAGTCATAACAGGTTTGGAATTAAAATGCCAAGTGTTCCAATAAAAGAGCTTCAAGTGCCCCCTATGAGAATAGCTAGGGCAATGGCCCAATCAAAATTTGCCATAAGAAGATACTTTGATAAAGATGAAGATGAGCCTCTTTCATTGGCTAAGTGTATGCAAGAATCATCAAGTATTAATGAACTATAGGCATGTAGTCATAAGCTAACAAAATATTAAAGATTATAGAATTGAGTCACCCAAAACATTAATGAATCATAGGGATGAGTCACCCAAAACATTAATGAACAATAGTTGAAATTGGATGATGTTAAAACTACCAAATTCAATGTCTCAAACCAAAGCATAGGCTTAAAAATTTTGGTAAAGAAAAGAGAAGTGGCATGTCAATTGAAGAGAAATAGAGATTTGGGAAATCAATATTCATTCTGAACATTGGTGAGTCTAAAAATATTTTGAATCTACTAAAATCATAAATGAAGGATATAAAAAACTAGGAAAATCTCAATTCAATAAATTAGAACTTGAATATCATAATATATGAAACTCATAATATACTAGCCATTCTTTATAGCTATTATGGCGCTAATTTAATTACTTTGTTCTACTCACTAATGTAATGGTAATATCTATCAATATAATCACAAAGCATTGTATTTTAGGCAATTATGATCACGAAAATCATGTTAAATACTATTGTCGAGCGTAGGAAATTCGGGATGTTACAGCGGGTACATATCGCCGACTCGGTAGAATCAAAGGGGTAGTACTTCATATTTTCTCGGTATTTGAAAAGGAGAGACGGAGTAACGGTAGGAAATCGAGGAAACAAGGGAGAGAAGGGATTTAGAGAATTCTGAAGTGGGGCCCACCTGTACACGTGGCAAGCCACGGTGGACGCTCAGTAATGCCCTGCCCGGTGCCCAAGTGCTTTTTTCTCTTGAGCACTTGAAACAAAAAACGCTTTACAACACGCATCGTTTGTTGTCGGCGTGTTCCTTCTCGAATCCTTCTGTCTCTCCTGATCATCTGCAAGGCTGTTGTCGCAAGCTGCCCCACCCCGGCGAGTTCGGAACCTCGTCGGCGCCGGCTCTGAACTGGAGAGAGGTCCAGTAGTCCCTTTCTTTCATCTCTTCTTCTGCACGCATGGTGTTTGTCAATTTGCTACTTCATCTTGAGTTGCGCGTTATGTTCAGTATGTGTTTGTCGAAATGTCTCGTTAGAACTCAATTTGGGTTCTCCTGCTTTCCGATGTAAATGGCACGACTGGGCAGGCACTGTGGTTTGAATATATTCCTAAGCTTCGACATGGGCAAACTAGTTCGCGAGTATTCTAAAAGACTTATGTCGCGATGCATGTAATGTATTCCTTTCATATTGAAAATATTCAATTGTTGTGTCTTCTCGCGTGTACTCGGTTTGTTAAAAGAGATGTATATAAGCAAGTACAGTGAACGAGCGACAACTATTATAACTATATCTACTAAATAAACCTGTTAAGAAAATTGAGTTGTGGCAATGAGAGTGAATGCTCTATTGTGGGTGCACCCTGTCGAACAACGGCATTAGTGCAATACCCACTTTTTTAATATAATACATATATTCAGTAGTAAAGAGTCTCCCTTTGATAGATTTATTCGACTGTAGGAACAGTCTAAAATCAATACTAAATATATGTGACCATTACTGTTTAAATTACATTTGTCAGTGCAGTCCTATGGAGATCTTGCTGGGTCGATCTACCTTTCTAGTTTCAATGAGCATGTTTTAACTAATTAAATTGGCGCTCATACAGTGTTTATTTCCACTCTATTTAATGAGTATTTTCCATTTGGGTACGTATTCAATGCAAGTAATCTTGCATAAAGTTTACTCTTACCCCAGTATATGTAGAGGTAAAGCAATACTTATATGAAGCTGTTTGTCTATATTGCAGAATCATGACTATATTATGATTTGAGCATTGAGTTTGCTATGCATTCCTGCTTTAATGCATGCAAGAGAAGTTGTAACTTGATGAGAGGATTTCATGTGGGCAAGCAATTCTCCAACTTCAATTCTGAGGATGTTGTCTTAAAAACAGTGTGTGCTCAGTTGAGGCAAAGGAAGTGGAAACATGTGGAGCACATTTTGCCAAATCTAAGTAGTTCGTTGGTAAGTCGTGTTATTTGTGAACTTCAAAACTCCCCCCAATTAGCATGGGAATTTTACAAATGGGTTGCAGGCAAGGAGAACTATGCACATTCATTAGCTTCTTCTTGTTCTATGATTCATGTCTTGGTACGTGGGAAGAGGTTTGATGATGCATTATTACTAATGAATGATTTGCTCTGTGCAAAAGGCATGTTGCCATTGGAGATTTTGCAAGCACTGATTAGTAACTGCAAAGTGTATGATTCAACTCCAGCCGTGTTTGACGCATTGGTTAGGGCATGTACCCTGACTGGGGACACGAAAGGTGCTCATGAGATTATTCAGCAGTCCAAGCAGGCTGGCTTTATGGTTACCATCCACGGCTGGAATAACTTTTTGAGTCATCTTTTGAAGCTGAACAATATTGTTGATTTTTGGAAGAACTATAAGGAAATGGTCTCAAATGGATATCTTGAGAATGTGTACTCTTTCAATTTGGTAATACATGCTCTTTGCAAGGAATATAAGTTACTGGAAGCAGTATCAGTTTTCTATCGAATGATGAAGAAAGGAGTTTGGCCTAATGTGGTCACTTTTAACATGATCATAGATGGAGCTTGTCGGATGCATGATATGGAACTTGCACTCAAGATTGTCAGGAAAATGGAAATAATGTCGAGGAGAGTGTGTTCAGCCTAATTCAGTCACATTCAATTGTATCATTAATGGATTCTGCAAAACAGGGAGGATGGCTGCTGCAAAAGAAGTTTTCAGTGAAATGATTACTCTAGGTATTGAGCCAAATGTTAGAACATATGCAACTCTAATTGATGGTTCTCCACGAGTGGGGAGTTTGGATGAGGCATTCCAATTGTGCAATGAAATGGTGATAAGGAGATTGATGCCCAATTCCGTTGTCTACAATTCTTTATTATGTTGGCTTTACAAAGAAGGAGATTTGAAGGGTGCAGCTTTATTGTTATCCGACATGATTGAAAAATGTATATGCCCTGACAGTTTCACCTACTCTATCCTTTTAGAGGGACTATGCAGTAGTGGATATATGAATGAAGCTATCAAAATCCACAAGCTTATGCTAGAAAAAAACCTGGCAGAAGAAGATAATGTTTGTTACAATGTTCTAATCAAATATCTTTGTAGAAGCAAGCAGGATTTGGGAGCCTGGCAACTTGTGGGCAGCATGTTTGTCCGTGGTTTAGTTCCTGACATTGTAACATATGGCACTTTGATCGATGCGTACTGCAAAGAGGGGAATATAAGACTGGCAATTGAAGTTTATGATAAAATAGCCAAGTTGGAAAAACATCCTAACCTTGTTATATACAATTCTGTTTTATGTGGTTTCTGCAACATGGCATTAATGGATGCAGCAGAATCTTTGGTGGATTCATTGGAGAGCATGGGATTGTTCGATTCCATAACCTATAATACTTTGTTACATGGCTATTGTATGAGTGGGAATGTCAACATGGTATTTACTTTGGCTACAAAGATTGGTGGTGTAGATAGCATGGTGAATATAGTGACTTACAACATACTGATAAACTTTCTTTGCAAATTTGGCTCCATGTCAAAGGCAAAGGAACTTATGACAGTAATGTTTACTCGAGGAATGTTTCCTGACTCTGTAACTTATACTACTCTTATAAACAGTCTGAACAAAAATTGCAGTCCACAGGAAGTGATTGAACTCCATGACTACATGGTGCTCAATGGAGTAATTCCAGATTCCTATACATATGAAGGAGTTGTGAAGCCATTGCTTGAAGAGCTGGATAAAAATGCTGGAAGTTAGCATGGCTGAACATGGTTTAGTAATGCAAGCTGCATGCACAAATTCCCTGTGGAAAGATAATTACCTAAATGTTTGGACTAACACAAAAAATTCTCTCTCCTCAATATTGACCAAGCTGCTCTGGTCTTTTGTAAATTTTTCACTAAACGGAATGGTTTGCTTATGATCCATACCAAGACCTTCTCTCTTCTTATGTTGATCTTCCTTTTGCCCATTGGATATGCTCTTCTTGTTTGATCTGTACAGGTAATGTCAATTGATACATGTTTTGTCCCATTTATTCTTTTTGTGTCTAGTTCTTTAACTTTAATGTTTGTCCATGGGTCTGTCTATCTGAATTCTCAACTCATGCCTTCTCTCTCCATCCCAGGATCAAGGCTGCCTTCTGTTGCTGTTCTGTCTGATTCATTTCCTTGTAGAGCCCAGAGATGGGATGGCGACACTGGGACATGGATTGAATTGTGAAATAGATCAAGTTTGTAAATTCAGGTTACAAAATTTCTTGGATGGAAGTTGCTGCATTATACACTCTGTGCAAAATCTTTTACCTTGTTTGTTGCTACAGGAAGTTTGATGGGATTGAACTGATTGTAGATATTCAAGATTTTTTACTTAGTGGTCTAAAAAATTATGGCTTCAGCCTTACTTTGGTCTCATCTCCAATTTATCTTACCAGTCCAATCTCTGATAATTAGACAACACCACCATTTTGCACTGGCTTTGACCTTTTTCTTTTCATTTTGCTTCTGAATATATATGCTTGCAGTGGTTGTTTTTGGATTAGATGTTCAGTTTGTAGTTGCGTAGGTCTCTTTGAAATTTCTAAAGCCTTTTTGTTTTCTGGCAAGTCAAACCTTAATTTAAAGCAGTCTAAGTTGAATCATTTCTCAATTTGCTTGGATTTAATCTACGGCTACTTAGGCGCATTGGAGCTGGAAATCTTGTCAATCTAGCTGTGTTCTTCATCAGAAAGGGACCTCTTCACCCCTCCCCCCATTATAATGCCCATGCAACTGCTAATGATGATCCTGAAGTTCTGCTGGATCAATTTTTCCACAATGATCACTCGTGAGATCATTGGTGCAACATCTCTATTTGTTGACTTGGTTTGGAAGTAAGTTGCATATGCCATGCTGTTATTTTTTTCACTAGCAGGAAGCATCTTTTTTGGTAAAGCGAAACCCTGACAGCTCCAAAGAAAAGACTTTCTAGGTGGATTAGTGATTTATATCCTGTTATACTCTTCCTGCAACCATGCTTCAATGTTTTGATTCTTATCTACTGCTTTTAGATGCTGTTTTCAGCTTTAAAGATCTGATCATAGCATTTAGTGTTGTGTTTCTGTTTTTGCGAGCTTTGGCAAGGAACTCAGTTTTCACAATCTTGGAAATGATCTTAATAGAAGTTTCAGGTGGAAGAATTAAATTCTCGAGATGAGAACCTTAGTCTTTAATCTGCAAGAGGATCTTCTTGGAAAATGATGGAATTGTTTGCCCTGATGGCTTCTTCATTTGCCTGCTGGTGCAATTAAAACAACATTCTATTTTGCCATTTGTCCTGCAAGAGATTAAGATGTAATAGATGCTTGATAATAGTCATGCAAACTTACTGGAACAGGGTCAATGGGGGATAAACTTGCTAGAGCCCTGGAGATATTTCATGCTAGCTTGATTACTTTGTTCTGGCCTTCAGGCTCAACTATATACCTTTCATTTCATGACTCTAATTCCTACTGATTGATTTTGTGAGTAACTTTGGTATATACAGGTCTGTGCACCTTTGACTAGGTAAAAAGCTGCCCCTTTCACATATTATCCATGCAGAATTACCGACATTTTTTTTCAGAAGTATTTACTTTTCCTTTAGTTCAGTTTTGTCTTCTTGTCGCTTCTCAGTTTCTTCTACTTCAAAGGTGGCATGAAAGCACTGATTGGTTGTGGGGAATTAGTGCAATTGTGGATATAGTTATTGTTCCAAAACTGAACTGGACCATTCTGTTGGATCGTAAATTGGACTGCTAAAATTATATCATTTTCTTTTCTTGTCAAAAAAAAAAAGAACAATCTTTTACATGACTATTTTTACCCCTCTCTATTCTGGTTTTGCATAGGGTTCTAAATTATTTTATAAGTGCTACTGATAATATTTTAAATTGTAAACTTGTTTGGCGATGACCCAGCAGAGCATTGTTATTTAGTCTCTTTGCTAATTTCTATGTTGACTTCTGTTCTCAACTCCTCCAACTCCAGGGAAAAGATGGGGACGGTCAGCAGATAAGAGGTCAACAATATGATCGATCACATGGTGTAGGGGCTTCAATGACCAAAAAGTATGGTGCACTGTGCCCCAAATGCAGCGTGGGTGCCTCTTTGTACAGATCTGGGTACACTGGCTTGGTGCAGAGCCGTTAACAAATTGCTTTCTTGATGATTCAGTTTGATGTTGGTGGTCTTTGTGTCGACATCAAGGGGTCAATGAATCCACTTGTTAATAAGAAGGGAGTAATTATGTGAGAGAAATGACGTGTCCTTTGTAACAAGTTCAAAAGTTTAAATTGCTAAGACTTTCTGTATATGTGGACATAAATTATCTGAAAGGTCAGTGGTTCTCGGTACATGTTGAGGATGACAGATCACCATAAACGCAAAAAAACTCGGATTAGTGATCTCTCGGTGCCATTTGTTCTTGGACTGTTGCCGAATTCTGGTCCTATGATGGCGGCGTTCGTGGACCATATTTTCTCTGCGACATTTATCACTTCTTCGTTGATTTGAACTCTTGCTGGTGAAGTCATGGAGCCGCTTGGTTAATGGAGATGGCATCTCATCCTCTGCTATCCTTGAGTAGATAGGTTCAAAGAAAAGAAAAAGGAGAATTCTCACTCACGATTCTTATGTTCTCCTGGGTGAATATCTCCAACCATTCCATAAAATAAGTCGGAGTGAAAAATGTCACCCTCAAGCTATAGGAAATCCTTTCTAATAAATTCGAAGCGTTGCCACGACAAAAAGTGAAAA
Organism: Eucalyptus sideroxylon; assembly: GCA_014182405.2. Lineage (NCBI taxonomy): Eukaryota > Viridiplantae > Streptophyta > Magnoliopsida > Myrtales > Myrtaceae > Eucalyptus > Eucalyptus sideroxylon. The sequence goes on along the minus strand of CM024552.2, from coordinate 10,788,920 downwards.
TGCAAAATTCTTTTTCGTTTGACCACCTTAAAGCAAACTCGTGCATATCTATGGTGAAAAAGGAGCTTACGCTACAGGCAATGTGGCTAAGAAAAAACTAATCGAATAAAGGGTGAAAATATCACGTTTCGAAGGTAAGGATAACAGACGTTCCAGGCGATGGAGAGGCATCCATCAAGAATGATGGCAAATGACGCATCGGAACCCTTAAATTGCTTTTGTGTAGGCATATAACTAAGTTCTTTCACGAACGAGGAGAACCTGATAAGTCCATTTAAGGCACCCGAGTACATGATGTTTTTAAATGGTTGACAAAATTCAGAGATAAAATACGTATTGCTAATGAAATGTAAGGATAGTAAAGCTCGATGGGCGTTTCTTATAATTTAAATTATAGAAAGTTCCCCGCTTCCATACAGAATCTTCGAACGATTGTACCAAGAAGACTGGATCTTGTTTCATAAAACTTGTGTTAGGAGACTCTGAACATACATGGAGGCAAACCATCAAATGCTCGCAGAAAAAAGGAATCGCAGAAAAGGGAACGGAAGTGCATAGAAAGACACCTACTAAATCGCAATTAGCAAATTCGTGTTGTGTGATAAGCAAATATTAGCAATGAGAGTTACCAAATCGGAATTACACAATTTCACTCCACGTAAAAGGTTACAGTTACTCGGTCAAGTGAACACATAGATTCAGTAAAAGAAGCATGTCAGCATACACTACAGCAACTTTATTCTTGACTCTTGAGGACCTGCAAGTTATAGGCATACAAACATTTGGAAGAAAAAGAAATTACCGCTATAATTATTAAACATATGTCAGACCAATGATTAGATCAGCAAAAACCGTTCATACCATCTGATTTAACACGTCTCTGCTGTAGCATAATTGACTATTGGTACTATCATCGACATATCTCAATTTTGCCCATTAAGGATTTAACAGGAATTTATCACGCTCAGACAACAAAGAGTTTGCTCCAGTTCAAACAATTCCTAACAATTTAATGGACATTGCTAAATTCTTAATCTTAGATGCATCTCCCCAACTCTCACCCATGAAGTCCCTTGTATATCCCAAATATTCAACTCGAGTATTTTAAGCCAAATTCAGCTTCTATCTTGTGATCCTGGTCCCACCCATGGTTTTTTAAACTCTCTTCCATAATGGAAAAATAATGCTGCACATTATAAGCTTCAGAAGAGCACAGCCTTATACTTTCAGTAGTCTACAGTGGCATCCAAGACGTTTTCAGTAGAAAATGAGACCCAAAATTTGATTCTCTAAGAATAATGATATCCTATTCCTCAATCAAGACAGAGGGGAGAGCTAGCCAAGAGGTCAGTGGAAAGAAACATCTTTCTAAACAGCCAAAAGATCTACAATCACGTGTCTTAGACAGCCATTTAACTTCTCTTCCCCTAAGACCAAGTTACAAACAAAGGTTATAATTTATCATCAAATATGCCAACAAAATAAATACAAGGAAAGTATGATGACCATGGAGGATTATTTACATGTGTTCTGTAATTGCTCCAATGAAAGGTTAAAGGTAGAGGATGCCCAAAAATGTTACAAATGCTCAGTAGCAATAAGAAGTACAATGCTTTACCAAAAAAATAAGAAGTACAATGCATAAGAAAATCAATTCACTTGGAGCGACAAAAGCAAATGGGTAGATTTATGTAGCTAGCAGATGACAATTCTGAGAATCAAAAACAAAAGAACTTTACCTGAGCTCACCCCATTCTACTAAAGTAAGATCAAGAACACCCAAATGGAACCTGAGACAGAGGCAAAATACCAAATCCTAACAGGAGTCATCCTTAATTGAATCCTAAGAGCGATCTATTAATCCATATAACACTTGATTGATCATTTTTTTTCCCGACATTTCATTATTCAGCAAAGCAAATATTCTGATGAAGATATTCTCACATGAATTTACTTTCAAGTTAAAATCAGGAAGGTTGCAACTTTTACCTGCTTCTGCAATATCAATCAAAGAAACAACCATGTCTAGTGCCAGTTGCCACTAATCACAGCAACCCTGTCTCAATCAATATGGAGCTGCAACTCCATCACCTTTCTAAAAATTTACAACTCTGGCATAAATGATGATTATTCCTGCCGATCCAACAGTAAACAGAAGCAGATCTGGTGCTACTGTCTCCATGATCAGTCACATTACCAAAGAAAGTGAGGAAACAAGCGAAATTAATTTCTCCACAACTTATAGACCTCTCAAAATTAATTGTCCTTCAAAAGTACACTAAGACAAGATTTATGCTAGATGAATACACATGAATGTTGTTTTCCACCAGATAAATTGAGTCTGAAATTCTTTCACTATATAGAGTTAGAGAGATATCTGCAGCACATAGTACAACAGAAGATCAGACATGAGAACAAAAAATTCACAATAATCACTGATTTATCTTCATATCAAATGAAGAATGTTATAACTCAGTAACACCCTCTCTAACCATCATGACAGGGTCCAGTATTCCATAACTACTCGTAACTAAATTTCCATTAAGTTCCTGCACTCACACTTTTTCACATATTTGATTAATCATACAGTTAAGAACTTCATAATCCTCGTTTGAAAAGGCTAGACAGCACCATTTCAAGGAAATAAACCCTGCTTCAAGTAGCAAATTCTCGCTTTTATTGCACTATTAATTAAGTTTAGATCCTTGTAACCCATAACAATAATGTCAAGGTTTTATGCATCCGAATCCAGTTTTAATTGAAGATGTTCTCTGATCTAGTCTCTTAGTTATTTCTGCTCATAAACCTATATATTAAGTCTCTTTTCTGCTTAATTCCCCCAAATATTATCTTCAGCCAATGTTTCTGTCAATCAGACTGTTATACTAACTGCTGAAGAGGTGTAAAAAAAGAGTATTACAACGGAAAGAATTTCAGGCATTAATTTCAATTCCTTTATACAGGGGAAATAGTCTCAAGACATTACAAAAATTTAGCTTCCTAGCCAGACATAAGAAGCCAGGAGCTCAATAATATAAAGTTTCCATACACACTGCCAGGAAGAATGCTATAGCTCATTTTTTTAACCACAGCAGAAATCGCCAAGCTCTTTCTGGAACTATCATTTTACATAATTAGCTAATACACTCCGTGGAACTGTCAATAGGAAGGGAAAAAATGGAAAAACATCAAAGCAATTGAAGGAGACTAGGAATATGACAATCTATGATTTGACCTATAACAATTATCTAAACACCACGTAAAAGAAAACAACAGTAAGAGGGCAAACAATAGGAACAAGGGACTGCTATTTAAGAAATGTAGATCACGAGGGTTTTTATTCCTTGTTACCGAATCTTCTAGCAATTATAGGACGTACATCATCAGCCTCAACCAGAGTCTCTAAAAAGGGAAGGAGTGATACTAATGCACAATCTGATGGATCATCAAACCAACTCTTAATAGGAATTCCATTATTCACTTGCAACCGGAATACCTGAAATAATCAAAGTGGGGCAACCCCAAAAGTGAGAATTCTATGTAAGGCAGAAGATTTTCTATGTTTCTTCACAACACTTCTTTGCAATTATAGCAATTATAGCATGTAACATTAGGATGAACTTGCACAAAACACACTGAATTTATAATCCCCCCCCCCCCCACCTTTCTTTTTCTCTACATTTAAACCTATTGTATGCACCCTCAGCAAACAACTAATTGGATTCCCAAATCAACACCTTTTTAATTGACCTGGAACATAAATCATAACTGAGTTTATTAACTTCATATAGTCCAAATATTCAGACAGATATGACCAATAGAACTACTCACAATTTCACAGAGGATTATTTATACTGCAATCAAAGTTCATTTCTCAGGGTGAAAACCAGAAGCTTTTAAACTAGACAAAGTAGAAGGTAATTAAATTAGAAGTACATGGTAAAGCACAACTGGCACCACAAAAAAATATGAGGATTCACAGTAAGCACGATAGGGAAAATAAAAGTAGAAGTCAGCAAGAGGCAAAAGGTAAATAAATGGGAAGTGGACAGGAGAGTACCTGTGGAGAATTATCAATAATAGCAACTTTAGCCAAGTCAACACCTAAGATGGTCAAATCTTTCGTGTGAGTGCCATCACAAAAGGTACATGATTCACGATAAACTCGACGTGATAATAGCTTTTGGTATGGATCCAGTATGTCAAGCAGTTGCTCTGCATAGATGCTTTGGCTGGCTGTAAAGATAACAACATTGAACAAGTCTGCAACTCTCTCCAAGAAGGTTTGCAGATAAGGCCGTTTTTTCACATATACAGTGTGCTCTTTCATATTGAAAAAGACAGTAAAGGTAAAATCAGCATCATCACAGGGCTCCAATGTAGAATGAACGAGTGTTTCTGCAACAACCACGACCGAGTGCAATGGCACTTCATGATTAGATGTCGTTCATGAATCTGTATCATTGCTAAGCAAATAACAGAATCTAACCAATGCAATCAATTTCACCGGCAGATGCACTTCAAAGCATTTTCTCAATAGATTAAACATGGAATAGACAAGAGAGTATGAAGGACGCAGAATCATCGGAAAACACTGGCTTTTTTATGCCTGTAATCACATGCAAGAAGCTAACCATGAATATTTCTCTGTCAATCCTACGGAGCTTTTTGGATTTTTGGTTAATTCTATTAAACAGACACTAATTTGCTTAAAATGGGTTAAGAACTTGTCAGCAAGCTTGTGTCATTGGTGCACTTTTATCTTCTCGCTCTTCTTTTCTTTTTGGGTGCAATCACGTAATCTACCTCACTTCATTTGATCTTTCTATCACTGGCTATTACTGACATTTAAAACTGTCAAATGGCTGGCTCTGTAGAAGATTGACATTTTATGCAAATGCAGTTCCCCAGAGTCATTGAGAGGGGGGTCACCCAAGACAATGCATCACCAGCCCCAGGCAGCACCAGGCCCTGGCCAGCCACTTACCACAGTCCTGGCACACCCTCTGATTGTGTCAAGCTGTAGTGATGCCCCCCCCTCCCCCTCCCTCCCTCCGTCCCACTTACCACAGTCCTGGCACACCCTCTGATTGTGTCAAGCAGCAGTGATGCCCCTCCTTCCCTCCCTCCCTCCCTCCCTCTTTTAACTCCTTTGTAATCAGATATTGATGTCAGCACTCGTTAGTGACAATGGATGTGCTCCATAATTGCAAGTGAAATAGTGGAAAGCATCCCTAACTGTTCGAGAAAAAAAGGTTTACCTGTTTATTTTCCAGGGAAAAAATCCAAAATCTTTTAGAAAAAGAATAGTTTGACAAACAGGTGCCATTCACATTCACAGGTGCCAGTCATTAGAGTTCTGAAACTTCTCTTACCACACATTAAACAGTTATGGCGGCAACAAAAAAGAACAAGACAGCTACAAACTCATGCTTACCCATTACACTCATATGATCCTTTTTATTGTACTTAAAATTTGTGCTCAAATTGCAAGAATTCCTAAGTCTCATACAAAATTGTGCTTATTGAAAATGATATAATGTCTGGCTCCCTGCTTCTAGAATAGACAGCTAACATAAACATATTCACAACATGATTATTTCTGATAGGAAAAACCCTGTCATGGGCTTTTAATAAGACAACAAAACTAACAAGAGATATTGATAAATGACTATGAAAGGTGATAATTAGTGGAGGATACGCAACCCCAGATGAATACTGCATTCTTTTAGTAAGTAGCGTTTGACTGACTAATCAGTTCAGAAATTGACATTAAAAGTGACAGAACATTAGCAGGTGCCACAGTACCTTCATCAAGTCATTGACTTTGGATTCTGATGCCTTTCTTTATTAAGGAGAAAACAGAAGAATGAAATATAAAGGGGATAAGAAACAAAGAGGAGAGAAGAGTGTGCAGGATCAAAAGTTTCCCCCTAGGCTACAAAAACTGTTCTCGACAGATTGTCCTCTCAGTCTACCTATCCATACACACAGATAATTCTAATGTTTATTTACTTAAACCAGAGAGGAGGGAGGGAGGGAAGGGGGGGGGGGGGTTGTGCAAATTATAACATAAGCTTCTTACCATCGAGATCAAGCACCAGTGTCACAGATTTCCTTTTCTGCATTTCCTTGTGCGATGCTGTGGGCTGAAAACTCGACACTTCATCGGACAAGTCTGGTAATGTTCTGATGAACAAATGTGGATCAAAGCACTCAGCTTCGTCCAAATCAGAATGGCATTCTGATTCAGAGTTGTAGCATCTCATCTGATCAATTGACATATAAAAGCTGGGTCCATCTGGATCAACTGTTCCTTGTTCATGTGACTTGGTATCTTCAACTGCACTAGCAATAAGTGTACTCCCTACAAGTGGTACCATCATGTATTTGTCAGAGACATCAAACAGCATACTTGACTCATCACCCCGTACCCAGTTAAAGGCGTTAATCCAGTTGCATCATCGTCATCCATTGTAACATCATCAGGTCGTAAACCCGTGATAAACATGTCAGAGATGTAGAAATCTGATATACTGCAGCTTTGGTAGTCACATGACCCCTTGTTTTGAAAGCTTTCATCTGCCTCCAACAATGCCACACCAAAATCACAAGTACTACCTGCCAAGTCTGCCAATGAAATCAGACATTAGAATTAAGCTCCTCAAAAGTAATAATTCTATGAAGGCATGCACACCAGAAAATAAAATAGCACCAACTCAACAAGCGGAATAAGTAGTTCATTAAACAATTAACGTTCATACACAAAAATATTGAAGTGACCGTGTGATCTGACAAGTAAAAGACAATTAAGCCTGCTTCCATTTAAGAAGTGAGAATTTTAAGGTTTGAGACATGGGATAAAATTAGTGGAGTGCAGATGCATTAATGAAAAGAAACACCCTGTGGGGGATTAAACACACTATCGGGTAAAATTAAGGCATCCTTGGCAGCAAAGGATGCTTATGCCAATGCCATATCCAATGGTGCTCAAAAGAAAGGTGGGGGGGGACAGGATATTAGTCACATCAATTTAGACAACAGTTACACAATCTCTCCTACAAGAATTAGTTCTCTCCCTCACTGCAGTTGCAGCAGATTAACAAAAGGAATATAAACAGATAACTAGACGAGATAGCACAAAAGGTACTTCTAGAAACAGAAACATCTTTAATGGATGAAAGTCAAAACAGTACCAAAGGAGACACTTTCTATGCTAAGTAGTTCATCAGGCTCCAAAATGGGAGAAAAAATAGTCTCCAAATTAGTTGGACTGGAATGGGAAGGTTCCTGCAATTAGCAAACTCCAACTGTTACATTAGCACAGGATACACGACAGTAATAACAATTTCAGAGCATATTGAAGAAGCAAGCTGGATTCTGCAGATTGAATATACAAATAGAAATTGCTGATAAGTTTGCCCCACTGAAGACAAATTTATGGAATTTGATTATTAAAAAGAAAAAGACTGCTTTTCCAAAAAAAAGAATCAACTTTTTTAATTGCTGAGCCAATTTCCTCGGTTGAATATCTAGATGTTTCCACTTTTATGAGAAGTTTCCAATTCTGATCCTTTTCAATTTCACTTAACAAGATTGATAATATGTCGTGTTGTTTGCACCCACTTAACTAATCATACTAGTCCTCCCTTTGTTTTCATACTTGAACATATATTTTTCAGAAATGAATATAAAAATAGATGCTTCGCACAGGTAACCAAAAGGAAAAGCTAGCCCTATAGATTCATTTCAGACAAAAATTCACGAGAGAACAACAGAAAATGAATGCCTAACTAAGTTTATATCTAGCTAAAAAAAATAAGAGAGCAAAATGTCTAAATCCTGACCGATGCTCTCCCACACCTCTCAAGTACCGAGATTTGTCAGATTCATCCTAATTATCTGTAACATCATCCTGCCCAATTATTAGTGTTAGTTATTGCTGAAGAAACATGCAGGCTTGAGGAACAAGTAAATTCATTTGCACTTTAGGGATAACTACTTAGGAAGTCTTTGGCAAATCGATAGGCTGACTCAACCACAATATGACCCAAAATAAATTAGAAATTAAATTAAATTTTAAAAAGTTTTACACGTCAGAGAAACAGACAGTGATGAAATCCAAAGAGTAAAATACCATTTTGCCTGAAGAAGATGAATCGGCAAGAAATGACACCTGCTTCTCTAGATAACTCTTTTCCTCATCAAGTTGTTCCAGTTTGGCAATGGCTCCATTGCAGTCACTATCTTGAGTGGCCACTTCTCTGTCTGAAATAGTAGGCAGAGAATACAGAATGCTCAATAGAGAGAAGCTGATGATGCAACTGATTACAAAATTTGCTGCCTGTGTAAACTACATTGGTTGCGCCTCATTGTATCAAGTGTAACTAATGCAAGATACAACACATCAATTGTGTTCATATTTAAAACATTCAGTATGAAGAAACTTCAAGAGCTCCACATATACAATAATAAGATGTGACACATCCAATTGGGTCCATATTTAAAACATTCAGTATGAGGAAATTACTAAAGTTCAACATATACAATAATCAACGACTTGTGGGTAACTGAATTTGCCATCAAGTGTTACATCATGGGAAATCGCAGGGAAAATTTAATGCATTGAGACTGTTTTATTTTTTGTCAATGCTATGAACACAATGCAGTCTATAAAAACAAATATGAAATAATTTCCCCTAGATTCCATATTAACTGGGAAAGGAAACTGAATGAACAAAATGCAGTTATGAGAAAGGTTATTAGCGATTCACCTGATATTTTAACTTGAGGACACATCAGAGGAAGCAACAGAAACAGAGATAAACTTCATGCAGTTGGTAAAATAACAGCTAAAGAATAAAAAGACAACAGATTGTGATTGCGTACCAGTGAGGAAACCCAGAGAAGAAAAGTCAGATTCTGCAGTTTGTTGAGTAGTTGAAAAATCAGAACATGATTTTTTTGAAACTTTACATGATTTAGGACATACACAAAGACCATTCGCTTCTCTTAAAGAAGCTTTGCCTGGTGTGCTTTTCATTCTTAATGCTGGCATTTGATTGACAGTTCTGGTATAAATGACAATCTTGACCTTGAAACATCAGCTTAGGAAGCAAGCCCCCTTCAATCAACCAAACCGCAGTCAAACCAGCAGAAGAAGTATGAAGACTATGAAAGCCTGCATAAATAATGAAACACACATGTTGGAAAACGATGGGAAAGAGTTGTATGAAGCATCTCTAAGTCGTGCAACACGCTACAGGATAAACATCAAATCCACAATGAACCATTCACTCAAGGCAATCCTTCTAAAAACTAGTAGAAATTTCTCATAGGAAATTTTTCTAATGATAAAGAGAATGCAATTAAGAAAATACCAGGAGTTACTGCCCTTATACAAAATGGCTTCAAGAGGGAAGCCACCCATATACAAAATTATGCACAAAAGAGAGTGTCTAACAATTCGAACAAACTAGAAGTACCCAATCCAATATACGCACAATACCTCGAGTGAAGTGCGTAAAAACTAACCCATTTGGTTCGGTATTTGGAAGGGGCTTTGAGACTCTAAAGTCCCTTGGCCAAATGCAAATGCATTTGGTTCGATTTTTTGGGCGACTTTGGCAAGATGCAATTGCATCTCCAAATGGCTCTAAGGGCCTTTAGCCCAATGGCCTACAGTTGACCAGTACCCAAGGCTAAAAAGTATTATCAATGTGAAGCAAAGATCTAAATTTATTCATGGTTTAATCATATCATATATCTCTGAGCACCAGGGATAGAGGCTTAGACCCCATATATATATCCCCAAACATGATATATTTACACACTTGGTGAAAAAGACGAACAACCCATTTCCGTGCACCCAAATCACAAACAAAGATCCACTACTTGGAACACTGAGTAATGCAACTGCCTAGTTTAAGAAGGGTTAAATTGAAAGACAAAATTAAAAACCCAACCTTTAATAGATTCCTTTGAATGATAAACTCAGGATAGACCAAAACCTCAGAAATGTCAAACTGAGAAATGAAACTTCCCCAGTCAATTCAACAACTACATACTCAGCATCCATTTGGCATTCTGTTTTTCACCATCCACTACCACGAAACAGGACTACAAGACATCTAAAAGAAGAACAGACAATATCACAAAAATTCGCGAGGAGACGAGGTGGCCATACACATCGACCGCAACTCCAGGGGCTCACAAACATAGAAAGAGAAAAAGGAAACGATAAAAGTTCGAAATAAGCAAAGCATGGGATTACGATCCACCCAACTAGAAGCAAAGTCGACCAGCTCACGAGAATTCTGCCCCCAGAGACCAAGTCAACTCAGTCAAACCAGCGTACAGCAGAGCAAATTCATCCTCACCGAACGAAACTCGCCAAGCAAGAAACGCAGCCAAACAACTCGCCGCGCCTCTCACTTCAGCCGTCACGTTCAACAATCACAACAGGCTCGAACAAAAGAGCAGGTAATCAACAGCGAACTAAGGAAGAAAAGAATAAAAAAAAAAAAGAGACAGAGACGTCGGGCCCCTCAAGAAAAACCCAGAAACGAAAAGACCGCGGGAAGCGCGAGAATCCTCAAATCCGAGAGAGTGAAAACGGCCGGAGTCACGGAAGTCAAACCAAAGTCGTCGACGCCAGCAACGGACGCGGACCCAACCTAAGACGACACGAGAACGACCGCAGCTCCGAGGAGCTGAGCCAGAGGACGCCGCGGGAAGCACGAATTCAGCAGCTGCTCATGCTCAACCGTCCGAACGAGAGAGAAAGAGAGCGAGAAAGAGAAAGGAGTCCATAGGACAGCTCTGCAGCAGTCCCGACGAGAAGCTTCAAAGTTTCCCCGCGAAGAAGACGCGATCACGCACCGAAGCTCGAAGCGAGAACGGATTCGGAGGCAGAATTCGGAGCAGCAGCAGCAGCAGCAGAGACGGGCATCCCTGCAGAGCTCGATCTTAGAGAGAGAGAGAGAGAGCGAAGCAGGAGAGAGAGAAAGGAGATGAGACTTTTGTTCTGTTTTTCCTTCTCTCTCTTAACTTCCACGAACGGTCAGCAGAGGAACTGGTGCTGTTCCCGCGAGGGACAGGTGGGCGGCTGGGATCGGATCTTTCCGGGGAGGGGCGAGCGACCGGTAGGGTGGCGCCACGTGGGGGCGAGGGGCCAGCTCGGCGTGACGCGTTCGGCACGTGCGGCGTCGAGGGGAGGTGGGGACGGTGTGCGTGCGTGTGGTCCGGAGGCCGCTCTGCCCCCCCGGCCTGGGTTTTGGCTTTCCCTCGCTTTTTGCTGCTTTCGTCTGCGCGGAAGTTTCGTATATCATGCAAAAGAAATTCGAGCATGACATGATAGAGGAGGTGATCACCGGACGGCGGACGGGTTCAAGCCCGGCCCTAGGCCGCGCTTGGTCTGTTGCTTCGGCCCGCCGATCACATGTGACTTATGTAGAGACTTTTAAAAATTTATAATACTTGTCGAAATAATAAAAAAAGCTATAAATATACAGCCTGAAATTTTTTTTTAGAAGATTTTTTTAGAAGTCTTTTAGGTGAAACGGGCTTTCTTATGTAGAGACTTTTAAGTCGAGCTCAGCCTGAAATGAAGATGGGCGAAACGGGCTTTCTCATACATGTGTGAAACGGACTTATGTTGGGGGTTTGTTTGTAAAAATAAGCTAAATGCATTTTCTTTATCTCACATAGGAAAGTGGAAGAAAGTAAGCCGATTATTAAGTGTAGGGTTTCATTTATGTATTTAAATTAATGATTGGATGGGGCTAGACCCACTATAATCGCGTGCAAGTGCTCGATTATTTGGCGCAATTAGCACTTTGCACGCCTGCGCGCTCGCAGTTTAATTAGCACTAACACATTTGTTATTTTATTTTATTTTTTGGTTATGTTATTAATTTTTAATCAATTCAAAGGTTGTGCGGCAAATAAATATTTAAAAAAAGTAATATCATGTCTTAAAATCTGACTTGACTACTCTAAAGATCCTTCTTCATTGTTTTACCCAATTCGAAATCATATTTTCCCAACATATAGCTAATATGTAGTTACCGTCATATGCCAACTCCTATAAATATAGTAGTAATGACATGGTCATCTTTTTACCCAAAAGAGGCAATCCCAAACACAAACTTAATATTAATATATATATTTATTTATATATATATATATATATTTTTATTTATTTATTTACGTATCTAATAAACAAAGAGTTTGTTATAAAACGAGAGTTCCAAAATCTGTCCAAAATATATATATATAAACTCAACAGAACACAACAAATATTATTAGACATATCCAAAACACAACCGCCAAAGCCCTCCTGCCAATAGCACTGTCATTCGACTTGCTGCCAGTTAAAGAATTTGAAAAGTATTTCAAAAAGAATGATATGAGAAATCTCAGCTTTGTATGTTGATTGACTTACTATATCCTTGTTGAGCAAGTAATGAACTATCGTCATTTTGATAATTTCATTTGATAAAACAATTGCATTTTGTTTGTAGAGATGATTAATCGAATGTTATCTTTTGATAATTTTCACTTTTTTAAAAATTAAGTGATTAAGCTATCATGTGAGTGTGTGTTTGTTTGAGTGAAAGTGTCTTTCAAAAATTAGATTTCCAAATTTTCACTTGTTTGATGTATCAAAGCTAACTAGTCAACTGAAATTACTTTTTGATTACTAAAAATATCACTCATAAAATTAGAAAAGTGAATTTCTTAATCCCAAAAGGTGAAAACACTTTCCAAAATTGCTCCTCTTGAAATTATTGATATTTTAATTTATTTTTTCTTTTCTTTCATTTTTTTTTCTTCTACCTCCATTGATTGCTAGGCCTTGGCAATGGCCAATGACTAGCCACAAGCGTGGACGAATGAGGCTCAACTTTCGCCAAATCCCTATGAGGTTAAGCCTCGCTTACAGCTTGTTGCCGATTGTCATCAATGCTCAGTGACCAGTGGAGGAAGAAAAGAAAAAAATAAATAATTTTAAAAATCAATTTTTTTTGTCCAAGATAAAGTCATAAAATTAAAATCATTTTTAAATGAGATTCAAAATATAAAATATTTTCAATCACATATCACCAAACAAAAGAAACCTATCCATTTTCCTTGAAAATGATTTTTCAAAAAGTTTTTTTCTTTATTATAAAGTTTTCCCTTAGTGAGTACCTCGTGGCTTCTAATTAGTGGGATGTTGATCATTCACTTTGCAAGAAGAATTTTCCCACACTCTTCACTCATTTGAATTTTCCTGCACTCTTCACTCATTTGACTTCCAACTAGATTCCTCGGGTGCTTATTCATTCAAGCTATTGGTTTTGATGAGTTTTGATGTTATGAATTAACAATGCAACTCTTTTTATTAAGATAAGGTTTTTTGATATTAGTCATATCATTTGAATAATATTAAAGCATTTTTTATTTTTGTTATTGCGACTTGATTTTCATATAATAAATAGACTCAAGAAAATGGAATAAATTCTTTATATTTGAGTTTATTGCAAAGTATTTTAATGACCTATCGACCAAATAAAGTTATTGTATGTCACAAATGATCTTTTGACAGGTGAATGTTGAGGCCTAACATAATCTATTTTTGAAATTGAAAAAATAAAAGGAGTGAATAGTAGTTACTTCCCAGTGTTGACCGAGCAATCATTTTGAAAAGATGTTATCCACGGGGCCACTACCAAATGTCAATTCCAGAGAAAAAGCAAAAAGAAAAATCAGAAAAAAAATTGACTTAATAGCACCGAACCCTCAATTGGCACACTTGTCTCAAATCTTTAATCTTTCTTGTGCATCTATACGATATATATTTCAACCTGATTTTTATGTCACAAAAAATCTAAACTATATATCCATGTTACAATTATTCTAAATTAGTTCACTTATGACATATTTATTCTCTGAAAATCTAAGATTTACCTTAATTCAAAGTAAAGTGATATGGGTTACTAGTTTTGGTTAAACGTGACAAAAATATATCAATTTAAGATTTTTGTAATACGAAAAATATTTTGAGATAAATGTGTTATGAGTGTACAAATTTTTTTTTTTTTTTATTTTTATTTTAATTTGTGATATTAGCGTAAAAAATTCCTCTAATGGGCACATACCAAATATGTATAAAGCTAGTGAAGAGCCCTGAATTTTCGCTTGACTCAACATTGGAAATAAAGTAGTTCCCTCATGAAACTCAAGATTCTCATGAAAAATACAATGAGTTTGTGTCACGCCCCGAACCCCGAGCGCGCTAACATCCCACCATGGTCATGCAAATGCGACATTCCCGCAGTAGTGTCGCCGATCCCATTCATTTATTAATGCGCAAGCGAAACGTATTATAAAACCCCTGACAATGAAATACATGATAGAAAAGCAGGAAACAATTTCACAACCAATCACTTACACAAACCAACGGAGTTACAGACGAAGGCTTACAGCCAAAAGTTTACAAAAGACCGACTCTTAAAAATGAATTGTCCTATGACCTACAAGTCGGACATGCTCTCCAATCCTTATGATTTCACCTGTGCAACTCCTCAAGGCCAACCAAAGCTATCTGGTCGCTCCGTCCACCGGGGACCTGAAATTTTAATCCCACAACCAGGATGAGACGATGTCTCAGCAAGTTCAACCCCTTAAACCCCTATTACAAAGAAAATACGCCTCGAGTGGCCTAGCCACATCACACAGAAGACTTACCTCGCATTAGCCTTCATCTGCAGGTTAACACAATTTATAAAATTCAACCACTTACAATTATGATAACCAAACAACCACGGCACAATCACATCATCAGAACAATTCAACAACTTGGATCGTCTCAGCGATCAATCGACTCGGCCGATTACATGTCATTCAGCAAATCAATCATTACTCTTAATCACGGCCCCACTCGGCAAAATTAGAATCAATGGCATCACGGCCCCACTCGGCGCAACCTTTATCAGGTGTCAATTCATGGCCCCACTAGGCACGACCTTTAATAGGTGGTTAATCACGACCAACTCTTCCATAAATTTCGACACTTGGGACTTTATAAAAAGAATCCCTATTTATCACAATCACACTCAATTTGCCACAATCAATCATCAAATTCAAATTCTAAATACACAGCAAATGATCGGCACGAAATTCGAGGGTTTAGGGTCCCGACGAAATTTTCGAATTTTAATAAATAATTAAATTTATTCCGAAAATTAGTTATATAATAATATCCATATTTTCGTCATCCACACCCAATTTATAATATCCAACCATCAATTTCAAAATCCGAACGCATAGCAGCGATCGGCACGAAATTCTCGAGCAATCGGGGTCAAAAATAATTTTTCCGTTTTTTATAATAATAATATTTTAATAATTTCGGAATATAATATAATATTATAAATTCCAGAATTTCGAAACAATTAAATAATTCAAAAATGAAACCCTATTATGTCCCATCAAGGTTTATTATTAAATAAACTCTCTTAGCCTTTAATTAAACACACTTTAAATTAAACAAACCTTTTAATCCAAATCACAATTAAATAAACTAAGATATCCACCTAAACTTGCTTAACTTAAACTAGGCACACTTAGAGTATCATTAACACTCTAATCAAGATTTAGTGAGTTAAACTCACCGGATTAGCGAGCCGAGCGGACCAAAACGACGGGGACGCCGAGGAGAACAGCTTTCCTCAAAGCGGGCCGAGCATCCAGGCTCGGGAAGGCGGCCAAAATGGGCCAAACGTCCGCCGCATACCCATTTGTTTCCAGTGCGACCATTGTGATTTGAGGCCGAGGAAGGGTAGATCCGGAGCTTGGATGAGATGGGGAAGGATCGGGGAAGGTTGAGGGGTCGAATCGAACCTAGGCGGGGCCTGAACGGTGGCCGGACGAGCTCCGGCGGCTCCTACACGAGCTGAACAGCAGCTCGGGGCGACGAGCTGGGCGAGAAGACCACCAAGACGCACGGCCAGCAACGGTGCGCGAGGACGGCAGCTCGGCGGCGAGACGATGCGAGGCGAGGACGGCGACTCCGGCGACGACGAGCAGAGCGTGGGCGGCGAGTAGCTTCTTCGACGGTGCTGCAACTTCGCTGGTCTTCGGCCGGTCGGGCGAGCGGGCGAGGCGCGCGGACGGCACGGAGTGGCGGCGGTGAAGGACGAACGGAGAGGCTTCGATTGGTGGCGGTTGCTGGCTTCCGATCAAGCCTTCTTCGATTGCTGGGTTTTCGAAGAAGAAGGAGATGAAGAAGATGGAGAGGGGCCGAAGAAGTCGCACGGGAGAGAGAGGAAGAAGAGAGGGAGGAGAGAGAAGAAGGGGGCTTTTTCTTTTCTTTTTATCTTTCTTTTATTCAACAAAAATGGCCCACAATGACTTAGGATGACATCACACTCCACTATCTCCCACAACCTCTTCCAATGGGTTCACTTGCAATTTCCGCCGGGGTCTAATTATTTGAACAATAACTTCTTCAATTTCACTCGATTATCTTCCAATTGAATTAAATTGAAGCCCATAAAATTAATCCAATATCACCACACTTCAATTCACATCTTCACTTGTCCATAGCACCAACTTAAGTCCTAAAAGTAAGGCCAAATGCGGGCCTACTGATTTCTCGAGCCAAAATAGCCATTCTCTGATTTAATTTCTGAAAATTTCTGATTACATGAAAAAATCTTCTGAAGATAAGCCAATAATCCGGAAATAATTTGTGACACACCCAGACTTCCAATTTCTGAATTCGATCTTAATTCAATAGTTAATTTCACTTTGGCACGATACTAGCGTGGCCCAACCTACCGGGTAGCCTTTAAAAATTTTCATGCATTTGACCTATGGTTGATCATCTCAAACCACGATGTACATCTTTGAAACATTGGCGACTTTCGGTTGTCGGGATAATCTCAAGATTTCAAATACGAACACAGGGGTACCCAATCGATAGAAAAGTCGGTCAAGTGCCGATCGACAAGAATTGTGCGATCGGTGGAATCACCCACACTCAATCATATGCCCTGTCGAGTCAACCTATCTCCGGTCTCTAATCAATTTTTATTTGTGCCGTAATGACCCTTGTAGATTAGCTCGGTCGAAAGGTCACTTTCGGTCAAATTCTCGAATCGATGCATTAGAAACTTTTAACGAACTTCACCCGATAGACTAGTTTTCACATGAGTGGCCGACTCAGGAAAATAACTATATGCGTGCCAACGAAATGCCCGTCTCAAATTATTGAAAATAGAATTGAAAAATCGGGATGTCACAGTTTGTTGGAATATTTCACATGATAAAAAGCTCAAAAGATACTATGAAAATTGTTAGAGATAGTTTCCTATAAATTTTTTAATGTTATAATTAATTATAATATTTATTTTGATTCTTCGTATATCTCAATATTTTGCATATCATTAATTGATATTAATACAAACATATATAGAAGTTCCATATTTCCCTATTCCTCATATTTCCTTCTTTTATTTTTTTTGGGTGGGGGATGAATCCACATATTTCTTATTTGATGATGAATTTTATATAGACATCTTAATCAAGTTTTACCAATTTTTTGAGTCATGTCTAAAAGTGAAACTCAGGAGAAGAACAAATGATAAATTTGGTATCTAAAATATATGTCTCGCAAATTTAGCCATGTAATTCGATTTTAAGATGTGAACTATCATATAAAAAAGTTCATTTTATTCAACCTCCAATTACATGTCCATGTTAAAATACTTAGTAATAACATCAAATTTCACATAGGTAAAAAATATAAGTGTACGGATTTTAAACTGATAATGAGGTTTAGAAACAAATTGCTTCCATGCTTTCATTTTTAAATAAAAATGACAAAGTGAAATTTATAGTTGTTGGCAGAAACAGATTTTGTCTCGATAAAGAAAAAGTAGAAATATTCTTAGGTGAACGAGGACAAATTGGAAAAAAAAAAACGAAAAGAAAGGAAAAGTATTTTTAAACCATCCGTATAACTTGTCATGGCTCAAGAAGGCACGAGACCAAAAACCGTGGTTTAGAAAAACTTTTCCTCTCTTTATATATATATATATATATATATGTTTAACGGGAACAGAAATTTCATTTCACAAACAAAATATTACAAATTCCCATCATCCTTGTACACCATACAACCAGAAAAAAAAGAAAAACAGAGGATACTAGAAGAGCATCAATAATTCATCTATTTTGACAATAATAATCATCATGATACAAACCGTAGGTTTTACATACACTAAATTTTAGGGAAAATGTCACAAATGGTCCATATACTATTACTTAATGTGCAATTTGGTCCTTGAACTTTCGATCAGCTCAATTTGGTCCTTGAACTATTGATAAATATTTGATTTGATCTCTAAACTTTCAATCGGCTCAATTTGGTCCCTGAACTATTGATAAATATCCGATTTGGTTCTTGAACTTTCGATCGACTCAATTTGATCCCTGAACTATTGATAAATGTCTGATTTAGTCATTCGTTACTATTTTTTTTTTCTTTTTTTTTTTTTTGCTTCTTCTCTTCCCTTTACCGACTCGCCTCGCCGGATGCTAGCTTCCCTCTGCCGGCTCCAGTGGAGGGAAGAGAGAAGAAGCAAAAAAGAAAAAAGAAAAAAACAGTAACGAAGGACCAAATCGGACATTTATCAATAGTTCAAGGATCAAATTGAGCTGATCGAAAGTTCAGAGACCAAATTGAGCATTTTATCAATAGTTCGAGGACCAAATTGAGCCGATTGAAAGTTCATGGACTAAATTGGACATTCATCAATAGTTTAGGGACCAAATTGAGCCAATCGAAAGTTCATGGACCAAATTGCACATTAAGTAATAATATAGGGACCATTTGTGACATTTCCCCTAAATTTTAAAAGAATAGTATAATTATGGTTAGCCGTTGTTGACACCTAAATTTTGGTAATCCGATCATTTATTTTATACATAAAAGTTAGGGACTAAACTTTAGCCCCTAAACAAAAAATATTAGTCAATTGCATATAGATGTTCGAAGGGTTATCATCAATTCACTGCACCCACGTTAGTATTGGCCTGATATGAGAATGGTCCTCATGGGATTCGGTTACGGAAATCCGCAATTGTGGGCTCCTTGCCCACTCACGCATTTGCTTGAGTAAAGTCCAAAAGTTGACCGGTTTATCTGTCGAAGAAGAAAAAGGAAGTGAAAATCCTGGAGATATTTGGTTGATTCGATTGCTAGTGAGGGGATTGGCAAACATAGATGGAGAGAAACCGGAAAGGTTTTGTTGAAATTTATTCTTTCTATGGTTGAAAAAAGGCTATTGCGGGAAGTGAATATAAGCAAAAGGATCAGCAGATTGTTTTTTCGTATCTTCACACCAAGGGGGACGATATATTCAAAACAAAAAGGGGAAAGTGGAATTTCCTCTTCACTGGCATGGTCACAGAAAAAATCACAAGAATAGGAAAGAACTAAAACATAATATGTAGATTTATTCTCTTTCCTTGAAAGCCTAGGTTATTCTTACCTATAAAAGGACCATCTATAGACAAGCAACCGGAGGGGGGGCACACAATAGAATACACGGCCACAATTCAGAGCAAAGAGAACGAGAGCACCTTCGTTCACGAGAAAAGAATAAGATATATAGAGCCCGCCATTGAAAGAAGCTCACGGCCAAGAGGACATTGGTGCCGATTCTTCATCAAGAGCTCACCCTCACTTCCTGCGATTACTTTCTTTCTTCCTCAGATTTACGGCCAGGTGAGATCTTCGTTCGCTGCTTTGGCAACACCGGAACCGGCGCAATTCGAATAACAACGAAGCAGTCCCCAGTTGCTACGTGGTCACGTGACCTTGTCTAACATCAACGTTGCTTCCTTCCTGTCCCACGACGAAGCACTTGCTGTTCCCGTTCCTGCTGCCGCTGTGACAGCGACGCCACTGCTGAGCCCGAATAGAGAGATGCTAAGCTTGTCATCACTTTTCAAGACCTGCTGCACACAGCGAGCTGTTGCTGTTGTGATCCATCGAGTCGCAAGCTAAACTTAGACGATCAATTGCGTCATCTCGTGCTGCTAATTGTTCCACCCGAGTTTTTGTTTTCACAGGTCCATAAAGGTTCGTCCGTGTCCACCAAACCGAGAGCCCCAACCTCAACGACTAAGCCATTGACCCGATAAGCCACGAGCTTTACGCTCACCGTTGAGTTCCAGCAATTCCAGGCGTAGTTCTTTTGCCAAAAGCACTCACGTTGAATATTATCGGTCAAGAAGACAATTCCACTTGCTGCATGAAGAAGATCCATTGACCTTGACTTGAAAAAATGTCAACAACAGAGATGGTCAATCGGTAATTTTGTCCCTTGAAGGGTGTAAGTCTACCGAGACCTACTTGCTGTCCATGACGTTCGAAGACTTGCGGGTTATTGAAGCTCTCGCTGGCCGCATCGGGAGTATCATCATGCACCATTGACGACGAAGCTGTTCTGTACTTTGAGCCAGAGAGCTAGAGTTGCTGCCCAAGTCCCGAGCCGCGAGTCCTTACGTGATTTCGCTAATCATCCGTGAACCATCACCATTGACGCCACTGAGGAGCCAATCGCCACCATCGGTCATCCGTTGAGCAGATTCCATTTGATTCAAATTTGACAATATTATTTGCGGAATTAGGTAATTATCTTATCTAAATTTGATTTGGATATTTTATTTCCTAATACATGCTTTTCAATATCTTACGTGCATATTTGAATTATGGACGTACTTCCGGTTAGGATCTATTGCCAAATTCGCAACCGCACACGGATTTTTTATTCTATCTATAAGGCTTTAGATGGAATAATTATTCATGCGGGAGTAAAATTGATATCTTGATCTTTAAGGCTTAAGATCAATTTATCGATTTTATTAGCGAAATAATCAAGTTTGATTTAGATATTGTTTCCTGATTCGGACGATGTGTGATATCTTCGATAATTCTAAATGATTTTGTGCTTATCTTTTAATTGTTTTATCTATCCCGAAAATACAAAAAAAGATTGCATTTGCATATCATGTAGATAATATTTGATTTCCTATATAGAATTGCATGATAGAATAGTTAGGCACATTTTTAATTATATTAGAATGCATGTTTAAATGATATCTAGGTTAGATAATATCTTGGAATTAAATTGCATGTCACGATAAATTTCTAAGTTAAAGATAGGATTCAGATTAGTCTATTTCCTAACTTAAAATAGATAATATCTCACTTTAGTTAGATTTTTATTGTTAGTTATTTTTAATTACGAATTTTTATTAAAAAATACAAAAATCATGCGCATGTCATATAGGATTAGATTAATGAAATGCACGCCATTTAGTGATTCTTGCTAGGTCCATTTAATTAGAAATTGCATGTCATTAGAATTAGGTCATTTAGTTAATTTTGAATTGCATATTGCATGATTTTCATTAATCAAGTGAAAACAAAAAAAAAAAGGAATTGCATGTTAATTAGAAACCATATCTAGGGTTGTTGATGTGGATTTTGAATTAACATTGCGGATGCTTTCGTTGCTACGAGGTAAGTCCAAAGATTTTCTATTTGTTTTCTTAGGTGTTAAATTGATGGATTGCGCACCCGCATGATTGCCTCACATGTTAGGAAAATAAATTTAAAATCAATTCAAGCTGCTTGCCAAACATTTTTGAAAATAAAAAATGGTACCGAAAGGGCATTAGAGGAATCTAGTGTAACCAAACCAAGTCCCCGTACCCATAGTCTCTCTGTTCGTAGGAATAAAGTAAATCTCCCGTTACTTTATTTGGGTTTCTAATCGACCCACCAAAAAATAGATTAGTGGCGACTCCTGATTGAAAATCATTTGCATGTTAAGAACTTGAACCTAAAGTCGCAAATTGGTATGGGCTTGGGAGAGCCCGAGTTAAGTCTAGGCTTAACAATCCATTAGCCAAACCCTAGGTGGTTTAAACCCCGAAAAAATAGGTCGCGACAGCTGTCAAAGTTGACTGATGTTTTTGCACATTAAGTCTATTTTAATAGTCTGATTTAGAATTTACTTTTAACCATATTTTTCCACACTCATGTTAATCATAGATGGATGTCATTATGAAGTACATTTACATCTTCTTGGTAAGATTGTTTAAATAGTTTTTCAAATTATCTTGTTCATGTATTTTATTTTTTCTTCCAATTTGTAGCAAGATAGATATAGATAAATTAATTGTGGAGATATATAATCTAATTATTGGGCAGTTTATCTAATTGTAATGTATGAAATAATTGATAGTTATATTGTAATTAATTCAAGAAATATAATATATGTCTACTTTAATTGTGAAATTGTAATTTCAAGTGGATAACTTTTTCATAAGTTATAGTGATGACTTATAGTTTCAATCATTATATGTAATTACCATGTGTATCAAATTTACAAAATATAAGCTAAATTTATGTGATATTCCATATTTGAATTACCATTTATATAAGTTATCTAAATATTAAAATATTTATCTCTCGAGAAAAGCATATAAATTGAATAGGGACGACAGGGTTGGATTGAGTCTATTTCTGCCATGCCCTACTGAAATTCCGCTCGATGCCTTGTCATTTTCTCCGTCATTTGTTTCTTGTGGGAAGAATCACCTTACGCAGGTCGAAACCTTGTGGGGTGATTGTCTGCTCCTTGTCCCCATCCCTAGTTTACTATGAGGAAATATATATATATATATATATATATATATATATATGTGTGTGTGTGTGTGTGTGTGTGTGTGTCTCTCTCTCTCTCTCTCTCTTTCTCTCTCTCTCTCTCTCTAGAAATGAGACGGGTCATTACATTAACAAAAAGCTAAGTCGTTCTTGTAAATTAACTAATTGTATTAAACATGAGCTGTCCCTTATATACAAGTTAAGCTCTTCATAAAATGAGTAATTCTTGGCTGTATAGCTTATTTTTAGTGAATGCAAATTTTTTTGTTTCTCAATTTTCTTAAAAGAATAGTGGAAAGAAATAACATTCATCTTGACTTCACACACTTGAATGTTTTGAGAGTATTTGGTGTCCATCCCTTAGATGTCAAAATAGTTCTATTCTCAATATTACATTCCGTGATTTGCCCTTTGTAGTGAAGGTACAGACTAGTTAAGAGAGTATTGGCTATGCTAGAAAAATGTCAATCACGTTTGTCTCCACTAAGTCAATTCTTAATTTTTATGGCAGCTTTCTCAACCACGTTCTTCTCCACTTTATGACATTCCAATTGATGAAAGAAACTACCAAAAATATAGAAATTAGTGAAAACCATTCAAGTTTACCCTCAAAAGCATTTTTTATTCTTCTATTGAAATTGACAAAGGTTTAGACACAATTTTTTTCTTTTTATTTTATTTTATTTTATAAATGTACTTTATTTTTTCTCGGTGCATAAATCCTTCCTATTTTCGGCTTGGATCCCTACAATGGTTAAATTGAATATTAGCTAAGTAATTTTTAACAGTGTCATTGACAAAACAATTAAATTTAGCTAAGTAGTTTTTAATAGCACAATTTTAATTGTCTTTTCTTTTCATGTATAATGCTTACATCTCTTATAGGTTACTTAAAATGAGTGTACTACGAAAATCATATATTTTTTTATGAAAAATATATTGTCGAAAATAACGAGTCAATCACTTCGCAAAAAATATCTTTATTTTGAAAAATGAAATCAACAAGAAAAATTCACTTTTTGTTGTTCATAAATAAAGTCCACTTTATTTATAATGAAACTAATATATATATATATATATATTATATTTTGGCCGGTTTGATAATGAAAATGATTTACAACAAGTGAGTTCTAGCCAGAAAAAGAAAAAGATTTACTATAAATTAATTTATACTGTTCTAAGTAAATTATCACCCTCGTCAAAAAAAAAAAAAAAGTAAATTATCACCCCTTAGGCATACTGTATCCCACCAGCCAAACAGACCCGCAAACAAGAAGAGTTTCGCCGCAAACGAAACCCTAGCAGTGACTCCGAGCGCCTATATATAACCTCTATCTTCCACCTTCCTCGTCCACTCCTCACCTCGTCGGCCTCCTCAAACCCTAACTTCGCCGCCGTAATTTCTCTCTCTCTCTCTCTCTCTCTGTGTGGAGCACCATAGCTAGTTTCTGTGTAATGGGTTTGCTTGATGGTGTTGTTGCTTTTTGGCCTGTAGGAGCTCTCCCTTGCTCGATCGGGGAGTCGATGTAGTGAATTATATGCGTGTGTGAAGATGGGTTTGTTCTGGGTCTGTATGTTGATGGTGATTCTGATATGGGTTTTGTTTGTCGTCGACGGATGAAGCAGGTGGGAGGGCGAAAATGGCGGTGCCTTTGCTGTCGAAGAGGATCGTCAAGAAGCGGGTCAAGCAGTTCAAGAGGCCCCAGAGCGACCGCAAGATCTCTGTCAAGGTATAGGCTTTCTCGCTTTTGGTTGGTTTTAGTACACGTTCTGTTTTCTTTTTTAATCTTGTTTCCCCTGTTTTCACTTGTATATTGATTCATGGTTCTCGCGATTTCCTGGGTTGTTTTCTTTTTCCGAAAATTGCAATCTTGGAGGTTTTGTTTTTTGCTTGTTCTCGATGCTTTTTGAAACTTTTGCCCGCCTTTTTATGGGCTTGGGGAATTCTGTATTGTCGATTTGGTCCGACGTTGTTTCGCAGAGATAGATGATGATAGTGTTTTGTCGCCCCAGTCTTAGTTGCATCTGTTGATGCACGGTGGTGATTGACATTTTTATCTGATATCTAAACATCTGTTGCTTGAAACTGTAAGGTTTTTTTATTTTTTATTTTTTTCCATTTGTGTTTTACTTTTTTCACAGCCGATGGTTATTTTCTTTTTTTCTAGCCTTCCTTCTCGAGGTATTTTTGTTGCTGTTAAGATTAATTTTGCTTGAATCTGGTCTTGTTTTATAAATAGACAGTGAATGCTGGGGGAACGTGATGATAGATGTTTTGACACCCAGTCTTACTTGCATCAGCAGATGCATTGGTGGTGATTAACACTGTTCTGATTCTTGATTACCCTTCATCCAAATTTTCATTAATTTTTTTGAGTCTCTTGAAAATTTCTGTCATGCTCTTCCATGCGAGCAGTATCGTTCAGATTTTTTTTTTTTTGTGTCCGGCTTCTGAGTAGATTTTATTTTGAATCGTGGCTCAATGAAGAAACGTTGAAAGGATTTGATGATAGATCTTTGACACCCAGTCTTACATGCATCTCTTGATGCATGATGGTGATAAGAGATCGACTATCTGATCCCTAGCATATAGTGGTGAGAAACTGGTTAATGGAGTGCTCACTGTAGAAATTGTTATCATTTTTTTGAATGGACTATTTCCACACTACATTAACGCAGTACACCCAATTTTATAGACCCCTTTGGGGCATATGCATTGGCCAATCGTGCGTCTCATATGATTAAATGAGGACATGAGAATGCTTTGCACAGTACTAGTGTAGAATCAGTCGCAATTATATTTTTTGGTTTTTGACACTGAAGTATTCTTATGCTTTATTTTTTCTGGACAAGGTTTTGTCTAAGAGTCCGCAATGGGACATGATGATTTGTACCCAATAATTCTGCTGTTAGATGATGAATATTAACATGCACTACCATCTGATCCCATTCAGTACTAGAACTTTGTCTTGAAGCGTTTTAATCATTTTTTCACATAAACTCTCTCTGACCGAGTAAGTTTTTTAATCATTTTTTTTAGTTGTCCTGGCTAGATATTCTGGGTTCCTTTCTTTCTGCAATCTATGATGCAAAACGTCCTATTATCATGATTTTGCAGTGATTATAACTAAAATTATCACCATCTTTCGGCTGAGATTGCAAAACCTTATTATTTTCTCGTTTCTTTTTTTTTTGTTTTTTTATTTATTTTGATTTTGGCGTCGATTTTCTTATCTTTCGCAAGAGTTTCTGCCCATGGTATCTGATGTCCAGACTTAAATTCATTATGTAGCTGGACATTTCGTTTTTCTGGGCAAAAAGAAAATACATGAACAGGTCTTGCGACACCGTTAGCTTCATATCTACTAGCTAACAGTTACTTTATCCCTGATCACATTTCATATCCATCTGACATGGCCTTTTCACATGGCCATGCATAATTTTTCACTCTTTTTGTGTTTCATAATGTAAGATTTTCTCAATTGTCTTGTTAACCGTGTAAGTTCTGTGGGGCTGATTGTTAACCATTTAAGATTTGCAGGGTTAGTTTTATTGGCTCTCACCATACTGTTTGTGTTATTAATAGACAAACTGGCGTCGGCCCAAAGGTATTGATTCCCGAGTAAGAAGAAAATTCAAGGGATGTACTTTGATGCCAAATATCGGTTACGGATCGGACAAGAAGACCCGCCATTATCTTCCTAATGGTTTCAAGAAATTTGTTGTGCACAATGCGAAGGAGCTTGAATTATTAATGATGCATAACAGGTACTAGATGACTCCCGGTTGCATAATTGGCTTGTGAAGCTGTTACTCTACTTTGCCATCTTAACATTAATAAAGCTGATCTGTTTGCCCCAATTGTTTAGGACGTATTGTGCGGAGATTGCTCACAATGTCTCCACAAGAAAGAGGAAGGAGATTGTCGAACGAGCTGCACAGCTTGATGTCGTGGTTACAAACAAGTTGGCTAGGGTGCGCAGCCAAGAGGATGAGTAGATTAAGAGTCTCGATTGTGTTGGAATTATCCAGAAGGAGAATGTTCAATTTGTTTTGCGGCTTTTGCCTTGGTTCTCCTCAGAGTAATTTTTGTTCTTTTTACATGTAACAATACATCTGGATAACGGGTTCCTAATTAAGCGCCATTGCTATAAGTATGGCTTTCTTGAAGACCAAGTTGCAGGAGTTGTAGTAAGGGATGAATGTGTAAAGTTAATAATTTATTATTTCTTCATTTGTGCGTGCGGCTCTAATGCAAAGCCGATGAATTCAACAAGTCGGAAAATGCCGTCATTTGGTCGTTCTTGAGAGAAGTTGCCTTATTCCAGGTTGTTAAGCATTTCTGTCATGTCGAATCCTCAAGCAACAGTATAAGCCTTTTCTTACTGTGGACTGGTCATTCTGCGATCTTCATTTTTTGGTGATTGCTGGTCATCTCACCTGAAATAGTGTGCATGATCATCATTCATGACATCCTAGAGGCGAATATATTGAGCAGAGAAGAGCTAACTGTTGCGAAACTGGACTACGCATCAACTATCCTGGAATTGGCTGTGCATTCTCGTGCTGAGTTGTCTGAAAAAATAATGCACGAGGAAATGAATTACTCGACCCAGCGATTCAAGCGTTCTTCCACCGCGTCCAGGGCTCTTTCCCGTGAAAATTTCCATGAGCAAGATTCAATAGCTGTACACATTGCCTTGCCTCTTGTGGAAACAAATCGGCCGAACCAAGCTCTCCACTTGAAAACATAAGGTGTCATGGTTTGCCATCTAATAGGACATTGCTTGGTCTCAAATCACAGTGAACAATGGGAGTCGAATACCCCTCATGCAGATATTCGGGTCCAGACGCAACATCCATTAGGATACTGAGTATCTAAGGGATGTCTAATTGGTACTTGTCTCAGTGTAACCACTTCCAGAGGCTTCCATTTGGCATGTGCTCCAGGATCAATGCTCTGAAATCGAGGTTACAACAGCTGCTCAAGATCTTCACGAGATTACGGTGGCGAATGTCCTAAGAACCTCACAATCTGCTTCGAAACTGTCCTTCTACTTCCAAATCAAGGACCTTCACAGTGATGCTTAGGCCAGCCAACAAGTTGCTTGGACTAAGACCATTTGTCGCCTGTAGAACTTCATAGTAGCTTATCCTTCTTCTCGTTGTAAGGGTAATCGAAGCTTTCCTCTGTTGAAAGCTTTCAATTTCTCCTTGCCAGAACAAACAAAAGGCCTAAAGCAAGTATTGCTACCAAAACACAAGGCAGATGAGTTCTTAGCAGACGTGATTTTGTAGTCTGTGATCTATGGATGGCAGTGACAGAGCACGGAGGAACTTGTGGACGAGGGTCGCCACAAAGAGCTTCATTTCCTACGAATGATTGAGCCGGAAAGTTTGCGAAAGGGCCACGTGAGGGAATCTCCCCAAATAAATGGTTGAAAAAGAGTTTCAGGTATTTGAGGTATGACCAACGACTTGGGGCTCGGCCCGGTCAGGTTATCACTTTGATAAATCTAGAGACTCCAAGCTCACCAGCTTTCCGAAAGATTCTGGAATATTACCTCGAAACATGTTTTGTAATAAAGAGAAATTCAACATTTTTTGAAGGTATTTCGCCCAGCAGTTGGTCACTGCCTTCAGATTTCCTACTCCAAGGGAAAGATCGCAGCTCAGAAAATTTCTGGACATATTTAAACATCATTATGCTATTTAGACTCCAAAGGGAATTGGATATAGTGCTCGTGAACTGGTAAGAGCCCAAGTGGAGTTCTTTTAAAGAAGTAAGGTTACCAATGCACAGAGGCATTGATCCATCGAGCTCGTTGCTGCTCAAAGATATGAAAGCCAAGCTCGGGATGTTACAGATGTCTTCAGGGACCGGTCCTTGCACCTTGTTGCCCTGATGATACAAGCCTTGAGCCTTCCCTGTCCCTACGATCATCGTGGGAATAGGGCTGTCAACTCATTATCTCCGACATTGAAGAGGGAAGCCACTTAAATTGCTGACCTCACTAGGAATGCCACCAATGACTTGGAATTCCCCATGGAAAGCCACTCCAGATTACTAGAGAGATTCCCTATCAATGAAGGAAGGAAACCATCCAGCTTGTTCTCCAGTAGATTGATCCTTCTCAAATCTCTGCAATTACCTAAAGCAGTGATTATGCTCAATTTAGGTTCACTGGTCAAATTATTCCCAGACAGGCTTAACCATTGAAAATACTTGAATTTGCCGAGTGAGGAAGCAAAAGAGCCAGAGAATGAGTTCTGGGGCAGGTCTAGAGAGGTTAGTTGGGAACAGTTGGAGAAAAAGCTTGGGAATGGGCCTTATAATTCGTTCCCGCAGAGGAAAAGTTGCATAAGATTTGGAATAGATAAGCCGATGCTCGATGGCAAAGTACCAATGAGAAGATCCAAAGTCATTGTGCTCACTTGAATCATCGATATGCTGAAGATCACCAGCAGGATGGGCCCGGACAAGCTATTCTTTGTTCGGCCCTGGACCTGCGAGTTTTGCAGGTTCCCAATATCCAGCAGTATTTCCCTGAAAGTTTAAATAAGAGAGGAAAAAATCACGGAATTCATTAACCAACATCGTTGAAGATAACTTAGTATCTGCAAGTTGGCTTGACTGGTGATGCTGATAGGACAAATGCAATGGAATTTCCAGATTATTGATGGGTTGAATTGCAACTTCAAGACTTGAAGCTAGAGCAAGCAACACTATATTAAATCTAAAAATAGTTGTTTGTTAGGAGACACGCCAATCAAAGTGTTCGCGCCTAGATGTAACCCCTTAAGCATAGTCAAATTTCCTAGCTCTCTAGGTATGGTTCCTGAAAAATTATTCATTAAAAGGACAGAAGCTGAAGCTGCTTGCATTCAGACAAAATGGATGGTATCTCTCCACTGAACTGATTTCAGACAAGTACAGTCCTAGTAAGTTTGAAAGATTCCCACAAATGTTCCTGGGAATGTCACCAGATAAGCGGTTGTAGCCAAGATCGATGTCCAAAAGTATTCACTGAAAATGGAGGACGGCATCACACCTGAGAGCTGATTGTCACTGAGGTCGATTGTCTTTCAGCATTGGGATGTTGAAAATCAGTGGCTGGATTGTGCCTGCGAGCTGGTTTTTGCTGATATCAAGCTTCTGCAGTGTGGACACATTGCAAATGGACTCCAGAGAAGTCATTGCCGTTCAAGAACAGGTACTTGAGCCACGGCAGGCAAGCCACGGTGGGATCATTGGTGATGTAATAGGCTTAATTAATATCAATGTAATAGGCCTTGGACTTTTTTGGTATCTTTCCTGATTAAAGTGTACGTCATGCAATTAGTCTCATATTTTATGATGAAACACTCTGCATTGAAATCTTCATCTAGCAGAAATCTCTAGTGCATGGCCTCTACATTTTCAATTAAAAGGAAAATATGATGTTTATTTAGAATTTTAAAATGTGCCCTCCAATACTAAAGACCAACTCCAATGCAATAAAAGTGATAGGAATGCTCACTGTATCACATGTCATGCAAGACTACTCAAGATATCGATATAAATTAGCCTTCCGATAATCAAAGACATGGATATCTGGGTAATGCTTTTTACCAAGACAATTGTCTCCCCAAACACAAATTCAATCTGGCGACGGCAAGCAAATTCTTGCGTATGTAAATTCGAACAATATAAAGAAAGGCTCCCTTTTTTGGCTACCCAATCTGTGTTCCTCTTTGTTTACATATGTCATCTCCATCAGTGCTGATGGATAGTCATAAATTTGGGAAATTTAACTAATTATTTAGGTCGACGATAATAAAGATGGCTTGTTTGCGGAAAAAAGAGAGATTAATGTGTCCGGATAACAGTTTCCTGATCGAATGCCATTACTATGAGTATGGCTTTATTGAAAATC
Source organism: Eucalyptus sideroxylon (assembly GCA_014182405.2). NCBI lineage: Eukaryota > Viridiplantae > Streptophyta > Magnoliopsida > Myrtales > Myrtaceae > Eucalyptus > Eucalyptus sideroxylon. The sequence goes on along the minus strand of CM024552.2, from coordinate 10,758,272 downwards.
AAATCACAGGAGGTGCAGTTAGGCATGCATGTGTAAAAATGATCATTTATTTTTCTTCATCTGTGTGCGTGCCTCTGATTCTAATAAAATAAGTTCAACACGAGTAGGAAAATGCGTCATTTGGTCACTCTTGAGAAGTTGCCTTATTCTTTATTGAAAGTAGCTGCTGTTGAATGACGAATCCTAATCAACAGTATCAGCTAGTCTAAATTTTTGGTGAAACTCGAATCAAAATTTCGGTTTTGTATGAGTCAGAAAGCCAGTCTTCTCGCCACAAGTAGTGTACATAACCAATTGCTAGTGGATTATGTCCTTTGTCTATACAAGCAATGCTTTTGCCTGCCTGGCTCTAATTGATCATCCGGAAGCAGCAGTTTCAACTTTGGAAAAAGCAGAACTTTTATTTCACACCATAGGAGAGGAGGAGAAGCGAACGATCATCTCATGTGCTCAAGAACTATTTTGATCTTGTTGAGTTTTGCAAGGACATCATTCGTGCGCATTCTTTCTTCAGGCAACTCAGCACAACAATGCACAGCCAACTCCAGGATTGAAGACAGGCAGTCCAGTTTTGTAGCAGTTAGCTCTTCTCTGCTCAATAGATTTGTATCTGGGATGTCTTGAACAGCATGAGGAAGGGACTTCTCAACCCACTGCTTCAAGCTTTCTACCGCAGAAAACATCTCGTCTGTTGGCCTCTTTCTTGTTAAAGTTTCCATCAGCAAGAATCCACAGCTGTCCACGTCGCCTCTTGTGGAAACAAATCCACCCGACCTATACTCTACACGCGAAAACATAAGGTGTCAATGTCGGTGGACTGCATGGAAAAAGTGGAAGCAGATAATCATCACCTGGTGCCATGTACCCAATGGTGGCGAGGGTCTTGGTTTGAGTCATCGACTTCTCTTCACCCAGAAGTTTGGTGATGCCAAAGTCACAAAGGCAAGCAACCAAATCTTCACCTGATAGGAAGTTGCTTGGTTTCAAATTACAGTGAACAATGAGAATCGAATACCCTTCATGCAGATACTTGAGTTCAGACGTGACATCTATCATGATATTGAGTCCGTAGGATGTCTAAATAGTACCCCTCACAGTGTAACCACCTATCTAGGCTTCCATTTGGCATGAACTCCAGAATCAATGCTCTGAAATCAAGGTTACAAAAACTGCTGATGATCTTCACGGGTTTACGATGGCAAATGTTCCTCAGTACCTCACATTCTGCTTCGAAACTCTTTAGAGCACCTTCTAGTTCTAAATTGAAGACCTTCACTGCAATGCTTACACCATCCGACAGTGTTCCTTTGTAAATTGCACCGAAAGTCCCTGCTCCTAGCAAGTTGCTTGGACTTAGACCATTTGTCGCCTGTAGAACTTTGTAGTAACTTATCCTTCTTCTTGATGCGAGGGTCATCGAAGCTTCATCTGTGGAAAGCCTTCTATTTCTCCTCAAATACCTCAACTGAACAAACAAACCTAAAGCAAATATTGCTGCCAAAATAGAAGGTAGAAGAATTCTTAGCAGACGTGATTTCTTAGTTTGTGATCAATGAATGGCAGTTACAGGGCACAGAGGAACTTGTAGACAAGGATCGCCACAAAGAGCTTCATTTCCTACAAATGACTGAGCTGTAAAGTTTGCAAAAGATCCTCCTGAAGGAATCTCCCCTGATAAGTGATTGAAAGAAGGGGTTCCAGTATTTGAGGTACGATAGCGACTCCAACAATTTGGGAATTGCCCAGTCAGGTTATTACTTGATAAATCCAGAGACTCCAAGCTCACCAGCTTTCCAAATGACTCAGGAATATCACCTCGAAACATGTTATGTCATAAAGAGAAGTTCAACATGTTTTGAAGGTTTTCAAAGGAGTTAGGTATTTTGCCCAACAGTTGGTTACCTGATAAATCTACAACCATCACAGACTTTAGATTTCCGACTCCGGGAGCAAGATCCCCGCTCAGCAAATTTGTGGAAATATTTAACACTGATATGTTATTTAAACTCCATAATGAATCAGGTATGGTGCCCGTCAACTGGTTAGAACCCAAGCAGAGTTCTCCTAACGAAGTAAGGTTGCCAATACACAAAAGTATTGATCCGCTGAGCTCGTTGCTGCTCAAGGATAAGAAAGCCAAGCTCGGAAGGTTACAGATGTCTTCAGGAACTGGTCCGTGCAGCTTGTTGTCCTGAAGATACAAACCTTGAAGCTTCCCTTTAATTGCGATGGTCGTGGGTATAGGCCCGGTCAACTCGTTATTCTGACATTGAAAAGGGTCAAGCCACTTAAATTGCCGACCTGCTCCCCATGGAAAGCCACTCCAGATTACTAGAGAGATTCCTATCTAGGAAGGAAGGAAAAAGTTCAGCTCGTTCTCCTGTAGATCAATCCTTCTCAAATATCTGCAATTACCTAAAGCAGTGATGATGCTCAATCCTTCACTTGAAGGTTCACTGGTCAAATTGTTCCCAGCCAGGCTGAACCATTGCAAGTATTTCAATTTGCCGAGTGAGGAAGGAATGGATCCGGAGAAATAGTTCTGGGGCAGTTCTAGAGTGGTTAGTCAGGAACAGTTGGAGAGCTTGCTCTGAATCGGGCCTGTTAATTCTTTCCTGCCGAGGAAAATTTGCATAAGATTTGGCATAGAGAAGCCAGTGCTCGATGGCAGAATACCGGTGAGACGAGTCATGGTCATTGCGATAACTTGAATCATCAATAAGTTGAAGATCGCCAATGGAATGGGCCCGGACGAGCTATTGTTTGTTAGACTCAGGACCTGCAGGTTCTTTAAATTCCCAATTTCCGGCAGTATTTCGTCTGAAAGTTGAAATAAAGAGGAAACAATCACGATCCATTAGCTATATATAACACTGTCGCAGATAATTTTGTATGGACTCAAATGCAATGTAATGGTGAAATTCTTGATGGGTCGAATTGCAATTTCAAGACTTGAACTTGGAGCAAGCAACACTACATCAAATTTTGAAATAGTAGTTTGGTAGGAGACATACCAATCAAATTGTTTGCGCCTAGATATAACCCAGTTAGCATAGTCAAGTTTCGGAGCTCTCTGGGTATTGTTCCTGAAAAATTATTCACCGAAAGGGGGAGAAGCTGAAGCTGCTGGCATTCAGACAAACTGGAAGGTGTCTTCCACTGAACTGATTGAAGGACAGGAACAGTCTTTGTAAGTCCGGAAGATTCGCACAAATGTTCCGGGGAAGGTCACCAGATAAGTTGTTGAAGCCGAGATCGATGTCCAAAAGCAGAGACGCGCTGAAAATGAAGGATGGTAAATGGGAATATCGAGGGCGTACCTGAGATATTCATGAAGGTCTTTGACCTCCTGGTAATTGGGAATATCGAAGGCGTACCTGAGATATTCGTGAAGGTCTCTCACCTCCTGGTAATTGGGAATATCGAGGGCGTACCTGAGATATTCGTGAAGGTCTCTCACCTCCTAGTAATGGGAATATCGAGGGTGTGCCCCGCATATTCGTGAAGGTCTCTCACCTCCTGGTAAAGGGGAATATCGAGGACGTATCCTGCATATTCGTGAAGGTCTCTCACCTCTTGGTAAAGGGGAATATCGAGGACGTACCTTGGATATTCATGAAGGTCTCTCACCTCCTGGTAATTGGGAATATCGAGGTCGTACCTGGGATATTCGTGAAGGGCTCTCACCTCCTAGTAGTTGTAATATTGAGGACGTGCCTCGCATATTCATGAAGGTCTCTCATCTCCTGGTAAATGAGAATATCAAGGGCGTACCTGAGATATTCGTGAAGGTCTCTCACCTCCTGGTATGGGGAATATTGAGGACGTGCCCCGAATATTCATGAAGGTCTCTCACCTCCTGGTAATTGGGAATATCGAGGACGTACCTGAGATATTCACGAAAGTCTCTCACCTGCTGGTAATTGGGAATATCGAGGACGTACTTGAGATATTCATGAAGGTCTCTCACCTCTTGGTAATTGGGAATGTGGTACGAGGCTTACCTGGATGGCCACAGGCACTCAAAAGGGTTGGGACACCTGGGTAGTTGCAAGTGCATAATGTGGTGGAATACTTGAGCAGCTGCTATTATTTGGGGACAACTCGGGCAAGTTGAGTGTCATGAAAAGGGAGTACTTGGATGGTGGTGGGTACTTGATGATATGAGGGTACCTAGATAGCAGTAGGTATTTCCAAGAGATACTTGGTCAGTCACAAGTATAAATACTTTGGCGACAACTCGAACAGGTCGAGTGTTAGGAAAAGGGGTTATCCGAACGGTGGTCAATACTCAAAGACAATGGGGATACCTAGACAACGGTAGGTATTCAATGATAAAGAGATACTTGGTCAGTCATAAGTATCAATACTTTGGGGACAACTCGAATAGGTCGAGTGTCGATAAGAGGGAGTACTCGGCAAGTGGTGGGTACTAAAAAACAATGGGATACTGAGACAATTGCAAGCACCCAAACTCAAGGGACGACTCGAATAGGTCGAGTGCCAAGAAGAGAGTACGTGGACAGTGGTAGGTACTTTAAGACAAATGGGGACATGGATATGCTTACCTAGCAATATCTCTTATCTCTGAGAGTATGTCTGCTATTTGCACAATATGCACACATGATTGTATATGCTGTAAATTCATGAGTTCAAATGAGATTCATGCATGATAATTTTGTTAGTTTTGTATCATCTGATTTCCACCAGGGAAGATTTTGAAAGACAACCTTCATTTATAATGTAGATGTCTTGAGCATGCCAAATGAGAGACTTTTAGTCTGAAAGGACTTTCCGCTCACTCTCATGGAAAAGGCTATCCTGACCATTGATGCATGATTTATAAGGACCACACTATCTCACTATCATCATGTCAACAGGGGTCCGAGTATTTTTGCAAACGGTACAACTTTACCAATTTGAGAGGTCTTTGTTGAAATCGTGGTGAAGACTTGGTCAACGGCTCATCAAATGGGATTTTCGAGGTCGAAGTCGAAGGACAAAATGTTGCACGATCATCTCTGGGTTTATAAGTCAAGAACCCTGCGAAAAGAGATAGAGTAATCTTACTCGTACTTCTTCGAGCAATGCTTATAAACATATGAAATCCCATGTTAATTGAAGTGCCCCTAGTTTGAAGAGACTTTTACAATGGGATTCAATGTAGGCTTGACTCATGTGTAAAAAGGTGAGAGCTGGTGATTGCCTTGGCATTTGTCACCAGTCTTTCTTTTCACTGTCAGATGGAGGCTCTATCAATTGAACCACAACAACAACTTTTTCTTGGCTGTATTTTTGATTGGAGAGCATTGGCCTTGCTTTTTCCAGTACACTTTGCTTTTTCATGCCCTTATTTTTCTATTCTAGTTCTTCAAATATAGGCATTGACCTTGCTTTTATCAGGTACACTGCTTTTTTTACGCCCCTGCTTTTTTCATTCTTGTTGCTTGAGAGTTGATCTTGACAAGTTCAAGCAAACGCCTTTATTAGACTATTGAGTCTTCATCTTTTGCCGGCGCTTCTGATTATGCTGCTCAAACAGTAGTGGCTTCTGCTTTGCCTCCATGTGAGGGTGAATTTACAGACTTAATTGAGTTGTACAATGGATACAAGTGTATAAAGAAAGAGCTGCTCTTCATGACTCTAGGGCACTTGAATTAACGCGAGTGTTCATGTGCAATAAAGACACTCAAAGATTGATGCAATTGCAAGCAAGAAAATTTCTATCTCTTTTCTCACCTTGTGATGCTACTTTGCCTTTGATCTGCCCCATTGTGGGGTGGCTCTTGACGGGGTATAAGAGAAGCTTCACCAATGTATGAGGCTTAATGGGGTGAGCGATGGAATACCTCTCACTATTTTGGTTATTGTACCATTCACGAGAGAACTCTTTACCCTGTAGCTATGGAATCTTCTGCACTCATCTCACAAGTGTATAGATGGGGGGAATTGTGTGTAAGATATGGCTTGCCTTTTATCATTATGACATGCCTCATCCAGCATGCTCAATCAATCTTGTATTCTTCACTTAGCTGTCTATTCTAATAATTCTCAGTGGAATCAGTGACTTAGACAAACAGAATCATCATGCAGAATTCATCTGGAAACGACATGCAACATTTTGAATATGATGGAGTTTGAACTCTTTAAAACAAGTGAATGGTTTTGACTCAAAAAAGACCCTATTGACAACATTAGGAGTTAACATAATGGTGTTTCCAAATATGTTAAATTTTGAATATCAAAAGGGTTATTCGCAAATGGATGTCGATAGTTATCCCAATTGGTTAGGGATATGACACATGAAGGATCAGTCGGGGTTGGGGATCTAATAGAGCATCTCTGCTTTTGCCCCTACAGAAGAGAAGATATACAAGTAGATCAATTAGTCTGGCCAAAATCAAATGTGAGTTGAGGCCTGAAGGATCTTTGTCATTTGCTTTAGCAATACTTGAGACGCCATTTTGCTTGGGAGAGTTTGTCATGCCTCTCATTGATTTGTTATCTTTGTTTTTGACAATCGTAATCCCGCAACAAACAAGACATGCTTCTCATTGATTCGTTATCCTTGCTTTTGACAGTCAGGTGATCCTGCAACAAACAAGAGGGAATGGGTTAGTCATGAACTCTTTCAAGAGTCGAATAACTGGAAGAGATACAACTTTACCCTTCACTGGTTTGTAGATGATTGGGTGAACCTGAAGTGAGAGGGGGACACGAAGTCCTATGTCCCTTGCTTCGTTAGGTCAATTATTCTCTGAATTGGCTCCTGGATGACATGTTTTTTTACACGAAGCCAGGTGAATTTGATGTGGGTACTAGCTTGGCCAATATTGATTTGCCAAACCTGACCATTGAGTTTGGTTCTTGAGTTGTGATGCTTCCTGTCAAATAGGGAAAATATGTCAAAAACGGGTTCAAATAGTGGGAGTATTGGAAACGATACCAAATTACTCTTCTCCAAAGTTTGTATTTGTTGATTCCTAAGGATTTCTGTATACTGATGACAGCCTCTTCGTCTTGGCATAGTTCAATATTTCCTTTAATTGGCCTTCCTCCTTTGTGACCATGTATGCATGATTGTTGGTCATTGATTCATCTTCAACGCCTTCCTTTTGTGGAATTTCTCATTCTGTCTTTAACTATAGCATCATTGGGCAAAAGTCATGTACCTCAAGCTTCTATGGAATCTGAGATAAAAAATCTCAAGCTTTCTAATGGCAATTACTCCTTGGAAGAATATGCGTCTGGAGTGAAGTTTCTAGATTCCAAAGTCATTGTCCAAGATGTGGGGCTATAGATCGCTTCGTCTGTCTAGATTTTCTCCCTGTTGGCAGTAATCACTTTAAAGGAAGAGAAGCAATTCCTTCTTTGTGCTTCTTGGCTCGTTGAAGCTGGAAGTCCCGCCAATGAACTCGCGACATCCTGCCTTGAGTTATCATGCTATGCATGCTTCAAGTTTGATAATATGCCTGTGCCTATTACGTCCCATCATTCGTCTCCTGTAGATGGAAGAGAGAGGATGTCATTTTCGACATTATGTTCAGGGAATAGGACTTACCATTTTGAAACGTGATGATCGTTTCTGTTTGCCCCTGCTTTCTTGGAAGGGTGCTTTTAAATTTGGTTTGTTCACATGATGTACTAGTTTCAAATACCTTTTGTCACATTAAATCAAAGGGGATGATGTTTTGAAACATAAAGCGAGAGGGTTAGAAAGGCAAACGTGCTTAAATTTATCATCTTGTTTTGACAAAAGCTTTTGAGCGATGAAATATTTTTTATTTTCAAAATACGTCTTTGGGGGAGAAAAAGCATGAGGAAGCTCAGCCCTTAGTATTCTCCTTAGATGATATTTTTTCATGGTTGGATAGCATCACTAGGCAAGTTTGGAGTACCGCCTCATGCTCTTAAAACAAAATATTAGAACTGTACATTAGAGTACTTGAATGGAAAATACAACAGTAGCACATTAGACAAGATGGGAAACATGAAATTATAAAAACAAGTAAAACTCATGAAAACCCCTGTGTAAAGGAGCGCTTTGATAGTGCTGGTCTTGAAGCTAAGCGTCTTTGAATTCCTCGCCTTTAGTAGACTTGGAGTATTCGCATGCGATGACTACCTCGTTGAAGCTATGGAAGTGTAACCCATGCAACCAACAGTGATGCTTGCAAGACAAAGCTTCTATGAACTGCTTCATTAACTCCTCTTCAGCTAGTTGAGGGCGGGTTTGCATCATGAAAGCTCTCCACCTCCTTGCGTATGCTCGAAAATCCTCCATTGGTCTTCTTGTGAAGTGAGCCGAACTCTCACAAGGCAATTCAGTTCTGATATGGTTTTGGTACTGATGCAAGAATGTGGAAGTCAACTCATTCCAATCCTTTAGGAGATAAATATTTGCTGTGATGAACCATTGCAATGCAGACCCCGTGAGAGTTTCTTGGAATGCCTGAGTTGTGAACAATATCGGGTCATAGTACCGACTCATTTCCGCATGGAGATACTGCAAGTGGGCAATGGGACAAGTTGTGCCATTATAGTTGTAGAGATTGGGTATCCACATTTCTATGGGGGTCATGATCCTACGAGGGCAAGACAAGCCTCGTATGTCTTGGCTAGGCCACTGATTTTCCCACTACATATTCGTTGTAGTGGTGAATTTTTCTATTTCAGGGAAGTTGGATTCTACCGAGATTACCCTATTGCTTTCTTCTTGGTCAAAATTTCCAAATGAGGATGAAGTATTGAAGCTATCCTCACGGTTAGAGGACGAGCTTAGTACTTCGTTAGGATCGTAACGGATAAAGACGTATGTTTCATCTTCTGACAGGCGTTCATCCCCGGATGAGAGTAAGAAACAGTTATACGATGAATTATCAGTTTCATTGTTGAAATAATGCTAGAAGTCCTTGGGATTGTTTTCTGGAGCCGGGAAGTCTTCAGGGTTGTACTCTAGGGGATGGTAGCCTTCAAAGCTGTATTATTGGGAATGCTTGAAGCTTTGGTGTGGTGGCTCATCGGCAGGTGCTGTATTGATCTGCTTAGGCTTTCTTTTCTTGGCTTTTAGTCTAGACCTTTTGAGTAAGGCCCTTCGTTTTGTCAGCTCGATTCTGTCAAGGGAAGTGAGAGACGTTAGAGTTTCACTATCTGACTCGCTTTCCAAGTTGATAGGGGTTGGTATTTTTTGGACCCTAGCTCTTGGAGTAAGCTTGGGGAGTCGTCCAGTCGTGCCCCGGTCTTGGACAGGCTCTGTGTCTTTAATCTCGTACAAAGGCTTCTTGCCTTTCCTAGTGGGAAATTTTCTAGTAACAGGGTGTTGTTCAGCTGCCCATTTATCATGCAAGGCTTCATTGACATGCTCTTCTCCTATCTCAGCGACTAACGGTTCCTCGTGCTCCGCGATCATCAGTTCTTCGTAAGGCAAAGCTATGACAAGGCTGATGTCAATATCATATTCTTGGTGAAAAACATGAATTAGTTCCTTCCAGGTTTTAAGGGGACTAATCTTCTTGACAATGTACCATCGCAAGGCAGGGACAGTTAAGCTCAATTGGTACGATTGAATCATCTTTCGAACCAGGTAGGCCTGCAAGTAGGTCTCTGGGCGAGAGGTATCAGATTACCTTTTGCATTCAGGTGCTTTGAGTTTTTCAGGGATCTCAATGCCGGTGTAATTGGACAGGTCCATGGGATTCTGCTCTTGCAGCTAGCTTAACTTTTTCATGATCTTTTCAAATTGTCTATGGTACTAGCTATTTTCTGGCAAATTTGCATGTGTCATGACGGCGTTTGAGGTAACTATAGAGTTGGGCTCAGCTTGAGTGGATTTCATTTGTCTTGAGAATTGTTGAAGGACAATGGACATCTGTCCTACACCGTCTTCAATGTTAATGAGGCGATTTTATACATCATTTTGATCGGGCCCTAGTGCATGAGGCCATTCGTGAGCTATTGGTGGCCAATGATTCATAATTACCTGTTCGTGGTGAAAACTATGAATGAGCATGAAAGTAAACAAAGATTGACCCCATGGCAATGGTCTAACTGCTTTTTTATTTATCAAAAGAGGATTTTATAGACTGCAGACTTCTGACATCTATAACTTGAAATTGCAAAGACAGAATGAAATACTAGACATTAATCAAAAGTCCCTAAATAATGGGACACAACTTTCACAAGATTAACACTAAGGGGCACATGATTGCCAATTTATATGCGACGGGAGCCTTGTTCTTGCGAGGATGCTTGCTTCCTTGGGCTGGCTCTGAGGTGTGCATCCAGTCCATTCCCAAATTCCTCTCCATGAGCTCTGCTTGCTCATGCTGGTTGCTCTCGCTGATTGAGTGAGGGACTGATGGCTTCCATTTTGTCAGGATACGATGGTTGTGGATGTAGGACATGGAGGCGTGGTGGGCTTTTTGTTCTCCCTCAAGCCCTTCAGGTACCACGATCCTTTTGCAATGGCACTTGTCCCAGGTTTCCTGAGTGGTAGAAACTTCGAATGCGTAGTCACGGCTTGTGTTGAAAGGAACTGAAGAGATCTTCCTATTGAAAGGCGGTGGGATCTCCTGAAGGGCTCCATATTATCGTGCCACCTGATAAGGGTGATAGGGAATTGCGCCGGTGAGGCCGAGCAATGGAATTGGGAGACAATGCTTGTAAGCAAAGCGAGCTCTCTTTTCATGAAACCAACCAACACACCATTGGAATGCCTCAGGAGTTAGGTCTCTTAGGAAGTTTACCCAATTTAAACAGCTTTGATTGGGAATGTATGGTCCTAAAACCATAAATTTTTGTAATGGGTTTTCGAAAGCATTCGTGTCAGATGATCGCATGAAGTCTCAAAATTCGCTTAAGTGAGAAAGGAACTAGACTTGTAAAATTTCAGGAGAGGCTCGCATGATTTTCTCCGTGTTGTCTTTAAAACGATTAAAAGACAAGAATGTTTCAGTTTAAATCATGTTGACATAATACCCCTCTCTCAAGATTTGATCAACTATCCATGCCATCTTAGGACTTATGGCATTTCTTTAATGGGGAAAACGATGAGCCCAAAAAAGGCCAAGAGGAAAATCTCACTTTTTTGGGTCATAGGCTAGTTTTGAAAACATGCATTCACGAATTCTAGAGGGCATGCATTATGGTTGCTTTCAAGAATTTGTCTCATGACATGGATTTCAGTTCCTAAAAGTCGCGCCAACCCGCACCACGGGAGGGCGCCTGTCGATGGTTTGATGAGCTTTTTCTCAAGAGGCATTCCAGTGATGATGCTGTATTCTTCTAGGATTGGGGTTAGCTCAAACCTACCAAACATAAAAGTAACCGTCTTCGGGCACAAAAAATGTGCCATGGCTTGTATGACTTTAGCGTGAACAGTGATTTGGATCAACGATAGGAGATGATCGACTTTGGCCTTCACACGCTCTTGGGCAAACTGATCTAATTGACCCCACCATCTGAAGAGCTCCACCTTGGGAGTAGGAATGAACTGGATATCGTCTTTCCCCATCCCATATAAACTAGGACTTGAAAAGCTTATCCTAAATTGCCATGGGCCAAATAAAAAGACTGAGTAAAAGTAAAGAAATTACTTTTTCTTTTTAAAGAAAAATGGCAAGCACAAAGACATGCGCATAGGATGTGCGGCTCGATTTCTGACTGAGAAGGATTGGTGAGATTAAAAGGACATCTGCCCATCGTTGTCTCGCGTTAGCAGCATATCCTCCTAACCTCGGCTAAGAAATTCGGGGAAAGGAAAGGCAACCTCTACATCGCAGTCTTGCGTTCGAGGTCGTATCTTTCTTAACACCATCCTAGAAATCCTATGGCGGCCCAGGTCCGACGGCCGGGTTGTGTGTGCTATGTGTAGTGTTTAAAACAGTAAAGCATGCACAACAGTTTATAATCACAAGATAATCTATTTTAAGCAAAATTAAAATAAATTTCTAAGCTTTTGACCTGCATAAAGAAAAAAAACCTAAGTTAGTAAAGAATTTAAACAAGACAAAAATGGCTTAAGTCTTCAAAGTCCCCAGTGGAGTTGCCAAGCTGTCGTGACTTTTTTTTTTTTTTTTTTTTTTTTTTTTAGCGCCCGCAATCGGGTACGAGCGCCTAAGGAAGCTAATGGCTCGGCTAAAATTAATTAAGCCCGGACTCTCCTAAGTCCACAAATTCACGACTTTAATAGTTTGAGTTTTTAACTTGTAAATCAATTTTTTAAAATGGAGTCACCACTAATCGATTTGGGGTGGGTTGATTAGAAACCCAAGCGAAGTATTGGGAGAAATACTCACTCCTACGCAACCAGAGAAATTAGGATCGGGGACTTGATTACACCGGTTAATCACTAATGCCCTTTCGGTACCTAATCTTGTTTAAACCCCGAGGTTTTTGGATGTTCGAGGGATTTTCCATACATTTTTGGGAGGAAAAACATTTTTTTGAGTCTTTTTCTAATTTTTTGGACACAAAAGGGATTTTTTTTTGGTATTTTTGAAAAATACAAGTCTTTTTGGCTTTTTCTGATTTTTTTAGCTTTTTCATGAATTTTTTTGGTTTTTTTTTTTTGGATTTTGGGCATTTTTGGAAAATATGGAATATTTTTGATTTTTTTATTTTTCGGACAATAAAATATTTTTAATATTTTTAATATTTTTGGTTTTTTGGAAATTAAAATATCTTTTAATATTTTTCGAAAATAAAATATATATTTTGATTTTTAAAATAAAATTTTAAAAAAGGGCCGCCCAAGTCGGATCCGCGAGTTGGGTCCGACCCGAGCCACGACCCAAACGCAGACGGGCCGCAACGACTCAGATTTTTTTTTTTTTTTACCAAACGACACCGTGGTCGGGCGTTTGGGGACGCCCGGCCCGGCTCGAAAAACCGACTTCGCGACCCGACTCCCTGCGACCCTACCCGGGTTCGACCTGACTCCCAACCCGACTCACAGCCATCCCTCGATACCTTACCCGGTTTGTAGCCTGGGTCCGATCTGATGACCTGAGGCCGCGACCTGAAAAATCGAGAACCCTAGGGTTCTCGATTTGCCGCACCGAAGAGGGGAAGGTTGAGGAGTTGTGGCGGCGACAACGGCGACGATGGCAACAACAAAGGCGACGACGATGATTGGACTACGGGGAGGGGTGATGGCGACGACGGCGGCGACGAGGCGGAACGCTACCGCTCGTGGCACGACGGAAGTAGCGACGATGGTGCGACCCACTTTCTCCCCCCGATTTCTCTCTCTCTCTCTCTCTCTCCTCCAACGGGGCTTATATTTGCGGCCACGAGTCCTCAGACCCCTCTGAAGTCTCTTAGTGGGGTGTCCAAGGGCTGTGACTTTGATCCCTCTCCCTCTCTCTCTCTACCGTCTGTCTCTCTGTCCCTTTGTGTGTCTCTCCAGTAAAACCTCTCCCTCTCTTCCGGCCTCCGCTGCTCGCAGATTTAGCTTGCTTGTCCTCAGCCCGCCTTTCTGAAGTCTCTCAATAGGCGGCCCGAGGATTTGCAGCTCTTTCTTTGCTCCTCTCTGCCTCCGGCGGGGCTCAGATCTGCGGCCGCGAGTCCTCAGACACCCCTGAAGTCTCTCAGTGGGGTGTCCAAGGGTTGCGACTTTGATCCCTCTCCCTCTCTCTCTCTATTCATCTTTCTCTCTCTCCTTTCGTGTGATCAACCTCTTGGCCTAAAAAAAGTAATCTTTCTCGATAAAGTCGGTTGATTAGGATAAAATTTATATCCCTTAAGAGCCGTACATGCATCTTTTGATGCATACGGTTCAACAAAAATTGCGAAAAAAAAGAATCAATGTGTAGATTCCAGACCTCTTTCTTTTTTTTTTTTCATAGTAGGGCCCTTTTCTAATCTAATTTTTGAATTTCTTAATGAAGCGGCTTTTTTTTTCTTCCATTTTTCAAGAAAGATGAGTTTTGGTTTTGTCCCCTTTCCCTCCACAAAAAATCCATTAAACTTATGAAATAAACTTCTCATTGATGTATTGTTTCATCGAGATCTAATCCAAATCACGATGTCATTTTCTTGTTCCTGAATGGGCCTTTTTTCAATTCTTTTAGGTTTATGCTCTACTCCGAGTAAAAAAAATCTGCCCGATTTTGATTTGCACATATAGGACAAATGACACTAATACTACGTCTTTTTTCTACGACTTACTTCTTTTTTTTTTCAATTCAATTCATGTCTTCTGCCAATGCCAAATATTCGACGTATTTATCATATTACTCGCTTGATTAAAAGTTTAAGACTACTCTCTTATTATATAAAAAAAAGATTTTATGATCTATAATATAAGTAGTAGTAATCATAAATATAAGTAGTAGTAATCATAAATATATTACCAATTGGGTTTTTTCGAAACGGAGTCTGAATACTTCATTTTATTGGTCCAACCAATCCAACCATAAATTATTCTATAGACTTTTCTAATTGATAATAGAAATTTGAATACCCTCCAAAACAAAAAAGGATATAATTTCACTTGATTTCACTTCACGCTCCAATTTTTTGATAATTCAAAATCTTTTTTGGGCGAAACAGAGGATATCTCGATCGGGGGAGAGAACGGGGAAATCCCATATGACCCGATATATCTGACAAGTCGCACTATACGTCAACCCAAGAGGCATCTTCCTCTCCAGGACTTCGAAAGGGTACTTTTGGAACACCAATAGGCATAAAATGAAAGAAAAAAGAATTAAGTACTATATTTCACTTTGATGTGGAAGCGTAACAATGCGTTTATTTTCTTAATAATATTGTCTTTTATCATATTTTATCCATAGATTGGGAAAAAAATTCTTACGAATAGGTTTTTTGAATGATTAACAAATATGTATGCATTCGTTCATAGAAAATGGGATCAACCCCCATTGCGTATTGGTACTTATCGGATATAGAATAGATCTGCTTCTCTTTGTTCCTACGAACCGAATTGTTCCATTTTTACTAAAAAAAGAATAGAACAAATATTAATCCTTTCTCCGAGATAATCCCCTGAAAAGGGGAGGTCCATAGCATATTTTTTTCCAATGCAATAAAGTTACATAGTGTCTATTTTTCGTTGATAAAGGGGTATTTACATGGGTTTGCCTTGGTATCGTGTTCATACCGTCGTATTAAATGATCCCGGCCGTTTGCTTTCTGTCCATATAATGCATACAGCTTTGGTTGCTGGTTGGGCCGGTTCGATGGCTCTATATGAATTAGCAGTTTTTGATCCCTCTGATCCCGTTCTTGATCCAATGTGGAGACAAGGTATGTTCGTTATACCCTTCATGACTCGTTTAGGAATAACCAATTCATGGGGCGGCTGGAGTATTACAGGAGGGACTATAACAAATCCGGGTATTTGGAGTTACGAAGGCGTGGCCGGTGCACATATTGTGTTTTCTGGCTTGTGCTTCTTGGCAGCTATCTGGCATTGGGTGTATTGGGATTTAGAAATATTTTGTGATGAGCGTACAGGAAAACCTTCTTTGGATTTGCCAAAAATTTTTGGAATTCATTTATTTCTTTCAGGAGTGGCTTGCTTTGGGTTTGGCGCATTTCATGTAACAGGATTGTATGGTCCTGGAATATGGGTGTCCGATCCTTATGGACTAACTGGAAAGGTACAACCTGTAAATCCAGCGTGGGGTGTAGAAGGTTTTGATCCTTTTGTTCCGGGAGGAATAGCCTCTCATCATATTGCAGCAGGTACTTTAGGCATATTAGCGGGCCTATTTCATCTTAGTGTCCGTCCGCCCCAACGTCTATATAAAGGATTACGTATGGGCAATATTGAAACCGTCCTTTCCAGTAGTATTGCTGCTGTCTTTTTTGCAGCTTTTGTTGTTGCTGGAACTATGTGGTATGGTTCAGCAACTACCCCTATCGAATTATTTGGTCCCACTCGTTATCAATGGGATCAGGGATACTTCCAGCAAGAAATATATCGAAGAGTTGGTGCTGGGCTAGCCAAAAATCAAAGTTTATCAGAAGCTTGGTCTAAAATTCCTGAAAAATTAGCTTTTTATGATTATATCGGTAATAATCCGGCAAAGGGGGGATTATTCAGAGCGGGTTCAATGGACAACGGGGATGGAATAGCTGTTGGGTGGTTAGGACATCCTATCTTTCGAGATAAAGAAGGGCGTGAACTTTTTGTACGTCGTATGCCTACTTTTTTTGAAACATTTCCGGTTGTTTTGGTAGACGGAGACGGAATTGTTCGAGCCGACGTTCCTTTTCGAAGGGCGGAATCAAAGTATAGTGTTGAACAAGTGGGTGTAACTGTTGAGTTCTATGGCGGGGAACTCAATGGAGTCAGTTATAGTGATCCTGCTACTGTGAAAAAATATGCTAGACGTGCCCAATTAGGTGAAATTTTTGAATTAGATCGTGCTACTTTGAAATCCGATGGTGTTTTTCGTAGCAGTCCAAGGGGTTGGTTTACTTTTGGACATGCTTCGTTTGCTCTGCTCTTCTTCTTCGGACACATTTGGCATGGTGCTAGAACCTTGTTCAGAGATGTTTTTGCTGGTATTGACCCCGATTTGGATGCTCAAGTGGAATTTGGAGCATTCCAAAAACTTGGAGATCCGACTACAAGAAGACAAGTAGTCTGATACAAGATTTCTCTCTTATCTTTTTCCTTTATTTTTTTGTCTTGCTCTTTGGGAGATAATCCCAAATAAACAGAACAGGTATGGAAGCTATAATTGTAAAGTACGATCGAATTTATGGAAGCATTGGTTTATACATTCCTCTTAGTCTCGACTCTAGGGATAATTTTTTTCGCTATCTTTTTTCGAGAACCACCTAAAGTTCCAACTAAAAAGGTGAAATGATTTTTCATTATATCAATTGAATTGAAGTAATGAGCCGCCCAATGTTGGGCGGCTCATTACTTCAACTAGTCCCCGTGTTCTTCGAATGGATCTCTTAATTGTTGAGAGGGTTGCCCAAAAGCAGTATATAAGGCGTACCCAGTAAAACTTACAAGTAAACCAGATATAGAGGATGGGGTTCGAGATTTAATTTTGAGCGAGGATATTCGTAGAAGAGAATCTGGCGAATATGTATCTATTGCTCTAGTAGGTGAAAATAAAGGAAGATCTGTAACATGTGTGGGTAATGGTAATACTAATATGAACAGACGTAGTCAATCTAGGATTGCTAATGTTGTCTGTTGGAGCTGTGGCAAGAGGAGGCATCTTAGAAAGGATTGCCTTAAGCTGAAGAATGAGAAGGGTAAGGGAATTATGGTTGATTATGCAGATAATGTTGTAGCTATAGCAGATAATGCTTATTATGTCTTGTCTATCACTAATGATTCATCGCTTGATGGATGGATTATGGATTCTGGTTGTTCTTTTCATGTTACACTAAATAGAAACTGGTTTATCACTTATCAGTGCATGGGTAGTGGTAAAATCTAGTTAGGGAACAACGCTGAGTGCGATGTTGTGGGTGTTGGTGATGTTAAAATCATAATGCATGATGGTATCGTGAGGACATTGACTGGAGTGAGGCATGTTCCAGAATTGAAAAAGAACTTAATTTCCTTAGGTACCCTAGATTCAGCTGGTTGTAGGTATTCTTCAAAAGGTGGAATTCTGAAGGTTGTTCGAGGTGCCCTGGTGATAATGAAAGGAATCGAGCACAATGGCCTGTATAAACTTCAAGGTGAGACAGTAATAATTTCGCTGCGGAGACGTCGGATGCATTTGTTCGAGAGTCTTTTGACAGCTCGAGGAAGACTTGGGTGTTTGTGCTAATGCACAAGTTTGATGCTAGTGTCAGGATCTCGCAGTTAAGAGTTTTGATCGAGATGGAGACTGGTAAGTCGATCAAGCATGTGCGGACTGGTAATAGCATGGAGTTCTGCTCGGAGATGGCAAATAAATTCTGCATGAAAGAGGGCATAGTGAAACACTGCACTAGTGCCAGTAAATCACAACAATTTGCAGAATTGTTGAGTAGAACATTACTAGAGACGGCCCGAAAGATTATCTCTAATGGCGACTAGGGTTGCTGTTTCCATTATTATATAATTTCAAGACCAAAATGGATCTATGATAAGATCGTTTATTTACAACGGAATGGTATACAAAGTCAACAGATCTCAATGAATACAAAATAGGATTTATGGCTACGCAAACCGTTGAGGGTAGTTCTAGATCTGGACCAAGACGAACTATTGTAGGGGATTTATTGAAACCATTGAATTCAGAATATGGTAAAGTAGCTCCTGGATGGGGAACTACTCCTTTGAT